>VMRM01000027.1:1424549-2624549 GCA_010277075.1 Poeciliopsis retropinna | reverse complement strand
GCTGGAAGAGGAGGCCGTGTGGCTGGATGACGAGCAACAGCGGCTTGTCGAGGAGCTGAAGATGGAGATTCTGGAGGAGAAGAGGAAGCAGAGAGAGCAGAGCTTTGAGACGGCAGATAGGGTGAGTAAAACAAATCAAAATAAGAGACAAAAAAAAAAGAGAGACAGCGGAGAAAGGATGGCGATAACGCTGTAGTTGATGTGTACGACTGCAGCATCGTTCTTACCAAGGCGGTGGGAAGTCGGAGGAGACGGGCTTCTGTTCTTACCACCGTCATGTTACCCATAGATTACTTGAATGTTGTATTGATTAATTCAAGCTGTAATTTATATTATCTTTCCATTTCAAATATTTGTGGTATATTTTAAATGTTTCTTGATCTTTGTTTCTAACTGGTTGTGGTTACATCTCACTGGGATACAGCTAAAGGACTTAAATATCAAAACAAATACAACTTCTTTAGCTGTTCCCCTGTCATTATCCTTAAGGCCCATTTCACATGGGCTTAAAACTGCTCCATGAACTAAAGGACTCCACTGCTATTTGAATATCACTGAACCAAGGTGATTTGAAAGCTTTTATTTCAGTGGGAAGACGATGAAATTGCCACACTTTTAGGGCTCCCTAAATAAATTATTCTTGGCATCCTTCCCAGCCATCTTTCATTTCTTTGTAATGAAGGAAAGGCTCTCCTTTAGTTTTAACATGCAATATTCCGAATTTCCATTGAACGTCAGCAACTTAAATATCCTTGTTTTACTTTTGGCCATCTCCGAAATGGCGCCTCTGCTCTTGTAAGCAGAGTAAAGAATGTTCTGTTTCTTCATTTGAAGCTTCAAGGCGACGAGGACATCACGACAGACA
The DNA here is from genome assembly GCA_010277075.1 of Poeciliopsis retropinna. NCBI lineage: Eukaryota > Metazoa > Chordata > Actinopteri > Cyprinodontiformes > Poeciliidae > Poeciliopsis > Poeciliopsis retropinna. Next base: position 2,623,684 of record VMRM01000027.1, on the reverse strand, counting down.
CGGCCACCTGCTCTTCCAACAATCAAGACAGTGGATTTGGGCGCAGCACAGACAGTACCGAGCACCAGCCCTTATTGGCAAGACTTTACAGGAGGAGCCCCGCGCAGTGCCTGAGGGACCGATGGCAGTCAGAACATCCACACAACAGGCGAGGGACGGTTGTACCACAGGACGCCCAGAGCACAAAAACCCACTCAACGAGCCAGGGCAACGGAAGCGTAGTGAGTATTCGTAATAGTGGATGCGGAGTCCGAGGTTTAGAGAACTGCTTCCAGCAACTTTTAGAGCTCAAGTGCCAAATACGAAATGGGGGCGAATGTGGGGTGTACTCCATTAGACACAGTATAGAATGTAGCCTCACTGGGCAAGGTGGAGAGGATGGCGATAGTGAAGGTGATGTTGGTGCAGGGGGAGGGGTGGAGCAGGAGTTGAAGATGCTGAACGAAGAGCTGCGCAGCATTGAGTTGGAGTGCCAGAGCATCATGCAAGCCCATCAACTACGCAAGTCCCAGCAGCTCGAGCAACCGCAGTCCGCACCCTGCTCACCAGGAATGAACCACAAAAATGGACAAAAGCGGCACGGGAGGCTGGCCGACATCCACGAGTACCCTGAGAGGTCCGACAGCGATAGAGTTCGTGAGAAGGACAGCTCCAGTGCCTACAACACAGCGGAGAGTGCCCGGTCAACGCCTCTGGGCATGGAGAGATCCCCTGATCACTCGCTGCAGAGACAGATCAGCATTACCAACCAGAAAAACCTCAGACTTGCCTCGTCTGCGCCATCCACTCCCATTCCTATCCCCAAGCCTCAAGGCACACATAGGCCTTGCAGGCCAGCCGATCACGGCCCAGTTATCTCCAGCAGCCCCGACCAGAGCAATCCTTCGCGGTCTGAGTCGGACCCAGCACTACCAGCTGACGATGAAAGGTGCGACAAAAAGGGAAGGAGCAGAGACTCGAGAAGAGCTCTTCCTTATGGCGCTTCGTATCAGACGGGCACCTATCACGGCCAGGGAGGATCCAAGCAACTTCAGGTTTGTATTATGTAAACATATCTACGTAGCGCACGTCCACATAAAGCATTTCTGAATAACTTTGTGGCGAACATCATCTTTATTGCAGAGTTATATGCAGCTGCTCCAGCAGCACTCGTCCCTAGAGTACTCACAGAGCCAGCTGAGTCTCCTTAGCGTGTGTCGAGATCCCATGCACCGCAACGGTCGTGGGGGGGAGCCTCGCCTGGAGTGGAAAGTCAAAGTCCGCGCAGATGGGACACGCTACGTCGCCAGGAGACCCGCTCGCGACCGCATACTTAGGGAGCGGGCACTTAGAATCAGAGAAGAGCGGAGCGGAGGCATGACCACGGATGACGACGCGATGAGCGAGATGAAGATGGGCCGCTACTGGAGCAAGGAGGAGAGGAAACAGCATTTGGCGAGAGCCAGAGAGCAAAGGAAGAGGAGGGAGTTCATGCAGAAAAGCCGCCTGGAATGCCTAAAGGAGGGACCGGCGAGCGGTGCCGAGGGCAAGAAGGAGATCAACATCTTGGATCTCAGTCACAAAAAGATGATGAAGAAGCGGAACAAGAAGATTCTGGACAACTGGATGACCATCCAAGAGCTGATGAGCCACGGGGCAAGAGTCCCAGAGGGTTCTACTGTTCATAATGCCTTTCTTTCTGTCACCACTGTTTGAGAGACGTGTCCAAATATTTGATGCAGGCATATTTTTAAAATCAGGTGCATCGTTGCTTTGGTTTGGAAGTCGTCGCTCTGTGAAACCACTGTAAATGGAGAAACGTCATTGGTGAGAAACTCTGTAGCATTCCCTGAGCAACTCTTTTGCTAACCGTTGAAGAATGTTCAGCCTTCAGTACCACACGTCAGTCATTTAAAACCCGACGCAAGATGCTTTTAAACCGGACCGACGTTTCTTTCGGCGATAAGGTGGTGCCTAGTAGCATGTCGGTTCAATCAGTTCATAAAACGTGAACGAACCAACAACCTTTTGTATACTCTGTTTCGTGTCTTAATATCTGTCGTTTTTATGTTTCATAATATATGAAGCGGTTTTACTTGCCTCATTCGAGCTGGCCTTTTATATGGGGAAGATTGCAGTATTTTTTACACTTTGTAATCTCAAATTTTGTACGAATTTTTTTTAACGCAGAGTGTCGATGTATTGTAAGCGATTATCATAATTTCCTATTTATATTTGTATCACCAAACCCGCCACTGTCGAGGGGAGACTATTTGATTGTACTGTAGCTATTGCTGTACGCCAGACCAGCAAAACAGGAAATAAGAAATCTCAAAAGAAAAACCCTGCAGGAGACAGTTGTCAGTTTACGCCACTAGAAATGTCAACACGCCATGTTAAAGAGACATTTTAGGCATGAGTTTGAAGGGTTCTTTGAAACGATTTTACCTCAGCTTGCAGTTAAAACTGAACTAGCAAGAAATTCAATGCTTTGCTAATGAAATCATCACCTGATACTTTCAAGTTTGAACCTGTGAGTTATGTTTAAATCCTTTCAGTTTAATTTATATTGTTTACTTGCTAATTGTATTTATTGTAAATTAAGTTCATCGTCTCCCTGATTCTCTTACTGTGGGGTGTCCTGGGGGAAAGCAACACTTTTCAACGCGCTGGGAAGACTTTGTATCATATTTTCAACCTTTCGGCGCTGCTGTTTTTACTGCGGAAGAGGCCTCAAATTGAGTAACTGTTGATAATGTTTGTAAAACTGAATAAAGAAAGCAACAAAAAGCATCGTCCTCTTGTTCAAAGTTTTTAACCTTGTGTATATATGTTGATTTATGTTTGTTTGGTTTTTTTTTTATATCTGTGCTTGTTGAAAGCAGCTATCAGTAGGAATCATGCATTTAAAGTACATTCTGAGTCAGACACTTTTGCAGCTTCAGCTGCAAAAAATGATCACACTTTAACATGCATAAAGGACTATTCAGGATTTAGGATATAGATTTTATCTATGCAAGCATTCTGCAGCTGTTGGTAGATGATGATTTGTATTAATACGGGACACGTACACAGTAAAAATGTCACTCCCTGTTTCAATGCGCAGCAACAAATGTTTAAACTAGTATCACTTATTTGGATTTAGACATTTACGACTTACGATTTGAAGATGATTTCAAGTTTTAAATCGTCTTCAGTGTTATTTTGTTGGAATGTGTGCTCCAAATATGGTGAGAGAAATTAAATGTAATAATTATTCATCTTTTGTTTGTATTTTGGAGGTCAAGCATGATGCTTTCATTAAAAAGTAGGTCCTGCAATTTAATTAATACAACGCGCTGCATGAAAAAAGTTTATTTGTGATTAAAATTGTTATGATTTAAGATAAATCTTCAGCCTCATTTACCACATCAAACAGCTGAAATTTTATTCCAGGGCATTAGGACACAAGATTTAGTGTCTTCTGGTGATTCACCCTGTTGCTGCCTTTTACTGTGTTCATATTGGACGTGACTGACAGTGGGGAAGGTGAGGACGTGTGCGTGTGAGGAGCAATAGCATGAGCTGCGCTGTGACGGCATTAAAGCTAAACTTATCCTCCCATTTCAACGCATTAAAGAGACAGCGGTGAACTCTCCGCTGTCCACAGCCCAGTGAGCTGAGGAATTAATGAGACACTTCAGACTGGCATCCTCATCACTGGGGCCTTTATGCATCATATTAAATCAGGTAAGCAACACAGCCACCTCCCTCAAACTCTGCCTCCCTTCCCCATATTATATCCGGGGCACTAGTATCTGTGTGGCAATAAGTGGGGGAGGTACTAAGAAAAAAAACAAACATTGCAATCAGTTTCTAAGGTGCAAAGGAAAAATAATTGGGTGTATTTGAATGTTATGTTACACCCCAGTTGTATCCTAATCACAAGCTGGCTTCCATTTTCAACCATAACAGCAATATATTTGCTTTTGAATAAGCTTCAAAGTATCATAACTTTTCTTTAATGTTTCATGGCAATAGGTGTCACAGAAAATCAACATCTAAAAAAAAGAACAACATAAAAGTTTTATTACTTTTTTGCAGACTCAGGCATTGGGAATAATAAATAAAACATCAGAAAATAGTTAAAGGTGAGTTGAGAGCGTGGATATTGCAATCCCCTTTTTTTTTTTTTTTTAAATCTACATAAGAGGACATTCTGTTGTTTGTGGATGAAGGACTGACAAACTGTTGGTTGATGAATACATTAACAACGTGTCCAAAATATCCTCAGTTGTGACACACGTGCTGATTGCAGCTATTTGGTTAAAATGAGACTTGACTTTACTTTGATGTTACCAAAAACGCAGCTGGACAAGATGAGTGCACACATGCTGGTAGGAGAGCTAAACTCTCCTTTTACTATTTAGTTACAATTTGCAGATTTATAATTGTCAGATAAGCTTAATCATGAAAAAGGCATTGCACAGTTTTGATTAAGAAGTCAGAATTATAAGAGGGTTTAACAAAATAATGAGATGGTCCCATTTTAATCATATTTACGATTCTTTATTAAAACCCAACTAAGTACAGATGTGAAAGAGAATTTCCCACCTTACAGATTTAATCTGTTTGTGTTTTTGTCCCTTTTAAACATTTCAGATGAGCAAAGACAACCAGGGCGAAACCAAAAATGTGGCTTTTAAATGTTGATTTAATTTATAGCAAAAAAAAAAAGAGGGACACTTATTCACCTCGCCTTCCGCACATCAGTCGAATTAACTGAATAAAACGAGGTTCGTTGCTGAGGTTGTGAATGATTTCTCCTCGTCTGAATCTGCCTAATTCGGATCCCGATAGTTAAAGTGGAGCAGTAAAGGCAGCAGAGACGGAGAAAACAAGTCTTTAATCTAACGATGCCTTTGAAGCTGGCAGGGGAACCAGAACAAAGTCGGGCGTTCTTTGCTGAGACTAAAGCTTAAACGTTGTGATGAGAAACAGGTGACACGTTGTGCATGACTCTGAGTCCTTGAAGGTGATCATGTGGTGTTTATACGTGGAGAGAGGGAGTCGACTGAAGCTGCAGTGTAATGAAAAAATGATCAAAATGTGACAGATCTATTTGATTGTTCAATACAGCGAAATCAAAGACCAAAAGCCATAAAAACAGGACAGAGATAAATGTGTCGGGTCTTGGGTTGTTTTGGGGTTTTGTTTTTATTTATTTTAGTTTCATATTATTTTTGTGTCTAGATCTGCTTTTTTCCTGCTTCCATAATCAAGTTCCCCACCATATATGCCACTCATTCTCAGTCACTCCTTGCTGGTTCCTTTTGTTATATCCTGTTGTTTCCCTGCTGCTCCTTTAGGTCCTTTAGGTCCAATTTAGCTACTACACACCATGACAAAATGTTTTTTTCTTCTACTTTTATGTTTTCCCTCTTTATCTTGTTAAAATATTGAATAGTATTTTAAAGGAAAGAGAAATACACCTTCAAACACAAAAGGTATTTTGACAACAGACAACAGTAAAGAAACGTCCATAACATTAAGTACAATTAAGTTAGGCATGTCTGACATAATAAATATGCTAATTTCTAATTTGCTTAGCTTTTGCTATCTGACCACAAAGTAAACCAATGTCTATTTTATTTTTATTCTAATTTTGTTAAAGTGAAAAGTTCTGCAGATTTTCCACCCTCTAGTTCCACTGAATCCTGAGAAAAACAGAGTCAGAAGAAATAGCAAACATTGTCAGACAAAAAAAAAAAAAGAAGAAGAAATAATAAAGCCAGAAATGACATCAAATGTCATCAAACATTTAAAACTGGTTTGATGACAGTCATAACTGGTCAAAAACAGGTAAATGTGTAATGCTTCTATTAATTTTAACAAATGCCTATTATTTAAATGATCCTTACAGTCAACGTTGCGTGGCAACCTTTACAGGTAAACTGACCTGTACTGTAAAGATGCTGTGGCCAGGGGATAAACTTCATAACAACCTGATAAGGTGGAAGGAAAAAAGATGTCTCCTGTTTACAAACTAGATCTGGAAAGACATGCGCATTTAAATATTATCTGTTGCTGTTTTGTCGGCGCAGCAACGACAGCGTCCATTGTACACTCTCTGTACAATACAATCAGGACTTGTGCCTCCGTCGAGAATAAACGACTGATTAGAGCTGGTAGATGACGGTTAATTTTCCATTCATTAAACTTCTATTCATGGCCCCAATTATACACTAATGATGGATTCAGAATCCTAATTAACAGTATTTTCTTTGCTGTCTCGTTGTCATGAAGGACAAGTCAGTGAACCTCCACAAAAGTCGCTATTTATATGTATCTCTGTTGATCAACCTTATTAAACGCTTTAAATTTGGTTTTGATTTGATTTGGTTGATGAAATATTTCACTCAACGCTAACTCTTGGTGTGGTTCTTCACAGTGATGAGTGACTTAAAAAAAACAAAAAAACCCCACCAACAACCGAAAGTCATTTTAGCAACAATAAAACATGTTTATTTGCGGTCTTTGAACGTTGCACCAGTTGACTCCGCCTACCGATGGGCCAACCTGCCAGCTCAGCAGTTTCTCATCAGCTCATCAAATCACAGCTTGACAAGACAAACAAGACTCTCCTCAGGTAACAAATTGTTTGCTGTAATTTGTGGTATTTTGATGATATCAGTACAATTTAGGATAAGACTGTAATATAAGACAATATGTAAAAAGTGAATGATTTTGGAAACACATTCTTTTGAGAGCTCTGCCTCCTAAACAAAGTGAAGTTGAAGCTTTTCAACATTTCTAACTTTTCTTTTGAGTTTATAAACTTGGAAGTAGAAGTATGTTTTTTCTTAATTAGTCCTAATGATGGGAGCTATCTTCTATTTTGTGCTTAATTTTGCCCTGGGTTACTACTTGTATCACAAACGGTAACATAAAATCTGTTAGTGAAAACGGTGGCAAGTCTGCCCTTATGTTGGGAATATGCAATAAACAAATGTATTTGTTTGTCTTACGGTAATGTATTTTTGATGACACATGAGTAATGAAAATGTTAACCAGTTGGAGTTGTCTAACGTTCCTTGTAAAAGAAAAAAAAAAAAACTTTAAAGAGTTAACCAGATAAATTTCAAAGACACACCAGGAAGCACTAATAGATATTTTAGTTTTTTCTTCTTCTTTCCAAGCGCAAAGTCACGCAGAGCTGTAAGATTCTCAATAAAGATGGCTCAACTTCTGCCTAATGAGAATGATAAAATATTCAGAGGCCCAGCATCACTGCAGATTTAACACTTGAGATAATTGGGACAGAATACAGAGAAAGAGCAGGAGGCAAAATAAAACAAAGAAAAAAACCCACCAACTATCCTTTCATGGGATGTTGGAGGGAGATGTTGGGGGGGGTTTCCTGTGTAACATCCTGTTTCCCTTTTCTACAATGCAGTATATGAAACACATATATAGTACTCTGTTATGTGTTTATTTAAAGACAACCTTTTTTTTTTTGTTTTGTTTTTTTAATTCAGGGTAGTGACAATAGAAAGAGTGTCCATGTGGTTTCGTCACGCAGTGGATCTGAAGCATGGTTTATCCTGTGGGCTGAAGGCTTTGATTGAACAGTGATGTGCTCAACTATCGATCCAGCTGACTGCGTCTGATCTCACTGCTTCACTGAAAGCATCATTACGGGCTCGCTGGTTTTAGAGTGCTTTGCTGAGAATACCGGCTCTGCTCCGCTTGGAGAGAGTTCAGCGCACTCTGAGCTAGATGTTAAGAAAGCTGTTATTTTTGTTTGGTTGTTGTTTTTTTTTCTCCATTTGCTTTTTTTTTTTTTTTTTTTTCTGTTGCTCTTTTAGCAGCAAACATCAGAAAAAAACTTTTTATTTTAGACAAAAAAAAAAAAAGCCCACCAAAGTTATAAAATAGGAAAATAGGTAAAAAGAATAGAAGTCCAACTGTACAGTGCCACTAGAAGATTCTTCAGGTTTGGTCGTCCAACAATCCCATAAAAAAAATAAATAAATAAAATAAATGTAATGACCAAAATGAAAGTCATTTTGGTTTTGGTTTATTTTGAAGCACGTAAGCATAACACGTCACTGAGTTGCCTTTTGTTACACAAAGATTGTGACCAGGTTGGTTAAGTTTGAAACTCTTGAAGCAACATGTTCCCATTATTACAGGATTGGCAGAAATAAGAACAACAGTGGCAGTCACTCAACTCCCATGGCGCCTTTCTTGCAGGAGGAACCGGAGGCTCTGTTTCAACTTTCAGAACATTTTCCAGGAAGCAGGTTAGTTTTCTCATGCCCCCCCTGTTTATTTATTATTATTTTTTACCTCTTTCATTTCTATCACATCTATTACAGCTGTGACACTTGAGGATAAAAATAGCACCTGACTCAATTTATGACAGGCTGCTTGTGATCTGTGGATATGAGAGGTCTTCCTCCTTTTTACTTCCCATTGAAGCAAGGTACATTGATCAAATTAGACTTTAATTTGTCGACACTATAAATGTTCATCCTTGTACATTTTATTTGCCAGTTTTTTATTAGCTTTTGTGTTGTCTTTAAATCTTTCCTTGGCCATTAAAAAGAAACGGATATTAGAGTTAATAATTCTCATTTGTATTGGGATCTAACTCCAAAAAAATTATAAATTGAATTTTAACAGAAAGTATCAACACTGGTATATTTAAAATAGATATTTCTTCAGAATCGGATTTCTCACTTTGTGTAATCCTGCGCCCCGATAAAGATAATTCAGCTTTAATATCAATTTATTTTTATTTTTTTAATATTTCCTGAGACCAAGAAACTTTCTCAACGTAGCTGTATTAATCACCAGTTTTTGTTTTAAACTTGAGTATGAACTGGTGTTCAGCTCCACCAGTGACTGACTGCTGAGTTTTTGAGGAAGGAGACGCGAGAAGGAAAAAAAAAAAAAAAAAAAAAAAAATCAGTTTCAGCTCAGGGAAGAAATTGTGACGTAACGACAGGTAATGCTTTCCAATCACTTGCATTGTGTTTCAGGCCTGTCATGGTGTCATTTACAGAATAATTAAGTCCAGCTGACTTTGCATGCTGAGAGGAACATTCTGAAATCTTGCACAAAGTCATGCCTCTGTAGCACCGGATCCACCCATGTGCCACCATTCGCCCTGCTGACTTGTACCTGACTCTAATTAGCTGATGCAACGTCATGTTTATGTAGATTTACACTTGCAGGAATCCAATTAAAGCCAGGAAAGCGCCGAAAATGTTGCGGTGAGGTACGACCTCTTAGCGAAATTACAAGACGATGCAGCCGTAAGTCCAAAATGGTGCAAATTGAAGTAAACAAACATGGCGTCCAAGTAAAAGCTCTGGCATTTAGAAAGAGCTCTTTTGATTATTTTGGTACGTTTTCCTAGACGCTGAAGTGTTTTCGAAAAGTTTATTGCTACAAAAGTAATGGATGGTTCCCTCCAAGTGGATCCCGATAACCAAGAGCCTTTAGACTTGATGAAAGCAAATTGATTTTCAAAATGAGAGGCGTCTCCATGAGATTACCTCAGCCACTGAGAAGACATGTTTGTATTATTTTTGTTAATACATTTCATATGACTAGACAACAGGGCACAGATGGTGCTTCCGTCTCTCACAGCCGCTTTGAAGCAGCGCCGAAGGAAGAACACGGTAAATTAAAACCAATAAGTCCAGAAACTTGAAACAGTTGCTGCAGATTTTACAAGAAGCGGCCGACCGATGTGGTTAAATGACACCGGGAGCGAAAGAGAGCTGGTTTACATCTGAGGAGAAATGTATTTAAAAGCAGCTTTGTTCAAGTCATTCTGTCGAAATTGTGAATTTCTATAACTTCGGTGTTGAGTTTGGTTATTATGTGACAGGTAGAAAACAGAACAGTAATCCAGAAAACAATATTTAGGTATGGACGTCCAGAAATCTTGCAACAACAAAAGGTCGAGACCTTATAAAAGCATGAGGGTTTATCTAATCTTCCAGAAATTTCTCCTCTGCAACTCCAGTCCTATTATACAATTAAAGCACTGAGATCTGATCTGCTGCTGTCTGCATAATGAGAAGCTTATCTCAGTGTAGATTTCCTGATGGTCCTAATAGAGCTTCAGATCCGCCCAAAGAAGCTTATCTTTGGTTTTTCTCCACCGTTATCGGCTCCAGCTAGTTGAGATGAGGAAACAGGCTGATTTAGAAAAACTGAGAAAATTCAGCGTTTAATTGAAGTAGATCTATTCATTGAGGGGGAAAAACAGGAAAACGGTTCCATGTTAAAAAGTAACCATATGAATGGATGCTATTGGTTTTTTGCTTGTCAAATAATTATTTATCCATCAGCCTTGTCCGCTACAGGTATGTGAACTAAGAGAGTTATTTGCCAATAATATACATTCAATTGATAACACTGGGGAAACGGATACTTTATGCATTACTTATAAATAAATCTCTGTTTCCCAGCCAGTTAAACTTGCTACCTTGACTATGATGGACAATAAAAAACGAAAGTTCTGTCTTTTCACACATCGATCTTTGTCAGCGTCTGTAGAAAGAGATGAAAGCCAAACTTTCTGAAATGCATGCAGTCTATAGGTAGAGAACCCTGAGCTCTGTGTTCCAGATAAAAGGTTGGGTCCAAACTCAGGACAGGGAAGGTGTTCGCTAATGATAGGCCTTTTTACTTCAAAGCCATTGAGGCTGACAGGCTGCAGTAGCTCGAAACGTCCAAGATGGGTTTTTTTTTTTTCTTTTTGGCATTCTGACAAGTGAAGGAGCAGGCTTGTAATGATCCCGGAGCTGCAGAAAGGGACAGGTTGGCAACAGAAAGCAGAAATAATGATGGCCATCAAAGCCGGGCTGGGACGCAGAAAGCATCAACCAACCACTGGGAAGACGGACGAGAATCAGGAACTCTTCTTGGTGTACGTCCGTCGGCCGAAGACGCCACAGCTGAGGCGTTTGCGCTCAGAAAAGTGAGAAAACGCTTTTGTAAACGGGTCACTCTGAGCAAAAACTGATCACTTTTTGTCTGTGGCATGAATCGGTTTGGTTTTGCCGGCCCTCCGTCTGATTAGCCAACAATGTGCACAGTTCAAGACGACGTTCGAACCTGGCAGAGAGGAAAACACAATATATTGAAGAGTAAAAAGAAAATAATCAATAAAATATGCTTGTGGAAAACGCATAAAAACATAGTAGGCTGTTTGACAACACGACAGAGAACTGTATGCTTTGGAATTGATTCTGCTAATTAACTATATCAGACAGCAGAGCTTTCTGAATCTCCACTTAATGGCCAAATCAATACAGGCCAAATCTGTACACTCTATGTTTTGCTTTGGGCTCTCATTGTGCCGTTAATCAATAAAACAGTTGTTGTGATTTGCTGTAATGCTCACATTGTGCTTATCGCTGGAACAAGCAATTTATTTTGCAGTAGGAGAAGTCTTAAAAGTTGCTGTCAATTGGGAAAAGTAAAGTTGAGTGAATAATCTCTGCTCCCACAAACTGCAACGCCAGAATAGTTTTAGAAGGACTAGCAAGCAATATAGTAATCATGCAGTTTTATCTTCTTTATACGTTTGTGTTATGTAGTGGTCATAGGAATCATTCCCAGGACAACATCTGTATTTAGTTTACACACCAAAGCCCCAGGGTCATCATGATGTTTCCTCCGCTTTTAGGAAACATGATGCAGAACCTTCTTTTCCTGTTAAAAGGATGTGTATTTTAAAATTATCTGCACTTAAAGGTTCATCAAGGCAATTCCAAGTTTGGACACAAAGTGAGAAATCTCATTGGCCGTCTGTTACACACATCAGAGGCCTTTACGCTCAAGTTACTCAGCTTCTAAAAGTCCTAATTCTCACTTTCAGCTTTCCTCCATTGACTTGGATTGTCTCCACTCAATTTTTGACCTGGCCAATCAGTGAGCAGAAGGAGAAGTGGTGAGCGATGACATCGATTTTCTGCATTGTTTTAGAATTGTTTAGAATCGTAGTCTGTCTGTAGTTTGACCCAACTGTAGTGGAGGACATTAAAGAAGCCTTTCGGTCCGTGGTGACCACGTTTAAAACTACTAAGTGAACATGACAGCCGCCTCGTTCGGATCGGTGTTTCTCTCTTTGCAGAGGAAATTGGTTGTTTAACAGCGCAGACGATAATCGCTAAGCTTCTTAGTGTTTAACTGCTGCATTACATCCGTCACGGGCAAACTTTAGCAATTGAGTGAAATTTAAAAACTTAAAGTCTAAAGCGCTCAGAAGCAATTGTTTCTCAACAGATTCAGACTCAACAGAGCCTAGATTCTCTGGACGAAGCAAAGTGTGGTTCAAGGGGCTAGTTTTTACCATAACGGAAAAATGTAATACCTTTAAAATACTTAGTAGGAAGTGCCCCCAAAAGTTTACCTCAATCTTTCCACATGACTCCATTTTTCATGTTTGCTCTTGCTTCATGAAGAAATGCCTCCTTTCTCTGGTAAGCTGTTCACTTTTCATGGCTGATTAGCAAACAATTAGCAAACACCGATTTCACCAATGTCACCAATGTCTGAAGTTCAGGCATCTGTGTTGAAGTCGCACATTAAGCTACACCCAAAGGTGACCACGACAAAAATAAAACTAAATGCCATCTTATTATTCTGCGTGTGAAAAAATAAAATGAAAATAACTCCACTTATTTGTTGTCTGGTAACACCATTCCTTCCCTGTTGGGTCCTCCATTATAAGGTAATCAACTCATTCACCTTCCTAAATGTCCTTTTCAATAACCTCAGGAGTTTCCTCAGGGTGCTGATTCCCTGTTAACAAGCAATAAAGTACAGTTGAGCTAAGACCTTTAATCCTTCAATCCCTTCATTGGTGATGGAGGGGGGAGAAGAGGTGGGGGATTAAAATGTTTTCGCTTTTTAAAGCTGTACCATCTATAGATTGGCTTCCCCCTGGCCTCAGAATCACCTGAGCCACATGCCAGCATCATGTGTCCACACATAATTTAAATGCAAATGGATAATCACCCCCAATAGCCCCGAGCTTCACAGGAATGAGACGTTCAACAACAGACATTCATTCCGTTATCAGGTATGCAGGGAACTCGCCCCAATCAAATAATTACTTGCATCTCTATGCGCCCAAGAGTAATGTTTGCTTGGTTTCCATATAGACCCACGTTCCAGTACGCAGTGATTTTGTGCAGAAAGCATTATTTGAAACAGAACCCGATGTCAGAGGGCGTATGTCTGTAATAATCTCCAGAGTTTGTTGTTATCGGAATTGTGGGATATTAAAAATATACATACATATCTTAGCTCGAGACGCAATACTTTTTCATTTTTCCACCTCAATTACAATTTAATGCCAGCGTAGGCATTTAACCTTTTCCGACACCGATACATTAGCCACTCTCCTTGTTCGGCGTAAACACAGGGGAATGGATCCTCGGAGCCACACCAATTACTGGTCCTGTGTGAAGCCTCCTCTGCCTTCCCAGACAGCTGGGGGAGACAGAACAGAGTAAATCACACTGGGACCTACTGTACATGGTAATAAGCAGAGCAGAATGTTGCATTTTTTATGGCTCTTGTATTGAGATGCCTCTCGTATTTAGAGGTCAACTTTTGTTTATTATTACCTTAAATATCCACTTTTTCGCGCTGAAAGCTGAATAAATATTGAATAGAAGAGTGTTTTTAGATGTGCTCTGACAATAACGGATCACGCGGCGTAAAACGGACGACAAGACGAATAGCTAAATGAGCCGTCTGACTCAGCTTTATAATACAAAGGATTCTTTTTTTTTTTTTTTTTGGAAGGAGGGGCCATAAGGTATGCAATTATTATTCGGTGAGAGATGAATCTCTTAAGCAATCCCCCTGTGATGAGTGAACTTGAGCTCGAAAGGCTACAGCAATTCAGCTCGAGGCTTCGTGCATCGTCTTTTTGAATAATTGCCCGATTTCTGCATTCATGGTATCCTCCGCGGTCAGGCTCCCAAAGAAACTCGATGCTTTCGGTGTCAGAAAAGACAATGTATTCACGTCGGAGCTTCGGGCATGTTGGGTGGTGGACAGTAGCTGTTTCTGAATCAGTATTCACAAGTCATGGAGGTCGCTTCCACCTGTGTGTTGGCCTTTTCCTTTACCGGTCTTGCGTGAATTCCATCACGAATGTTACTCCATGAAGAACAAGGCTTTCCACCACAGCAGTCCCAGAGCTTAGCTAAGTGTTTTTACAGAATCAATTTGTTTTTTTGTGTGGTTTTTTTTCCCCCGTCTTCTCAGCAAGTGAGCCAATCTGCGCTGCATTCGTGCTTAACTATAAATGTATACAGCACAGTAAACAGTGGGTTATCTTTAATATTCTGAATTATTGTACATATTAGCTAATGCTATTAGCGCTATAAATAAATGTTGTATGATCGGCGAAATTGAATACTGCTTTTTTGAATGGTGGCCATTTCTAATAATAACCAGCTGCTTGTTTCATCTTTTCTTCTTCTTCTTTTTTTTTTTTTTTTACACCATTTTGCCTTCCTAAAATTAGCATTTTTTTTGATAGTAGTGCACTCTGGACATGTTTGAAATTACGTCCAGTTTTTTATTAAACAGCTGAATTATTTTTTAGCATAACAAATTTTGACTAAAGATGCGACCCACAGTAAAAACCCACAAAGGGTTTTTACTGAATTTCAATCACAGCAAAAAGTAGAAAGATGGAAGAAAAAAAGTAAAGAAGTTCCAAAAATTATGGTTACCTTACAGAACAAACCCATCAAATTAATTTTTTTTTTTTTTTTTTTTTTTGGAGACATATCCACTGGTATTCTAGTCTCATTTAATTTACAATTAATTAGGCTGCAAACTTTAAAAACAAAACAACAAACTTCAAAATGTGCATAGAGTGCGGCGCTCATCTCTTCTCAATAGTAAGCCACTGTTTTTCTCTTGTCCTTTTTCCTTCACCATTCCAGTGTTTTTATAGCTTTTGTTGTTTTTGCTTGGCAGCCTTACTACATGACATACAATGTCAAATCTGACATGCACATGTCAAATGAAGCTGAACTAAATAGGAACATCAACGCGACTTTAAGGAAGATATCGCAGGCAATGAGTTGCCTGCAGCATATCAAGTGTGCAATTCATAACAACCAGATTTGCTATTAAGTTGCTCCCATTCCACTTTATGAAGAAGCTCAATGGAACAATCTGACACGTCACAAAGCTAATAATTCACCTCAAGGCACTGAAAGCGTTGTGTTGTCGAGGTCCCGCCCCTTTTTTCTTGTTGTTCAGTACATGGTTTTTCACAGCACGTTTGTCAAAATGCATATCCTCCCAAAAGTGTTCTGCAGACACCTCTATCCAAGGACAAATCAATTAGCGGCGAACAACAGGCAGACCGGTTTTGAAGGATGTCAGCGCTTGTGCCTTAGGTGAGAGGCATTGGATGGTGGAGAGCAACTGTCAAGTAGGATACTCGTCTAAGTGATTCCCACATACACACTCACACTCCTCCGCGGAGCCTCCACCAATATCAGACACACGTTCCACAAAGAAGCTGCTCACAGGATGCTAAAATCAATGCTGAGAGAAGCAGGGAGGTGTGAATATTTCATAGGCATATTATCAAACTGAATCGTAGATTAGCATTCCCTCAGAATTACCCCAGGTGATGTCAGGGAGGC
This sequence comes from Poeciliopsis retropinna, assembly GCA_010277075.1. Lineage (NCBI taxonomy): Eukaryota > Metazoa > Chordata > Actinopteri > Cyprinodontiformes > Poeciliidae > Poeciliopsis > Poeciliopsis retropinna. Next base: position 2,608,013 of record VMRM01000027.1, on the reverse strand, counting down.
GCCGTGCAATGAGTTGCCTGCAATTTATTTCACCTAGAGAGCAGAAAAAAAAGGGGGACTAGAATGGAAATAATGATCAAATCAGTTCTGTTATTCTTTGATTCCACTTTTCAAGAGCATCGCCTGTTTAGCGACGGTAGATACTGGCTAAGTGATTCATACTGGTTGAACGTTTTGATGTTGTCACTTTACAATCACAAAATTTAATCTCTTTCCCTAGGATTTTATGTGATTGACCAAAACAGTTGGGTAGATAATTGAGCTGGATGAGGTTAAAAGATTTATTTGCAAACAGAAATCTGTAAAATGTGCTAAGAATCCAGATTCATACTTTACTATAGTTCTGGTAGGGTGTGTATAAAGACTGACCCCTTCCTTTTTTTTTTTTTTTTAAAGTTCAATCAGATGGAATTAAATTATTCCATTGCATCTCTGTTTCCATCTTTAGGGTTGCTATCCATCATGTTTTTGTTTTGTAGTGTAGCCGCTTTTTCTTCCAGTATTGCCCTCCTTTTACCTCCGTCCGTCTTCCTGTGAACTCTGAGCGTCTACCGTGTTCCTGCTGAGTAAATGTGTCCTCTCAGCATGACGCCGTCACCATCCTGATGATTTACTCAAGGTGATGTGCCGTGTTAATTTTACACTACTTGCAACTTTTTTGCAAGTAGGCCAAAAAAAAAAAAGGGTCAACTTCGGTCCGGTCTCTGAAGAGCATCTTGTTGCACAAGTTTACTATAACTCCTGCGTGGATTGTGGCAAACTACAAAAAAGAAATTTTTCATGTTTGTATCTATTCATGATTTTGAAAAATGTTGAATGACTATGAATACTTTTGACATGAAATTGCTTAATTATACATGTCCAAACCACATTCTAACAAACTTAAATGAGAGAGCAAAACTGCCTGTCCACAGATAGCCCAGATTACGGTTTGGTTTCTTCCCAATTAAGCTGCATGAATAAAGATGAAAGACATGGTTTGCTGAGGGAAGGAGGTGCTGCTAAAAAGCCCAATTTCTCCTACTCAGCGGTAATTACGGTAGACAAAGACCTGGCGACGTCGGTGAGCATGTGGTGACAAAAGCACATTGTCAGTTTTGAGGTAACCTGAGAAACTGAATCTAATGAGATGATGTGAAAACATAAAGAAGCGGATGTTTGTTTTTCACAGACGTACAGTTAAAGTTTGTCCACTATCATCGCTTGCTTTCTTCTGCCGTCTTAACAGCGAATCCATTAATGCATCATAATAACTCCGCCTGACGAGCGGCGAACGTCCACTCATGGAGGTGGACTCGGCGTCGCTGCCAAGGAAAGATCCTAAAGGCCTGCTAATTGAGATTCATGACTCCAAATACCAATCAGATAAAGTGATTAAGGCCTCGCTTGTCCTCATCTTCAAATTTGCAGCTTCCCCTCCCAGAGCATCATCCTCTGATAGTTCATGTCTCATCATTTCATTATTAATCTCGTCTTTGTTTTGAAGCTGTGTTGCTCCCCGGAGAGCTCCGAGTTGATGCAATTAGAAGCTGTAATTACTTCTCTGTAGAGCTGTAGATCTAAACAATCTATATCTGGGTGTCTGCTCGGCGCACACAAGGAAGGGACTGGTGATGCTGCGAGCCTTTGGATGCCGATTGCTTTTTAAAATGTACACGTGCAAAAATACATTCAGACACACAGAACATAAAAAGGCAAAGACTGTAATTCCTGCCAGGCTCTGTCAAAGTCTGGTAATTGATGGTCAGATAAAGTTTAATATTTTTCTGTCACTACAAATCTGTTTCTTTTTGTATCTTGATCGCAACCTGAGTTGGGAAACAATTTACAAATAAAAGTTTTAATAAACTTATATAGTAGCTATGTGCAGCTCCCTGCAGAATTATTATAAGCCATTTGCCTAGGCGATTTTGATTTTAAGGTTGAGTTCACTGCATGTATCACAGATCCACGGTGGACAAGCTTTAAATGTGGAGCCTGGAAAGAGCAGTGCAGATAGTGAGGCAGGATAATACAAGGAAGGGATGTAAGGCACAGAGAGAGGGAGAGAGGATAGGAGAGCAGGAGGAAGAAGAGTTTCATGACAGACACAATGAAAAGAGAAAAGGAAGGATGAATGTCACTAGGAACGAAGAAGGAAAGGGATAAAAAAAACCAAAATGAATGATGGATACAAAGTATCCGGCTACAAATGGGGAGGTAGCTGGACAAGAAGAACACATTAGGACAATGATGTGGGGAGTGAATTCTGGAAATATTTTTGGTCTCTTACTCCCATACTTATTTAGATTTAGGGGGGAAACCTGAAATCAAATCCCATACTTTTGTAGACTGTATAGAAAACTTGTGAGCTGGGAATTAGTTCACCAGGATGTGGAGAAGAGACGTTGCTCACATTGTCAACAGCAATTGAGACATGGTTACACACCGAGACAAAAAGACACATGAAAGTCACAACTGGGGCTCGATGGTGGACCATGAGGAATCTCAGCAATACCCAATCTGCGTGAACGTCCTCAAGGTCATCCTGAATGACAATTTCTTCATCTCTCCATGGTACCGCAGCTACAGCGACACCCTCCGTTCTCTGGCTGTCCAATGAGAGGATCCTGTGTTCAGAAGGATTCATCAATTAGGAGGTTAATAACTCAAAATGCTAAATTAATTTAACATCCACTGCAAGACCCTCCAATAAAACGTGTGTTACGGGGTTGGACAGGGTTCAGCCATTAGCCTAATGTTCCTCAAGATAGATGGCGGCTCCCCGCCCCTCACCGCCCATTTTTTCAGGGAATTTCATTTTCCTTCTTTGGTGAGATTCAATTTATGATTTAATTAAAATCTCGCTTCGAAAAGACTCTCTGGACTGAGCCGTTTTCAACAAAGTCGTCGGCCAAAAACTGGAAACTTGGGGACGATCATAAATGACGCACGGCGAGCAGTAGATTGTCAAAGCCTAACAATAATAATAATAATAATGATGAAAATTACATTTATAAATATCATATTTATGTGCTTTTTTTCCCCCCCCAAAGGAGAACGTAAAAACAAACACTATTCAACGTAGACGATGTTGACAACTTCCAGTCGTAACTCGCCATAAGGTCAGTGACAGTAAAGTTGTGCTTTCAAAGTGTTTCATTCTGTTCTGATTGAGTGTCACCATAAAAAAAGGGGGGGAAAAAAACCCCCAGACTCTCTCTGCAAGTGGGAACCCCATTTCAGCCGTCATCCAGTTATGATAGCCAGTGCTGATTAAAACCTTAAATTTTGATAACGGCTGATGCGTCGTCTCGGCCCTGAGATTAAGCTGTCACCGCGGAGCACGGCCGCTTCCGTGAGTGATACCAGCCGCTTTAAAATTTGTCGACGTGTTTTTCGGAGTCTAATGGGTTCAACGCTGGCAGATCGAACAAGCAGAAGCCGATTTATTACCAGATGTTCGTAATGCGCTGCAGTACATCTTCGGGTCAAATTATCCGCGAGAACTGAAGACTTGGACCATGTGGAGTGAATGAACGCAGAGTCCCACTCCCCATCTGATCAAGTGCAAATTAAAACAGTCTAAAGAAATAGAAGTGCCAGCAATGCATCAAATCTGGAGCAAACACTTAATCTTACACACAGCAGTTAATTGATTGTGCAAGGTAAATAGTCTGTGCATAAATCACTGTCCTAATCTTGCTGATTTCTTCAAACGCCCTATAGAATAACTCCACTTTGCTGTTGGAAGAAGCAATAAATTAAACCTCTGACGGAGGTAAATGGCTGAGATCAGTTGCGTCTTGCTTTGCGGTGGTCACGAGAAGACCGGGATGGGAAGGCCGAAAGGATGGTGGAGCAAATTCCGTCCGAGTCCAGGGAGGATTATCCCAGTGAAGACTGATGGATGCTTCGAGTGACTTTGGAGCAGAGGATAAAAATAAAGTAGAGTATGCCGAAGTGCAGAGGTCAAGGGGCAATGGCAAACAACTTCTGGAAAATAAAAATCAAGCAGTCTGATGGAGACTTGCCAGCATAAGCTGTAAAGGGAAAATAAAAGCATGAATCCATGTTTGAGGGACATGATTATGGTTTTTCTAATTATATGCCTTGTCAGATTTCCTTTCGTTAGGAAGCGTCGTTGGTCCGGCGCGATGCTTATCAGCGACTGATCCGAACCGTCAGCCTCATATCCTGCCTCGCTTCCTCCACTCGGAACAACGGGGAGAGCAGAAGCTCGATAAACAACACTGATAAGCACCCACCAGATTGCCGTAGCTTGGAACCCAGCCAGGAGTTGTTTTTTGTCAGTGTTCTCATCAATGCCACTTAACAACCACAAAGCGGCCGACATTGGAACACGTCTGGCGGTAAATCTTCACACTTTGTCGCCTCAACTCTGGCTGCAAACGGCTTTTTACAGAGACGCGTCATTAAAATGCGACGCGCTCATGTGTGTTATGAGCGTGAGCTAATGAAAAACACTCACAACCTGTTCACATAATGAACATTTCAAAAAAAAAAAACCTTCATTTGGTGACAGCGGGGCATTGGGGAAAATGCCCCCGCTGATGGGTTTTGAGCTCTGAAATGACGGAGGATCACACTGCTTGCCCTTCCGGCGCCTGGTTTTGAAAGTAGACATTTTTGCTTTGCTTCAGCAGAGCTTTATGGGCTCACATGTGTGGCCAGGCAGATCAATAGGCGCTCACTATAAAACGAACCCAAGTGTGAATTAACACACCGGGGAACAACACGGCAGCGCAAGATCCATCGGGGTGTAATTTGGACAAACACACTTCTGCTGCCTGAGTGCTGCTGCATGAGTAGACAAGTAGTTAGTGGTGTAATTTAATACAACATGTTTTTGTGTGTGTGTGTGTGTTGAAAAGTGTTTTCAAAGCAGTATTTAAGCATATTTTATATACAATGGACCCCCCGGTGTTCACCAGGATTAGCTATCTTAGCTGTTCACAGTAATCGGTGAATAGCTAAAAGCTAAAATCCAAATGTTTTTGAGGACAGTTTTAATACTAACAGATTATCATAATGATCCATGCTTAAGTAGAACTTTAGTAAAAAAAAAAAAAAAAAAAAAACCTTAAACATCCAGGGATGCTACTGTGAGTTTCACTTCACATTTTTAGCTTTGGCTAATATGGACCAACTTTTGCTATCAAAACAACAACAACAAAAAAATGCTGGTTTTTAGCAGTATTTCATTTTTTTTTAATGTGATAGTTTAGTTTAATTTCCACAACAGAACAATTCTAAAAGCATCCAACATTTTTAGGTAGATTTTGCTACAGCAAACACTTGGTGGCAGACGTTGCTACCGATGGTGGAACAACCAGTTGTTGGCTGCCCACTAAGTCTGTCTTTCATATTAAAATTTCTACTTTGAAAAAAGCAAAAACCGGAAAAATTTGCATGGCAGTTCTTTTTTTTTTTTTTTTTTTTTCAGCACCACATGTACGACGCGCTGACATTTGGCAAAAATATAATGGAAAAATAATTTATTGGTCTATTGGCTGACATACTGCAGAATCATGTTGGAGCTACTCTGGATGTAAATTTGAATTCAAGCTGTTTCTCCTTCTCAAGCCTAATAACTCGACAGTCTCTCTTAATGGATTATTATTTTTTATTTTTTTGCATTTAATTGCTGCTACGATTGGAAGAAAACTCGCTAAATTGCAAAAAAATTAACAAAATGTTTAATGGCGTCTTTTTTTTTTTAATGTGTTGCTTGCAGGTGGTAGCTTTATGTGAGCGGTGTGCCCCGCAGGCAAAAAATAAAATAAAAAAAATCTTGCAGCTGACCTCCCGCTGTACCCTGATCACATACCACCCGAAGTCTCGCTGGCATTGTGGAATATTTATAATTAAAGATAAAGCTGATGGTTGCCTGGGTAAGCATGAGCTCAGATAAAATTACATCCCCAAACTTCCTTTATTGCAGGATATAAATATGGAGAGCGTCTTGGGCAAACACACAATGGAGTCTTTAGAGCCTAAACGTGTGTGAGCACAAACAGACCTGTGTGTTGACGCAAATACATACGCAGACGTGTCACGGAGAAAAAAAAAACGACACACTTGCAAACATACACGAACGAACGCACGCAGACAATAGCCTCCAACTCCCCTCCAGCCTGGCAGGTAATTGCTGTCTACGGGGGGACAGGTGCCTCTACAATGGAGCGCCAGTGTCCAGACAGGCTCTATTCACTGCCACTGTAATTACCTAATTGAAAAGCCCACAAGGGAAGGGGAGAGAGGATGTGTGTGTAGGTGTGTGTGTGTGTGTGTGAGAGAGAGAGAGAAAAAAAAGGTGTGTTGAGAAGAGAGAAAAAGTGGGGAAAGGAGAAGATAAGCTTACAATAAAGCCTCCCAGCCGTCCCCTTGCGACACACACACCCACACACACTTCACATGACTATGAAAGCACATATGCTTTCCATGACATTTGTTTGCACAAATGGATAAATACACACATGACCATTCACACACACACACACAGGGAGCCTGACATCTTTTCGGAGTCGTCTCACCCCAGGGGCCGATGTCTCTCGGAGCGGACGGCGAGGGCAGTAACGGGGAATCTATTGTTGTGCTATGAGGATTAAAAAAGAGAAAAGGAAATGGGAGGCAGGGGAAGAGGAAGCAGAGGAGGGGTCCGGAGAGGCAGACATATCAAAGCTGCAGGTTCACTCATTTCTGATGACAGATTCTCATGTCTCAGCAGCCTCTTTGCTTTGGCTTCAAGTTCCTTTCACATCTGTGAGCATAGAGTGATGCAAGAGTGCGTGTGTCTGTGTGTGTATAAATACACATGTTGAAAGACACATGCATGCCAATTCACACCTGAGTTATCCACTTCTCTACAATGACATGCAGAATATGGATTGGCTGGAAAGTTCTGCTCTTTGGTTCCACTTTCTGCTCAGTTGCATCATGTTGATTTCTGGGTTCAAAGCCCTAACCCCATCATCATGAACGCTAAGCTCCCTCCGTAGCTCTGTAATGACAAACCAGCTGTCACTGTCTGTTTGGCTGAAAGGTGTGGCGTAAGTAGGGGATTAGTGGTGCTGTTTTATATGAGCAGCATGGGCAGCTGCCCAGGGTGGCATTAAAAAGGGGGTGGGCATGAACACCAGACGAATCTAAAAGAAAAAAGAACCATGAGAGAAGAAAATGTTTCATCACTAAAACCCAAACAGGCTTCTGATTGGTTAGTCCAGCTTCAGGTACAGACGCAAGGGGTCACAGAGGGGTCAGACGGAGAGCTAAGAGTTGCGTTAAGGGACGATTCGAGGAACGATGGAGTTTGGAACGCTGTGAACCTGTGGTGTGAATTTTAAAGGTCAGGCTTGGAAGGAGTGAAATAACATTCAGCTCATGAGAAGATACAGAATATCAGGTTTACAAGAACAAAACAAGATGTTGGCAAGAATATTGGGAAGACCAAAGAATTACCTTTTTATTTTTTTCTTCCTGTTTTGTGATTAAAACTTTAACAAATCACAAATAGCATTTTTAAAAGGATCTGTAATCAATGGCAATATTGTGTATTTTTCCATGCTGGTGTAATTGTAAGACAGTCTTAAGAGGTTTTTTTTTTGAATGAAATTGAAAATCTCAATTAATTTATCAATAAAAATGTCATCGAAATTGGTCTACAAAAGAAGACAAAGTTTCCTTTGACAGAAAAAGGAGGAGGAAACAAAAACTGTTTAGGAAGTTGCCAAGGGACGTAAACTCAATGATGGGGGCCATCCGCCTCAGCCGCTGAGGTGAGGCGACAGGAAAAGACTGGGGGGAAAGAAGACAGCAAGAGAGAGACAGACGGCAACAAACAATAAAACGGAAAAAAAAAAATCCTGGCATGCCGTCAAGCTGGCACTGAGTCTTGGAAAAATACAACTGGGAAACAGAAATATCTTCAAAAAGGTACATGGAGAGACAAAAAAAGAAAACCCCCACCCCCACAAACTCTGGATGAGCGACACAGAAAGATAATGACACACAGCGCACAGAGTGTGGATGAGAAGAATACAGGGGGAATGTATGATTGTAATCCTGTCACTCTGGGCCAACGGCACCATAATGGCCCCCAAGTGAGTTGTGGGTTTAAGTTTCGTCAAAAGGTAAAGTTTTATGAGCAAAGTGGACTTTTGGCTTTTAAACCCGAACTGGGAGCTGGTTTTACAGGAAAATGGCTTGTTAGGGAAAAGCTTTGCCCCCTGTTCAATTCTTCTTCTTTTTTTTTTTTTTTTTTTTTTTGATCAATTCTTGAAGCCTCAAATAATCCTATGGTCAAGAATAGTGTTGGATAACACAGAGGGTCTGGGAGATATAGCAGAGCTTTGAACTTGGGTAGTTAAATAGTAAAATAAAAAATGTATCAGCTTACTTTAGTCACTGTCTGGGGGAATTGTGGCTCTGCAGCTCAATGACTGACCCTTTAACATATTTCTATTCAAGAAAGCTGTAGTCCATGAGAATCTGCAGACAACACATAATCACCAATTTATGGTACCTGCTTCCTGATTTTGAGGTTTTGTTTTCAAAGAGGTTTTTCATAATTATCTTGTTTTTAAAAACTATCTCTATTGAGGTATCTGCAGGTATTTTTACTGTGTGTTGTGGAAAAAAAAATATTCGGATTGGCATGTCTAATTTTGATAGCTAATTATTCTACAATGGTCCTCTATGCAAACTGCAGAGTGCCAGATGTATTTTACAGAAATAAGACTGGGTTTAATGTTGCTGTTGTGTTGCTTTAAGATCCTTCGGCCGATTTTTTTTTTCTTTTTTGGGGGGCGGGGGGGAACCTCACATGTATCGGTAGGACACTCATAGCCTGAAGGTAACATGAAGGAAGGTCTGTCCTTTTTCCCCCACTTGCATGTTTTCCTGTTTATCAAACACGGCCCCTCAAAACACACCCGACCTTTTCGAACCCTAATTTTGTTGCACGCGGCGTCTGTGCGACCAGACATACTCGAAAGTACTTAACTCTGAGCTCCATGTGCTTGGAAATGTTTGTCGCATTGTAACGACCTGATTTCCAAACACGAACGGCTTGTGGAGCGGCGTAAGTCCTTGAATCAGCCTTTTTTTTGTTGTTGTTGTTGTTGAAAACACTGCATTTATCCAAGTCAAGATCCCGAATACTCTCTGATTGAGGTGCATAGTAGAGGTTTTGTTTTTGTGAGTGTATGTTTGGAGTAGCAGGGAAAAATTCTTCTGCAGATCAGGATGAGAAATTGGGTCAGAGACTAAAGCACAAGAGGCAGCATGGGGCAGAATGAAAACTTAAAGCTTTGGCAGAAATTAGAGGGAGGACGACAAACACTGATCTTCTCCCAGTGCTGGATGGGCATCGCCTGGCACGGCGCCTCGTGGCATTTGCAGTGGAGAGAGCCTGTCAAACATGCACAGTAAACCGTCAGCCGAGGTAAATAAAGCAATCTGTTCGTGACGACTGTCTATTCCTCTCTTGGTCTTTGCGCTCTGAGAAAAAAAACCCAACAAAAAAATCGCTGCAGCAAATTCAGTTTCAGTTGGAGCAAAGTCGCGCTTTCCGTCTCTCTGGGCCATCAAACCTTCCCCCAGAGGTGCAAACGTGTATAAAACGAGTACAGAACATGGCATCCTGTTTGTTGGAGGTGGGGAGGGGGTGTTTGGGCCTCTCATCTCCTGCAGCTTTGTGACATGCAGACACTATTACAGCATGTAAATGACCCCCCCTGCTGTGCGATCTAGAGGTACAGTGTGACAAACATGCTCGCGTTTGCAGAGTTGTGTGTGAGTTGTTTGTCCTTTACCTGAGCCTGCATGAGGCTTGTGCTGTCAGAAATTGGGCAGGTGTCATGTTTTTCTTTCCCTTCTTTCTCTTTTTTTCTTATGGGAAACATGAAAGTGCACATGAAAAAAAAAACTACACTACAAATACTGCTTAGACACCGAATTTGCTGAGTAAAATTGTTTCAACGCGTTTTGATTCCTAATTTATTGTCTTATGGGCCAGAAGTGAGTCATTAAAACCTTATTTGAGTTCGAGGAACAATTGGATCTCTGGCAGAGCCGCTATTGTTCTAATTAATATTATTTTTGATGAAATAATGACACTGTGATGAAACCATGGAGACCGGTCTGTATTTGAGAATGTTTTTGATTTAATTGTACCATTGCGGCGTTATTCTAAGAGCATTCATTTATAGGAAAGTTTATGCATTTGGAATTGACAGTTATGCTACATATCAGTTATTTAAAATGATTTTAAACAGCTTCACTGCCTTGTAGTACACATTTTATTTTTGGTTACAGATTTCTTGACATGAAAATGGAGCCAACTACCACAATCTATCAGTCTGAACACAACTGGACAGCAAAAGTATTAGAAATTTTAATATATAGCTGTTGAATTAACTGAATGATTGCCATTTACTTTAGACCTGAAAGAAAAGTGTGTATTCTTTTCGCTATAACTTAATGCTGATGCAGTAATGGGTTCATTTCCACCTTAATATTAAAGCAGCCTGTTGATGCTACACTCATCCACCTGTAATGTACCACAGAGAGAGAGAGTCTGTTTCTCTAAAAGGACCTCTCCTTTTCTCTGTGCTTGTTTTTTGTGCCATGAATGGGACCATCAAAGAACATGTTTGCTTCCCCTATCAAAAAAAAGAGAGAGAAAGACCCATTTCTCTTTTTCCTTTTGATGATATAATTTTGAGAGCTCAACTGTGTTTTCAGTCAGCCTCCGAAAGATCGGGCTCTGAAGCCACAAAGCACCTTAATTGCTGTATCAGCGATGACGGCCTTTTTCTTTCATCACTAACACTCTCCATCAGCCTTTTCTCCATCCTCCCACTCCTCACTCATCCTTGCTCTCCACCGACAATGCCGAAAAATGGCCAACCTCACCTGGATCCCACCCCCCTTCGCATTATTTCTTCCTTTTGTCCGTCACAAACACACACACACATACTTGCGTTCAGCAGTTGTACAATGTTCCCGTTTTTTTCAAGCATCTTCCACTCGACCCGCTCTGAGAGCTGGAGGTCACGTATTTATTTTAGTTTCTCTCGCAGTGGAAAAAAGAAAATCCAATCTGAGTAATTTATCACAATATAAAACATGTGGTTTCAGGGAAATTAAACCTTGGAAGATGAACTATTGAGCAGCGGGCTCCATTCAACCCCTCCCCCACCCAAAAGGGAGCCGGAGTGCTACACGTTGCTTTAAAGCGCACAGGTCAATAAAGGTAATTGATAAGCTTTCATATAGATATATAGTGATGAATGGGGAACGTTTATGGTGTAATGAATCAAACTAACTCTGGAGCCATAAATGGACAACGGTGTGGCCCCCCATAACGGGAATAAGCGTAAACTCATCCGCTGTAGTCAATGGGATATCAAAGACAGGGCACCTATAGGGGGGCTGTGTTATTGGTCCATCACTTACACTTTATGAGCGGCTCGGAGCCGAGGCACAAGGAGTGTTGAACTGGGTGGCCGAGTCATAGATTATTGGCGAAGTCATTGATCTGTCGGAGATGGTGTTTGAAACATGGCATCAGGCTTCAACCTAGAACTTTTATAGGGCCAACAGAACATGTCATTTTACCAAGAAACGGGCAACAAAAATAAACAAAAGCCTTGCTTTCAAAGTGGAATTACGCACTTCATTCATAATGCCATGCAAAAAGATGCCTTTCTCACATATTTGTCATGAAATCAGTGAAGTGAATTTCTTGTCTTAGCAAAAATTCATAATGATATTTGGGTTTAAGCCATTCTAGCACATGATTATAGTTTGAGCTTTTGCTAGGGCTGCACAATACCAGGCAAATGTGTGAGGACAATTGCAATCAATCCTGATCATCTCTAAATGAAGTCATTCCATTGGGGCTTTTGCTGCATGTTAAGAATCATTGCGCTGCTGGAAGGTCAATCTCCCAATAGTAGCCTGTATCTGGTTCCAACCAACTCTAACCAGCCTCCCAGTCCCTAACCCAGAAAAACATGGAGATGGCTCATGTTTCATCAGATTAAAGTTTTTCACAGGCAGCATGGTGTGTTTTCAACCACAGTTTAGATATCGCAACATCAAGGTCTCCCGCCTGAGTTGTGGCTCTCTGCAGCTCCTATAGAGTTAATATATGTCTTTTGCTTCTCTGATTATGGTCTTTTTGCCCAACCTGCAAGCTTACGTTGGCTGTATACAGTGTTTCATGAGATTAAAGTTCCAAAAGTGCTTTAAAAGTTTCCAAAACTGTATTATTGATGTCTGGTGTTCCCCTTGGTCTTCATGGTGCTAATGTTTTCTCACTGTTCTCCAAAACCTTCACAGATAGTTGGATTTATATTGAAAATAAACAAGGAGCTAAATACTTTACTTTTTATGGATGCATTTACAAAAAAAAAAAAGCAAAAAAACAAACAAACTCATGTCTACTTTCCTTTCACCTTTCAATTATCTATAAAACATGATGTTGTTCTACCACATAACGCCCTTTAAAGTTTATGGATTTTATTCAATTACATGTGAAACAACAAAATTTCAAAGATGATGAATAATTTATGCAGGGCGGTGTGCCTTCTTAATTTAACTTAATCTGAAAATAATAGGTTCCATTTCTTGAAGCACAAGTAATGACCGCTAATAAACGTTTGAAAAATGCTTCCCCCTGGTGGCCGCATGCAGTACTGTCGAAATATACATTAAAAAATGTAAATGTTCCTTAGTGAAATCACAAAAATCTGACATTGGAGACCCAGCAACATTGAATAAGACACATTTAACCCCTTACAACATAAAATACATTCAGTGGTGCACAAACGTTCATTACAGTCTTTGGTATCAGAAGTGGGTTGTTCACACATTCAACAGTCTTATTTTACACCTGAATGCTAATTAACACATTATTTTAAAAAACACATTAACACAATAGCTATGAATATATATATATGTTTATCTTTTAAAACTGTAAAAAAAAAAAAACAAAAAAAAAACACACATTGCAAAAGAAAATTTTGAAAGGGTTGAATTTCCATTTTGGTACTTTGCCCACATGTTCAGCATATAAAGAGATGAATATATATATAGATATATATATATATCTTTATATATATATATCTTTATATATATACAGATATATATATATATCTATATATATACCAAAACATCTGATTTGGTAATGTGACACCAACGAGTAAAGAGCTGCTAAATAGTTAAACATTTTCAACGTACAGTCACTTTTACTAAGACGTTCTCTAAGAGACATGTATTTAAGACTGGCATGTGAAGATCGAGATTATCTGTCCCTGATACCAGCCCTAGACTCAGACCGACACATAATTAAAATCAATTTATAAGCGGTAAAATAACAGTTTTATCAGTATTATCTGGTTTACATTAGTATTCCAACAGCGTAGCGCTTAACTCACTCGTAAAATGATGTTCCAGACACTGAAGTCTCTCTTATGCATTACAAGACAGCCTTAAGCATCTCCAACATCGATTATTTAGTTTAAGGAAGCTACTGTAATATTCTTACATTGTGTCACTGGAAGTATAAGTATTTATATTTTAGAAATGCAACTGACTCCACAACTACAGTCCTAAATAAACTTGTGTTTTATTCCAATTTTAATGCTAGTGAATTTTGAAGTGAGAGACTATGCCATCATGTTCACTCTGATAATGACAGATGGTAGCGTCTCTCAGAATAGACAGAACTTACAGAGAATATTCACAAACTTTCAAACATTTCGCTTTGCTTTGAGTGTCAAATTTTTTTATTTTGATGTTTCGGTCGCTGCAACTCGCTCTTTCTTCAACGATTCTTCAACCTTCCGTCTAAAAAAAAAAAAAAAAAAAAAACCTAAAACTTAGTTATGGACATGAGTCCTGGAGTCACGAGGTGCCTAATTTAAGTAATTTCTGAAAGGTATAAGAAAAAAAAAAAAAAGTGGTCCATTGCACACCGATATCAAAATCTTTTATCCACTTCTCCAGTGGTTCCAACTTCCTTTAAATAAAAGTTAAATAAAAGTTCAACAAATTCTCCAATATGGAAATCCCAGTGCCTTTCTTCTTCTTAGTTTTTACACTTTCAATCAGATTTAGAACTAAGTACATCAAGAAGATTTCCATTTCCTCCATGGAAGAGGCTTGCTATGTTAAAAAATGCTTTTGAGATGTCAATTTTTCCCAACACTGCCACTAAAACAAATACTTGAGACAATTAATCAAGTATTTATACATCTGTAACATATTAGTTCAGGACTGTTTTGTTTATAGCAGGTTTCAGTGGTTTTATGCCATACTCTTATCCAGAGCAACTTACAAGAAGTAAGATGCTACTATCATCTGTTTGTCACAATCGCAGCTGGCTTTAGGAGCTCCAAGGAGATGGTCTCCAATAGAATGTCAAATCTTCACTCCATCATTGCCTGTTGTCACAAAGTTGATTTGAGAGTTCTGTCAGCTGGTTTACCAAACCGCGTTGCAACTTTACCATCGACATCATCGTCCACGTGGAGCTTTCCTGTTTATGTTCTCCAGACTGAGTGCTAGTCTCTTGGTAAAGAGTGCATTGGATTTGCCACAGTAGGTGTGAGTCGTCTTCAGCAGTTCCTCCGTCAAAGGATCCAACAAAGAGGGGACCGGGTCTGAGCCAAAAGAATACTGGAAAGACAAAAGAATGCGTTTGTTGCAAGGTTTGAGGCGAACTCGTGTCCTTCGGGGCCCATAAACGTGACCGGTAATCCTGGCTAAACATAAACTGCTCTACACTGTCGGTCTCCGGGTAATTCTATAGGCTTAGTGTCCAGTAATAACCAGAGATGGCAGTAGAGGTTTCACGATTTCCCGATAATGAAGGGCTCTTTACAATACTCCAAGGAAATCAAAGAGGAATTAACATTTTTTATGCCAGCTCATTTACTTGCGGTTGGGTTCCTTGATATTGGGTCGCAAAGAGATCGGCGTTTTTACGAGCCCGAAGCCAGACAGGCCCGTCGCTCATAAAGTTGCATTTACAGTTGGTGTTATTGATTTCGTGTGGCTGTCCGTGTCTGGAATCACGCTCCGAATGCACCGCCACTGGTAAAAGAATTAACAGCTGCTTCTCAGACTTTTTGCTATGAAGGGAGGGGAAGGAAGGCTGTGTTACAAACAACAAGTCGGGGTCCATCAGCATGTCCTAAATTTTATTTATTTAAACCTTTGGCTTTATTATTATTGCCTTCTTTTAATTATTACTGCTGACATTCATGAGTGTCACGACAATACCACGCTACAGAAAATCAAGACTCTTTTCATTTGTCATTCCACAATGTTGGAAGAAACGCTACCAGTGATATTAACTGCATTGCTATGTCCTTATTTGTAAATCATTTTGGATAACAGGATAAAACTAAACATGGACGGTTACAGTGGAAACTTGGACCAAACTTGGGATGGATGGACTTACAGATCGATGAGGGAGGGAGGAAAGTAGATATTGACGGAGACATGAATAAATTTGGAAATATTTCTCCGTTGACAAGCAGGAGCTCTGTAATGATGTTTTTTCCACCACTTTCTGATCAATTATGAGGTGCAAAAAAAAAAAAGACATGCGCTGCTGCATCTAAACAAACTGAAATGGATTAAATGGTCTGTCCAGACATTTTAACCACACAGAAGATTAACCAATTTGCTCAGAACCTCCTGGCAAATCAAGAGTTGATCACAAATCTATAAAAGGCATTGTTTGGAGTGGGGGAAAAAATGTGCATGTGAACAGCCGGTAGTACACGTGTCCGGTACTGTCATTGATCCCGTCCTATAAAGCTACAGTCTTAACTCCAGGCTATGGGTAAGGTATGGATAAACCATCAGTTTGATCTACGTTCAACGGGAAAGCAATGAGACCCACAGTGTTGATGGCTTCATTAAGTAAATGCCACTTGTGTCGTCGATATCATTAAACAGCGGGTAAGCAACCCATAAACATCCTCATGGGGCGAATTAGCTTTCAATCCGAGCGTCTGCCAAAGATGAAGATTGGTGTTTTCCTGCACCAGGCAATTGCGAACTTTAAAGCCCTTTTGCTCTTTGGGGTCAGCAGCAATCCAAAATCTCATCCCAGAGAGAGAAGCAGGAGGCGTCGGAGGACAGCAGCTAGGTCACCGAGGCTAGAAACGGCTTTCATCAGTTGTCGAGCCAAATTAAACCAACAAGACTTAGAGTGGCCTTGTCAAATCCGCTCTTTAAACTTTGATGGACCCAGGAGACTTTCTTTTGTTGTTTTACAAGAGAGGCACTTTTTTTTTTTTTTTTTTTACTTCTGAAGGAAGGCAAATTTGGAATAGAAAAACACTCTAGTAACTGTTTCCAAGCCACAATCTTATCATGACACTGTGTGAAAATAGAAATTATGATGAAAAAAACTATTTAGTACTACTGTTTTACCTTTTTAAAATGCAGTTCTTGTAAAACATTTCCATTTGAAATGGGATTCTTCTTAAAGAAGCCCAATTTACATCACTAATCTGCATACAGAAACTACATTAAATAATTTTGTAATTTACTGATATTTATTGATTCTCTTGTGGAACAAACAGTGGAGAAAATGGTAAAAATAACATTCCCAATAAAACTCCCGGTTTAGTTTTTTTTCAATTATCATTAATTGAAATCAACATTTTTTACAAGAAAATTTTCACAATAAATAATAAACACTAAAATAAATGTCCACCCCTCCTCAAGTACGGTAATATGTTTGATATCTATCAATTCTGTCCTCTGACACTATAAAGATATTTCTTTGATTTCCTTTCCATATAGCTAATACGTTTGTTGAATTAGCTATGTTTTATCTACAGCAACTTTTAAATAAGTTATACAACCTGGAAATGTAAGGTTAGTTGGTAAATGCCTCGAGATATGAAATCTAGTGATTTGAATTGAAACAAATTCTGAAAACGAGCAAAAGAGTCCACTGGTGGGTCTGAAACGCACGGGAAAACGTCTTTGAGCTCGAAAATACTGCAAAACGTAACTTCAGAATCAACACAGAAATGCAAAATAAAACCTGTTCATTGGCAATCTCAGGCCCTTGACGACTATACAAACCTTTTTTATTGCCTCGTAAACGGCTCTGAAAGCCGGTTGTTTGTAGTCGTGGTAAACCCCTCTGTTTCCGTGCAAGACGTAGATACCGTCCTCCTCAGCGGAGGCACAGTTGCTGCCGTATATGCAATGATCAGGCCGATAGTTCCACTTGCATGGAAACTCCAGCAGAAACTCTGAGAGCAGACGGACAGAAAAACATTGAGGTAAGACTCACTAGTTAAATCTATGGTATTACCAAAGTATGTGTTCAATTTTGAAGCTTTTAATTGAAATATATCATCTGAAAGTGCCACAAGGATGTGCATGCTTACCAGGATTGTGATGAAAAATAATATTGAGAAGGTCCTGGTCTCCCCAGGTTATATTCAGTTTGTATTTCTGAAGGAGAGGCATCAGCAGCTCCTCCCAGCGCAGTCCCACGCGGGTCATATCGTTCTGTCGACACAAACGAGCATTTTCAGACATTCACGGACATCAGGCACAGGAGAATGGGGCCCTCTTGTGGTCAAAAGAAGGAAGCTCACCTTAAAAAAGGTACTTCTCATCCTTGTCATGTTCATAAGCATGACCCCAGAGTTGATACCCGTCCTGCCGTAGAAAGGGTGCCTTGCAAAGCGGCTGTACCAGGCGATGCGGGGCTCCTCGTGCTCAGGGGACATGGCCGCCAGCTGGGAAGGACTAAACTGGGACAGGAAGTCCCATAAGCCATCTACAGGCTGAAGGAAGAGGATGTCGGAGTCGACATACACTATCGAGTCGATGTCCTTTAAGATCAGCTGCAAAATTACAAATCACAAACCCGATCACAAAGATGTTGACCTCGAGGCTGCTCAAGGTACATTTTCTCCTCCGAGCAACTCACGGGTAGGAAGAGTCTCTGAGAAGCGCAGGGTTTAAAGAGCTTCTTCCACTCGCCGGCGTTCTCGCTGGGGAAGCTGATGGGGTACACGGTGTAGTTGAACCTCAAGCGGAACGAATCGGGCCACGACTCCAGCTGAAACGCATCGGTACAAAGTGCTGACAATGAGCCGTGGAGAAAGGGAAAATCCCCGACAGTAGCATGGAAGGTAACTCACAGTCTCCACGAAGCTGGCATGGAGCTGATCTTCAGCGAAGACGTGCAAGTGGAGGCGCTTGATGCTGAAAAGCACCGCGGATTTGATCATGGTGAGGGTCTCCTCCAGCCTCTCGCCGCAGGCCACCACGGCCAGGTGCATGGTGGGCTCGGGTCTCCTTCGAACGCCACTCCCCGCACCTTCCATCTGCCCGCTTTGACGCATAATATACCTGAGGGGAAAGACTTGAGATTTATAGTACAGAAAGAGGTATTCTAAAGAGATTAAACTCATACTATTATATTATTTCTGCTTGTTTTTTGCTTGGTCACAAAAAAGGTCAACAAGCAAATAAATATGGAGAAACAACCCTCATCCTATAAGACCGAAATTGAACTTTTTGGCCGGCATGCAACACTCCTACGTATGTGTGCACCAATGTGCACCATCCCCACATTGAAACATGGTGGTGGCAGCATCATGGTGTGGGTTAGATCTCATGGAGGCTCTCCATCCAACCTGGCCAAATTTCGGCTAATATATCAAAAAGAATGGAGAAGAATTTCACTCCAGATCTGCAGACATGCCCCCCCCCCCCCCCCAAAAAAAAAAAAACACACTTTTCAGATTTCACTTGAAAACCACGCTTTGTGGTTTGACTGGTCTCTTTATTGAGACCTTATTGATCTTTATTGATAAAGATCAATAAATTACTTAAGAAATGAATGATTTTAGAATTATGATTTAAAGAGCAATAACAGCGACCCCTACAGGCCTCTATAACTATATACATCAGTGTTCTAACACAAAGTAATGGGTGCAGTAAAAATGTATGAAACACATTCATTACGTAAGATGAATGTGTTGAAATTAAAATGACAAAAAGAGTAACTTTTTTTTAATATAGACATTGATCAAGTTGATGTTTCTGCAACTGTTGCTCAATCACTGCCACATTCCTATACATCCCTCAGATTTAACTTTTGGATCTCAAACTACACTTTCAAGCATGCAATTTGTAAACGTTTTTAAATTCAGCCCGAATAATAAAACCCCGACCCACCTATTGTACCAGTGGGGTTTCTGGGGCCCGGCTCCGGCCGCGGACCCCCGCCTGCCTCCGGCGCCTCTCTGCGGGATGGAAGCCCTCCTCGCTCCGGGTCCTCCGGCCGAGACGTCCGTGTTAAACAGCCTGCTATAAACGTACAAGCCCGAAAACACGGCGAACACCGTGCACAACAGCAGCGCACGTATGTAACGCCGCATTATGGTGTTCGAAAACGCATCTCGGAGCTAAAGTCATGATACAGAAACTAACGTTTTCTGATTTTTTTTTTTTTTTTTTTTTGGCTAGCCGTGAAGTGAGACCATTTGTGGAAGCACTTCCTGTCGCGCTTTAGAAAATAAGAGCCTTTTGACTGAATCGAACGGAGACAATGTCGCCCTCTGGTGGTGATCTTGAAGATCAACAACTACTGTCAAACATTTTTAAGCTGAGCTGTTTTAATCGTTTACTGTAATTCATGACGCATTAAGTGGACCTTATTATTCGTTTGCATTTGTAGATTTTATTTATATAATCCTTTATTTATGCAGGAAAAAACTCTTGAGACTCATTGTCTAATTTACAAGAGGTATCTGTTACATCACAAAAACAAAAACAATAATACAATCTACAAACACTAAGCACAACATATCACCCATTACATTGTATTAATTACTATCTTAATTTTAGTAAACATCGTAAATGATTATCATATATTCTGTTTATTACTGATGTTTAAATATTTTATTTTTTTATTTAAAATGTTCAATTACTAACCCACTGTTGCTCATCCTTTTAAATTGTTAGATATTTGCTGGTCTATTTTAAATCCAGTGCAAGTAAAAAAAAAAGAAGAAACTTAAATCTGAAAATTTATAGAAGAGTCACAACCTCTTGACTCTCTTCCTGGTGGTTACTGACAAAGTGATGAGGAATGGTCAACTTGAAAAGTTAAGATTTTTTTACTCTTATAATACTCAACTAAAACTCCCTTCATCTCTTGACCCACATGCTTTTATTCTGAAGGGGTGTAAGGGAAGATTTTGTGTCCTTGCGGTGTTTAACCTGATCCCGCATCAAGCAGCAGGCGGAGACCCTCCGTAGGGGGAAGGGTGGGAGCGAAAAATGAATAGGGGTCCCTGAAAGGACCCATTCAGTCTGGCTTTAAGAGAGTTGCTCTCAATGAGCGGGGTACGTTTGACAGACAGACCTGAAGGTCAATTGAATTAAGAGTGAGGGGAAAAAATACACTTTGATCAAAAGTTGTGAAAATATAAGGAACTACACAAGAACATATATATATATATATATATAATATGACTGTTTACTTGATCTTGGTGTGCTTTGGAGTTCTCTCGTCTGCCCTGAGACTGAGCAATGTTTGTTAGGATGAAAACTGATCTTACTTGTATTGTGAGGAAAACAGAACCAGTAATAGTTATTCCCACTCCGGTAGCAAAGATTAAAAAAACAAAAAGAAGGAAAGAGAGAAAGAAAGAAAGCTGGGGCCTACAGGCACTTGCACGTCTGAAATAATAGCTGGGTGTGCGTGTGTACAATAAGCAGGACGAGTTTTTCTTGTTTTTAATTTGGTAGGTTTCTTATTAGACACATCATAAACAACACAGTTTAAACAAAGGAGCATGGTAGAGCATGACGAATGATGATGATTAAAAAATTTTTAAAAAAAAACTACCAATAAGAGATAAAGTTGCAATTTCTTTCCATTTTTGCCACAAATGAATCTTTGAGTTCACACACCTAGTCCCAGCTAGAGTGGTGAATGCAATGGACACATGAAACAGTCCTAACAACTAAGAGACGCCGCCTTTTCCACAATATATCAAGACTTTAATAATATCATGCTGTGACACTTCTCTGGCTGTGAGCTAAAATGTAAAAATCTTGACAACACTGATATGATGAATATAACCACATCCAAACATTGTAGTAGAATATTATAGAAAGCTATTTTCTCTGTTCAACTATTCTACGGGTCTTAGAGGTTACGGTGGAGTTCATCTGTGGTGGTTCTGCTGGAGGTTATTGTCTTCTAAAGCTTCTCCATTTCTGAAGTCCTCACTTTGTCAACGTTCATGTTGAGAAGTCCACTTTTTTTTTTTTCCTCCCACGTCTTGCGTCGAGTGGTAAAAATGGGCTTCTTGTGCTTTTTCACAAGGACTTGAGCCCTCTCTGCAGATCACACAGGTTGCAAAAAGCACACCGGAGTCATTTACAGCTTAAGTCACTTTACTGCCTTTTATACTTAGCTGAGATATCTTCCTCTTCTTGTGCGATCAACAACTTTTAACAGTAACCCTGGTTTGAAACGAGCTCCAGTTCAAGAAAAGCACAAAAATGTTGCATATTTGCACATCTCCACCCTTTTGAATATGTGTCTATAAATATAAATCTCCATCTGAGGGAATTTGACAAGTAGGATCCCTGGTGTATCATTATGAATGTTAATAGTTTATTTACCGTTTTGTAGAGAAAAGGTTGAGGGAAATAAAAAAAAAAATTAAAAAAAAGCACGGGCGAAGTTTTAGACTGGTGTAGTGCATCAAGGTGGAGGCAGCTGGCCAGAAACGACTGTTATTAGAGGCTGAGTCAGCACCTCGACCACTCGCCACATTCCCCAGAAGATTCACAAGGACCGTCGTGGTGCTGAAAGAGGCTGACATCAGGGAATGCCTTCGCTGTGACGCACGATTTATGCCGGCTCCGCAGTAAGAAGTTTACATCCACTCATCACAGGCCAAGTGTGAATTTTAGAGGACCAATCTTAACCTAGATATGTTTACTAAGGTAGCGGTCAAGGCTTTGGGGTTATCACTCAGAAATGTCGAGGTAACCTTTCCAAAATGAGGTTTGGCGTGTGTTTGGGATAGCTTTATAGTCCTAGACAAATGAGAAACCTTTTAGCCACAATGACTAGAAGTAAGTTTGGAGGAAAAATACAGCACCAATTGTCAAGAAAGGTGGAGGAAGCGTCATGTTGAATTTATGTTTTGCTGTGAGTGGGACTGGCACAAAAGAAGGACTACTTCTAAATACTTCAACTTCTCCTAAAATCAAAAGCTATACAGGCTTAAAACCTCTATTTGTATTCTAACCACAAAGTCCAAAATGAATGTGATATTCATGAGTGGATGTTGACTTCTTACTGGAACTACAGCAACGTTTTAAAAAATTAAAAATAACAAAAGTGGCAGCATAACAGGCATCCTGATGGAATGTTTCTACTCTGAGATTAAAAGTACAAATGTACTTTAGGTCTTGATGTGTCTAGTGAAGGGAGTCCCTTGGTTAATATTTTATTCCACCGCACAACACCTTGTATTGACTTTCTCTCTCTGTAGAGAGGAAAAAAGCAGATTGTTTGCAACATCGTTCAACTCCAGGTTTTACCTTTCAGATCAGTGTGACTTTCATTGCCAAATCTCCTGTAGATATTTTTGCAATAAGCCGTTGTGGTAGAAAGAAGCTTCCAGATCAGCTGTAAAGGTTTGCTGTAGGGTTCGAGAGTCGCTGGTGAGACAGAGAAAGGTCATGCTTTAAGTTTTTAAACTGGAAATCTCCAGGGAGGGATAGAAGAAGCTGCTGACCATGATGATGACAACAGTAGGACTGTGCAGTTCAGGAAACTTTAAATCTCAACTCAAGGTGATTGAGTGCTCTGTCCAAAGTTTGTCCCAAGTTTTAATAAGAAGTTCCTCATTAGGACCAAACATTTTGGAAGTCCATATTCTAGCAGCAGACTTTTGTCAGTTCGGCAAAACATGTCTTCGTATTGTTGTTGAGAATCTTTTGGGTGGCTGAACAACAAATCTTACCTTTCAAAAACAGAATCTTCAAAACATCACCCCTTCCCCCAAAAAGTTTTTCCATTAGAGACAATGGAGAGGCCCCTGGAGACGCAGGTTTCCTGTGAGGTGTTGGGGGGGAATCAGAGGGACTCCCCGTTTACTGAGCTTCCCTCTCCTCGGGATAGGGAAGAGTGGGAGAAGCTCTTTTCCGTGTTTTCTGAGCCGGAGCCGTTTTGGCTGTGATGGTCGGCCAGTGAGGCAGAGCTGGAGGAAGGAGTGGATGTGGACGAGGGCTTGGCCTTCTCCTTAAAGTCTGTTATGATGACCGTGAGGTCTCCAACTGTCACCTCCAGATGCTGGGCGCTGCTCCGGTCAATATTTTTTAATCTTGGCCTAAAAGGGAGACCAAAGTGTAAACATTGTATAATCCTGCGCTTAACACTTAGTTCTGGTGCAGAATTGACTTGTTTACCTCATCTTCTTGTGGCTGTTCTTCTTGGGTGCTGGCTCTCTTTCACTCTTGTCCCTCTCGACCCTCTCCTTCTTTTCCTTTTTGGGCTGTGATGGTAAAACAAACTGCTGCGTTACTTGCTGCTGGGAGACGAGCTGGGAGACGGGACGAGGCTTCCTGGTTGTGCGTGAAGGGCAGTGAAGAGAGACATGAAGCGGCAGGGAGAAGAGAGATGTGTCGCAGATTAATGAGAGGGAAAATCACTGAGAGCACATGACCTCTCGCTGGCCTACTGCTGTAATGAAGAGCTAAAAAAGCCTGTTGGTACTAGAAAGGACTGTACTGCTCAGTTTTAATTTATTAAAAATGCACAAGTGCACACATTTCACATAGTATTTCTGCAGAGGTATTTTAAAACTCTTGCAGGAAAGATGCATGTAGGATATTACTGGTTCAGATGAATGGACACAATATGTAATTATTTCAAAATTCCATTTTTAAATTTAACACTTCTACAAACTCAAATCTATAGATTTTCTGCAGCAGTTTTTGTAGCATTCTTTTCATTTTACAACAAAAATAAATACTTTCAAAGGCTTTGGCAGGAGTCGGGTCTCATCTATCTGCTAAACAAATCATCAACCATCAAGGTTGAAGGTGGTTTCTGATTTGACACTGTGGAGCTTAAAGGCTAATTCACTGCTTTCTGATATCTGGAAGATGTATTTTACAAATCATAAAATGTAATTAGATTTATGATATTTGGACTGGATTATCCACTAATAATCTTACATTTTCTAAAGCACATTATTAAACTTTGATATCTTTATTCTGTACTTGACTGGTACACACTTAGAAAAATTATCTACAAGCATTATTTAAAATTTGTAGCCAGTTTTTGTTTATACTGTGAGCCTAAATGTAATCTGAATTATTTATTTACATAACCCTACACACTAACTCACATTTAACAGTGAATTTCCTTCGACATGCTCTTGCCTTTTCTCTTCTGGGACGATGGTCAGAGCGAAATCTTAGTTTGACTAATTAGCCAATCGTGTTTTGTTACTAGGGAAAACTAAAACATTTAGCCAATTAGCATTGTCTTTGGAGTGCTCTGAATTTTTTCTCCTGCTGGGAATATGTGGATAAACCTGTAGGTGGCAGTAATGAATATCAGATGTTTTTTGCCAACCGCCAATAAAAAAAGATCAAGAAGATAATGAGGGAAAGTGGTGATAAATTTGAACATAACAATCTAGGGATAGTTTACTCCACCTTACATGACAATGCAGAGGATTTTACAAATGACCGGTAAGCTACAGCTTCTGTTCCTCAGCTTGTTTTATTTGTTTATCAAATTAATCTGCTCTTTTTCTATCACTTGGTCACTTGGGGTTTGCTGGTAGTCAGTTATGAATGTTGCTGCTGTTTTATTTAGTACATGTGTTTCTCTGGTTGGAGTATAGCTAATGCATCTCTGGATAAATGTTGCTAAGATTTCTTTTGAATTGTTAATCATGTTGTTAGTCATTGTCTTTTTGAGCTTCTGCTCCTATGATGATGATGATGTTTCGTTGATCTCTTGATGTTTGCTGGGTAAGATGGCAGTTCTGTTGTAGTGTTGCACAAGGAGAAGCTGAAGTCCTGTTTACTAACTGAAATCTATGAACATTCATACATACATTAATATATAAGATTTAGCTGAGCTCCTTGTAAGATAAATCCAATTGCATAACTTGGTGTAAACTAGTTATGTGTTTTTCACAGTTTGGACTATTACCTGTTGACACAAATTAACGTTAAAGTTCTGCAAATTACTCAAAAGACTTTTTACTTTTAGCTAATTCAACTCTTCATATTATTTTGCTGTATGAAGAATTTCCCTATCGCTCATTTAAATCCCTATGCTGGACTAGGAAGGGAAATCAATTGGCACATAAGCCAATAATTTTTGACATGTACTTAGAAACTGGAGAGTTGCAGATTCCATTTTTAGATCATTGTATGCTTCCTAATCTGCAAGTTGTTTCTTGAATGCAAGTTTGAGTTCAGGAACGCTATTGGTTTGTGTTTTCCAAACCAAACCTGGATAAACGCTGCACAGAGGGAGGGAGGGGGGGTGTCATTTATTTTGACAATAGTGTCTTTAAAAAACAGATGCAAAATTGATGAACTGAAAAATTCATCAATTTTTCAGTTCATCAATGAAAAACAATGCATGCAGATTGATGCAAATATGCCAAGTGAAATGTAGACTGAGAGCAGTGTGCAGTTAAAAGTCTAAACCTGAGAGCAAATGTTTCCATTTCTATATGCCACGCTTTAGGTACATATATATATATTTACAACTAAAAAATATTATTTTAATGTGGCATCAAAACATTTTTTTTTTTTTACAATTAATAAGTTTTCCTAATCTGGAATTGGTAAATGTATCAAAATATGCATCTGATATAAGCTCATGTATGCTCCACAAGAGCAGCTCTACCAGAAGCAAGCTGCAGACTTTGGCTTTATAAAAATTAAAAGGACGTTTGTAGCTGCCAAATTTAATCATAAGGCTGGTAACACAGAGTAGCCGAAACCATCTGCAGTGTTGGCCCATTTGGAGAAGTAATGCAGAACCCCGGGCCAGATTTTAACCAAAATGAGTCTCTATGGCCCGTTCGGCTTAATGCAACAGCTTTTGGCCATTTTCCCCAAAAGGAGGGAATATGCGGTCAGCTGTCTTCTTCAGAGGGGGGAAATGGTTGTTTAGCGATTCTGGGGTGACCTAAATTTGGGCACAGCTTCAAAAAGTCTCTTATTAGCCTTTTTTTCAGACTTATCAGTGTCTTTACAGAATCAAATTTGGTACAAGCAAGGGTAGAGTGAAATGCAAATGGGTCTCTTGGCCTACATAACTGTCTGATAGAGAGGAGATAGTGAGATGCTTTAATATCTCTGTCTTGTCAGCAAGATGCAGCAAAACTGCTGACATCCTTGTTATACGAAAGATACATGCCTTCAAGTCTTCAGAGCTGTGAAGAGTTTGAAGCTTTCTTTATGTAAAATATTCCTGCAACAATGAAAGGCAGTGCGAAAGAGTGTGATTGCATGGAAAGCCTTTGTTCAGCAATGTAATTTACTGTCATTACAGACCCATTAAGTCTATCACTCCTCATCAATACAATAAATCAGAGAACACCAAACCGTGCTCTACCAGTCTGTACCTGCTTTAGAAGGACATGCTTAAGGCTGTCACAATAAGCACTAAATCAATCGCATAATAAAATAAAATGAGTGCAATAATTGCCATTTGGACAACAGTCAAAGAGTTACTACCCTTTAATATTGTTGAAAAGCCATTTTGAGAACCGCAGCAAACATTTGACACCCAGTACAAAGTAATCAACTTGCACTTTCTGCCACCGTTGCCTATTTTTCCTGACTAAGCTGAATGATTTTTTTTTTTTCTTTGTTGCCATAGAAAGTATGCCTGGGCCAGTGAATTTATGTTGAGCTGTGTCACTTTGTGACAGCCCGTGAGTCTATTCAGGGTTGCTGCAAGCTCTGTTGTAGCAACTCGGACGTGATGGTGGTGAACTCACTGACCCTTTGGCTGCCACAGTTCTTTTAAAGAAAACAAGCAAGGACATGTATAGACGGTTTTTATTGTCCGGCTTGAAGTATTTTGTTAAAAGGGTTTGCGTCTGCTTGCCTTCATATCCACTCTGAGACGGTTGCTATAAGTAAATGGAGGGAGAGGTTGCTGCGAAGTCAAACCTCAATGCAATCAGCTGATGTATTATTAGAATGAAGGAAGGCAGCCAGTCTAAACAGGACTGGCTCTGGTAACCCAATCAAACAGTGTTTATCTTACCACTTCCCTAAGCTCTCTCTGGCTGTTGACTAGGAGTCTGAGAGAGAGAGAAAATTTATCGATTCCGAAAATAATTTCAGCACATAATGCTAACGTAATAATGGATACTGATGGGTAAATGAGGCGTCATGAAGCGTTTTGACCTATAGCAAAATTGTATTCATACTGTCACTGAATACTGACATCTGCTGGACATTAAAAATCCCTACAGGCAACGTAGTTGACAGACTGATTTGATGACCAAGTCTATACAATAAGATTTAAGTCATTGTATTTTATTGTATATTATATATTGTATTATGTCATATCTTCAGTTAAATTCAAAATATATTTGATATTCTTAGATACAGTCAATAAATAATGTGAACATGTACAATAAAGTGAAAATTTAAGCGAACGTGTTTGGAATGAGGATGCTTGTGGACTTTTTTTTTTTTCCACAAATGTTAATAAAAAAGAAAAAAACGTATTTTCCAACATTTTGAAATTTAGTCACATGACTTGCTGAAGGCAATACGCGCACCGACACGGGGTTTTGTCTATGGGCTTGACGCATGTGCCGATGCATCGGTGTCGCTGGACCCATCACTAGTGTTAGATGAGTAGCTGGGAGTCAATATCTGCTCCACTCAGGCAATCAATTCTGCAACAGTTACGCATGTGGAAAAATTGGGATGTTATGAGGGGAAACCAGAGACATGGATTTCAGAAGGGAAAGCTGGATGACAAAAGTTTTCCAAACAAAACCGCACAGTCTGCTAAGAAAAAAAAAAAAAAAAAAAAAAAAAAGGAGTCTCCTCCATAAGATTGAAACAAGGGCTCATTGTAGAATAAGGAGATGGTTTAAGACCAACTTGCTTTGTCCTGTAGCGTGCATAGTTGAAACAAAAAACCTGAACCCTCACATTTTACTGACGGGGAACTCTAGCTGACCTCATCCTGAATATGTTGTGCACAAACACACATGCTATCTATCACTATCTTAGTGTGGGTTTTCACACTGCTCTCCCTCCTTCCGATGCACTCACTGACCTCACACTCTTCCTCCACTAATGGCCTGGGCTGGAAACAGATGGTAACTTTATTGCTGCCGACAGACTTATAAACAGTGTGTGTGTGCACATTTACCTGGCACAACACATTTTTAAGTGTCTATTGTGATCTTTGAACCATTCTGATGCAATTATTAGGTCTTTGAGTTTCATAACATCTCTTCTCCCCACAAAGCAGTGCAGAAGTGGTACTCCTATATAATGAAGGCGATTACATAGTTTTTGGGGGGATTTTTAGTGAAAGTCTACAAAACACAGACAACTGTGGTATAGAATATTCTAGATTAAGTAGATCCCTTAAATTAGATTTTCTTAATCAGCAAAAATGTCAGTGTTTTATTTGGCAAATCAACCAAACCCTGTTTAAGAACCAGAAGTAAAGGAATTGTCCTGTTGAATATAATTTTCAAAAATAATTTAAAAAGGCCAAAATTGACCTGCCTTTGTTTTTGGAAAAAGTGTGTGTTCAAAAACTAAATTGAGCAACAAAATCTGAAGTCGTAATGAATTAAACCAAGAATAAGCCCCTTTTCAATTTGAGTAGATGTATGATAAAAGGCCTCCTTATCATCTTGCGCGTAATGTTCTTTAACAGCGTTCTGAAATTTGCCTGAGGGTGAAAAGGTTGGAATGTAGGAGATTGATTGAGCCTTGCAGGTGCTGCTCAGAGACGTGCAGCTAACCCTACACCATCATCCTCCTGAGAGATGCAGGTGTGTTTTGCACTACATTTGGATGAAAATGTATACTGCTCAAAAAAAATAAAGGGAACACTTAAACACAATATAACTCCAAGTAAATCAAACTTCTGTGAAATCAAACTGTCCATCTAGGATGTGTTATTTGAGTGTTCCCTTTATTTTTTTGAGCAGTGTATTTCAAAAACTAGCAGTAGGAGTGACAGTTAAATCTGAGGTAATCTTCGGCCCAAAACCTTCATTATAACCAGTCCATATGAGCATTGGACTTCTTAGCAATGTCAGTTACAACTGAATACCTTGTATTTCTAGGCCCTCCAGTCAGATTCAAGGTCTGGACTATAACAACTGGAGGAGGATGTGAACCTGGTAGTTTCACATTCAATTATTCTCATATCTTTGCAGGTTAATTTGCTTTTTGTAGAGCACATATTTAATTGTTTTTCATCATTTTAGAGGCTTTTCTTTTATTTGTAAGTGAGTGAACATTAATAAGGGAGATTCCCTCTATTGTATATGCTAAAAATTCTTAATCTATGTAGGTTTGTGTCAGTGATTTAACTGGAGTTAACACACTTATGCCTTTGAAAATAAACTTTATAAAAAAGCAAACAAAGAGTAACAGGAAATGGATAAAAATAGATCTCCACAAAAACACCATCCATTATCTAAACTGTATTAGGGAGCAGCACATATGATCCAGTTTCAAGGGCTAGAAAGGAATCTTTCAACACAGCACGCAAACTTTGATCTTTTCCCCCGCTGAATGTTTATCTTTTAATGATTTGGATCTAAAGCATGGCTCTGCAGATGTTTCAACTATGAGCCATAATTTGTCGAGCACACAGTGATGGGCAAACAGCCCTCGGAACAGCTGCTGGTCTGCATGTACGCATGCAGTACGGTGGTGGGCAGCTATAAGGAAATCTCATCTCGCTATTCAGTGATGATTGTGAAATAGCATATTTTCCACCCTGTTGATTACCTTCAATGACGGCATGTGTGTGTTTTGTCTTTTTTAGCAGCAGGTTACACGCTGCTCCTGGGAGCTCCTCCAACCCGATGATTAATGTCTTTTCCTGCCTGTACATGCTACCATTTTGTGTGTGTGTGTATAATACACAGACAGATGGCTCTCTCTGTCCTTTGGTTTATGACACCTTCTGCAGCCCACTGACCACTGTGCTGCACACAATCCCCTGCCTTCACACACAATGCGTCATGCATCAGTGTCATAATCAGTGATTACAGGCTTATCGGGCAGCTATAATTTTTGAGCTGTGCTGATGTGATAACAGCTCGCTTCATTGTCCGAGGTGTACACTTTCTGTCTGTGCAATGTGTGAGCGCTAATACCGGCAACCCACACTAACGACCCATCTGCGACACTTAGCAGAAAATGTAATCATGGCATCCATTTATATTCAGAGAAAGCCAGCACAAAAGAGAAGTGGATGTGTTTAATAACACTCATTCCTCAATGACTTGAGCCTCAAAAGCTCGGCAGGACAATGAAAGCAAACCAAGGAATTTCTCAGCACCTAAGGGGATGAAAACATGTGACTGTCTGAGGCGTTATTCTCCGCTAACATCACAGTTCTGAGTAATTAGAGAGAAAAACACACACACACTGGCACTATAAAAGCAGGAAAATGGGGAAAACTGTGGCTCGCATGCAGCATTTCTCATGAGAAAAGACAACATGTGCGGAGGCATCTCATTAAAACAGAATACATCTTATTGAGCTTATGTAATATTCAAGCTTTCTGGGAAAAGAAATTAGCTGAAAGCCATAAACAATGAAATCAGTCTGAAAAAGCATCTATCCCTATAGGAAAGCAGAACAGACAGATGCATCAATCTCCCAACTTATTTTACACATTTTTCCATCTGATGAAAATCCATAGGCCTTTTCAAAAACATTTTGAAATAAATCCACCACTTTTGCTCAGTTTTACACTTTCAAACTAAGCAAAACGGTGAGCCTCAAGACAGAATCCTTGTGCGCGTTCAAATACTTACATCATGGTAGAATCACAGAGGTAACAAACGCATATTTGCAGTTCTCTGATTTGGTTCTTAACACTAAAATAGGCTTCACTTCCGCCTTGCCACTACCTCTGCTCACAAACGCAACAAACTCCACCTATCATTCCCCCTCCATTTTATGCAGCAGGAAGTTGATATGAAATGAAACGTTTCCACCTGGGAAATAATGAGCTTTTGATTGGAGTGTGGAAACACTTTTTATGTACACCATGAGGAAGCTGGCAAAAAAATTTACACTGGTCAGCTGGTATTTTGGTTGGTAAAAGTTGGTGACATGATGCAGTTCACATCTTCATTGCTTATCTATAGATCAGCAGAAAAAAATGCCAAGAATATTACAGTGGCACTCTGTTATGTCCAAACAACATGATTTTGTTCCTGGTGCTATAAATACTTAGGACGTTTCTCCCAACCCTTGATTTTACCTCATTAGAGAAGCTGAAAAAAGGCTGAGCTAAATAGTTGCCATTTGGTTTTTGGGCAGTTAAATCAACACTGCAAAAAATATTTAGAGATGTTCCAACAAAAACAAAAAACACATTACCAACCTTAATAAGAGGAAAACAGAAAAACAACTCACTTTGGTTTTGTTTTGTTTTTTTCTTTTTTGCTTTTGCACCTTCACTGTGTGGGTGAGCTTTAGGGGAAAAAAACATCTAACCAAAAAGAAAAAAAAAAGCCAAATACTGACAGGCTCCCAGTCAGCCAGAATAGTTTGTGCTTGTTTAGGTGGAGCTCTCGAAAAACCTGCACATCAGTCATTCTGTCAGAAAGGCGCCCGAGGTTCAGTTTGACTCTAGGGGAGAGGAGAAGAAAAAAAATAAAAGAGCAAACAGCAAACATAAAGAGAGAGGGATGAGCACAAACAGGAGCATGCTCACTGTCCTGACCTGCAGAATGAGTCTGTAATGTTGCAAAACAAGATCTGAAACGCTCAGCGCATGCTGGTGGCTCTGACTCGTCAGCTCAGTGAAATGTTACAGGTGAAGTCGACGCCAGAGAAGGTTATTACGCCACGTAATGTTTTGTTAAGAGTCTTTAGGCCTTAACGCTCCCTGTCGGAAGCATTTATTCCATATTTAGCTTTGATTCCAAACATCAGACTGACTTTAAGTTGCTTAGTAGCTTTCCATGAATTCTGAGACCTTTGGAACGAGTCATCCTGGTTGCATGTAGGTCTTATGCCTTGCTCAAGAGCCTGTGTAACTGTGTACTTGTTTCTTTGTCCCTCATTTATCAAACAGCACAACAATACTACCACTCCATGACCTCCATATTCAGCATCTGTTTTCAAAAAACTGGGACTGAGCCCAAGCACTTCCAGGAAGATAAAAATCTGCCCCGCTTTTTCTCAGCAAACTGGTAATTTAATGAGTGCCTCATCCGCTGCCTCCTCTACGGCTCCTTTGATTAAATACTGTAAATGAGAAGCTAGCAGTAGAGGAGCAATGCACTTTGCTGTATTAATTTGCACAAATGACTGCATTCGGTTTGCAGCAAGAAAGTCATTTCTCTACCACTTCAAATTTAGAACCACGATTATAGCGCCTTGCAATAATATTCATAACCCCTTAGATTTTCTCCTGTTTTGTTATGTTACAGACTTGCAAGTATGCAAGGGGTAAAAATGCTCTTGCGAAGTCACTACATACCAAGACGTTCTGCGTGCTGCAGGTTGTGCTTTGTTAAATCTGACTTCTGAGTTGCTGACAGCATTAGTGAAACCTCAGCCAGTTCCCACTTCGTCAAACTGTCATCTGCAGACACCATTACCTCCGATAAGAGTCCAGTTCTGCTGATGTGCGCTTGCTTGGATGCAGTCAAAATCACAGGCTCGTCTCCCTGCTTTCAGTCAGCAGACGGCTTTGGACCCCCTGCAGCAGATCATCTTCCCACGCCACTGGAATCCAGGCTGCAAGATGTGCTAAACTCTACAAGATGTGCTGAGCTTTGCTTGCATAAAACATTTATCCTGATGTCTGGACTAAAGTCTACAAGCAAATGCTTTCATATCTTTTTCGCGATATTTTACATGTCAACCCTGTGCTGTTACTGTGTGATAGGCTGATTTAAAGTCCCATTAGCTGCTGTTGTGAGATGCTTCTTCTGACATGTGCACACGCTATGCCCCTGTCAGACAGGAATTCATTGCTTCGCAGCTACGGCTCAGTCATTCTTGTTAAGTACCAAGCATAAAAATCTGCTTACCTTCAGAGAGCTCAAAGAGAAATCAACTCTTTTGAAGCGTTTGGTCACTAATGTCTGCGCAGCCTTTTTAGCACAATCGCATTAGGGTCACAGTATTTCAATACTTTGGTTGCAAAATAATGATCTTCAAAGAGTCCCTTAGCAGCAACCTATTTAAAGTAAATGCCTCTAAATATATATATGCACATATATTTAGCTACAGTATGAATTAAAAACAGAGTTTCTTGAAACTTCTAACGAGGAATCTTTCTGTTTCACTTGACTATATGTGACATTTCAGATCACTAAACAGCAGGAAAGGTTGGTTCCGTCCTCCATTCACTAATGTTAACATGGAGTTTGCTTAAACCAACTGAGATTTCAACAGAAACTGATTGTTGAATTCAAAGCTCAGTCCTAGTCCCAACTGACCCAAACACTCCATGTGGGTTCAGTGTGAAGCCCAGGAAGAACAAGAACAACATAGTTCTTAATCAACATGGAAACACAACCTTCTTTCAGTTCCCAAACCCAAATACTGGCACTAACTCCAAATAGACTTTGAAGGCAACACTGTGAAAGACCTGAGGATGTGCAAAAAGGAGAGATTAAAGATGCATGTCTTCCAAAACACAGGAGATGTTATTGGAATTTGTGGTTTGGAGGGGAATTCTGAGCTGTGTCCTTGCCAACATCCTGAAGAACCAAAACAAAAAGATGGGGAAGGCAAATAATGTCACATTTGTTTTTATAAGGATCTAGACAAGTTCTTGGCAGCGCTGAAAGCTACTTTTGATGAGTCGATGAAGTGTCCTCTACATGGCGACAGCAGCATGTCCGCTGCTTCAACCACTTTCAACAACTGAACTCCAGCTTTTTCTTTTTTTTTTTTTTGCCTGTGTGTGTGTGTGTGTGTGTATTACCCTGCAAATATGCATGCAGTCATGTTGAAAATTTGCATGATGGGCGCATCTGGGCTCAAGTGCGTGCATGTGTGTGTCCCTCCGACAGCAGGCTGATTAAGCTGTTGCATAGTAATGAGCTATGGCTGTCTGTCTGGCAGCTGCTCTTTTTACAACAAAGCCTCCCACTCGCACATACAAAGAAATAAACGGAATCATTACACACGCAGGGGAAAAAAATAACCACAAAGGCCATCAAAGATCCATTGTTTTAGATAGCATAATCACTGAGAAAGTTGTGCTAATGCAGGAGGAGAATTAGTAATTCACTCAAGAGGGAGATCATGGAACGACACACACACCATGTCCCACGGCAGGAGTGCACTGCTACACTTCCTCTCCTTTATTCCTTTGTATTGTTTTTCCTTCTCAAAGAGAGTCGCTCAGGAATAACTCCAATTTCCTGCTTCCAATTTCTAGTGTGAGGGAATATATCTGCGTGAACTCTGCACCTTAATGCCATCAACGTGTGGGTAATTACCCATCTATCGAGAGGGTGTATATTGTTTTGAAAGAAGTTGGTTCCTTATAGGCATGGGCGAGTTGCAAGGTACATTAATGTTTTAATGAAACGGTTGCACTATTAAACAAGCGTTCCGATTGTTGTTTTTGCATGTCTTGCTCATTTCCTTCAACTGGAAATGTTACCATACAGCCAAAATTGCCTTAACTTGACTAGCAATAAGTATTAAAGCCTTATTTCAGATAACCACCAGTGCACATCCAAAATGGTCAATGGATTAAGCCATAAGAGCAGTAAATTATCGATATTTTAGCTATTTTTCCAACGCCTAACATCCTCATCCAGCTAAAATTAGGCCTGGGAAAACTCCATCTTAATCCTAGAGCTACTATTTGACAAAACTGACAATATTTCTGAACAGTTTTGGGTGTGCTGTACAAGATTTAATCATAAAAAGGTTACCAGATACATCACTTTTGTACATCACTACGCATTAAAATTTTATTTGATTTAAATTTGCAGTAATAGTCTGTAATTGGGCTAAGCAATGCCAAATGGAAATAAATCGGGTTATAAAAACGTAAAATAAAATCAAATAAAATCCAAATGTTTCTTATTTCGTAGACCTGACTCTGCCAAATAATCAAACCCACCATTTATACAAACAACAACAAAAAAAACTTTAAAAAATAAGCACGTGCCCCACAACTGTTAACTGTTTTTAAGCCGTATTTGAATTTGGAATAAGGTTTGAATGTGTTACTAGCGCTTAATAAAGCATTTTATTAACTATGCAAAGGCAGCAAAACAGAGGTGATCGTGACAAAGTGTCGTTTTGATGTAAGGGGGTGGAGGGCAGCCCAGCCATCCATCCCTCCGTCCCAGGGGACCCACTAATGCCCACCCAAGCACATAAAACCTAATGCCATATCCATCGCCTTACCTTGTTGACGTCCCCTTCCTCACATCACACATCATGCACTTAAAAGCCTCTGCCGTGTTCTTGTAGGTGCACACGCTGCAGTCCCAAAACCCCTCGTCGGAGGAGGGCTTCGGTTGACGCTTCGGCCTTTAAAGACAATAAATGTGGAAATGAAGGCGAAATAATAGCAATAATAATAATAATAATAATAATAAAAAGAACGAGTTTATAAGCAAAAAATGAGGGGGATAAGAGTGACTTCGGATAGCGAAAGCAAACCTCTGGTAAAAGCCTAAAGGATTCAGGAAACAATCATCTGCACGCGCGCCGTGATCTGACACTGTAATTGCCGATGAGGTTTTTTTTTAACACCCGAGCGAGGATACATGGCACGCGCTCATACACGAGAAGGAGAGGGAGAGACCGAAAGAGAAAAACCCATTTTTCCTCCTCCTCCCCCCCCTCCTCCGTGGTCCGTGGGCTTGCCTCTGTGTCCGCTCCCCTCCCCCGGTTAAAATATTTACCTTGTGGGGCTCCGCTTGTCGCCCATGCCAGACCAGGGTTTATCTGGAGGAGCTGGGACGAGCAGAAGTCGTGTTATTTTCCGATTATCTCAGGAAAGAAGCGATGCGCCTTTTACCCGCTCGGCTTCCAGCTGTCGTGGAAACTCCGCTTGGGAAATCGCCACGTGACTCGAAGCGGCCAATCAGCGTCCGGTTATTTCCTGAGGCTGACATTCCTCTTCTTGATGAATAATGCTGCGTTCAAGGACACTGTGGAAACTCCTAATAGTGAATCGTCCTTGTGAAATTGTACCGGAAACGAATTGCAGGTGCATCTACATTGAGAATTGAATTAGTCGCATTATAAAAGTTAAGCTCATAGTTATTACAAAATCATTGTGCACATATTGATGTGTTTCAATGTTGACGGTCAGCGCTTACAGAAAATGAAACCCCAAAATGTGGACTGTCTTCCTATTGTAAAATATGTCCTTTATATCCTTTCAATGCTTGGTTTTACTGCAACAATGAAGCATGGCATGGAGGAGATTGGGTTGATTTCCAATTTAAAATGCAGAATTTTCTTTCATCTGGAAACACTGGATAGCTATACAGTTGAGACACTTTTCTCTTTAGATCAGATGAGATGCATCAGATATTGTCTCCGTTTCAAGGCTGAAAACAAGAAATGGAACCGTTACAGCTTGACCTTGATACATCGGTGTGTGGAGTCCAGCCACTGATTCCAGCAGCAGCAATCTCCTGAACGGGCCATGCTTCATAGTCCCTTTAAGTATAATTTAAGTATGATTATTACCGTTTTGTTATGCATGTCTGTCTACCTGAATTTTGCCTTCTGCTAAACTTTCCAATAAAAGGCTAAATGGATGGACTCAGCACTCTAACTCAGTGCTTTATAAGAGTTTGTAGAATTAGTGGGTAATTCTTATAGAAGTGAGACATAACATGTCTGCATCCTATTTCATTGTTTTCATGTAATACTTAAATTTTCTGAGAAAGTGATTTGTTTTATTTTCTATGTATGTAATTCATGACAAAATAAACATTGATGTCACACTGCATCTATAATCCATATTCAATAAATTAGAATGAGTTGTTGGATTAAAAATGCCTTTTGACAACAACCATTAAGGTTTTGCTTTTACATAAGCAAAATGTTTATTGGTTTGATGTAATATTCTAATCTTAAATATAATGTTTTCATTAGATATCCTTATGATTAACAGAACTAAATAACTGAAAACTGAAAACAGCACGTTTCACTTTCTTCTGAATTAAATTCTTAACCTTGTTCCTGTTTCAGGTTCCAAAACAACTGAGCTAATTTGCCAACTGAAAAGCATTTAAATTTTTTTTTCTTCAGTCGGTTCAACCAAAGTGTTAAGAAATATATCTTTCTTCCGTTTCCCATATGAATTAAACCTTTAATCAGCACCCACCCCCAGTAATAAATATGTACACTACACACACACGAGAAAGCTCATTTTATTAAGAAAATATTTGACGATCATAAAACATGACTTCCCCAGAAAACCAAGTGATAAATATGTATGCGGTTTAAAAGTCTGTGCATTAGTCACTCAGTTCCTCCTCGTCACTGAAGTATGCACTCTTTTTAATCCTTGGTTTCTTAGAGTCTGAGGATGTCGAGGCGTGGGCATTGTCCTCTTCCGCTTGCCTTTTCTTTTTCTTCTCCTCTTCCTCCATGTGGGCTTGCTGGAGACACCCCAGAAAGACAGTTGGTTAGTTGACATAAACTCTACCGTATTAGAAATGTGTCAAAGAGCCAAGTCATTAGCTTGACTCATCTACCACAGAGAAAACAGATTTTTTTATTTTATTTGTTCTGATTGTAATTTTTCAGAGGGTCACTTTGGCCATTTGAACGAATTGGCTCATGAAAGATTGTAGAAATCTCTTTTCATCAATAGTTTTGTAATTCTTGCACTATAAATGCTCAAATGTTTGATTGGTGACTTTGTGGGAAGGTCCCAAACAGGACAATGTGATGTGATT
Source organism: Poeciliopsis retropinna (assembly GCA_010277075.1). Lineage (NCBI taxonomy): Eukaryota > Metazoa > Chordata > Actinopteri > Cyprinodontiformes > Poeciliidae > Poeciliopsis > Poeciliopsis retropinna. The sequence continues at coordinate 2,569,794 of VMRM01000027.1, read as the reverse complement.
TTTGGCATTTAAAGTTTTTGCTGTCTATAAATATAGTTTCCTTCTGAGATTGACCAGTTCTTCGCACCATCCATCATTCCATCAACTCCAACTTTTTGAACAAAAGTATCCATCTTGTTTCCCTGTAGGAACGGTACTTTGAGGGCGAGGCACAGTGTTCATTTTTCTGCACCAATTGCTTTGCATGTAGGCCAGAAAGTTAAATTTTGGTCTGATCTGACAAGATAACCTTCTTCCACATGTTTGCCACATAGGTTGTGGTAATCTGCAAATGGGACTTCATAAAGCTTTCTGGATATTTTTCTGTCTGTTTGCCGTACTTCCATTGTGGCAAGATTTTAACTGAAGCGAATCTAGCAAGAGATGTTGGTTATACGCCTGCTAAATATAAATACTGTATGCCACACATACGGCAATGCTGATAATTACCTGAAAAGCTATGGCTTGGCTTAAGCTATCCAGGGCAGGGTCTTCTCCTTCCTCTTCACTTTCTTCATCTTCCTCACTAAAAGAAATATATATGAATATATATCAAGTTATACAAAAAATACGGTCTGTTATTCACTATATTAGAATTCCTACATATGCTCAGGTTGTTGAGGCCTTTTCTTCTTCTTCTTTTCTTTCTTTTTTGGTGGTTCCCTCTCTCCAAGCAGGTTTTTAGGACATGCATAGCTCAGATGTCCCGTTTCCTGTGATGCATAGATTGAATTTACAATGGGTATTCTTACAAGTCTGCCTTTCTCAAAGTTGGGATGTTCACTCACCCCACATTCATAACATTTAGTTTTGTCCGTGTAGTTCCGTCTCCTTATAAACTCTGTTGCTCGCCCGTTGTCTATAGCGATACTTGCTTTCACTGTTCTGCCAAACAACTGGGTGGATGAAGAAATTTCCTTTATACAGTTAACACACATTAAAGAGACACTGACAGAAATCTGTAGTTTATGCAAGCAGTCATTCAGTATTGCTTACCTGTTTGTTGTTCACTGCTCTTGCACAATTGTGAGCTGCTTCTCTGTCCAAGAAGAGGACAAACGCCACTCCTTTACTCTGCCGGGTGAATTTATCCTTCACTATTGTAACCCTGGAATAAACAGCACAGAAATTGTGAGCAGATTAAATGTTTTCTAATGCAACAAGCCAGACTTTTATGAAAAATCAATCCAACTTGAACTCAAGTATAAGAGTAATATTTCATAGAATTTTTTTGTTTCTCTTTTGCTACAGTTACATAAATTGTGATGTATTCAAGCTAAACACCAACTTTATTGTTTTTTTTCTAAAAGCGTCCAGGTGCGAATGCATCTGGTGACATCAAATAAGTAACAAAGGAAGTCAGGGAAGCATGCATTAATCAAAATAACATTCAAGTTACTAAAAAAAAAACCCCCAAAAAACTACTAACAAAACAACAAACAAACAAAAAAACACATGGTCATTTTTTTTTAGTACTTCAGGACTGCTGCTTTGTTCATTACTCCCACAAAAATTGACCACATGTCTAAATTAATAATGATCCCATTAATAATAGATGCATGGTGAGTCCACCTCACCATGCATCCACTTTCAGAAAAGCTTATGTACACAAGTAAAAAAAATAAATATCTAACCACTTGGCAGTCAAAAAGAAAGTAACAGAGATGAACAGACCAAGGCTTTTATAGCCTATCCAATTTTTTTTTGTTTCTTTGAGGTGCTTTGTGTTGCTAGATGTTTGGCTCCAAACCTATGGTACTACCAAGTGCAAGCAAAACAGAATTATTATTAATTTGTTTTTCTTCAGTATAGATTTTTAAAAACTTTGCATTTGGTAAATTCATGCAGGGCAAATCTACATTTAAGTACCCTATATTTAATTTCAAATAAAATGTTGAAATTAACATAGCATTTCAATTCATGTGAGGAATGGTTATAAAACAAGATGCAAAAAAGGGCAATACTTACTTTACGACTTTCCCATACTTTGTGAATAACTGCAATGACCCAAATATGTATGTTAGAGCAAAAAAACGTACATATTAATTGATTAAAATATGTAGATTTGAACTGTACCAAGACTCTTGGCATATAATTTTCAAAAAAGCCATACTACCTTGTGCAGGTCGCTGTTTGTCAGAGAGAATGGTAGATTTGATACATAAACTGTGCTTTTGCTTGGAGCTAAACCCCCACTCATAGTGGACAGGCTATTGATGCAAAACAACAATAATAAAAAAAGAACATAATCACTTATCAATTTCAATTCAATGTTGTCAGGTGGCTTTGTGTACGCAAGTGAGTTCAATGCAAGACTTACCTATGCGGATGCCACTAATGAACCGCAGTTTGGTTCTGTCAAAACAAGAAAAATTATTGTTTCAAAATAACGAAGCTAACAGAAACAAAACGCTGCCTGCTCGTCGCAGCTTGATGACGCATTCGATCCAATAAATACGTCCAGTGTAGCAACTCTGAAAGGCTAGGCTAGCTCAACGATAGTAAGAGGTGAGACTGTTTTGATATTTTCCGCTCAGAGAAATTTCTTTTTTTTACTTTCTTTTTAAAACACGGTTGGTTGTGCACGACCAGAAGTGCCATACATATTTGTTTTGGGTAATTTATGCGCTAGTGACTGAAAGCTAACCTGCACTTACGTCAAACAAAACGTGCGAATGTTTGCTGCACAGACGGATTAGCCGAGTTAGCTCTTCTTTCTTTTTTCTATTCTGCATTGAGTTGGTGTATTTAATACATTAAAACCAACAGTGTTGTGATAATAAATGACTGTCGAAGCTAACAGAGCAGAGGCGATGTGTTCATTACGATATTCCAGGACAACAAGCCCATACCAATTCGGTCAAGTGAAACAGAAACTAGTTGTTTTGGTGGTGAAATAACATTTTATAAGCTTTACATTGAGTTATCTTGCATTCCTGCTTTATGTTGTGTTGTAAATCTTTCTATCAACGTATGTTTCTGTTTTCAGATAAAGATTTATGCATGCTGTCTTCAGAAATGTTTAGGTGTTCTATTTATGCAATTGGAAATCTCTCCACAGATTGATTGAAGGTCACATTTCACCGAAAAGCAACAAACAAGAAAAGTAAGTAACCAACCAAGCCTTTATAGTAGAGGCACCATTTGAGGGACAAGTAAACAAAACAAGGGTTGCATTTCACAATCCCCGTCTTCTCTCATCTCATCACAATACTACTACAAACTTGTACACATGTAAATTCTACTTTATGTATTGTGGAGCAGGCTTGGGAATCTGGAAACGGTACAACTACAGGTGGTGGTGTAATAAAGTTGTATATTTTGTCACATCATTCAGAAAGTATAACTCATACGTTATATGGATTGAATACACATGGAGAGAATTATGTCAAGTGTTTCATTTTTTTTGTACTTTTGGTGATTATGGCAAACTGATGGTGAAAATCAATGTTATGTTTGAAGATTATAATATTGTGGAGAAGTTAAATCAATAAAGTTTATTTTCAACAGCAATGCGGTTCAAGGTGCTTTGCATACAAAAAACAGAAAGTGATAAGGAAAACACCAATTGAACAAGGATTGCATTTTGATTCGTGCCATCACCAAAATAATGCACATCAAATATGTTGCTCAGTGTTTCATTTATTATGGTAAACAGGTGGGGTTTTTAGGCTCAATTTAAAGGAACTTCAGTTGTTTTGCAGTTTTCTGGAAATTTATTCCAGATCTGTGGTGCTTACAATCTGAATGCTACTTCTCCATGTTTGGTTCTGGTTCTGGAGACGCACAGCAGTCCAGAACCAGGAGACCCTGGTGGTCTGGAAGGTTGACACAGCAAGAGCAGATCTTTAATGCACTAAGCCTGTCAGTGGTTTATAAAGTAACAAGAGTGTTTTAATGTCTATTTAAAATAAATCATTTGTCGACTCTATATGAGAAACTCATGTCATATCCTAATCTAATTTACTGCAAATGTTTTCTGATGGTCTCAGTGTTGGTTAGCAGGCTACACAAACATGAGGGAGACCGCTGACTTGACAGATCTCCAGAAGATGGTCTGTGGCATCGTCTACACAAAAAGTCATAGTTAAAGAAGTTGGTTGTTCAGAGTGCCGTATCCAAGTAAATTCATCAAAAGTTGAGTGGAAGGAAAGCATGGAGATTATGGTCATGCAAAATTTATTCTAGCGTTTGTGGAGCTTCAGAAGGTGTAAACTTAGGCTGGAGTCTGCACATTAAGAGCCACTACACATAGATAAAAGCTCACTTTCTTTGTGTGAAGTAGCATCTGAACCAGATAAGACAGAAGCATGTTAACTGGGATCTGGAAATAAAGAACTGAATTGCTCTGTGGTTCAAAATCGGATTAAAATGAATTTGCTTTTAACTTGCAAATCAAAGTCTCAGAGTCTGGAGAACAAGTAGACAGACACAAAATCCACATTGCTTGAAATCCAGAGTGGGGCTTCCACAGTCAGTTATTGGGGTTGCCATTCAGTCTGCTGGTGTTGGTCCACTGTTTTCTAAAGTCCAGACAATGCAGTGAATTACCAAGAAGTGTTAGTGTTTCTAGGGTTGACAAGCTCCATGGAGATGGTGACTTCCATTCCCGGCAGTGGTAGGGAATGGCACCTGAAGCTGGTACAGACAGCCTGGTGTCACCGTGCCTGACTGACCAGCGTCTGATCTGACCTGAACCCCATAGAGAGTTTGAGGTATCTTCAAGAGGAATATAAGAGGCACCAAGTCAACAAGGCACTTCAGCAGAGCCACAGGCTGATCATCTCCACCACTGATGCAGTAAATGATCGTTTTTCGCTGATTTTAAGTAATGTCCTAATTTTCGGAGCTGCTGATTTATTTTTATTATTATTTTCATTATCTCTAAACCATCATCATCAAAATTACAAGAATTAAATGCCTGACATATGTCACTCTTTATAATGCAAGTTTCCCTTCTGAAATGAAGGGAAACTTCATTTCCCAGACAAATGTATTATTGTCTCTTCACAGTGACGTACAGAAGAGACAGAAGTATACGGGAGGTGTATGAAGATCGCTTTATGCAAGAAAGGCCAGTAAGTGTGAAAAGATTATTTATTTTTTTTGTCCTTGTCATTCGGAGCACCAGTTGCAAGCTTTGTTTATTCCAACAAAACCATTTTTTAGACAATTATTTTTCCAAGAATTCTTACTTTCCACGTTTTTGCATAGGGTCCATATCCAAGGGCAGCCGGAGCCGTCGAGAGGAGAGGCCCGTTTGGCAGACCGGAGGATGAGTACGGTCGAGGCGGGTATGAATATGAAGGAGGTCCCCGTTTTTACCCAAATGGAGGCGGCCCTCGAGGTTTCCATGACGATCAGAGGGCTACCAAGTGGAGGGCCACCACTTTCCTGAGCGCAGAGCAATCCCACCAGCACGAAGGGTAAAAATAAAACGTTCGCTTTGTTTATTCTCTTTTGCTTTACTATATCAATGTTTGCTTTGATAAAATGTTACATTATTGAGGTTGGTGTTCTTTATGTGTAATTGTTCTACCTTTTAAGTATTGACGAAAGTTAAACTGCATACAAAGAAGACCTTAATCTACTGCATTTCTTTTTTTCATTATTTATATTTTTCAAAAAAAAAAAAAACATTTTGTAGGAAGACTTTCCCTACAGAGTACCGAGAGAAGACCCTCATGCAGGACGATCCGTGGAGTTTGGGTAATTATTTCTCTTTTTATGTTTTTATCTTTTTGTTTTGCTAAAGTCTAAGGTTGTTTGCCAGGATTTCATGCTCTACGCCTGCCTTTTTTTGTATTTCTTAGAGTATTGTGCATAATGACATGGTGAACACATTTTGTAAATTTTCCATCTAAAAACCTGATTCCTGCACCACAATGGTGAGTTAGTCATGAATACCAAAGCTTTAATATTTCATTGATCACCCATTATTACACATTGGCTCACGTAATGGTCATATAATTTAGGGAACTTTAGTTTGGCGTTGAAGAATCTAAAAGGCCTTCAATTGTTCTCAATTTATCCAAGATCAAATTGCTAAGGGCAACAAGAAAAGGAGGGAACCCCAAACATTCCTTTCTGCCTCCAGCGCTTTTCTGGAGGCTGAAAGCACAACAGCTTCTATTATTTTTTTAATAAAAAAAAATTTATATTTTGTAATAACAGAGAAGACTAAAAAAATACAAGTGAATGAACTGGCAATGCAGAAAAACTGTCTGCATTGTTCCCCGAACGCCACGCAGCTTTAATGCTGCCGCAAATCATTTACTAATAATCAGCAAAATTGACTAGTTACAACAAGTCAGGATAAAAATCCAGACTTGTTTTGTATATTTAATTTAAAAAATTATCCTAGAGTTTTGCAACCACTTATCAGTTTTTATTAATTTATGTAATTTATTTTTTCTCCCCTCAGTGCTCGTGTACCTCCACCTCCCAGTGTGAGAAGCCAGGGCGTTTATCCAGCTGCCAGATCGCTCCCAGAAAGCGGGGAAGACACATTAGTGCAAGCCATCCGCAACCTGGACAGAGGGTATGATATGGGAAGAGCTGGGAATCCCTTTCTTAGTACTGTCTCAAGCTAATGTTAGAAAGTCATTTGAGGCTGAAGAGGCATCATATTGGATAGATAATTCAATATTTTCATCCAAAATGAAGCTCAGTACATCATAGTGAACGCTAGATGGCGACTTTGCACTGCCTTTTAGAATAAATGGAACCCTGAGCAGAAATTGTGGCAAATTACTGGATCCGACATCAAATGAGAACAATTTTCCAGTTTCCACTTGAAATGTTGGAATACGACAAATATAAGACAAATTTATGTCTCTCATCTTTCCAGGGAGGAAAGGGATCCTTACAGGAGGAAGGCAGCCCTGTTTCCTCCCCTCAGAGAACGCTCCCCTGTCCGCCGCGAGGTGGCCCGCTCCCCTCACAGTCGCTCTGGCTCCAGCGTGAGCAGCAGAGGCTACTCGCCAGACAGGGCAAAGAACCTGCCTTTTTCCACACAACAAGGCAAGAGTATGTATAAAACATGCATTTTTTTTTTTTTTATATTTTAAAGCTTTTTGACATCAGGGTTATGAATAGCTTGAGGAGCCATTTACAATTCTTTTCAAGATATTAATAAATCTTGAACATTTTTATGTTTGACAACAACAGTTTGTTGGGTTTTTTGTGATGAACCAAAACTTAAGTAGTTTCTTACTGTGAAAAGGAAAGAAAATTCAACATTGATTTCAGATTTTATTTAAATTTCTTTGTAAAAGTATTGAAACTGAGATTTCCTTTCTACTTCCCAGTGATTCATTACTTTGCTCTGATATTTTGTTATGTGGACCTCAAGCTACAAAATATTTAGTTATTGGACCAAGGCCTTCAAAAAAATCCATTCAACATAAGCATGTCAAGCATTTACATTAGAGATCAAACGACATTTTCCAAAAGATTGAATACATGTAGGCATCGTTCAGCAGAAAAAAACCAGAAAAAACAAAAACAAATGTTTTGTCAAAAAATGTATATCCATTGTTTTCCATTTCTTTTGTTTGCCTTACCTCATTACGTGTCTTTTACTGACAATCTGGCTGATTGGCTTTTCCAGATTTGGACGGTCCAGAGAGTCACACAGGTGTTTCTGAGCACCTCTGGGGGGCGCTCTTTCCTCAGAGCGGACATGACATTTTGGGTCTGTACACTAACTCACGTGAGCGAGCTTGGACCTGGGTGATGTCCTTTTTTTTTTTGCATCCTTTTCGTGCACAAAACATGACGAGGATTGCAGCAAAGTTGAAAGGATTAAGACATTCTGGAACTGGGACATTTACTGTAAACATTTAAAGTTAAGACGCCAGCCCAGAAACTTCAGCTGTTTTTCACTCTAGTACATTTTTCACCCAGGTCTTAAGCAAGTTATCTCATGAGTTTTAAATATACAATAACCTAGTGGGGGGTAATCATTCATTAGAATAAGGAAGTCACCTCATCTTGTTGTTGTGAGGTACATTAGCACATTTCATTGTTCCTTCTCATTCACTGTCATTGTTACAATAGTTTTAATTTGTAGTAGAATTCGATTTTTTAAATATTTTTGTTTTTGACAAAATTTGCTGACAGATGTAATGTAAAACACATGAAAGTGCTAAGGTATCTCTTTATGTGCTGCATGATTTATTATTTTTTTGTTGCCTTCAAACCTTTAACTTTCCAATTTGCTCTAAGAGCTGGTGCTGTCCTATGCGCTTCATCTCACTTTGAGCTTTTCTCCTGTGGAATAAGTATTTGATTAGTATAGGTGCTTTCTTTACATTGTAGAACAGTAATCGTGTGTTTTGCTAATGATTTAACTGGTAGTGGGTGATAAAATGGCCTTAAGGCAGAGAAACATTACTAAACCTTCCATAAAGGGACCGGGTCATAGTTTTGAGTTCAGTTCAAATTCTTCTGATCAGAACATTGTCCATCACATGTTTCTTATCTTCTACAAAAAAACGGGCAAAAACTCTGAAAGAATACAGTTATTCTTGGAAAAGCAATTGTTGAAAAGAAAGCATAACTGAAACAAAATACACATTTCTTTTCATCCCTCAGTATTTCTCGAATCAGTCGTACTAATTCCAGGAAGTAAAAGATGTGGTTTCCAGGACAAAAGAATGGAAAATGAAACGGTTAAGTCAGAGTAACTTGAGTTGACAGAAAGCGTTTCTAACGTGTCCTGCAGGAAGCCCCTCTCCTCATTTCTGTCGTCCCGTCTGTCAGGGATCGTAAAGATGCCACCAGCTCAACCCACTACTTCGGGGGAAGTAGCGGGTTGAGGCTATAGAGTGCCTGATGGATATTCATGAAGCCTGTGTTTCCACTGGTGTATTTTAATGTTTCTTTCCTGGGCACCAAGGGTTTACATTAGTTTTCTTTAATTGACCCAGAAAACTTAAATGATTTAAATGCGAGAAAAGACAAGAAAACTACATCGAAGAGCTCGACTGGTGACCACAATTAACGCGTTGCTGTGTTTTAGCTATGAAAGCTACGCGCCTTTTTCTTGTTCTCCAGTTCCATCGTAGAATCCCGGCTTCTCATCACTTTTTTTCAACCGCTTTCCTGAATCTCCTTTTTCTGGTGGATAATGTTTCATGTTTGCCGCCGTTTTAAAGCTCGATGTATCAATCCTTTGTTCTCTTTCTTCTTTGTTTTCCTAAAATTACAGACAAAATTCCTGGCTTGTCACGAGAAGGCTCCCCACAGAGTGCGACATCAAACAAGGTGAGCAACAAAGAAACGGCTGCTCAAATTTAAAGATATTCCGAGGGAAGTGGAGCAGAAGAACCCTTTGTGTTTTTAACAAACAAACAACTTGGGTTTAAATTTGCTTATGCAAAACAACTTTATTAATCGGTCGCCCTGCTCTCTGCCTTCGACGCCGTCCTGCAGGGTGCATCTGGAACTTCTTAAATCCCATCCTCGGTGTGAGCGTTCAGTCCCACCGAAGCATGCTAATGGCTTTTAAAGCAGCGTTCAGCCGCAGCATAAAAAGCCATCAGGCCTGCACTGTGTTTATCTGTGGTATAAGCAGACTTCAGTCAGATGGACTGATAACGGTAAAGGAAAGTGGCTCAAGTGTTGACCAAGTTTTAGAAAACTACTTTTAGTGTAACGCTCCTGCCCAAATTGTAAATAGTAGTTTGTTTTGCTCATATTATCCATCTTCAGCTGCACAGAGGAGGGTAAATAAGATCAGATGTGATTGTGATTAGGGAGGTGTGTGTGCGTGTGCGCAGCAGAGGCCACCCAGAAGTAAGGGGTTAAGTCAGTAGCCCGAGTCATAACTTTATCACATGATCTTGACCGCAAAGACAGCGGAGTCCCAAAAGAGCTCATTAAGACGTGTTTATGCTGTTTACACTGAACAATCGTTTCCTTATTCAGATCAAGAGTGTGTCTGTTGGACGTTTAATTTTTTTTTTGAGGCGGTGATGCCACACAAGTCTCGCAAGCAACGTTCGGACTTGAATTTGAGAGGCTTCTGTGTTTTACGCCTCATTCAGATCCTGACCAAAAAATCTAAATGCTCTGAAAGAATTGTTTAATCCTGTAAGTTGGTTGTTCAGTGTTAGAATTGAATGATTTTTGCTCCCAAAATGTTATTCTGTGAATCAATATTGGTCTTCTGTTTTTTTTTTTTTGGTTTTTTTTAGGCACACTTGGCTTTTATTTTTAAACAAATTAGAAGGGGATTGTACACAGTATTTATGCCAACAATTCTGTGTACAATTAAATAAAGTGGGAAAATCTGTGGACGGATAACAATATGTGGAAGAATTTTATGCGCAAAAGTGCTCAAACTGTTCCATTTATTGTTTGCATCCCACCGTGATCTTCTCCTTTTAGCTTTTAAAAAATACTGTTCTAAAATGAAATGCAATTATTCAGAGAGGAAAACTTTTGCGTAATCGTGCTTCATCTCAAAAAGAGGTGCATTTTTTCAGCGTTCCCAACTACTTTGACCATAACGGAGTGTTGTTAATGGGTTAAGGCTCAAATGTCTGCACCACTAGATTAAAAGAATTACAAATTTTTCAAACATCTCAATTAAACAATATTCCATGTACGGTAGAAGAAAAAAGAATCATTCTATAGGTTTAAAAAAAAAAAAAACATCTGCAATTGGCACCCATGCTGGTTGGCCTTAAATCATATAATTTCTTTTTGACGTTCCGAAAACGTTATTCCAGACTGCTTTTGTAGCGCCGACCTCATTTCTCTAAAGTGAAGCTGAGAGCAGTTGACTTGTAGCATTTTACAAGTCTGTGGTGAGTTTACTTTAATCAAAAACCCAATGAAACGGCTAAATTATGGTCACAATGGTGTTGTGGTTTCACTGAACCAGTTTAGAAGAGGTCTGGTCTACCACAGCCACAATCAAAAGCTGCTTTTTCATTTTTGGGACAAAGAGAGAGAGTTTTAAAAACTGAGAGGACGGTGTGTGTTTTGCAAGAATGTATTTAGTTGGAAGTATAAAAAAAACAAAACAAAAACACAAACAGTTGGGTAACAAACGAGTTGTTGTAAGGTACAGACATGTCTCTATCTGACGCATGTCCCGTTCAATCAATGCTGTGATAAAAGTTTGTTACTGTCCCACCTCTCCACACACACACAAACACACACTCACACACACGCTTCTGTTGGGTTTGATCTGTGCATTGTTGATCCATTCCCAGGGCACATGCCCATAACCTTGACCGAGATGAAAGCCTTTTGCTGTGCACATTCAGTAAAGCTTGTTCTAATAGACTGGGTCACTGCCTGCTGTGGCCATTCTACACACACACACACACACACACACACACACACACACGCACGCACACATAGGCAGGCTTTCTGGAGCCATCTCTGACTGAAGAGACCAAAGAGGAGGGTAACTATAGAGCAGCTCCACCTCTGGCTGTGAGCCAGGGTGGTCTATGGGTGGAGAGCTGGATTTGGAACAAAGGAAAGGTCACCAGGAGGTTCATCTCTGCACAAAAATCCTCTTTGTTGCCATTTCATATTTGACCAGGTAAAATAACAAGATATGTGGATTCTTGCGTCTTGCAGATGAATTCTTAACCTTTGAACTTTTTTTATTATTATTATTTTACAATCACAAATGAACTTCGGTGCTATTTTTTGGGGTAGGCCAGTGCAAATCTGTGCAGACATGTGAAGGTGGATGAAAAGGATTAATTGTTTTTCACAGTTTCAGAAAAAAAGAACTGAACTGCCGTGTGTTGTTCTATTTCGCCACCCCGAGTCAGTTATTTGTTCAACCACCTTTTCTGCAATTAAAGCTGCAAGTCCTACAGGGTAACTCTGTCCGTTTTGCCCATTTTTGAAATCTTTGTTCATTCTTTGTTGTAAGATGTCTCAAGCCGAGTCCGACCGGGTAGATGTAGTCTGAACCCGTATTCAGAGCTTTCCACAGATTCCATCACGTTTCATGGTGGGGAAGCTGTGTTCGGGGTGAAGGTTTGTGCTCTAATATGATCAGTGCAGCTATTTTCCACAGCAAACTCTAAACAGGATTTCTTGCCGCTTATTTTTTCAACAAAGGTTTCTCTGGACGTTTAGTTTGTTCCATTGCCAAATTCTCCCGCTTTTTCTCCCGACCTCTTTGCCGCTTTTCTGATTTATGCTCCCCTTGTCTGGTTTAGTGGGCGGCCTCGTCTTGGTGGGTTTAGAGTTGTGCCATATTCTGCTCATTTTTGGGAGATGGATTGATTCTGTGTGACATGTTCAAAGCTGAGGGTATTGTTTCATAACTGAACCCTGCGTTGAACTTCACCGCAGCGATATTCCTGATTTGTTTGCTGTGTTTCTTCTTCTTCTTCTTCTTGACAATGTTTGTTCACTAATGTCTTCTGAAAAGCCTTTGAGGCCTTCACAGAATGTCTCTATTTCTGCTGAGATTAAATTAACAGGAAGGCGGTGCTGAATAGGTTACGCTGGGTTTTATTTCAGGGTATTTGAGTAAAGAGGGCTAAAAACGAAATGCCGCTTTTTTTTTAAAGGTTCACCTGTTTTCATTTCACAACTGCTTCATGTTGATCTTTCCCAGAAAACTCCTATAAAAAATGAAGGAAGTTTGTGGTAAAAATTGGGGAAAAGTTTGTTTCTACATTTACGAGGTATCTCATGCTTTTTCTGTTTCATTTTTGATATATGAAGCAGCAGCTTCTGCATTGTAGCAATTACTCCTACAATATCAGCTTATTGTAAAGCACTACTTTCTCAGTCAGTACTAGTGCTTGGAGAGTCTCATGTTTACAAAATCCCTGGCAATGGTAACAATACCTCTCTGATAAATGCAAACTGTTGGAACATTGGAAACATAAATCCTAATTTAATTTTAGACCATGCGGGCATTTATGTTTGTCTAGAGAAGTAAGCTAAAAATATCTTGGAATGAAAATGCCTTTTTGTTCTTATGTGTTGTTTGTTGCGCAGCCTGTTACATATGCTCTAAAAATGACCACATTCACATTGTTCCCGATATGTGGGGGAAAAAAAAAAAAGCTTTGACTTGAGAGCAAACCCAGTTGAGCTTTTTTCCAGCCACTTAAAATAAGGCTCGGTTATGGTTGCTTTCATTATTAACTCGAGAGAAGGGGGCCGAAGCCTGACAAATGTGATCTTTCATACTTGCACAAGCGTGTACGTAGGACTTCTCCCTGGAGCTATGCTCGGCACTGAATAGGAAGGAATAATTGGATGATTCCTTATGAGTTGTGCTTTTCATTTTTAGACCGCAGCCGGACTTGATGCGCCGTCGCTTGTAATGTCTTTACACGAACTTCTAGGAATGAAAGATGACTTGGTCCGTTGCCCGTTTCCTCTGGATGAATGAGTGAACTTTAGTCCTGGCTCGGCAGTTCAGCCCCTTGGCCGTCAAACTCTCGTAGAATCAGGAAATGAGCAGAAATGCGTCCCAATTTACGCACAGTTTCCAGTCTGCTCATTAGAAGGCTTGATTTTGTTGTGATGCTTCCCAATTTCTGAAGTTCCTGTCCAAAACCTCACAAGTCAATGAGTAGAAACCGCTTGAGTGTTATTAGATTAGCTTTGATCCATAATGAAAACATCAACAAGAATCCTAACATTCCCTTTTGCTTTTCTTTGTAGATGTAGTTCAAAGTTGAACTTACTCATTTGTCATAAGTGACTCTGACTTTTCATGTTGGAAAAACTGCTGTAGAGCTAAGTTTGACCTATTTTACTATGCTTCATCAACTTCGGCTTGCTATAAAAGAAGTAACAGTAGGTCAGGTCGTGGTGATCCACTGATGCTGGGCTTCAGGTTACTGACCCACCACATTCCAAGTCTTCCTTTGCTTCAAAGTAATTTTTAATCTGCTTTTCCGTTTCTTAGCCTTCTTTAAAGCCAGGATTCACATGAAGCTCTCTTCTCCTCTCCCTACAGGAGGAAAGTAATCCACCAGAGGCAGAAAAGGAGGAACCAATCGTGGCTTCGGCCACTGAAGACATCAAAAAGTCTACAGAGAACCTAGAAGAGAGGCGAACCATGGCCATCGCAGCCAAAGCCAAGGAAATAGAAAAGGTACTCATAGTGCAATGAATCTACTTAGAACAAGTGATCTGCCATTTTTAAATATCACAGTTTAATTTATTGTGCTGCACTTGAAAGGTGCTGAGATAGAAGCATTTACATTGCACCGATAAGGTTAATGAACAGTCTTTTCAGGACGTTTTTAGAGCTAACCTTAAATTATTTCGATCTGATTTGCAAATGAAAATAATGCTACTTAGGATAAACGAAATAAAAAAAAAAATAATAACACTGCTAATGAAGCTCTTGTATTCTGCTAATTGTGTGTGGAAACTCAAGATTATACTTTGAGATTCTGTGATTTGGTTTTGCTGCAACCGCTGCTATAATGTTCTGAAGCTCAGAATTTATTTATTTTCTTTTTTACTTTCGCTTCTTATGAAAGTGTCACATTGTGTTGTAGCTCTTGTAACAGTTCTGACATGGGTGCAACTGAACAAAGCTTGCCACTGAGCAAAGTTTGGGACGTTGCTCAGTATACGCACAATAAACGCAAAGGATATACGTTTAACAGAGCTTGCAGCACCCCAGGCTAAAGGTTCCAGACGTGCTCACTTGTCTAATGAAGGCCGTTCCCGGACCAGTGAACGCTACCGTTGGTTTACTTGAAACCATTAAATCCTGAGCTAACTCTGCCCCGGAGGACACATTTCACTTTCTCGCGTCGAGCTGCACCAGCGAGCCAGAGGCTTTGTTGCAGTGTTGTTGCTGACGCCGGGGCTTCCCTCCTGCTTTACAGCCCAACTGTTTAGTCCTTGTGGTCTCATTCTAACTCACACTACGGGCCACTTTAATTGCCTCCTCTCCCTGGTAAGCAACATAATCTGACATTGGAAGATTTTGCGGGGAGAAAAACGAACCCAAAGCAACGAGTTCGTGAACGTTTCAATGTGTCATTATGCTATCTTCATAAAATACTTCTATACTGATACATGTAGCTGACTCTGTAGGTCAGCTTTTTCATTATAATGCAACATTTTGTTTCAGAATGTGTCCTGCTTTATGTTATCAGAACTCTTTGTCAAATAAGTCGGGGGCGGGGAGGGGGAACAAATTAGAATGGGGGAGCCTGGGGGGGGAATTAAATATTTACTTCATGTCTTTTTCTGTTTCTTTTTCTTCTGCAACTCCAGCTTTCTGTTCTGTTGTTGCTCTCTGAAGCTTTTATGATTTCCAGATTTTGAAGGTTGTTTGTCATTTGGTTTTCCAGAAGAGAGCAGACTGTTAGGACATAATCCTGCCAGACGAAAGTAATTTAATCAACATTTCTCATAAAGTATACATCTCTACTGCTTTCTTCCTTTTCCTCGTAGTTAGTGAATGAATTTTTGAACAGTTGGCGCCTCAGTACAGTAACTAAAACCGAAAAGCTGCTTTCACACCGACTTTGCACCAGCAGCGATAAAACAACTGAGAGCACTCGTCAGGTTCGCTGGCCATAATTTGCCATCATCCCTTTAACGTTCAGGTAAAGGGACTTAGTTTATTTTACGCTGTAATAACACAGTTACCCTCACTTTTGTAGTGAGCCAAAGCAGTATTCCTCCTCACATGACAACTGTGGGCCACATGTTTGGTTTTCTGCTCTCTGTTTTGATTTAGTGCCCTCACGGACACAAACGCACAGAATCAAGCAGCTCCTAACTCAGCGACCATCTGACTTTGAAACCTTAACGGGCCGCCTCAATCTTGAAGCGAGCTTGATCTGAAACCCGGCCAAAGTGGTTGGCGTGAGTGACGAGGCATGCAGGCTATAAAAGGGTTAGTTTTACTCCTGACTGCCCAGGCTATGGAACAAAGGCAGTTTTATATCGTTGGTTTAGGAGTATAAATAGATTTGGGTGCAGAAGAACTGTTGAGCGCTTTGTCTGCTTTTGTTAAAAAAAGATTGCAGAGCTGGATGGGGACGGTCGTCCTGTTTTTCAGTCTGTCTTAATCTACATTCTTTGGCGAAGGGAAGATACAAACGCACAACCTAAAAAGTTTATGCCTGCCTTCAAAATACCATGCTTGTCATATAAATATAAAACAGCTTCAATGATTTTTGTTAGTGTGCACATGTATAAATACTTTGGTTTATAGATCTTCTATACTCACTTTCACATGTCTCCTTGAGTTCGGACTCTTAAATTATTACGAATCTGAATAGCTTATCACTGTTAGGATTTTACTGATGGTTGCGGAAAGGCTTCTAATGATCAGCAGAATCATAAAGATTTATTGAACAACTGGCTTTCTAAGCATCTGATTATTCTCTGCAAAGCTGCCAAAACAATGACAGACAAGTTTATGCCTCTTTATAGTGTCAGTAAAGAGGTGCTGTAAAGATGAGAACCTTATCTATGTATAAAGTGCTCTACAGAAAGCATAAAGCTAATGTTACCAATTGTAATAGTTACACTTATGCTAACATTAAACTGATAGCTGCTGTAAATTTAGATACAGTCATGGTGTCATTTTTTTATACTGCTCATTTTTCCGGTAGCAATGGAAAACCTTACTTGATAGATGTTGGATTGTTTTGAAACTAATTCTAATTATGCAGATTTTGCTCGCAACTTTTTAAAAAGCATTAAAAAAAAAAAAAGCTTTTTCTTTTTAATTCTAATTTTACCAAAACTTTTATATTGAATATGGATATATTTTCCGATAATTTTGTCTGATTTTTTAATCAGACTCCTCAAGACTCCTCAAGTATTCACACTTGAGGAGTAGGAATACACAAGGACTCTAAAGAAAGAAGCTCTCATTTTGTCAAGAACTACTTTTTTTCCTGATTGGATAACCGGATGGATTTTAGGAAGTGGGACTCATTTTTGGCACATTGTTTTGTAGGAACGGCTTCTTCCTGTATTCATAGAAGCCGCTGATTGAACGCATCCTGAGAGAATAGTATGATTAGTTAGCTGCTGAGTGAGACCAGGAGACATTGTATGAATAACATCCCAACTCATGTTATACATACACAAGGTGTGTATGGAGCACGCCCAGTTTAAAGGACAGGGTGTCACCATCTGGTTTGGAAACTGTATCCTGATGACCAGCGTACGTTTCCTCTGAAGTGATTGATGCAACTGTTTCTTCCTATTGTTAAAGTAAATCATTTAAAAACCAACACCACTTTTTGTCCCCTCCCTCTGCAAGTATGTGCAGAAGGTTGGGACTTACTGGGTCCAGGTCATATGAAGCAAAGAGCTTAATACTAACCTGAAACTCCTAGTTACTTAGTATTTATTACTTAGTTGCTGTTCTTTGGTAATTTTGATCTTGAAAGGATGATGGAGAAATCCACAGAACATATAAACTAATACAACCAGTGTTCACTTTTTAAAAATCTCACATTTTCCCACGAGGCTTCTTACACAGTCTAAGAGAAATCTTTAAATTCTAGATGTGATTATTCCATTAACTGGAGGATGCAAATAATAAGTTCTGGTAAATGACAGAGGTTGTCTATCTGACATTCAGATGACTACTTTTGTCCTATATTTGCTGCAACACAACATGCTTTTAAATCAAACTCATTGATTTATTTACTTCTTTTTAGCTTTAGAGTTGCACACATATCTCTACTGTAGACAAGGATGGAATTTTGAAATGGAAATAATGAGAATTCATTGTTGTACCTAATCTGTCTATCTGGGGAAGAGAAACAACATTTTATTTAATTTATGCCCACAATTTTGTTTAACAAACATTTGCATGTGAAGGCTTATAACGCACCTTTGTTATTATTATTTTATTATTTTGCAGATTATCAATTTTGATGTACTAATGGGTCATAATATTGACCTATGAGCCTTCAGGTTTTGTCCAACTCTTGCTAACGTTCCACTCATCATAGAATATATTTCAGATACTTGGTTCTGTTTTCCGATTGTGGGTGAGATGTTTTACTTTTTAAGGCCTATTCTAATGTTACAAATAGATAAAACCCTGTTTGACAGCAGCAGATCTTTGTTCTGGAACTCTCTTCTCTTGCGAGCACGCGTTGTGTTCGAGGAACGACGTGAAAATCTATAAATAAGTTGGTGAGTCAGAGCGCCCTGCGGTGCAGAAGCCGCTGTTGGTGAATGACTGAAACTCTGTCTTGCCTGGCCTAATTTAGAACACACAGTCTGATGGGCACATACTTGTATTTATGCATTTTTACATGAACTGTGTTTGTGAATCAGCCCTCTAGCTCACTTACTTGTGTAACATCATCAGTGTCTGTGAATTAATTTTGTTCTGACTCGAGAAAAAAAAAAAAAAACTCGGGGGAAGACGAGACTGACTAGCTAATTAAATGTCATGTTGTGAAATGGTGTCAGTATTTTGGCCCATAAATGCAATTATTTAACCTGGATAACCTGATGGCACACGCAAACGCTTGTATGTTGGAAAATTGTAACATATATTCATACATGTTGATTCTGTATTTTTCACATTTTGTCGATTATAGCCATTGTTTCTTCTGGAATGTGTTTCAGTCAGATTGGATGGAGTGTATTTTAGATATGCCTTTTTTTTGTTTTTTTTGTTTTTGTTTTTTTGCCCATCTTTCCACAGATTCTTACATTTTCTATGCAGTTTTAAATTGTTTAGCTTTTGCTACTTTCCAGGTGTGGATCTGTTAGGTAAGGACATGTTAGGCCTCTAGATGACTTTAAATTCAGACCCATGGTTCTTGAATCTTCTCACAAAGAACACTAACAAGACCTGCTATTTAAAAAATAATAATAATAAATTAAGTTCACAAACTATTTTTAAAATATTGGATTTCAGTCTAGAATAGTCCATTCCTGAATTGACAAGTTCAGAAGTTTTCTAATAAAGCTGTTGTAATTACAGATGCTACAAAACTGTGGAATAGCCCTATAATGCACTCTGAAAATTAGAACTCAAGTTTACCATTGTGTTGTTTGACCTTGCAAACAATAAGACTTAACTAATATTAAATCAGCTTTTAACATTTCAGGATTAACATTGATCCTGAAAATGACTTTGAAAAAAAAAAATACAAAAATCTGGAAACTGAGTGTGCAAAAGTATTGATTTAGTCTGGTCTATGACTGGACCAAATCTGAATCTATTTTTCAGATGGATAAAAAGATGGAAATTCTTTTTATCCATCTGAATAATTCCATTGTTTCTCTGGCTGTGTGTCTTGACCAATCCAGCTGGGTGTTAAATCTCAGCCGCAGTCTAAAGTCTTCTGCAGCATCTAAAAGCTTTTTGCTTTCGGGATTGTCCTCCATTTTACCATCAACTCGGGACAGCTTCCTGCTACAGAAAGACATCGTATTTCACTCTGGGGTAATATCCTTTTTAATAAAACCTTCACACAGCTGCTAAATTTACACTGAGATTAAACTGCACACAGATCGTTTGCTACATCCCACTAAAATAGTTTGTGGTTGTAGTTTGTTCAAATGTGAAAAGTTGTATACAGACTAATGCTTTTCCAACGCAATGGTTATGTTTTACCACTCCAACACGTGTAGAAATGATAGTCACTTCACTGTGAAGCACAGAAATGTCCGTTGCTCATTTAACGCCCGACGTAAACCTCTAAACACCAACTAAATGTTTTTTTTATTATTGTTTCTCAGCTTGTTTCAAGTGGGCTCATTAAGAACAAGAGAAGAATAAGTTTTTTATGTTCTGACACTGCTTTGCATGTGTTCACACCGGAGGAGTAAGCGCAAGTGTAGTGCTGTGAAGTGTTTACATCCAGATGACGGTTAGAGAAGGACGGAGGCGGTTTCCCCAAATTAGAGGCTTAATAATCTATGAATAATATATGAAAACTTCAGCTTTTATTATAGCAAAAAGAAAGTAATCAAACTTTCCTGTCCTTTAGATCTACAGGCAGGATTGCGAGACGTTCGGAATGGTGGTGAAAATGTTGGTGGCAAAGGATCCCAGCTTGGAGAAGCAGCTGCAGGTCCCGCTCAGGGAGAACCTCGGGGAGATACGCGAGCGCTGCCTGGAGGACCTCAAGCACTTCATCAAAGAGCTGGATGAGGACGTCCGGTTTCCAGAACCCTCTGTCTGTGACTCTGTCACTCCTGCCATGACCCAGAAACTCTTAAAAACTGGCGTGAACCACAGCTCGTCTTCTTTCTGATGCGCTTCGTCTACGTCCGTTCCGATTAATGTGAGACTGAGGATTTTTATTTTATTTTGTTACTTTTTTTTGATGTAACAGCTCAGATTTAGGATTGCTGGACTTGAACATACTGCAGGTCACAGCAACCTGAGGAACTCATCGCAGGAGCGAACAGTGTTATTTTTGAATGGACCATTTTTACCTTCAGGTTTTCTATGAAAAATGTAAAAACATTAAGGTCGTTTTGTTTTTTTTGTTTGTTTAAATACTATTTAAAATCTACAAGACTCCATGGCTCCTATGATGTTTAATATGGCATTCAGTTTTGAAGCATGAAAGTTTTGTTTTCTGATGTGTAACTTGAATAAATATGTATCACTCGGTGCTGCAATAGTCAGAAATCAAGTTGTCGTAAAAATTTATACTGTTAAAATATTTGAAATTGCCTTTCTCAATCTGACATTTCTGAAAAAAAAACAAAATGCACAAAGCTTGACCATTTTTAGATATTCCCAAAACACTTAAGAGTCAAATCCATCCTTCTGTCTTGCAAAGATATAATGTTCTTTCCCATTTTGAAAAGTAGCTAAAAAGGAAAAAGGCCTTAAGATTCATACCTCAGGGAAACCAGAAGTTATGGATTACTTATCGAAAGTTTCTGGATAGGCCGACTTAAAGTAATTGGGCTAAAGAAGTTATATTGTAAAAGTTCTCATGCAGTTTATGTGCATTCCCAGTTATAAAGATAATCAGTCATTTACCTAAATGACTTTGCTTTTTTTTCCACCCATTTTAAGGCCTTTCAAAGCTAATTATGTCTCATATGTTTGCAGAATAGAAAGTCAGGGATGTCTCCCCATTTTGAAGTGACGAGGAGAAACTGGTTTTTATTTTTTGTTTTTTTTGTCCTGTTTGTAACTCAGCGACGCAAGAAGTCATGAATCGCTCGTAAAGTTTTTTTTTTTTTTTGACAAACTTGATCAACTTAAAAAAACCCAAAAAACTAGAAATTAAAGACAGTATTTCAGTTGTGTGTATTTAAAAGGAGAGGTGTTTAACTTTTATTGAAAGGACTTTTGGTAAAGAAATTGTCATTCACTGTCACTTGGTAGTTTTTATAATTCCTCACCCAACTGTTTCAGATTTGATAGCTTAAAAAGCAGCTGTAAGTGTAGATGTGGCTAAGGACGGAGGTGGAGGCAGCTATTTTCTTGTAGCCATGTCTTGACTTATAAGGAACAAGGAGTGCCTTGCTTTGAGTTCTTATCTTCCACTGTTACCCATTTTGAAGAGTAAGAGAAGTACGCCTTTTTGTCATATTTATGCCCAGAGAGAACAGGAAGTTGAGATTTGTTTTCTTGTCTTTTCCATTCTTCTTTTGGCAATGTTTCAAAATGGAAAAGAAAAAGAAAGATGACTCAAATTGTTGCTGGAGAAGTTTCTAGAATAAACATCTTTCTTTTTTTTTTTTTTGCCAAATTTCATAACTAGGAAACACTCCATTGAAGTGAAGGTATTGGTTATGTTTTTGGAAAAGTTACTTTAAAACTGGAAATAACTTGGTTGTCCTTTAACTTAGAAAGATCTATAGTAAGTGTTTTATAAAGAAGAAAATCGTTTGCTCAATTCTTGTGGAATCATGTGCAAATATCGGGGGAAAATGGCAACCCGTTTAAACCTTGTCGGTTTTTTTAAAATTATTTATTTTCTCTGTCTATAGATGTAGACATAATTGAGTAGCTTTCTGTATTGTAGCCATTTGCTGGCTTTTGAAGGTCAGGACTAGCTAGCTTACATTACTTTCATATTTGCTTGTTTCATCATCTTATTTCAGTATTTAGTAGGTTTGTCTACTTGAAGTCAAAATTAGAATAAAAAAAAAAAAAAAAAAGTTACAAATTGTATAACCCGATTCAAGCAGAGCATTCTTGGACAATTGGAGAAAAAATATTTATTGCAAGCACCTTTACATCACAGAGCGTACGTTGGTTATCTTAGAGCAATGCTGGTGGTCAGGTGCAAATACGGGTGTGTGGCTGCCAGTTCTGTACATGGTTTGAGATTACATAATATGGAAGGTGTTGCAAACATCAAACAGGAGTAATGTGGCCTTTTTCTGTGGACAACCTGGTGATTCTTCTCACTCAAGCAAAACAATTTTTACACTTTTAAATGAGTATAAAATGCTAGAGCTGAAATTTTAACTTATTATTTACATTTTTATGTTGTCTTAGTAAACATTAAATAGTTATTTGGTTAGTTTCTTGGCTCTACTTGCATTGTTAAGCCTCTGGGGTGTAAAAAATGTTTTTACCATATGCCATAATTACCATTGCAAAACTATTTACTGAACATAAAATCCTCTCTTGGTGAAATTCCAAAACTTCCACTGGTATTCAAATTCTATCAATGTTGAACATTTTAACCAGCTTTGCATGCACGTAATAAGTGTCTAAACAGCTCAGTAATATGACAGACCTAACTAAAAATCTTCACCATATTGCTTTGTGTTGTGCACTTCGTAATATTAATGGCATGGTTCGCTAAGAAATGATACAGTTTTTGGAGCTGTGGCCCTTTCTGCAACCAGTCTGTGAGCCGTGGCTGAGGGCCGTGAGCGCGGTCACCCTTGTTGGGTAGTCTTCTGCATAGTAGCGCCCAACCGCTCGCGGTTGTGGGATTGGTTGGCCAAGAAAATACCCCTCTTCCTCAGAGTCTGACGATGATGAGGAGCAAGTTGAGCACCAGTCGTCCTCATCTCTGTGGAGACCCATGAAATGTTCAAACCGTGGGTCATTCTGGTTTGAGCTACGGAGCATATAGTCAGATCGGGTTTGGGAGTAGGCCAGCGGCAGCATGTGTGCAGGGTTCTGAAGACGCATCGCACCATATGGTGGACTTACCATACCCTGCTGCTGAGGCTCAAACAGCCTCTGCGCTCTTTCTACGGGTACCATGTGAAGCGCGTTGTCCGAGCGAGTTTTGCGGCTCCTGTGGCGCCGGCCTGGTCGGTGGTGTTGGGGCCTGCTTCTGCTGTGGTGGCTTGTCGAGTGGCTTCTTGCTCTGCCAGGTTCATCTGGGCAGTACACTCTCCTTTGTGGCTTCTCACTCATGGGATGTTTCATGACACTGACCTCAAATCCATCATTATAGCCATTGTCCACTGTGTCCTCTGAGAACTTGACCATTTGAGGAGGCCTGGATTGTGACTTGCTCCTCCTAAGAGCCGGAGCTTGAACAAAAGATCCAGGGAGGCCCTCTGAATGTGGAGATATTGCATGAAGTCCAGTGGGAGCACCTACCCTCATTCCAAGCCCTATCCCATTCTCTGCCTCCTCAACTCTCTTTTCCATGTTAAGACCAAGGGAGTTTGCGCTGTGGTGTCTGTGGGATGAATTAAATGTTCCCATGTTGCTCATTTTCTCGCACTCAACAGTCATGGAAGAATCCTGGATGCCATGAAGGTTGTAGGCTATGGGTGCATCCCCATCCACTGATGCACCTAAAAAAGAGTGAAGAGTATTTGTTAGAATGTGTTTTTGAGATCAAAAGTAAGAAGAACCGAATTAAGACATGAAGCATTATAGATACCAGTGATGTTTGACAAAGCAAGGGAATCCATGGAGTCTCCAACACCCTTCTCAGCCTTCCTTAGCTCATCAGCAATGCACTCCAGGGAGTCCTCGTACCACTCCCTTGTATCTGGCCAAAAAGCCTGCTTTCCTACTCCAGACTGCTCCTGATCTTGGTCATACTCTAGCTCTTGGATCTTTCTTGCACTGGCAGGACCTGGATGGCTTCCATATGCCGAGTCTCCGAGGCCATCCTGTGACTGGGCCCAGTACATTTCAGGTAGATGCTTCTTGTCCATCAAGCCTGGACTGAGGCTGTTGGCTCGAGACTGATCAGAAGTCTGGCTCTGGGTGGGACTGTTGGGGGCGGGGGACGAGGGGTTAAGACCCACAGGTTTTGAATCAGACTTCAGCCAGGGATCTGACGTACTTACTACCTGCGTTGAGTCACTGTTGGGGCTCGGTGATTTTAAGGATGGTGGCTGATGTTGGTGCAGCATGCCACGGTCACCAAACTTAAGCAGGAGCTGAGTCATATAGTCCTCATGCTGAGCCCACTCCTCTGGATCCTCCTCTCCACCGGCATCCTGTTCCTCCCGCTCTCTCCAGAACCTCTCCTCCTCCAGACCGAGACGGGTTAGCTTGCTCCCCACTATATCAATGTCACCATCACCATCTCTGTCCTCTTCACCCTCCCCAAACCTGTGTTCGTAAGAGGTGACTGTAGTAGGAGGGCTAAACAGCTGTGACTGTCGCCACTGTTCAGCGGGCCTACTGCTTTTCCCCATGCGGACGCTCCGTCGGGATTCGCGAGAACGGGCTGACTGGAAAGCGGAATCTGATGAGTCTGAGGCATGTACATCTTCCCCCTGGCTGCAGGCCTTTGAGCAATAGATGCGCCCTTGCTTGGGTAAGAAGGGACAACCCAGCAAAGACGTCTTGCACTGAGCACAACAGAAGCACTGGTCTGTGGCGTGCCAGTGGATGCCTTCATAGGTCATCTGGGCATGGTCAACACCTAGAGAAATGAAAGTAAGAATCCAGTTACCGTGATTGTCTGTCCAGGGATTGATATAGAGTCTTTTTCAATATGTTCCACATTTTGTGACATTAAAGCTGTAAATCTGTAAGTTTTAACAAGTAATTTGTACTCAAGGTGTTACTTGGGAGATTCAGCTTTGGGCTGAACACAAATTAATGTTTTAACACTCAAATTCATGCAGAGACATATGTATGTCACAAAATGTTTCTCAAGATTTTAAGTATCTCTTACCAATGTTTTCACCACAGGCCTCACAGTACTCTGCATACAGTGACTCAAAGCACCCACAGCAGTAGGGCCGTCCATTTTTCATGATGTACCGCTGTCCACCTAGCATAGTCCCACACTCAAAACAGGCAAAGTGCTTCATGTGCCAGTGACGTCCCTCAGCCTCGGTGCATTCGTCTGCAAAGATGATCTACGTATATTTGCAAAACTGTCGTCAGTTTGCGTCAACTTTAAAATACAACAGTTGCGAGTTAAATAATCGGGCCAATTACCTCGTCACACGAAGAGCATCGAGGTTTCATGAGCTCTGCGTGGTGTCTCCCGCAGAAGATCTTGCCATTTTGATAGAAATAGATGAGATCCACCAGAAGCTCCTGGCACATGGAGCACGCAAAGCAGGCCGGGTGCCAACAGGGACCTGGTCCTGCTCTGGAGGCAAAAATGGCCATCTCCCCTCCATTAATGCCGCCACAACACTGTCAAACACAAACAGGAGGTAATCTGTGAGATTAAGCTGTCAACGCTAATGGTGATAAATACTCTTCCTTACAAATTTAAGTAAGGCGGATTGCGAAATAAGCCTCAAAATAGGCATGTGGAATGGATTAAATCAGTAGACAGTGGAAAGTGCCAAAAATACAAGACAAACATTCTAATAAATGAGTGTCTTTGAAAGTTTATTTCAGTACATGTAATGAAAAGAGTAAAACACATAGATTAATTACACCTAATAAAGTTTTTATTCTATTAATTAGAGTATGGCAATAAAAAAAAAAATGTCCTTTTGCCAATCCAGTCATCGTCACTCACATCCCTCCACAAGTGGGGTAGGTGACAAAAGGTCATTTGTAAAGAAAATGATGTTCACAAGCTTATTCCTGAAAGGTTTAGTGGAAGGTGAAATGAATTAAAAACAGCAGGCTTGAGAGGATTGTGAAGCGAACCCCATCCAAGCCAAAGTCTTTGTAGAGATTTACAAGGTGTGAATTGTGGCTCAAGTGAGTGCGTCAAGATCCACCAAAGACGGATGCATCTACAGCTGCGGCATTCCTTGTGCTAGACACCAGATCCAGCAATGCAGCTGAGCCTATATTAAAGCAAGATCGACTTCCTTCACACCTCAGCAGTGGCGTAGGTTGTTTGCCTCCATGCCACTCTATACGAAGGCAGTGATTTATCCAAAGAAAAGCAACTCCAGGCGAAGTACTTGGAGCACATACTGTGCGGTACCAGGACATACCTGCAGCTCGATGGCATTCTTATATTAGAACTTCACTTTTCATTGACGTACACTTGTATATCTGTTAAGTTTTAATTTTTGCAAAGACAGCAAAAATGTAAAGGTGATCATACTTTGAACATACTGAAGCTAAAGGGTATTCGGGGACTATACTATTTCTTTTCTTGCCTGGTCCAATCGTCAGTAATTTGTAGAAAAGCACCTCTGGTCTGTAAAGTGGCCTTGGCCTTCTGACAAAAGGTCTCATGACTCCATTGAGATCGTTAAAGCCTGCCTGAACATGCAGTCTTTATATAACTAGGCATATTTATAAGGCATTCATAGGGAGCTGTGGGACAGCATGCCCAGCTGTTTGCCATTATGACCACTTTGGACAGACTGGGGCCTTGAAAACTGTGGTGTTGCATATCACTACAAGCCAAGCCTCGCAAAGTGATGAGGTTAGTGTTGTCATTAAACGCCCTGTGGTTGACAATAGCATATGTTTGCAGAGCTGCCGTAAAGATATGCATGTCCGGTCCAACGTGTGTGTATGGCGTCCGTTGGAATCCTGGGAGCATGTGTGTGACCTTGCATCCCCCCCTCCATTTTAGCTTCTGTGTCTGAGTGGTGACAGACTGCATCTGAATGTTCGGGGAGGGGAAATTAGCTTCATCTGCTCCCTCCAGGACGCCTGGAAGAGGATGTGGTTGAGTCACTCTTCGCATCGGAAGCTGCATAACACCAATATTTATGTTTGGAGAAACGAAGGAAGGAGGTTTTTTTTTTTGTTTTGATTTTTTTCAGAAATACGATCAGCAGCACTTAATGTTTCTGTTTACTGTATCGGCAAACGCAACTGCTTCTTGTCCTGAGCTCAACCCGACTTTATTCAAAATGTCAAGATGCTCCGCATGCTCTAATTACAGCACTTAATGTGGAATTGCCTGCTTCATACTGTGACTCGTTTGGATAAAAACGTGATTTTAGGACTCTGTTCAAGAATTACTAATTAATCTGGCCACTTATTTGCAGTCTCTCACGCTGGGTTATAGATGGCTGGCAGGAAATTGGCTGAGCTCCTCATGAGGAAAATGGCCTCTCCGCTTGGTTTAAACATGAGCCCTCCAATTTCCCCGTTTCCTCTCCTGCCCTAATGAGGAAGTTTATGTCAGTGATTAAAACGACCATATTAGCCAGTCAGGACCAGAAAAGGATAGTGCATCGGCTTCACGTGATTTAAATGGCTGAAGACCCTCCGGTTGGTTTCTCTCTGACTGTTATCTCACCTCAGCGCATTTGTGCACAGGAATATGCCTGTGTGTGTGTGTGTGTGTGTGTGTGTGTGTGGGAGGTTCATACGTTTTCACAGCGAGTGTGTTGCAGGGCTCTAGGGAGGATCTTTGGCGTGCCTCTGCCCAGCGCCTCCCTCTTTCTTTGGGTGCTGAACATTTGAAGCTCCCTCTTTTCCTCCTCCATTAACGACTGGCAGTAGCGCAACTGCAGGAAACGACGACAAAAGAAAGGAATTAAAGAGCATGACAAGAAATAATGGTCAATTATTTACATTTTATGTTGCAACCAAAAGCTCATGTCTGCTTTCTCGGGAATTAATATGTGGTGCATAATTGAACCATGACAAACTGGTTTCAACATTTTTATGAGTAAATCTGAAAATTGTGATATATAGGGATTACTTTGGAGACCGGGTGTTTCTATCAGCATTGGCGATCTCATTAATGAGGCATTAACTCTTGGACAAATTGCTAAACTCAGTCATATTGGAAATGGAGCTTCCACGAACAAACTGTTTTCAAGCTAAGCAACAGATTCTCAACTACATTTAGGTTTTGCCTTTAGGTAGGCCATTTTAATGCAAAAATGTAGCTTACACCAGCACATTCAGTTTTCTGTACGCTTAGGTTCATTGTTCTGTTGATAGGTGAACTTCTGCCCCAGTCTCTGACCTCCAACAGGTTTTCTGTCAGTACTGCCCTATATTCAACTCCATTCATTTTCCCATTAACTCTGGTAATCATTCTCGGAGTATGACGCTGTCACCACCATGTTTCAAAGTGGTGAAACATGGCTTTTGGATATACATTTACACAATCTATTTTGCTTTATCTCAGTAATAAGGACGCTGGATTTATTTAGGAATAAATTACATGCAGCTTGAATCTATTTGCTAATTCGGTGAGTTGGATTTTTATATGGGTATAGTAAAAAGGGGTGAACTATAAATATATGGGTCACACTGTATACTTTTTAAGTGCAAAGCTAAATGAGCAGATAGCATTGCTTTCATCTGTGTGCTTGGGTGAAGCAGCTCCAAATATGGTTGTGGAAAGAGTTTATTTGAAGCTAATTCTCAGCCCAAGGCTGCTTTGAAAGGATGGCATTAACAATATACAAACACTTCCTCTGTATTTAGAGAGCAGGGTGAAGGCTCAGATAAAAGAGCAGGGCTGTCCTAACAACCAGCTCGGTTGATCTCTAAACAACAGCTAGCGATGCTGCCTCCGTCTCTTTCTCCTCACACGGCTTATCCCCTCCAAACCAGCGTCACCTCGCCTCCCCCGGCTGCCAGTGCTGCTAGCAAACATCATAAAACTGCTCAAACACTGCGAGTGTACCCATTGTCCTCTCTTTCAAATGTGCACACACAGAGCACCCCCTGCCAGCCCTTCTTGTTAGTCAGCTGGTGATTAACCCTCCATCATATCACCTATTGTCAACTCTTGTGTTGTAAGTGAGAAAGAGGGGAGCTGGTTCGAACATCATAAGCAGAGCAAACAAAAGAGATTCGCTTTGCTGTCGCACGTTTGTATTTTGCTGCGTTTGAGGGAAAGCATCTGTTGTAAAAGGTTTGTTTCTTTTTAGAAATTTTCAGCCAGTTAATTCATTAATTCACCACCCAGTCCGCTGTATTGTCTGCTTAACACTGGTGTCATGTACATGTTGTGTGCCAGGACTCTCCTCACACATCTAAGGGCAACTGAGCTGTTGACTGTGTATGAGTAGGCGCATTGGCATTTCAATTGGCAGTCTTTTGCCTGGGCAGATCCTTAACCTTTATTGATTCACTCCTGTATGAAACTTGGAAGATTTTGGGTCTTTAGTTGTCACTGATTGCTTTGACAAAAACAGCTACAGCTTAAGACCAGCAGCATATGTAAGGGTGACTCCAGACTCCTTTTTTTTTTTTTTTTAAGAACTTCAGGAAGATTTGGTGCAGCACAGTGGAATTTTTTGATTGAGGTTGTACTTGTATAATTCTTTACCAGGTTTCCCAGCAGTTCTGTAAGTGATTTCAATGGATTTACAAAATTTAATCTTGACTATCTGCTTGATGTGTGACCCTTCTTTGGTCACTTGGGTCGTTTTGTTATTGGTTAATATTGGTTATTGGCTTAATATTGGTAAGATGGCTTACCAAACATCTGGAGCACTTTTTCCT
This sequence comes from Poeciliopsis retropinna, assembly GCA_010277075.1. NCBI lineage: Eukaryota > Metazoa > Chordata > Actinopteri > Cyprinodontiformes > Poeciliidae > Poeciliopsis > Poeciliopsis retropinna. The sequence goes on along the minus strand of VMRM01000027.1, from coordinate 2,540,087 downwards.
TCCGTTAAACTTTCCATCGCTATGCTTGGATAGATTGATTGGCTAATCTATGGATAGGCAGCTTCAATTGCAAAGACTCTTTGTGACTTATCCTGTTTGTGGATGATTCATTTGATGTCATCATTAAGCCATGATCATAAAGGATAACTGAAATAAATAGTTGAGATGTCACTCTTTAATCTACGTAAAGGCTACATTAAAGTAAGGAAATTAAAGTTTCCTTATTTTACACCGCCTTCTTCACTCGTTTGCCAGCAGTTTTAGATGCAGGGGCGTCCCTGCCCGACTTTACATTCTTGCTTTGGGTTTTCGTCTCCGTTTTTGCCCCTTTGACGGTTGCAGTCTTATTTTATATTTTGCGCAACAAAATACAAATACTTTTTTTTTGTAATATTCTATGTATTTGGGATTAACTTCCATGCAGCTGGATGCCACCCGTCAACAATGTCTGCACTTTGTAAGTGAAAAGCTAAAAGGAGCCTGATACAAAAAGAAATATCAGTCATAACAAACAGAACAGTATGAAAAGTTAGTTTTATTGTTGCCTAATTAAGTATTTATTGTGTAAAGGGAACATTTGCTCTGCTTCTTTTCTGAGTGACTGTTTTTCTTGTCACACGCTGAACAAGGAGTCTTTGTACCTCGTTGTCGTGTGGCGGGAGCTGGTAGAGGAGCTGTCTGATCCGGTGTTTCTCTCCTGGGCTGTTCACGTACGGCACTTTGTCTTCTGGCAGACAGGCGAAATACATCTGGACCTGGAGAAGAAGGGAGACGCATGCATGAGCAGTTCTGAACCGTCGCCAGGCCGTACGGGAACTCCTTTGTTTTGGTTGCTTAAAGGCATTAAAGAGAGGAGAGTCTTAGGCTCTCAGCCGGGCATATCGGTGTGTGTCTTCCCTTTGTGACTCTACGGGCCAAACACGTCAATCTATATCTAGTCACAGGCGCCCGACTGTGAAATCTCTTCACATAAAAGCAGACAGCGAGGGACTGTAAATGTTAATGTTTGCCTCGGTTAATTTCCCTCGACAGGAGAAACGGAAGCCGGAGCAAAAGGTGACTGCATGTCCTTGGAGGCAAAAGGAAACATGGCAAAGTATTTTCTGACTGAGGTGAAGTGAACGTCTTTATCCTCGGTAAACACAGCTAAACGTGGATGAGCAGATGCTCAGTGTCGGGGCATGTCGGCGCAATAGATCCTTACTTGAACTAAACCGCCTGCTTATAGCAACCAATTTTGCGCAATTAAACTCTAATTACATGTGTTGATGTCTTTGGGCTTTGTCAGCAAGTTATCTTGCACTAAAATTAGATTGGTATTCTAGAACATACCCTTAAAGACAAAGATTATATGTACATCTCTCCAAATGGTCAAATTAAATCCTTTTGGAAGGCTGTTACCTGTTCAGGCCTGAGTCCCGGCGGCACCCAGGCGTACTCCTCGAGCACACAGCCAGAGTCGTCATCTGAGGTGGAGCTCCTCTGGAAGCCCACAGACACGATCTTCCCCACTTTCCCCCCCGAACGAGCGTCCATCTCTGGCCCTCTGGCCGCAGGTCGCTCCCTTCTGTCGCTGCGCTCCAGGTTCATCGCACCCAGGTGCTGTGAAGACAAACGGAACAGATTGGCGATTTAAAATTTGCAGAAGTGGGCCCTTTATTTTTCAAACTCTCTGCTTCCGTCCCATGTTTATGAACCTAATTATACACAAATGTCTCCGTTTTGCCGTTTCATCATTCGTTTTGGCTGAAATATTGCTGATATTGGATTTTCTCGCAATTATTATTTTTCAATTGCTCGCAATCGGTCAATTTGCATTGTTTATTTTAGTGTCTCAACGAGATAAGTGCCTTTGCCCTGGCAGCGTTGTAAGGGTTTAACATTCTGGCCGAAAACAAAACATTCCAAGAGCAAAGCACAAACAGTGAAGTAAAAACAGTTTCTCCTCAATTTAGCGCCAAGCCAGTTCACTTGTCAAACACAAGAATAACATTTGCAGGGGCATAGTGCAGAGGTGGCCAAAGGGTGGCCACAGCCACAAGATCCTTGAATTATAATCGGATTAGGGTAGATTAGAAAGCTACTTTAATTATTGAATTGGCACAAAAGGAACAAATAATATATTTTACCAAGTTTAAAAAAATTGGTTTGTCACAAAACATGATAAAGAAAACCTAAAAAATATATAAATTAAGACAAGCATTAACACGAGTCAGAGTAATAATATTAAGTGATTTTAAATTACTATTTTTGAGTGAAAATGCTGTTAAATTTAGATAATCTACAGATTGCTTATAGATGAGAACAAAAATATCTAATAATTCAAAGACCTTCTACAACCAAACATCAATTTGAGTGAAGTTTTAAAGGGACTTCTATTTACCTACGTCTTCAAGGAATTGGAATATAAAATTTTCCACAATATTCACTAAAGGAAATAACAGACAACATACAAATAATGTATAACCACTGTGAGAATACTATATTGACTAGCCATTATGTGCAAACAGTGCAAAGCTTACATTTGTTTTACAGCAAAAAGAGCCTTATAATTCTACACACAGAGATTTCTATTCGATATGACACCATGACGGTTATAAAACCTGAATTCAATTTGTGGAATACCAAAAAAATAACATTTTCAGATTTTCTTTTTTTTTTAAGAAACCCTAAGTCTGGAAAAAAAAAAAAAAGAGATGCCACTCCCAGTCTATTATACATTTTATCCATTGTAGATCCAAGTTGGACAAAGAAACTATCAGACAAATCATTCACATAAAATGTAGTTTCCATTAAGATGCACACAATATAAACAAATCTGCTGTTTAGAGAAATGCAACACAGCACAGCTTCATTTGATGCAAAATCCAACAGTCTAAAATGAATCCCGTGAAGCTATTCAGACGCAACAGTTTACAAAACAACACACACTCAAACCGCAGCAGGAATATACATGCAGGAGCATTGCAAACGGATTTTTTTCTACAAACTGAAAAAAAAAAAAACGGTTGGACCAGCTAATGCTCCAGCTATTGATGGAGGGCCATCAAGTCTTTCCCCAGCTCCGTCTCACCCTCCTCCACCTTCAGCAGACACTTTCTTATCTCGTGGCGGTTATGTTCTCCAGGTCCCTCAGCCCGATAAGAACTAAAGGTGTCGAAAAAGCCCCTTTCTCGTGAAGGCTCTGCATCTTTCACATGCAAATAAAGACCAGAATTGTCTGTTTGGGTGAAAAACAAACAAAAACTTCACACGCCCTCCTCAAAACTGTATGGAGATTAGATAAGAACAGAATTTTGAGGGACATTCACGTCTCAGTAGTTTGCGTTGAGCTATAATTATCAGTGTGAAATTTCAATGCCTCTAATTACACTCGTAAAATTCCTCGCCTGTGAGTCTCTCTGGATAAATGGGCCGCTTGTCGACATATAGTTTTGTTCGTCATGTTTTTCTCTCATATGTGCATTACAACTAGTGCCACTTCCAAAATTGTAAGTGTAAATGAATCACATCTGCAGAAATATCCAGAGACATACTTTTAGATAATAAATATTTTTACTTTATTTTGTGCGAATGTAACAAACATTTCTGAAGCTATAAAAATATCCTACACTTAACAATTCTGGAGGCCTGTTTTACAAAATATATCACCCCCCAGGCTTCTAGTAACAACACTCGGTGCATGAAAAGCATTCCTCCAATTAGCATACAAGGTGACAGAACGTAGAACTTACAGATAAGAGTCGTAGTTTAAAGCAAGCCTGCAGCTCTTCTCACAAAACAACAAGGAATGTGATCATTGCTTTGTTCCTTGGTGGCTAATCTGTAATAGTGAGACAGATAGTGTTATCAAGCAGAAGCTTTTCTCTTTACTCGTCCTGCATCACCTCCTCTTAACCAGTTAAGCTCAACAAATGACGAGATTAGATGAAAAACATGTTTAAAAAAAAACTTGTCATCAATTATTGCTACAATGCAGCACTCTCTAAAATGATTGGCATCTTTGGTGCAAAGCTGGCAATAATTGTTTTTTTCATTTTTGATTGCGGTTACATAATCTGACAGCGGAGCAAATCCGACTTTTAATCTGAGGGTTGTGTTCACTTGAGCAAAGATAGTGACACAACAGGAAACAAGTGTGATAAATAAACACCATGAAACCCGGTTACAGTTTCATGCTATGCAGATTACATTATTTATTGTTATTTATACAGTACTTTGTCCAACATAAAATGTGCAAATTTCCAGAGATGAAGCAATTATGCTCTAAAAATTTTTCACAAAAACCGTATTTAATTACTTTGATTACAATGGAAAATATCAGCTACCACTCTTAACCACAGAGGAATAATAATAATATTATTATATATATATATATAATATATATATATATATATATATATATATACATATAAACAACCAAAATCATATAAGAAAAATAGGCCTGGATTAGAACCCAAGTCACCTTAATAATTTAAATAAAATTCCTGGAGTCCCCTGCAAGAAAATGCAAATCACTGGGTCGTATGCTTTATATCAATGTAATGCCACAATATGTTATGGCCCCTTCAACACATTTATCTGTGGAAAAAATCTCCAAATCTCAGGGCTGCTGCAAGGATCATTCACTTGGTGTCACCAATCCCCATACCTACCATTTATTTTAAAGCTTTTGACTATCTACATGCCAGTAATTTTGGGAGACTGAAAAATGTCTATTTCTCATGCAAAAGTATTTTTGAGTTACCAAAACTGTCTTGTATTTTCCATCCTATGTACTTTACACAAAAAGTTATAAATCAATAAAACATTTTTTTTTTTAAATCCCTCATTACTTCACTTTGAAGTTGAGATGGTGCGCCCTCGTTCATCACTGTCATAATGTGCGTCTGCCAATCAGCTCCCCTGCCTCTCGTCCCGTGAGCAACGGGGAAAAGGTGACTGCGGGTTCCTGAGCCAATATACACAGCAACTCACATTTCACCATGTCACCACTTGGCAATAACACAATGGTTGTCTTTGTCAAGAAAAAACAAAAAAAACCCACAAACAAAAAAGGTATTCCTCTTCGAGACGTGGGCAACTGCGGAGACGCAGAAGACGGTTGAGGAGTTTAAAAAGAGAAAGTTCTTTTCTTTCTTTTTTCAAACAGCCATTTAGAGTCACAACATTGCGTCGGCGTAAACACAGGCCAGATGTACTTTTTTTTTTTTTTTTTTTTCCGACCTAGCTGGCAAACTTAAAGTATGCCAACAAAATACATCAAATTGCATTGTTTTGGCAGGGGACAAATGTAAATACTAATAGAACCCCCCCCCCAAAATGTTATATTTATATAACTTTGATTGGGTAATATAGTTTTAAATTGTAATAATCTTGGTCAGCATTTGAGTATTGCATTTCATGTCAGTTATTTGGAAAATACCTGGAACTGTTCATTGTACTAACTTCCAAAAGTAGATTGTTGAAAACGTTGAATGTTTATAGTATGCAAAAAGTAGCAACAAGGTTTAGTGTAAAAAATAAACAAATTGCCTTCAAGTAGTGATTAGCAGCTGTACTAAATTGCTACTTTTTCAGACATCCTACTAGTTTTCTAACTTACTCTGGCAGCTGTCTGTGCTCCAGTGCTTGCTTGCACCTCAGTAAAATCAAAAGGCACAGAGAACACATGTTGCAAAATGACAAAAGACTAAAAACATACAACTCCATGACTTTTGAAGCAACAATTTGTTTTAAACTGCTACTTTTCTAAGTTCCTGTAGTAGTTAGTTGCGCTACCACTAGCTTTTACCAACACAGAAACAATACATACATACAAAAATAGTTGCCACATGACCAAAAAAAAAAAAAATAGCTAAACAAATCATGAACAATTTCAACCCATTTATTAACAGTTTCATAAAAGTTCTAAACTTCCACTTTTCTAGCTTTCAGTAGCAGTAAACTGTACTAACACTAACTCCAAGCTGAACCGAAACAAAGTTAGTGGACGGGTGACAAACTAACTGAGCAAACAGCTCACAAAAACATATATGAAGGAGTGTTTCACTTTAGTTTTTAACAACAAGAAAATATTGCCACATGACAAAAATGCAAAACAAAATGCTTTATGTGTTTTCGACTGCTTTTCTAGGTTCCATTAGAGGGTAGCTGTGCTGACGTTCTAATGTGAGCTTGTACGCACATACGTGCGTCACATACCCTGAGTGGGCAGATAAGCATAAAAAGTATCAATTCATCAAAGCTTCAGCGAGCAAGAAAGAGTTGAAGAAAAACAAAATCACTTTCATATTGTCTTATGGAAGTCTATTTTTCTATTATATAAGCTCAAAGATGGAAGACATTGCTTTTTGTGAGAGTTAACTAAAGTCCAACGATTTTAGGAGATGCACAGGAGACTTGACACAGCTTAAATGAGACCACTTGCACTTGTCAAAAAATAAAATAAAAATCTGAGAAAATGCTTTTTTCATTACAGATTTAGACTCTTGCTCAGTCTTACCTCTGCTAAAAGCATCTGTCTCTCTCCACCGTTGCACAAAACTGACTCAAACTTCAAAAAATCCTCCAGTCATTCAGTTTCCCAGCTCTGGCCACCTCTCTGCAGCACGGATCCATGCTCTAATCGGATCCAGATCAGTCAGAAAACAACCGCCTTCAGAAGACTCTTAAAAGTCAACTTCAGCTATCACGACGGTCTCAGAGATCAGCTCCGAAGCAGTTGGAGGAGAAAACCCGTTCGGCAGTCTAAATACTTCCAAGTCCAGTCAGGGAGCAGGGAGGGCAGAGAGGTGACTTCTCTATCTGCTGTATCTGTGATCCCACTGTGACTGTGTGCTCTTGGGGCAGCCAAGCCTCGTCAGCCCCTCCTTATTCCTGCCCTAAAGAGCAAATCGCCTGTCTCTGCACTTCAGTCTCTCTCGCAGGCACACACACACGCACACGCAAACACACTTCAGAATCAACACTCCCCTCACCCGTCGTCTCTATCTCCACATTCCCTTCCTCCACCGGCATAACACCGGGCCCTGCAGCCAGCAGCACCGCATTGGGCTGCATGATTGCTGATGACATGTCTTCTCTTTTTGTCTCCCAAGTTTTAAAATCTTTTACTAGACCAATGTTCACTTTTGTCATACCAGCTTAAGTGCTTGAATGTGCAGTATTTCGTGCTGCTTACAGGAAACTTTTATCTTTATTTTATTGTCTTTCCTCGACACATTCATCTGCATGAAATTCCTCATACTGATGCAAAACGGTTGCATGTTGTGGTTTTCTCTGTCACTTTGAGAGTCCAGACTAATGCATTAGAGATAATTTGTTCTCCCAGTTTTCCATTAATTTGTATTTAGCCACTGATTGTATTGGGGTCATGCTTATGGTGCGTTTAGCCCATCTGCTCCATTATCTTAGGACCAGAAACGGATTGTTTACTCATGGTTCTACGTGCAAAGAATACTCAAAGACTTCTAGCATAGATCCTTTTTATACAAAGACTACATGATTGATTTAAAGCCTAACACCAAGGAACATTTGCTACTATCCCTTTGCAATGATAGCACTAATGATAGCAGGTGGCAACTGTCTCAGAACTTGCAACAACAACTTTAAAGTAAACTTCATTGTGGTATCTGTTCCCAGATCCATTTTCCATATTGGAGATGAATTGAACGTAGCATAAAAGCTATCTCATGGGCAGTAATTTGGTTAATTTTACCTAACTTAAAATTGTTTCTCACTGGCAACGTCTCCACCCCGAGCTTACAGCGTCCCTCCTGTGCTGAAAGGTTTTGACGCATTAAAAAGGCAGCTAAAAAATCCCTCGTGTCTTGTTGGTGAGTCAAGAGTTAAACATTAACCCCGCTTCCTCTGGAGCCAGTCTCATCCATCTCGGGAAATTCTCATGGTCGGTCCTCCGTCCAGTCACACCCTCCCCATGCAGACGTCCCCACTGCGCTTCTTTTTCTTTTAGAGGTCTGAATGATGTAGAGGAGAGGGGTCCCCCGCTCTCATCTCTCACTTCAGACAATCACAATGAAGTTATTGTCACGGACCACTTCGCTTCAGGAAACTCTCAACGATTTGGCATACATAAAGCAGTGAGGAAAATCCGAAGGAATCGTTCGGGATTGTCCACGAGACCGCCGCACGAGTTAAAGCAAACTCGCCAGATGAGCCGGGAGATGTTTGTTGTGATTATTTGATCAGGTTCTGCACCATCCATCATTGTGAGCGGCTGAAAAGCAGCAACAGCTTCATTTAAACAGTCAAAGATGAGAAATGAGTTGACTCGATTGTCTGGCGGACAATGATGCCTTCTTCTCTGACAAGGCAACAAAGTCGGCTCCCGAACAGGGCAGCGGAGCTGTTTGTCACATGCCACAACCTGCTGGAAATGAGAAATGACTCACTTTGCTAATTAGCTTGGGAGACTGAGAGAGAGAGAAGTTCTCTTTCTTTCTTTTTTTTTTTTTTCTGGCCTTCCGATTCATATTTAGAAAGTCATGTTACGTCGCAAGATGAACCTTTCAGAAAAGCTCCAAGGTTCTCCAACGCTCTTGGCAGTGCTGTGCAAAAGCTTCTCATTGCCCCCCCCCCCCACTCAGAGCATTTCGTATTGGGTTTCCAGAGATACTCATCTGGATATGCATTTCAGAATCTCTGCAGATATTATTTGGGCAGATGGGTAGGGAGAAGACAACCTCTGTTTTTCTTTCTGACAGCGAGGTACTTAATCCCAATAATGAAAACAGGGAACGAGTGGGAGAAGAATGCTCCTGCATGAATAGACGACAGGACTGAGGACGAGTGGCTTTATGGCAGACAATGGATAGAAATCTGTCTTTCAGACTTGGCCTGGGCTCTTGGCCAGAGACCTATGGTTCTTTAGAAAACACAACTGACCTTCCCAACTCTTTGGCTTCCTCCTAAAAGAATATAAAGAGTGCAACAGCACAAAAATCAGGGCATAATACATTAAAAAGATTAAATAATCTATTTTCCTTTTTGGAGTTAAAACTCCTAAATCCTAGCGGCAAGGTCAACAGTCACAGAGACTCACTTATTAGAATATCATATAATGCTACTGTTAAACAGGTGAACAGTTTGGCAATACTAAAATATCCAAAACATCCCAAACTCTTTGTGTTCAGAATGAAGTAATTTTGTTCTTGTTTGTTATTTGTTTGTAGTGCGAGGATCCAGCATTTGTCTTTAATCAATATCTAAGAGGTTGAGACAAAAAGTGGCGGTAAATGTGGTGTCATTTGTAATACCAGATGGAAACATTGTGCATTTTTATTTAAAGTAATGTCTGCCCTTAAGCTGTAGCTTCAGTTGTGTACCGACACCAAGAAGTGAGAAAACAGTCGCAGTCGTTCCTTCAAATATCAGGACACAAATGTCCTGCATTAGCTTTGCCATTTCCTTCTCATGCAGTTCCCCTCGATTCTCATCTTCCTACAGTGTCCCATCTGGGCTTTCTCCCATTGAGCTGGATTTCTCAGGAAGAATTTCAACTGGCCAATCGGCGAACAGAATGAGGAGGAATTGTGATCTTCGACTTTCTGCGCTGTTTGAGAGTTGTAGTCTTTATACATTTGGCAATTTATGAAGAAAAAGCGTAGCACAAGGGGATGTTTACTAGGCTAGTATTGCATGCAGCTAGAATAAAATCATTTTCCCTTAAGTTCTAAGTCCTCAGCAAAAGGCAGGGAAAAAGAAGTGATAAACTACGGTTATATTTTTAAAAGTGTATAGCTATTCTGTGGCATTTGTCATTAAAAATATAATTTCATAACATTCCTTTTTAAACCACTGTCTTAACATTTTATGGTAAAACAAAGTTGTTTGTCTGCAAGTTCTGATGTTTCTGTGGTTATGAGATGTCTTGAAGTGCTGAGTAGGAAGGAGAAGTGTTTGGTTTTTGTGAAAAACATTTTTTTTTAAAAATACATGTAGATTGGCTGGTTTTACAATAACATTATGAAATTATATATTGATAAAATTATACATTTCTTCCACCTTTACTAACAGAACGTTTGTTAGATTTTCAGATGATAAAACTGCCTGGCTTTTTCCACATTCTTTACCAAAGGCTCCACTCATGTCCAAAAGAAACTACCAATCTTTTACTGGACCAACGTATAATTTTAATCTTAAACGTAAGGAAATTGGAAAATAGTTGGGGGTGACATGTTTTGATCAAGTTTCCTCAATAACTTTTTGAGGGAAGCTATCAAAAGCTAAAGACTGGCAGTTCAGACAAGACCTAGTTGCTGTTTTCTGCACTTGAAATCCAAGTTGAAACTAGACACCGACTGGAGGCAGACACCCGGCACACTTTCATTCACTTCATGACTGCACCTTTTATCTGCCTTTGGGAACAGAGCCTACCTGATAATTTGGTCTTTGCTTCTTCTTCTGTTTTTTTTGGTTGGTATTGTGGAGGGATAGCTTACTAAGCAAACATGCTCCTCTTCCATTGTACTCTACTTTTACATTCAACCAGATATTCACACCGGGAATCTGTCAGGAGAGATTTACTCGGTCATTCAAAGAAGATGTCGGAGAGATTTGTTTGGTTGTTCAAAAAACGGAGATCGGCCAGGACAGTCACATGTCTCAACGTGTTGCGGGGCAGTTTGTCATAAAAGCCCAACTCAAACGGAGCAGAGACCGTTCCAGCGAAATAAGACACAATGGTGTACGCAGGACTGTGCAAACCGCTCCGCACAATTAAAAGTGACAGAAGTGGTGGCACTTTGTCGAAGTCACAAATATGTGCGATGTAGACCCACGATTCTAAAAGCAAGGGCGTGAGATTAACACGCCGTCGTCACTGACACAATGAAAATAAACAGACATCTCTATGAGGAAGAGTTTTTATGTAACAAGCAGCTAACACAGATGTAATTCACATAAAACCCCTAGAGCAACGTCTCAATTCACATCCACTTTGATTCCGTTCTTTTTCTGTATTTTTTCAACCCATTCATACTTTTCCATGCTGACAGACGCCTCTCGGCGGCCTTTCACGACAAGAAAGTGGACCTTCAGTTCTTCCTAACAAGGCCCACCGGCTCAACTTGCCTTTTTCCACAGCCGTATCAGGTCTGCAGAGCTTCTTTGTAGTTCGTCCCGTCAGGTCAGTGTTAATATTCGTTGACACTCATTCTCCAAGTGTGGTTTAACTTTCGAGCTGTAAAACTTTCTGCTGTGATTTGTTAACCGTGGCAGGGTGTTAGCCGCACACCTCCAGGATGACAGAAGTGGCAATAAAAGAACAATAAAACGCAGGAAATCGTCAACTGTGAAGGAAGCACGGGCAGGAATTAGGTTTTAAAACTTTGCATTGAACTTCTTTTGAAACCGCAAGAGTGGCAAGAAATTCAGCGAATAAAGCCACCTTTCAGAAGATGATGTTCTTTATTGCCTTGGGTGGATATCAGTTTTCAGAAAAAGAATGGCTGACAAAATCAAAATGGTTGCTGTAGTTATTGTGAAGAATACATGTATTCATAATTTTCAGAACGGGCAATGGTGCAGCATGCATGTGTACTGAAAGAATGCAGTATTGTTAATCAGCTTTTAGATCAGTTATACTTTTTCACTTTGAGGTTATGTTGCCTGCTTCAACCTAAAATGAAGTTGCATACACTAGAACAGACTGGAGTTGACACGGTCCAATTGCTGTAATCAAAGTATATTTCAAATTGTGACAAGTTAGGGTTTCAGAATGACGAAAATGTCCTTTGAAAAGAAAAATTAGTTTTTGTGGTGTGTTGGCCAGTCGGTGTCAGTCAGTTGAGTGAAACAAGGCTGCTGCACTATTCCCCAACTTGCATAAAGAATAAGCTTAGCTGTTTGAAGCTATTTTCAGTAAAAAAAAAAACAAAAACAAAAACATGGACAGCGATGGCGCGGAAACCAAAGGATCAATACCCATCATTATGTTGGTGGTTTTTAAGGTCTTATAGAGCAGGTCATTCCCTTTGTTGTTTTTAGACTAACAACTGGTAGTTGAGCTATTAGCTCTGAAAGCCATGTTTGGCTACTGCCGTTTTAAAATCGGTTTACATTTAAAGTGAGGCTAAAATTGCTTTCCCTGTTGTCAAATTTAAATAATAATAAAAAAAAATGTAGCCAGAGAAGTTGGGTGATCAGGATGCATGACAGTACACTGTGCTGCTTTGCAGATGGACAAAAATTTGGTCTATTAGATGCTTTCTTTAGCATTTCGATAAAAGGACTTCAACCAAAATAATTGGTAAGACTATATTTCCACAAATGCAGGTGTTGCTATTTACATGGAAAGTAAACTCAGTTCTTTGGAAATGTCATGTGGGAACTAGCCCAACAAATTAATATCATACAGCCCACATCTTGACATCACTTACAGTAATGAGACCATTGGGACATATTTCACGTGAGCTGCTTGGTAAGAGTCACAAAAGAAACTTGCCATGACTTCATATATTTGAAACTAAGAGATGACAACAAAAGATAAGAAGCTAACTTATCTTGTTCATCTTGACAGATGAAGAGAAATGGCCGACTTTGCGTGCACCTGTCAAAATTCAGCCTGTTTTTGTTTTTGCTGGCCAACATTATCATGCTGATTTATCTGGGAGTGATAAATCCCTGCTACGTTTAGTTCCTCTGCAGCTGTGAGCATCAGCTCCAGTGATTTACGCAATGTCAAACAGGACCTTTAATGAACTGTGCCACTCAATGCGGATCCATGCAGTTTGCTATCGTGAGAAACTGCCTGCATGAAAAACAACAACAAGCTTTTAATATGATATGTCAGGCAAATCGAGAAGTATCATTGCATCACATTTTTAGGGAAAAGCTTGTTTGTACATCGGTGTAAGTGTGTGAATTCCCCTCTGACAAAGGGATAGAGATAGATATTGGGCATGGTTTGGGGAGTTGTGTACACATAGCCTTAATAATAGGACCCCAGAGGGATGGTACATCACTCAACCAGAACAGACAAACACATCACTTACATGCACACACACACACACCTCCTCATTTGTGTATTACCTAACTGACACCCTATTTTTTTTCTCCCATAATTTAACATTAGAAACATAACAAGGGCTGGGAAAGACGACAGGTCGGACCAAGTCTGCAGCCCTGAGGCACTTTGTCACACTCATTACTAAAGTTGGGACAGCATGTGCTTGCACAATTCTCAATATGCCATAGTGTCAGAGAAGGGTGTGTGTGAAACAACAAACCCTTTCTTTAACACTTTTTTTTTTCCCCACCTTAGACTGAAAGACATTTTAGAAGGTGAGAGTAAAGCTGCTGCATGGCCTAGCAGACATTTAAAATTTAAATGCCAAAAGGGTCTTCGAAGCTATGTGAAACAGGACAACTGCTTTGAGCACACTGACATCTTGTGATGCTGAAATAAACCCCATCATAAGAGCCGACGTAGCATGTCTTGTAGGGTGTTTGTCCTCCGCCCTTAAATCTGGCCAGGCAGTCGGCGTTGGCATTCCACACTGGCCCTCGAGTAATGGTCCGGCTTAGTGGGTAAACAGATGAACCGTTTGGTGGTCTCGCCGTGTAATTTCAGACTCCCCATTCCCTCTCTCTGTCTGTCTCTTTCCTGCAGCGCCCCTTCCCCCCAACCTCTCCGATTGCCATATCCTCAGCTGGCCTCTGTTAATTCGGACCTACCTGACAGTTCTGACTTGTGGGTTTACTATCAGTCCTGCTCGGTGACAGGCTTTTCTCTCTAAACACACTGAAACTAATCTGCAACAGATGGGGAAACAACTACGGGAAGGAAGTAGTATAATAGGGATATACAACATATTTGTGCCCCTCTGAACCAAACGATAGGGTTTCAACCAAGTTCAGAGCAAAGCCTGAGCATTGTTGCAACGATGTGCAAATCAGAGACTCCCATGTGGCCGAAAAGTGCATTTTAGTTCAAGATGTAACCCATCAGTCTGCATTTTTGTTAACTTGTGGAATACAGGGGATATTCTTTAAAGAGGACACCACCAAAACACTAAAATACACACATGCAAATTACAGAATAAACAAAAACACATGCCGGCCCACGAACGTAGATCAGCATTGCAGACACACAAATAGGGCCCCACATGTTGTTATTTCATGGGTGGCTGGCTGGAGATAATGATTCCCCTCAGCCCCTACTTTACTGTTGGGGTTTGGAGATCATTTGTGTAAACACCTAAGACATTTATGTACCAACTCATTAATGCAAGCGGCCATTTAATCACCTTCTCACAACAAACAAAACGAAAGTTGAATTAAATGTTAGCGTCTAACAGCAGTGAAGAGGAGATAATAGACAAATTACTGTTTCTTAGGTTTTACAAAATGTAACTGGAAAGTCCCAAACTTTTTTTTTTTTTTTTAATTCTATTCTCCAATCTGAAATATGTTTTTAGGAGTTGGCAAGGTGCATAATTTCAAATTTAGACTGATTTGGATATTAAAACGGACCAGCCTGTCTTTCTCTTATGTCATTTTTGTTAACTGGAAGCACAGAAATAAAATGATGATGGTTGAATTAATAACGAGAGATAAAAGGTAGCAAAACACATCTATAGGGAAGACATCGCTGTAAGATAAAGACGTTGTGCACAGAAATGCAGACATATTCAATTAATTACAATATTATTGAAAGCCTTAAATATGATTTTCCACTTACAGCAAATGAAAACAAGATTTAAAATTGAATTATTGCATCAGACAACTAAAGAAAATTAGCACATAAATGTGGGCATAATAAAAACAGTTTAATACAGAAGGTTGTTTTCAAATCTGACAAACAATCCTCATTTACCTATTTTATTGAATATGACTACTTTCTCTTGTAAATGAAGGAATCTTAGCCATATTTTTATCACTTGGGGGCAGCAGAGAGCTTGTAGAAATTATAGGAACATTATGAATTGTGTTCATTTCTTCTTCTTCTTTTTCTTCTTCCTATTGACTATTACCACCATTGCCTGCTGCTAAGCATTAATAACTTATAAGGTATGTCAAAGATTTTGCTGAGATCTGTGAAGCAGAAAGAAGTAAGGCAAAACTAATGCGTTTCATGCCAGAAGAAAGTGTGGTGGTGAAAATAAAAAGACCAGACTGTATCAGTGTATTACGTACGCAATTTCTCGAGATTACTACTAATAGGAAAAGTGAAGCTCCAAGACTTCAGCCAGGGGTAGTTCCTTCAGTACTACTGGTGTTTGAATATGGATCATGTCTGATAAGCGCTACATCTCACTGAGGTTTTCGATTTTTTTTCAGACTCCAAATTTTCTGGGCAAATGCCCAGAAAAGGAGCCAAATGCCATGAGACATTATTCCCAATCTTATTTGAATTTGCACCTACTTCAGGACAATTTCAAACATGTATTGACAGCAGAGGACTAAGTCAACTATACATGCTCATTTGTTTGAACACAACTGAGTTGATTACAAGTTTGATTTTGTATTGCGTCACTTTAAAAGCTGTTTTCAGCACTGCATTGAAAACTGAAACATTTACTGTGTTGTCACCTTCTGGCAATGGAAAGACTATTTACTTTAGCTTGAGCCAATGTTTTAAAGAAAAACAAAAACTAATCTCCCTTCTGGACAAATAAAGGAAAAATGTGTAGCTTTCAGCAAATTTTTGTGAAAATCCTGTAATTTTCTCCACCCTCATTATGCTGCATTTATCACACTGGTCCATTTCCTGACTCCGGGTGGCATCAGATTCGAGGGAGCCATTTCCTCTCTAAATGAATTAAAGACCCACTATTCCTCTGGGATGATTGTAAGGAGATGTGGAGAAACTGTGACAGGCAGGGAACGACTCGAGAGACACAACCACCCCATGTAAAGATAAACAAGTTCCACTTAACATTTCTCAAGTCCTTGAATATCTTCCAAAACATGTTCCTAATGTTTAAAGAGCAAAATTCACAATTCATGATGTCATTTTGTCCCGACTGACAATTGAAGCACTCATTAAAGCAAAAATAAAATGGTTAAATGAAGAGAGGAAGCAGAAAACTGTCCTTTATTGGAGCTGACTTGAGACATTCACTTGAAGAGTCTGTCCTTGCCTCAAGAGGAAAATGTCTAACACATGAAACAAATTTAAGGAGAAGAGGCAGAAGCTGAGTCATGTTTCAATCCTATAATAACAAGCACACCTCTTGTATTTTGGCTCAATTACGACTTCCTTGAAAAAGGCAAGGTTTCCTCATGATGTTATTTAGTCGGCTACGGCTAAATAACACCTTAGGTGTGAAATACAGTGCTTTTTAAATGCAGAGTGGACATAGACCTGATCTTTGATTGGACAATCCCAACTCATGAAAATACTTTGTTCTAAATCGGGATCATGTCCAATGCATTCATACACTGAGGGTTTTCTGCCACTCTAAATCCCAACAATCTGAATTGAGGTTTATGGTTCCACTGTGACAAAATGTGGAAAAGTTCGAGAGAATAATTCTGGCAAAGCAGTGGTTCCTATTGGGGAGCTCAAAGCTCAAAGCATGATCAAGAAAACAAGCGAAAGAAAAAGAAAATTATAGTTTTCCCACCACAAGAGCAGTGTTGTATGTCTGGAAGTAAAACTCATCAACCCAGAATCTGCTCTGGGGACCGTTTTATCTCTGTCCCCAATCAAAAACAAAACAGAAAGCTATCATTTGTGTTTTCCCCCCAGGGTGGCCATTTGATAAGAAATAATTACGTGTTTTCTTCTAAGCAGTTTTGCCTTCCTATACAATGCTCTACTTCCATCTATACCTTTTACTTGTACTTGAACTTTAAAGTCTTTTAATTATCACCATCTAATGATCGTTGCCTTTAATGTCTCCGTCTCTGCGCCGTCTGAGCAGACATGTGAGGCCGGCTTTAATCGTCATCAAATAGAGCTGTGTGTACAGGTAATTAAGGTGGTGCCGTATCAACTCTCACTCGCGGGCACGAGTCGGCAGCCCTTCTCCGCACGGCATCGCCGTTTCTGTGTTGCTCCGGAAAGCGCTGCGGGGCGACTTTGTCTCAACTTCGTCTCAACTCCGCTGCAACTTCTGACGTAGGATTTAGTGTAACTCTTCCTCGGACTCCATTACTCAGTGTCTCTCAGTGTCTGCTAAGCCTTGGATTACTCTTCCAACCCACAAACTAACCATAATACTAGGTTTCTGGAGCCAATGCGGCCTGAAGGGTTTGGTCTGAAACCACTCAATGAGCATAAAGATTACACTAAGTGTTTGTACACGAAGGACCACTGACCAAGCCCTCCCACACACATGAAAATCCCTGACCAAGTCTGATGCCTGACAAGCATGAAGTGCTTAGTGGTAATTAAGTAATGATTTGTAATTATACTAGTTGTTTGCTACACATATTTATATAGAAATACTCAAAGTAAATAGTATAGATATTATTGTGACTTTAACAAGCAGTGTTGCACTTCAAAGATTTTTCGCTGCTTGGTTTTCAAATTAGGCCTTTAGGTTTTGTTCTATACATGAGAGATCTTGTGCATTCTTCTAATACTCTTATTACCTTGCATTCTTCTGAGCAAGGTAATAAGAGTGTGGAAACATTTGTATTTCCAGATTTTAATCCCTACCTGACCTTATGTTGAGTCTTTCCCTCCTACATTACCCCCAACTGCAGCAAAATATCACCCAAATGTTGTCATGAACGTGACTATTTTACGCTTCTAAATTGAACTGAAGGACGGCGTGCTCCAGAAAGTTGAGTTTGGAGAAGTGCGTTTTACATGTAAATTGTGTAGGACGGCTATATTTTTTCGGATTTGTGGAAACGTGAGGATCTCTTACCGGTTAGTGTCTGTGTGTGCGACGTACCGCAGCGAGGTCCCCGACTACCTGGACGAGTGCTTTAGGGCCAAATTGAGCGCGTGGCAGTGATGCACCAGTTAACAACTTCACTCAAAGCGAATGCCTAAAACATTGTCTCTCTACAAACTCTGTGAACGTAGAGTACGAATTTGCATTTTTAGTTACCTAGTTATTTTTAGCTTGAACAATTTTAGAACTAATTACCTCATAAACCAGGCAATCTCATCGTATTTATGTCACCTTCACTTTTTTTTCCCCTCTAGTGGCCCCTTAATTTCTGGCCCTTTGCACTGACTGTGGTGAGTTGTTTGCGAAGCTGTGTGTGTACATGAATTTGTGCTGCACAGAAGGTGGAAGTGAAGGTTTAGAATGATTTATGGAGTGTATTTTTTTGCAGTATGACAGAACAAACTGTCTTGTACACACACATGGTGTACCGTACTCTGTACAGAACAGTGCAGACTTGCTATTAAAGGGAACTGTCTTGTGTTTCTCTTTTTCTACTTTAACACAAATAAATTCACTCAAGCTTCCAATCTGAGCTCATGGTTCTTATTAGTGTATTTTTTTTTTTTAACTGATGCAATTTTGCTCAAAAAGCCAAATTCTAGGGAACAGAATGTTCTTGAAGTCAAAGCAGAAATGGAGAAAAATAGATTTTTAAATTTCTTTCTGACTTAATTTCTGCAGTTCTAGGCAGAATAAGCATCCATATTGAACTCTTCAGTTATATCTGCGATCAGACGATGTGTTTTTCCTCAAGACCTTATTGTGCTAAATCAGGCATGCTTGGCTGCTGAGCAAAAAAAAAAAAAAAAAAAAGGTTTTCCAGGAAAGCATCCAACAATATCAAAACAATCTCCAAGCTGGATTTCCTCTGTGACTTTTTAAGTTTCATAGGAAAAAAAAAAAAGAGGAGCGCTGTTGGTGAAGCTCCTGTAAAACAAGTTTGCCGGTTGAAAACTGTCCACAAACGCAACACAAGCAGTTCTGTCATAAAAGCACTGTGATAAAATTTCAATGAGGCCTTCAAAAGTCTAAGCGCTTCTCCAGCTACAGTTAGGACTCTTGAGGGTCATCTCAACAAGATCCGCATCACGTCCTTCTCCCTTCCTTCCTTTGACACGTTCAGCTTTTCACCCATCTTACTATTTGCTAAACCAATAAATTGGGCTAAACTTCCCACATTAAGAAAAACTAATTGTGCTGATTTGTGGAAATCATTCATAACTTTCTTGGCAAGACTGGGAAGCACTAATAATCAGTCTGTTGATATTTAACTACTTCTTTAAAGTAATTTTACGACTCCAAATCTTCTCAAAGCTCTTCAGTGGACCTTTGAAACAGAATTGCAGCCTCTCAGATGTTGACATTGTATATAAAACTTGGATTGTCTGGGCGTCAGACAGGCAACGGGCAACTTTCTGGTTCACCAGAAACAGTTGCCTAGGATGTACGGTGCTGAAAACCACAGACAGCAAGAAGGTGATTTGTAAAAAAAAAAAAAAAACAGACACCATTGGTGTGCCAAATAATTTGGAATGTGCTGAATATTTTAGTGTGCAATTCTTGATTTTGAGGCTTAGTGTGTGGTGACAATATTGGGATAAAACTCACGGTAATGTTTATTTGCTATAGTTTATTGAGAGTACAATCTGCAGCAGATATAGGACTACTTACTTTTGAACAAACACTTGAAACTTGGACTTAGACACCTTATTGTCGCTGCACGTTTTCCGAAATGGGGGTCGAAGTTGACCAACCACAACAGCAACAAGATATATCGCACTAAATTATTTTCAACAGCATTTGGTAGCGCGTAAAACATTTTCATTGAAAGTTATTATTCCGTCACTTTTGCATCCAGTTTTTAAGTACCTGTCTTAAAAACTGGATGCAAAAATGACATTAACCTGTCTAATCGCTGCATTTTTAGACAACAAAAATGTTTAAATTACCAAAATATTTTACCAAGATGGGTTTTTTTGGGGAATCTATATTGGCCACAATCAGTCTATGTATCCCTGAGTAGGCAGTGGTCATGCTAAACATCCCTATGACGTCATCCTGACGCCAGTCTCCCCTGTGGTCCAAATGGCTAACCAATTAACAGCAGCTTAACTCGTGACTCCAAGCACCTATTTCTGCCGCACGCGCATAAACACGCGAGCAGATATACACAGGTGGAAAAAGGACGCGTGCGTGCACGCGCACGAGCATTAGACGTAATGGACACCTGTATCCACGTGCACTTCGAGCCGGTGCCACACACAGAGAAGGGACAGGGATACATACTCATTAACAAAGGCTCAGCGTTGCAGAGAGTGTGTATACCCCCAGCAAAGCCTGCCTGCCTCCCACAGCGGGGGGGAAAACACCTCCAGACCTGCGAACTACAAGGCAGATTACATGCTGCATGGAAAGTGTCGCTGCGCTTTAAATATTTTTCTATTTACTGAGCAAAAAAAAAAAAAAAAAAAAAAAAGAAAAAAGTTGGGATTATTTCTACAACATAGAAAGCGCGAAACATATTTGCCACCACTAGGTGCCACCACTGGACTCTTTTTTTTTTTTTAAAGATAAAAGTTAATCTAAACTCTTTTTTTTCACGAAAAGGAAAAAATAGATACTAATAAATGAATACAGTTTAAAAATAAAAAATAAAATGAAATAATCGATTTTCCGGTTATTCTGATCGTAAAATATTTTAAAATCGCAGCGTGGAGAGAGGAGGAAGAGGGGTTTTGCGCTGTGTGGACGGTGCGGTTGCAGAGATGTGGCTCGCAGAGTTTCTGTGGATTTTGGAATGCGGTCTGTCAACACCGATGGGGTCTCTCAAGAGTTCAAAACACACCGGCAAAAATTTAAAAAAAAAAAAAAAAAAAAGAGGGGGGCTTGGAGGGATGAGCTCACCTGAGTGACAAGCAACAGCTGAGTCCACACATCTGGAAACTTACACGGACCCCTTACATTTAGTGCACCTTTACGCTCACATTCACGTTCAAAAGTATTCCTGCAAGATTTTTCCAACATGCATTTTCAAACTAAAGTCAACCAATAGCAAAGGCAGTTTTAAAGAAAAAAAAAAAAGCATAAGAAATGACCGCTAAATTTCACAAGACCTCTTACAAGAAACACTCACCTCCAAAGACGCAAACAACTCAGGCGCAGTAATCCGTAAATCAAAGTGTAGAAATCACAACTATTAACGCATCCAGGCAAATAAGGGGGAAAAAAAGGGCAAAAAGGAAAAAAAAAAAGAATCACAACTCAAGTCATGGAGGAGCTCAGGAACGAAGTATCTCGGTGCATGACGATGCGCAGAGCCGGAGAGAGGTTGAGTGAGGGGCGCACCACTGGGGCAGAGTGATGCGCAGCTCTGGCTCTGAGTTAAGGAGTCCAGCAAACACATTTGTGCTGCTGTGCGCCAATTGGCTGAGACGCGCAGATCCCCACGCCTCTGTTTCCCTCCCACTCATACGCACGCATGGCACCTAAACATTTTGTATGGTTCCAATTTATGAGCCCATATGTTTTAGAGTTGTAGAAAAAAAAAAAAAAAACATTTATGCCTGGCATGCACTTTTAGAAAATTTGAGACTCCTGTCAGGACAAGATAAGTTCAAACTAATAGTTTTCACTGACACAATCCTACAACATGACACGAAAAGGCTCCTCAAATTCAGTCCTAATAAGTTAAGATCAGTGGTGCACATGGTTTATACAGACAAACACTGCTGGTTATGATCTGTACAAGCATCTATAAAAGAAAAGCCAGTACACCCAGCAAATGTAAAGCAACGCACACTCCTTTGCTTGCAGGTTTAATGAGCCGTTAATTGACATCCAAGTGAACTTGAGTCACAAGACCGCCTGCTCTTTTCTTGGAAAGAAAATGTCAAACTGTGTTTCCTGCATCATTTACTGTTGCATTTCAGTGCTCAGCTGTGGTTTTTCCAAAGTTAATTTACGTGGTTTCGCTCCGGCAGGAATGTGTAGGCGAGTGAGGATGAAACGGCAGCAAAGGCATCGCAGATGATTTGCATATTTCTCCAAGAGTGGGGTTGTAAATGTGATTAGGAAAGGCTCAAATCTGCACCAAATACCTCTAAAAGCATTGAATCTGTGAACTAAAATGATTTGTCCAAACAAATATGAGCATCAGTACTGCTACATTTACTTCATAAATGAGATGAAGTTAGCAATGCCGTACCACACATCTGACTATTGGCATATTGGCCTTCCAACTCTAGAAGCCTCGTTAGGGAGCATCGCATCTTCAATGCTGAAACATGAACAAGTAAAAACATAGAAAATAGCTAATCATTTTGTCCTTCTCGGAAGTGTTGTCCAACAATATAATATGCGCATATCAACTCAGGAATGATTAGCTGGACAGAAAATCGACCGTCTTCCATGACCATATCAACCCAAAGCCATAAATCCTTTAATCTGAGGAAAACAGACTATAAGAGAGGATCTAGAACTCTGTAAAATCTAGAGACTAACACTTTCTTGTGCAAATATTCCTCTCTATGTTTACTATCGCCTTATAAAGTGTCAAATGAGAAAACCAATTGTTGTTCCAGGTGAATAGAAGATGCCTAAAGTATAAGCAAGAAAAGGCTCCTAATTCCTTGGGCTAGGCAGTTAAAGAATTCACAATTATTCCTTGTGTGGAACAATTGTGGGATTTTTTCCCCCCTATCGAAAACATGTGGTTACATTGAAAGTTGGAGTCAGTGTGAGCGGGGTTGCCAACAATTGTAGAGTAAAATGTACATTAGAAAAGTGATTCTCTTAAAGAAAATCTGCTTCTCGTGCGGTTTAGTAAGAGCAACTTACTAAACTTTATAGGTTCGCAGTGGGTTAAGTGATTTTACTCTGCGGACTTGTTAACTGGAGGAAGTGATTGGCTTTAAAAAAAATCTCATCCAAAGAAGGTGCTTCAGTGGGAATGCAGAGCAGCACCGGCTGTTGCTACCCAACACTGATTTCCTTTGAGAAAGCACAGTGACTTACTGATACCTCAGGAAATCTACATAAGAATCTACAGTGACTCATTTGGTCGACCAGGCTCAGGCACCCACCTGAAGATTTGGTCCTACGCATCTAGAGTATGGACGGTTGCAGATGTACAGGAATGTCTTTTCATTTTTATTTCAAGGGGCTTGTGCCTATCTCCACAGGTCAAAGGGTCCACCCTGATTGTGCTGCCAAAGATGAAGTCGGAGCCTTAGATGCTGATCTGCAGGGCTCAGCTTTTGGATTGAGTTTTCATTCCAGGCTTTGAATTTGGGAGAGCGAGCGTGGGTCTTTTTGAATGTCCGTAAAGCTGGCAGTGAGACAGACTGGGGCAGGTCAAACAGTATGGCTCATTGTCCCTGCCAGCCAGTGAGCCCACACAGTAAGAACCACATGGAACGCCCTCGTTCACCCTGCTGGCGACTGCTCCTGACAGCTTGATTTGCAGTTTACAGTTCATACTTTAGGTATACTTTTTGCTTGTTTACTCTTGCACTTAACTTACCGAGAGTGCTGTGCGAACTTCAAGCGGTCTTGCGTACAGCACCTTAGCTTTTCCTTGGGAAATCGGATCATCTTCTGCATCCAGATGACTCTCTTTCCACCTGTTCTCCTTGCCTCACTGTAGCATAGAGCCACTCTCTGTGCTTCCCCTTAGCTCTTTGTGTTCCCTCTCACAGACATCTGTGACATTGTAAGCCTATTTACAGCAGACACAGTAAAGGGGAGTGGGGCATGAAAGGTAAGCCTATAGGCCTATGCATGCAGCTGGAAAGGAAGTGAGGATCAGTGCTGTGTAGAGAGCACAAAAGCGCCTCCGGGTCAGTAAATCCTGACCCTGCAACCTTCTGGAGTTCGGAACCGCAGCCTGGTTGATAAAAGCCACAGAGTCGGGCACACCGGGTTGGTAGATCTCTGATCTCGCTTTCTCTCCATCATCTTTATGGAACACTGCTTTGAAAACAATCCAGATTGATGTGGGTCTGCACACTTTGTGATGCTGGCTTAGGTGTCATGTGCAGTGAATGGCAAACTGCAACGTAAGGCGGGTTATCTTCCTATCAGCATATCTGGCTTTCATAACGGATAAAAGGCATCCACACCATCTGTCGTGCAGCGGCCTGCTTGGTTATCCCAGATTTTTCATGTTTTTGGGGATTGAAAAGCTGTTGGACTTTTGCATCACATCTCACGTTTGGTGATTAATTGTGAAGTAGCTGCGGTAATACATGAAAACGTAAGCCGAGGGGTTCAGAAGAGCTCTGAAAAGTGATATCTGGACATTAAAAACACTACAAAACTAGACACCGGGTCATTAATGTGACTAATGAATTTGGGTATTTAACTGACATTTAACCCTATGGGGAAAACTGAGCCACATTGTGCTGGGTCATGACCAGCTGGGAAACCAAACTACACATCATCACAAGTGTTGTGGCACAAATCTGTATATCTGCACCACTCTGGGCAGAGGTTTAAAGGCGCACGCTTATAGATTTATTTGAAGCATTCCTTTTTCCATCGTGCAGAAGAAGAAGCTTCCGTGTGTGCTTGGATTTATTGCATTAAGTCCAGGTTTCAACCTAACAGCTGTTGATTTAAGGTGAAGTAAAAGACAATATCAGTTCGTCAAGAAGCAAAACAGACCCTGAGCACGATGCTCCCACCACCATGCTTGACAGCTGCTGTTAAGTTCACAAGTCTCCCTTCGACTCCTCCAGACATTAATCTTGTTGTCGTGGCCAAACAACTTCTGAAGCTGAAATAACGAGGCACAGTGCCGCTCGATATCAGCTTGTGTTTGCAGAGCTGTCAATCCAAAAGTGACACTGTATTCCTTGCAGCTGATTGGCTGCATCCCAAAGAGCAGAAATAAGGAAGATTGTAAGTGTTACCTTCTGATGTACTGGTATGACAGTTTCCAGTGTCCATTAATCTATATTAAAAGTATATTTGATGTTTGAACAATCAAAATGAGCAACTCTAAGCATTTTTAAAACAGATCTTAAGTATGCATTGATGGATTTTATCTATTTGCGGGTTGGCTCTGGTCCCTAACCCCCTTGGTCCATTGTGAACTCCATTATGTTTTGGCTAATATGAATAATTATGACCAAGTAGGGATCCACATTGTTATCTGCACCCAGTTGTGTTTTAAAACCATTGTAATTTAATGTTTGGTACTAACAATCTTGCTCATGAAGGCTGCATGATAACTCGTAGCCTAAACTGTAGCCAAAATTTGATCTCGATACAATAGCCTGGACTACTTCCTCTACAACACAAAAATTGGTTCATTGTCCTGGTTTGACTCTGTGGACTCTATTTACTGTGACCCAGTACAACCCCGCGCCAAAATCTTTTGCGAGAGTGAAGTAAGTGGTCCCAGATTTGGCCTGAAGGAAAACTGTCAGTCAAACAATGGCAAACTGGGCTGTTTTTCCTGAACATCCCTAATGACAGTTTCTTAATATCTCAAAGGAGACGGTGATCAGGACTCATTTCCTCCCTGTCCAAATTTCTGACTATATATCTCACAGTAGCAACATGCCCTCTTAGTTACTGTCACTTTTGTTTATCTCGCTGATCAATGATTTGTTTCATCCCCATTATGTGTCTATCGGCTTGTGTTATTTCTGCCGTCATGACAAACTGGATTAGGGTTGAGGGAGTGGCGCAAATCTTTGTTACTTTGCTGGCTGTCAGTAAATGCCTCAAAGAAGTAGAGATGGATTAGCGAAGTGTAAGGGAAGTGACAAAAAAGAAACACATTGTCAAAAAAAAAAAAAAATGGTGGAAGAAATATTATTTGCTGCTCTGGTCCAAGGCATTAAACAAGTGGGTTGAATTTAAAGCCACGTGAACATTTAGTTAACAAAGACTTCCCTATTTAAGGTCTTAATGCTCTTGCACCACATTCTGCTCACATTCTACTCCTTTATTTAAAACTTAGTGTTCAAAAGAAACTTGCACCTGAAGGAGACAAGCAGACCTTTGAGGGGGAACATAGTGACACCAGTGAAGCCAAGTCATTTCATTCAGGTATTTTTATGAGAGGAAAGGCTGCAAATGCATAAACCTTGCCCATTTCTGGAATTTCTGGTTCCTCTGAGAGGTAATAGTTGAACTAATTAGATCAACATCGTCCGCTCCCCTACAGGGTCCATTTTCTGACAGTTCGCTTCCTTTTTTCACAGGTGTGCAGCAACAAGTGAATGGCCCGGTTAAACTGTAATCCCATTAGGTAGATGTCTTGGTCAAAGCTGAGGGCACATTGAGGCTTGAAGACATCGAGACTTTACACAGGCACACACACCTCTAATTAGGCAAAAAAAAAATCACAAATCGTATCCGGAATGCTACCTCCAACCTGCGCAGGACCTCCAGCAGTTGAGCTACCATAGCTGGCATACCTTAGCAATGAGTGTTTTACTCAACAGTCCATGACCATACATGGTCTCATGGGAGTTTGGCTCGACTTTAGTAAGTTCAGCTCAAATACAACTACTGCACATAAGACAAAACAGCAACTCTTCGCTGAAATGATTCACTCATTTGGGTGAGCACATGTAATAACCTTTTTGTTTTAAATTATATGAACAGTGACAAGATGCTTTCATGTCTATTCATCTGTGTTTCTTTGCATATTTTTTGTTCACATGACCTGTCAGATGTTGTCAGATGCAATACTGTTTCGCATCTGGCCACGTTGGTTAGGAATGCCTTTTTCTCTTAACTGAAATCATAATTTGAAAACTTTTCATTGCATTTACTCAGGCAATCAATTGTCATTTATCAGCTGTAATGAAATGTCGCTGTAACTCACTTCATTCAAGAATTTTCTTTGTGGATCTTTTTTGTGGACGGTGACACTGTGGGCAGGACGGATTTCCAGTAGCGGTCAGTTTTGCAACAAACCTCTGACGAAAGACTCTCTTGATGTATAACAGTCTCATTATTATCCTGACATGCTAACAGTGAAACATACATAATGATTCTGTACACAGATAATTGGTACATTCCTTAAAATCCACTTGTTCCACGGTTATGTAATCAAAAGTGTTCAAGAAATGAAAAACTGAGAGCTAATTTTATTCATAGACTTCTATCCATAATGTGTAGTAGATGTGTGATGTGCAAATGCACAATGGAGGGAGTGACAACAGTGGAGACCTACTGTTATGTTTTTGTTTAAAAGAAAAAAAAAAATTGGATTTCAACAAGTGTGCATGACACAGAATCACTTCACTCAAACACTCAATTGCTTTCTCTCTGGAGGTGGAATCTGATCATGTGCTATTTTTCTGTTGTACTTCAACACAAGTTTCACCTAGTTTTGGCCCTTTTTTTTCATTGCTACAGCATCTTCAGCTCCTCCTCCTCCTCCTCTTTAGGCTGTGGACCTCAGGGAGGAAGTGTGTGACAGCACATAGCTCCTGAGTCCATTCTCAGGAATGTTTCACACACAATCACACGTGTGCGCACAGCCACACAGTGAAAATCCGAGGGTTGTCAGCCAAGGGCAAGGCTCGAGATCAGAAGGAGGGTGAAAGCAAGCAAGGAAAGCAGAGGAGGAGAGCGAAGGATCGCGAAGGGGCGGGAGAGACCTTGGACTGTGCTCTCGACTTGGGAGGCCAAGGAGAACAAATGTCTTCTGCAGTCCAGGAATGAATTTTCCTGTCACTGTTACAACAGCAGCCAAGTATCTCAAATCCTCCCCAGAGTCCCAAGACTGCAGCCCCTTGGAGAGAGATAAAATATAAGACAAATAATCTATTTGAAAACTCTTTGAACGTTCTCCAAACTAAAGCGTCTCGGGGAACGATTTTTTGTTTTTTTTCTTTCTTTTGTCTCGCAGAGAAACTTTCAAACTGTTGCGTAAAACAATCTGATATTTGCTTGGCAACGATCTCATCATTCCTGAGTTCTAAGGACTTGTCAAGGAAGTGAGCCTGAGGAGACGTTTGGAGTTCACACTCCAGATTACATAAAGGTCTCACTTTTACCTCTCAGAATTAGTTCTGGAGAGAGTTTGTCATGAATTGGGATCATGTACTGAGTCTTTCCTATGCGACTTCTGGAGGTAGTTGGTTGCACTTGTTTAGGGGTACCAGAATACAGGGGACTGATTTTTGTTTTTTTAGATTAATTGAAAATTTCATTCCACTTCATAGATGTGTTCATCTTTATGTTGGTCTATCATATCAAATAAAAAAAAAAAACAATTAATGTTCATGCTTGCGGCTGCAAAACTAAATGAGCAGAGAGGGGTTCTGCTTTAAACTTAAAAGCAAATCTATCAAGAAATAATACGGTTTTTATCTTTGCATTTGTAGCGCAAGAACAATCTTATTATTCAGAGTTCTTTCGAACTTCCCGTTGGATAAGTCCCCGGAGATTTGGAGGTGAGAAACAGGCTCAGATAGGCGAACAAAGCAATGAGAAACACATGTAACACACACAGACAGTTGTCCTCATCCACCACTTCGACCACTCACACTCGGAGCAATTCACACCAGTGTTATGTTTCAGTTGATAGATGCCCGGGATTGTATATACAGAGGATGTAATCAGTAACTTGGACCTGCACAACTTATCTGCCTTGATATAGACGAGTGCAAATGCAATGCTAGGTTTCATGCCTTCTCGACGAACAACAGCCAGAGAAATGCGCGAGGCCTGAGATAATGCTTGAGGTTCTGCAAGCAAGTTTCCCTACTGGCTCTTGAAAGTAAACAAATGTAGATTTCTGGCCAGATAGTACAGTCATTATTTTCCCTGAGTAATAAAAAAACCAACAAAACATCTGGCAACAAAAAACAGTCTGGTATATTCACAGAGCCTTTTATGAAAAATCATTTTCATGTAATCCAGGTAGACATTTTTTTTTATTGTTCCAAATAGTTAACATATAAGGTCGATAAGGATGCCAAGTGTTCCCTCAGTGGAACCGGAGAGACCATTCACTATTAAATAAGTCAGACATGCAGTCATAGCAAAATTTTATTTCAAGCTGGTAACCATCAGGAAGGCTCAGCTGGTTCCTCATGTGGTCTTAAAATATACAAAATAAATCTCATAAGTCAAAATGCACAAGGCGCATGAGCTCAAATAAACGGTCACGCCCTGATTCGAGAGCTGTTAACACCAATAACTCAAAGCAATCATTCTTTACTTCACCCTGAATTTCCCATTTGTTGTTGCAACCACTGCAGATTTTCTGCTAGGCTTGACAGCATTGTTCTGTTGAGCTTCAGCTGTCTAACAAATGGCCTAAAGCGTGACTCTGTAATCGTTGGTATGTCAAGGAATTCATGGTATAGTCTGATTGCAAGTCCCAAAGCTTACATTTTCATTCAAACAAGCCCAGATCAACAACCCACCACTACCATGGTTCACAATACACACAGTCCTTTGAATAAAGTAGACTGACCCCACCCTATGTGGTTAACTTGCGAGAGCTGTTTGTGGCACCCTAGTAAGGACTACCACCTTCAAAACTTCTACATTGTAGAGGAAATTTGTTTGACTCTTCTTTGCTGAATTTTGTTTTACGGTGAAGCCACAGCATCTAAACTTGGCTTGAGTTCGTCAACATAAAGTTGTTTTCTTTAATGCACTATTAGCTTCATATCCGATGTCCAGACACATCTCCCAAAGCATAATGTTGTCCATGGAATGTCTTTGCAAAAATCATCATCATCAGCATGTTTTTTTTTTGGCAAATATAAGGCAGATCTTGTTCATCTTACTTAGCAGCGGTTTTTTTCCTCTGAACTCTTTGATTTCTTCATTGCCCTTCCTCTTTCTTATAATAATGAATGCTACTGCTGAAGTGTTTGCCACCGTTTCATGTTTTGCAGATAATGGCTTTGAATGTAGTTTGCCATTTATCTCATCTGTTTTCATGTTTCTTTAGATCACAACACACACTGCTTTTTCAGCTCTTTTAGCCCCTGTTGTCAGACAGATTCTATCCAAGTGGTTTCTTGGTTGTGCAGTTCCATTAGTAATCGCGCCTAACTGTGGCACGAGAATTTATTCTGTGCTTTTTGTTGCAAGTCGCAGCATTTTTTCTAACTGAGCCGCAGGGAAGAACTACAGAACAAGCCATTTTAGCTGTAGTTTGGTTTTAATGCCATCTTCCTCAGAGTACTTCTTTCAGTTCAGTTTCAGTGACAAACACTGAACTCATGCTCCTACTCATTTACTTTGTTGTGTGTAAACAACTGACTGGAGATTCTCAGAAACGTGGAATAGAGGGTATTTTGGATTGTCTTGGTAAAATGTTACACACAGACTTCAGCTTGCTTCCCGTGCACGGTCCATCACCTGGGTCGTGAAGGACAGTTGTTTTAATCCCTTCGGCATGTGTCTAGCGAATTGGTGTCTGTGTGTGTTGGTGCTCTTCCACAGACTTTGGATGTTTCAGCAACATGTGCCCGGGAAGTTCTGTCATCACCTCGGTGATGAGTGGAGGAGAGAAGGGGAAGAACAGCAAGACGAGGGAAAGGAGCAGAGACAGATGGAGGACATTGGGAAAGAGGAGAGCCATAAAAAGTGAGGGAGAGCAGAGCAGATTTAAAGGAGAGGGAAAGCATGGCTGGAAAGTACAGCATCAATGGGAGGGGATGAAACTGTCTGAGGGGAGGAGGAGATGGTGGGATTTGAGAAAGCGCTCTCTGTTGGATTTTTGCTTCTGACAGAAATTTGGCTTGTATCTTATGAACATGCCTCCCATGCCTCTGATCCATCTATCATTCTGCCACTTAAAATCTATGGCCCTAAGTGTTTTGTCCCTCCCTTGTCTTATAGATGTACTGAAAGCCATGGCAAGGGAAGTGATTCTAGAGAAGACAAAAATAAGACTGTCTGGTGTCTTTATATTTTTACATTCAAATATAAATAATCATGAAAAATCCAATTATTTAAGGTTATCATCTAAACACATGTCTTGTTTAGTTTTCTAAGACAATTCCATGACTTTACTCTCAATTCCAACAACTTTACTTTCTCAATTTCACGACTTTACTCTCTCAATTTCCACAACTGAGAGAGAAAATATTTCTATTTTCTTAGTGTGACCCCAACTCTCTGTCGTAACAGTATGGATGTAGTAGATCCACATACATCAAAGTAAGTTGCTCATGGTGATTGAGCCTGCCTGCATACAATAGTATATTTCTTTACTTCAAGTCTGTAGTAAAGAAATATACTATAAAAGAGAAGAAGAAAAAATTAATAAAAACAAGCAAGCCAGCCACTCATGGAGTTAAATGATTCCAAAGAAATTGGGGTCCATTGCAAAACATAATGGCCATCCAAGACAAGAGTAGTGTTCTAATGTATATTCATGTTTTATTTGTAATGGTTTATTTGCACTACAGTAGGCACTGTGTAGCAGTTAAAACATTTTTTCTATTTGTAATCTGCAATTCAAAGTCTACAATTCTTAAAGCAAAAAGAAAAAATTAATATGCAAACAATCTGCTGTGTCTTTTCCCCACACAGATTCCAGTTGTTTTATAATTCTGGTGCAAAAAGTCAACTGAGGCGAGAGACTGTTTTGAATTACGAAAATCCGTCATGTACACTGATTTATTTTCACAAATCTCACACAGTTTTTCAATATGAAGGATCTCTGAGGGAAAAAAAAAAAGAGTTCTCACTCCGTTCTTTTCTGTCTTCCACGATCATCCAAGCTACATCTTAAAAAAGTTCACATGTTTTTCTTTTTGTGTTTAAAGTGGGATTTACTGATTGACACTGTAAAGATTTTTTTACTTTTCTGGCTCTGAAATATATTTACTTTTAATAAATTCTGCAGTAGCTACCGCTTTTAGTAACATAACATATTTGAGAATGCAAGTGAGTGCCGGTTTATCCAAACAAGCTACGATAATCGTGCCGTAACTGTAAACCCGCAGCAAGTTCTCTCGGGACTCCGTCTGGGTGTGGACTGCCGCTCTCGTACGTGGGTTCAGGTGTGTGAGAGGAGAGATGAAAAGGGGGACGGATAATTGTTTGGATTGGTGTTTTTATTTCACATCCAGCCACAGTAGGCCTCTCTTGCAGATCCCACCCCTGGGAGCCCATGCGTTGTTTTCCGAGCCTTTTAATTGCCGCCTAAGTGACACACGGTACACCCGTTTGTGACAGTGTCTTGTACAATAATCAGCTGGCTATGTGTGCATCTATATATATAACTTTTATCCTAGCAGAATCATCAGAGCAGATGTTGTAATCTATGTATTTTTGTAAAACGCATATTCAAAAGACATGCGCTACTCTACTTTAAAGTTTGATGAAGCGCGCACAATTCTAATTGTCGCTATAGTGTTGACTCAGTTCATATAAAACATCTCAGTCTTTATGACCTTTAGTACAGGTTTTAAGACAAACCCAACTTTGTGAGAGCAAATGCAGCCTTTTGCTGAGATTATTTTAGTTTTTTGGAATATTGTGCAAAACCCATAGTGTTTATAGGAACCTGTATGTGTGTGTGTGGTGAGAACAAATTATGGAAGGCAAATAAACAAAGTTGGAAAGTGGATGGGGCTGGAACCACAAACGGTGGACATGGTGATTCTAATGCTGACCGGTGGAGCTTTTTCCACCCGGTGCTCCGCCATGTGTGGGACCTCGACGTGTCCGTGTGAGTTTGTTGCTCCTCGTCGTGTTCCTGCCAACTCTGATTCACCGTCGCCAGGCTGCTTCCTCGGCGTTGCACTCGCTCGGAGAGGAGAGAAATGTTTCATTTTTTTTTTTTTTTGTAAAGAAGGTTTTGGGCCTTTCGATGGGAGCATCTGTGCGCAGACACAGGAAGGGCGGGAATTGACATCAAATCTCCTGCGATGAATGAGTCCCCAAGGACCAAAAGCCATCAGTAGATGTCCCTTTGGATAAGCTGTCCTTCTTTTGCCTAATTTTGGTCTGTTTTTCCTGAGGTAATGGCTAAATGTTTTAATGCGGGCAAATGATAGCATCTTAATTGCATAAGCCACAAGGACGGAGCAATGCTAACGGATTACCTGTCGAGCTCTTTTCCTTCCCCCCCCCCCGTCGTAAATTATTCATTTCTCAATTTATTGACAAAATAAGATTTTATTACATAAAAGAACAGCTTGAAACACAGCTTGGGAAAATAAAAATAAATCTGTGGCCAGTGCAGCAGCACGACTTAATGATTAATTCACCAACAGATGACAAGCCTGCAGGATGTACACGGATTACATAAGGTTAGAGATCTCTCTCTCTCTCTCTCTGTCGAATCACAGTGTTAATGATGAACCGGTGCTGTCTGCTGTTAATTGGCTGCTTTGTATCTACACGGTGCACATGCAGAGAGCTCAGGAAGTTTTGCTGTGTGAGTCTCAACTCGCTGCGTAGCTGCGATTTTAAAAAGTGTGAAATTCAGAGACGGGTGTGTGAAAAAAAACAAAAACAAAGCGGATTTTTATCCATGAAAATTTAGTTGGATATACAATTTGGAGACA
This sequence comes from Poeciliopsis retropinna, assembly GCA_010277075.1. Lineage (NCBI taxonomy): Eukaryota > Metazoa > Chordata > Actinopteri > Cyprinodontiformes > Poeciliidae > Poeciliopsis > Poeciliopsis retropinna. Next base: position 2,506,699 of record VMRM01000027.1, on the reverse strand, counting down.
TATGAAATCCAGCAGAGATCATGAAAAGCAATGTTAAGGATTCTACTAATTCCTGAACTGTAACTAGATCCCCATTAAATATCAGCAACATGACACAAATTAAACGTATCTTATAAATGATTTTGCTAATCTTTCCAGATTTTAGATTCTTTAGATCGGCGTATAGTTTGTTGTTTTTGGGATCTTTTATCTTACTCTATTGAAGTTATGATTAAACGGGAAAGACATCAATCAGGCCTTTTTCTTTTTGTCCTTCCTCTTATATTTACACTTGCATTAGTGGGGTTTTTTCCCTGTACATTTTGGTATTCAGTTTGTCTCTGCTGGATATTCTCAAGGATAGGCAGTATTGGAAGATTGAATAGCTCACTTTTGAAATTCCACATTTTTATTTCAGAAGACAACGCCTTACAATGCCGCATAGAGTAGGATAAGAAGTGTCAGAACTTATTTGTTTTCCAGATTTTTGAGCTCTGGAGTTGACGTTGGGTTGCTGTTTTAAATGTTTTCTCGTAATCTCACTCAAACGTTCTCCAGCTGATACCAGATATAAATTATAGCAAGGCAGGAAACCGGCGACTAAATAAACAAACATGCAAAGCAAAGCATTTAAATGGCAGAAAAAGCAGAGTAACATACAGCCCTTTCACTGAGAGGAACACGCATGTATTCAAGCCTGACTCAACCAATCCTCCCAGATACCTGATGAAAGCTTTCATTATGCGAGTCGGGCCGCCACTTAGAGCGTCTTGCAGACTAATGATACCCATTTGCACCGCTCTCAACTCCGAGACCAAAGTCTATGGCTGTAAATCACTCAGTGCATGTTTCACTAATTAATAAAGCCAGGGCAGACTTTGTGACTCTGGGGAAATTTAATAATGTTCACAGAAAAAAAGAGAAACCCCTTCAAAGTCAAACCTGATTATGATAACGAAGAGTTTGTTTTTGCTGACTTGGCAGCAGAAGATGAGCGGGCATTTTCGATTCTGTTTATGTGTCGTAACGTATGTGTGGGCGCAGATGCGAAGTGCGAGTGCTCACCGCCTTCAGCTTTCTCGGAGGGAATGCACCCTTGTAACTGCCGAGGTCAAAGAGCGGCGACCCCCAGACTGCCAGCAGGGGTTAAAGGTCCTTTACCCTTAAGGGAGCCGGTGGCGACACCCGGGACCGACCGGCTTGGGTCAACATATTAACCAGTGCATTGAATCTGACAGCCCCGAACTTTGCGTGGACCATTTTCCCCGAGTTGCAAGCTGTCCTGCAAAAAAAATAAAAGATAAAAAATCTCACCAGAACTCTTATCGTCTTTCCAACAACACAGACCTACCTCCACATGAAGCTTATGGGTGATGTCCATTTTTTGTGTGTGATATTAAGTCGCCAATATTTACAGCGTTGAACAGAGAAACATTCTTTGATTTGATTCACACCATTTGGCTCCTGAGCAGCTTAAAAGTGTAGAACTGGCAGTTAAAACTCATTGGGTGAATGTTTGGACCAAAGGGTCCGCCGCTTTGATGACGGCTGGAAGATCTGGACGGGGAGAATTTTCTGCAAATTGTCCCGGTTAGGAAAATGTGAGACTCTTTCTCCTCAGTTTAGTGGAGACTTTCAGGTCATTCCAGATCGCTTAGCATCAAAACAAAGGGAAGAGACTTCTTAGCTTATGTTTTAAAAACTCTAAAATAGCTTGAACCTTTGTTGGGATTTAAAATAAAACAAACAAACAAACAAAAAAACAAACAAATAGAAAATGAAGTCCTGCCTTCAATTTCAGTATCTCTACCGGGAAAGATAGGAGAACATAACATTGAAGTGAAGTGGATGAATTTTGCCCTGAGTCAGAAAATAGCTTGAATTATTCCTGCGAAGCTTTTCGTGAACATCTTTACTCAAGACTGCCAGCAATGGTGCAGCAACACAATGCTGCACATTCCCTTCAACCGTCATCTTCAATAAGCACAAAGTTATTAATGATCCATTCATTTCGAACGACCTTCAACTCCCCAAGCGCGCGCCCGCCAAAATGTTGCTACTTAGCCGGCATGTTTTGCAAATTTTGTTCGCAGGCGTCCCTTTTCTGCGGCAGTCGATCAAATCAAGCTCAATTTAAAGTGTTTAGTCAGCGGCTAAACGGATCGGCTGCTGGTTTGATGGATGTGCATTTCCGTCCAGGCTGCTCCCACCCCAACGTGAAGCCATACATCATGTTGGATTATGTCTCACTTCTGTGCTCCGACACTGCAACCAGTTAAGCAGGTTGGTGGCAAGAGTCGCCACAGTTTTTAGGTCTGCGGCCTTGAAAAAGGCCATGTCTGTGCTCATGGAAACCGGCCGCTAATCAGATGACAGCTGTTTTATAAAATAAATAAATAAATAAATGTTTCAGCTCTCCCTTCAAATCCACTTTTCAAGGCATCTTAAAGGAAATATTCTCCGTCATGCATCGCTAATCTTGTCGTTTCGAATAAAAAGACGAGACTTCGGTGAGCAACTCCCCTCGTTTCCCAGCGAACGCTTGAAGACCACCTTGGAGAAAATTGTAAGAAGCCTCTTGGTGCAGCAGGCCAAGAGGAATAAAAGACACTATTCAGTGACTTGCTGGCCGGATTTCTGTTGACTTAGTGAGGCAGGGGGAAGAAAACATGAAAACATATGCTGATTTAGATGGAACCGTCCCCCATGCCTGAACGAATTTCAGTCGAACTCCTGAGTAATTTGAAATATTCCCGTTTTGCTCTCGTTTTTTATTTTCTCCTTTCTCTGTGACATCCTGGGTGTTGCAAAATGTGTCACTCACGCCCTGTTCCTCCTTTGTTTGCCACGGATGATCCCTAAATACCCAACAGGCTCCATCATAAAGCCTGTACATGTTATCCACACCCGTTTGAGTTACATAAAAAAAAAAAAAAAAAACGCTTGCCGGGCCAAGCACATGGCCCCATGGGGGGTTAATCACTGAAAGGAGGGATAAAAATGACAGTTTTTATACAACATAAGGTACGGAGAGAGTCCTCCAGCTTTGCCTTCATGCTCTGTTCAGTCAGGCCATTTTTAGACTGGAGGCAAAAAGGGCCTAATCTAAGCATGGAGAAATGCCAAACAGAATGGATGAAGGTTCCTATAAAAGGAAACTGAAAGGGAAACTTGGTAATTACTTTTAACTCATTACAGTACCCCGATGAAAAAGCTTTTTTCAATTATTTATGTAACTAGGCACAAGAGAATGGAGATACTTTGAGTTTCCCTGCATGCTGAGGTGTTGTGCCTCATGCTTTAAACCCCCTGGAAACCTATAAACCCCCCCCCACCCCCCCAAAAAATGTTTATACCGGGATGATTAAGGCAAATGTTTAACACATGTGCCTCCTGAGGCGAACGGCTCATGCAGAATTCATACGGTGCCCTGCAAAACTATTCGTACCTTCCGAACGTTTTCACATTTCTCTACACCGCGGCCACAGACTTCATTACGTATCGGGAGTTTGCCGCGCCTACCCACAATGCAAAGCGGAACGTTTTCGACGTTTTTTTAACTGCGTCGCGCATTTTGGATCGCCGTTGCTTGTGTAAAATTCAGTGCAAGCGATCACCAGCTGTAGTTAAACCTTTGTTTAAATTCAGTTTTTCTCTGCGAAGGCCTTGAGGGGTTTGCTAGTGACCGAATAGGGAAGAAAGAGGCTCAGAAAAAATTAATACACTTCTGGCAAATCTGGTAAGTAGGAAGCCATTGTTGTGGGGAGGGGGGGGGGAGATAAAAGCCAAATTGATCCTTTTTGAAATAGATGCAAAATTTTCTTTTCTTTCAGTTTTGGAAATCGACAGGCTGGCACTGGTTCTTAAAGCAGCTATAGCAACTGGGGAGGCGGGAGTCATGCTGCTCGATTAACCTCTTTTGCATGAGTAACCGTCACTGCGTGGATGCACGTACATAAGTTACCATGTGTTTGTCTTTATCGAGCGCTTCGCAGCAACATTCGTTCCAATTGTTTCGGTGGCGTGCCCTCCTGCAGCTTTTCTGCGCAATCTAAATATGAAACAGGAGCTTTCTGGCCTTGAGCTAGCTGCTCATCCATTAAATTAAGCAATGCCATGTTTATTTATAGTGAAAAAATTTTATTGGCAGGTTAATTGCGAAGTTAGTCTGCAGAGCAGCAGACGTCTCTCCATCACCCCAGGGACTGTGTAAGCCAACACCAATTAGATGAGGGGAAAGCCTTTCTTTCTTTTTTTAAAAGCACGGAAAGCAGAGCCAAGCCGAGCGGTGAGAAAATGGTTGCAACACATACAGTAGGCTCAGTGACACAAAGAGCTGTTATACAGTAACATCTGATGCTCCACATTCTGCTGCGCTCGGGATTAGTCAGCTCTTTGTTTCTCGCAGCCTGTGCATTCGGGATTATGCGCGTGTCACGTGTCGCCTATATTCGGTTTTGCCGGAACATTTTGGAGAGCAAATTCGTGACTTGAGACGAGCAAGAAACAGCTGAACTCAGCCTCCAACTCAAAAATCAGCATTTTTATTTTTTAATCACCACTGTTGGTTTTTCTGTGTCCTCTGAGGAAAGCAGCTCATTCCTTCCGAAGCAGAAGATGCATACACACTCGCCGGGGCGTTAAAATGTAAAAAAAATTTGTTCAAGCGCCTGCTGAATTATGATTTTTGCATTTTAACAATCCCTCCTTCAACACCTATTAAATCTAGAAAACCCACCATGTGTATAAGATTGGAAATGTTAATCAGGTAATCATGATTGCATGATTACACCCTGTTCTATTCAGTCCAAAAACCAATGACCATGATATTTACTGAACACTCTGAAGTTTACAGCTATTTTATGTCTTCTTCTGTGAACCCTCTTTATTGACCAAATATTTCTGGTAATTTTCCTTTACCTCCTTACATTACACCTCAGCCAACCTGCTGCTTGTTGCCAATTAGAAGACTTGTTTCCCCTTGCCTAATCTTCCTCAACACCATTCACTTTCATGCGTACGCTGACAGGCCCGACATTAACGCTGCATTGTTAGACGTTTCTCCAATTGTGGATTTTGGGATTTCTCTGACTTTAGGACTTTTTTTTTTTTTTTTGTCTGCTTGTCAAACTTTCTTTTGTGTGTGTGTGTGTTGTGTTCAGGTTCTGCTTGAACTGCACCTCGGTATGTAAAGGGAACATTCTCAGAGATTTATCGAGGTGATTCTTGAATGAAAACCCTGGTAAAATCATCCTGAAGGATTAAAAACAAAATCTCTTTTGACATGAATGTTTTATGGCAAAATGTGATTTAAGCGCCACCACAAACACATACCAGTCTAACCAGCCTACGGAAATCTGGTTTTAATCTTTTTGTAACAACCATTAAAAAGAGTTCTCCTGCACCAAGATTAAATCACATTACAAGGGAGGAATCACTCAGACTTCTTGTCCATTCTGATCTTCTGACTATTCAGTTTGCAAACTAACAGTTTAAGCTCAATGTAAACTTTAGTTAAATGTCATGTTGTTGCAGCTTATGTGAGCAAAAGTTTAGCCCAAGTAAATTAATGAGGTTTTTTTTTCTAATTAAATTATATCTGTCTTGGACCTTTTTTAAATAGACGTTTTATGACAGATTTTATAGTCATTTTTTTTATATGAAGGAATATTGCAGACACCCACAAAAACCCAATGGTTAAAAATACCATTGGTTTAAAAATATATATATATATTTTTAAAGTCCATTGTACAATTATGGAGGGAAACCCTTGACAATCGAGTTATATTTCCAAGACTTCATTTATTTATTTATTTTTTATTTGCCTTTTCTAAACTTTGAAGTGTACAGGAGAGGCATAAATCGCTGGCTGCCTATTTCACAACCCGTCCAGTTGGAATCCCTTTGGTACTCAAGGGAGTTATTTTGACAAGAATCTCACCTTTAAGTAACATCCTTACACTTGGATGTACTCGTATTATATTTAAATGCTAATCGGCAATGTCTGTTTCCATATTTTACTGAAACAGAAATCTTATGATTGATTCATGAGGGACTTTTTTTTTTGTCCCCCCCTAAAAATGCCCTAAAAGCTCATTTCTCAAAGTTTTAGTCTCCACCTAATTCATGGCACATTAACAAAGGAATGATTAATTTTATTTTAAAAGGATTTAAATTGTGACACTTGTTACTCACAATGAAAATATAGCAACTGGATATAGATTTTGCCTTTAATTGCCAATCACAACTTGTTCTTTTTAACATATTTTTTAAGAAAAGCATAAACCGATGTAGTAGCTGACTAATGGCATTTTATTCTTCTAGAATTTCAACCCAGAAAATATTTTTTTAAAATGACCCATTTAATTTGAATAAACTTGTTGTATTATGACAATGTAGGCATTCCTCTGCCAGGAAAGGTCTTTATCCAAATGATTCATGACGGAACACTGTAGCTTCAGCTCACAAATGACGAAACTCATCACCATCTCCCGTTTTGGTCAGCCTCCAGTTGTTAGAGAATGGCTGAAGCGTTTGTGCTAAATATGACAAAAATGACATGAACCGCATGTAGTTTCTAATTAGATTAGGCATCATGAAATATTTATGAGATGAAATCATCTCAGCTATCTCATTAGCAAGTCTACAATCCTGTTTTGGAGTTTTTTGTTCTTTCCTTTTTGTTTTGTGTGTCGTAAGACTTTAGCAGTTTCATTGAACTTTGGCATGTTGGACATTTGTCAGGTGACAGAAGTAATGGGTACAAAAGGGAAACCTGTGGAAATACTGTAATTCCAGAGTGTCCCTTGCTAAAACCACTACACACTCACTGGCAACTGTATTGGATAAGCCTGTTTAATTAAGGTTTACATTTAAATGGATCAGTAAATCAACCTCACCATGTAATACACCAAAAGCCCTCCTATTAAGTGCTTACACCCTGATCTGTCTTTCAATCTTTTGCTCCCTTCTGTCTTCACTTGCTAGCGAAGCAACAACACATTTCAAATCCTTTGTTGCACACACCACACCTTGCCTATGAAGAAATGGAGCACACAGCCATGTGAGACGCATTTTGCAAAGCTCATGGTGATGCAATTACGCAAGGGAAGACGGCCCGTTGACAAGTGAGCTTACTTTTTTTTTTTGAAATGTGCTTTTATATTTGCTCTCCACTTGCCTTCGAGACGTTTTACTCTCATAGTGCAACTATAGCTGCCTTACAAGTCATAACATCTTAGACCAATTTAATGCAACACACGGCTGTAATGACTGCCAGGTCTGCACAGGCTCTATTAACAGAGCATTGATATTGATATGCCTATAGCTATATTTACTCTTTGGCTCTGGCTGGAATCCACTCAGAACTGTGCTTTTATCCTGGAGTGTATTTAAATTCATCATGTTGATGGAAGACGACAGTTTGTCTTTTTTTGACTAAGGTCTGACTAAATGCACTAAACCCTAGAGCTCTATGACATGTAAGATGATTTCCTGAAATCCTCTGAGGTTTTTCTGCCAGACAAGGCCAAAGAAAAACGTCCAATAAACCCATTAAAAGTCTCCAACTGCTTGTTCCTTCAAATCTCTCTTTACCTACTGAGGACTACAATACAAAATCTGTCTCACATTGTTATCCATGATTACCTCACCAAGTCTGGTTAATTGAATAAAACGGTTTTTATGTCTGTATTTTAATGAGGCAGTGACCTCACTGAAACGTTTGCGGGTTTAGTAATGGTCTCTCATCTATTCCAAAGCTGAATTGATGTAATGGACTCTCCCCTCGACCTATATAAGCTACAGGATAACAATCCAAACCTGTCCTCTCACAAATACGCCCCTCTTTATGGCATGCAATTACATGCATCATCCGAAACATCAGACTGTAAACACCCCACCCCCAACTAGTTTCTGAAATACAGTTCTGTTGCGCAGACTTGTTCGATGTTCCCCCCACTATCATTGGAAAATATGTCATCAGCCCCCCCTCCCCCACTACCCTCCATTTCTCAGCACAGTCCCTCCATTATTGTCTGCTCTCTTCCTCATAATGTACAGATGAAGCTCTAACCTTAAAATGAACCCAGTTTCCTCCCAACCCCCTTATTCATGTCAATTTGATGCAGAATAGCATGAGAAGCCAAAGTGACATTTGCAAAACTCTGTCCCAGCAATGTTCTCTGTTTGTAACATCCCAAAATGACATTAGATAGATCCCGTCTCAATGTCAAAACACATTCAGCTCCATGGCGACTGTAATGCTTTGGACAGGTCAAAAAGATTTGGAGTGACATGGCTGTTGACAGGCTATAGTGTAAACCATTAGCTAAAATGAGCGAAGGGCTCTGGGTCCATTTACCCTCCTACTTGTCACTGTCTCAATTGGGACTGGATCTCGCTGGAGGACAGAACATTCTTACATTTGAGGAACTTCTGATGCACGACTGGATGGATGGTTGAGTTTTAATGATTCTTCTTGAATTGTAATTCGCTGTGATTCAGACAGAATGTCTACATAATTTACTTATGACTGGTATTTTAGCAACTGTTGTCATTCTATCATCTCAAACTAATCAGCTTTAATATCTATTGTTCTGTCAGATTCGGCTCTGTATCAATCCATATCAACAATTACTCGATCTTAATTGAGTGTGTCATAGCAGCACAGTTATGACAGTGTCATAACTGTGCTGCAAGACGAGGATTGTCGACATGTACTTATCCACGATGACTATATTGTAATGCGTTGCAGGCTGGAGTTACTCCTCCATCCTGGACTGAAAGAGTAGTAACATCTTGTTGGATGGAAGTCCTGACCAGCTTGAACATATTTCTGTTCTCCAGATATGCATCTCTGCAGACTGTTAGACGAGAAGTTCGAGAGGTTTTGGTGACAAGGGCCCTCTATCTCTGTCTCCTTCTTCTTGACCCCCCGGAGTCTTAAAAACTTCAGAAAAGGCCCCGCTTGGACGCAGGGTCTCTGCTGGAAGCCGTACCACACGCAAGAAACGGGCATTCTTTTATTTCTTTTTCTTTTTTTTGACAGGAGGGAGTTTGTTAGACACATACTGCTCCTGAACAACTGTATAGAAGCTTTTAATTACAAGTTTTTTCCATGCAGGGGATAATCCTCCAGCGCTTTTGCACAGCAGGGACATTTTTTTGCAGACAGCTGGGGGATGAATCACTGAGAGCACGAGAGAAACACTCAAAAGAGAGGCCAAACTAAAGAGCAAGCAGGATGGAGACCTTTCACAATTTACGATTAGGAATGTAAACAGCTCAAGTTTTATGAGCTTAATAGGTCCTTCTTGTCAGTTGAGTTTTTTTTTTTTTTTTTTTTTTTTTTTTTTTAAACAGCAAGAGACATACCGCACTAGTTTTACTTGGTTTTGAGATCACTTTGCATTGGTCATTGTTCACCTTTTAAAAATCGGTGACGTTCATCGAACACTTATTACCAAATACTGTAGGGTTTGGTTTCCAAATGTTTTTTTTGTTTTTTTTTAAGAATATTTTTCTGCTCTCTAAGTCTAACATGGACAGAGATGATTGAAAATTAAATGTGTTTAACCTCATTTTTTTTGCTTCTATTGTATGTCCTTCACCCAGCCTATACAGTCAACATGCCAAATAGCAACATTACTCCAAGAGTGCATTGATGACTCATTCAGGCGGTCACAGACGAACCATTGATGCCATCTAAAGCCATTACTGGTTCTTCTGTGACTAAAAATGGCATTTATCTGAGATGTCTGAGGTCAAAACCAGTGTATACCCAGGTAAATACAAAATCCTGTGTAACTTCATGATCCACAATGTCTTTGGAAATGTTTTTTTTTTTTGATAGATGAGAAAAAATGGAACTGGAGGGTGTGCATTGTACTACATCTGGTAAGGGACTAACACAACATTTCTTCATTCCTTCAGTCAAGCATTGAGGTGGGAGTGTGATAGTCGGACCAGTTGTGTTTGTTCACCACCTGAACTTTGCATTTTTGTGTTTTTATGACGTCAAGCACTTTAAAAGGCCTTGTTGCTCAAATATGCTATCCAAATAAATTGATTTGATTTGATTTGATTTGAGTGACTTGTTAAAGTTTCTGGAACGATAAATTCTGCTTTCTCCCAGGTCATCCAAAAGAGAATATCCGGTCATTACAAATAAACTACCCAAGGCAAATCCACTTATTAATAGCTCAATAAATAAATAGAAGATTTTGAAGTGACGCAGTTAAAGTTCACACCTAAATCTACATGGGATTACCTTAAACATGACAATGTGACAGAAGCAGACACAATGCAAAAGACTCGCTGGCAGTTTTTGTAAACACTTGATGGCAGTTGATCCCACTAAGGGTGGCGCATCATGTTTTTAGATTTTACATTGGCTTGAATAGCTTTTCTTTATCTCATTTGTCAACTGATTTTTCTATTTACTATTACTGTTTTCTGATTATGGTGCCAAAAAAAAAAAAAAAAAGCCAACACAGAATTGGGCTTTCATGGGGCAAACGCTTTTTCATAGCGCTGTGTATATTTATGCACGAACTATAAATGCATAGATACAGAAAGAGGCTGTTCTCAGACCCTCCTCATTCCTCTACAAGCCCACATGTGTTTTATTAGCAGGCAGGCCCATTGGACTGTAAATTCCAACAGCGGGCCGGCCCGAGGCTAAACGCAGCCCAAGGTTAAGAAAGATCACGGAAAAAGGGAAAATAGTAGGCATGAGAGGATTCACCTCTTTCCATGTCTTCCTACATGAACTTTTGCTACTGTTTTCGGGGTTGTCTGTGAACTTTTACATCAAGCATCAATCTGCTTTTTTAAAAAAAAAATTTTTTTATTATTATTATTTTAATCTCTCTTATCATCTGTTTCTCTTTCAGCTTTGGCTGCAGTCCAGTTTTTCTTTGACTTTCCTGCACCCTTCTTGTCTCGATCCACCTTTGCTTCGCTCCCAGACCTTTTACCCCTCCATCTGGTTTCTCTCCCCTCCTCACTTTCTCTTGGTTTCTGTTGGTGCAATCCTGCGTTCCTGTTCTCTGACTCCCAAACCACAGCCCTCCCGCAACAGCAAACACTTCTTAGACCAGAGAGCTGCGGCTTAAACAATAGTTTCCGCTCGCCCCAGGAAAAAAAAAACCCACTCCCCACCTACACACAAACATGCGCGCCCCTCCCTCGCAAACTCGCATTCGTCCTTGCGCTCCAGTACTCGCCGCTGAAATTTATGTCGGCTTGCTAATTTTCCCCGTCTCTCTCCCTCTTCTCAATCAACATGACAATCATAATTAGAGCGCAACATAGCAGGTCGCGACCTTCGCCACTTTGAAGCCACCCTGAACTTTGAAACTGTCCGCAGGGTTACATACGCGACCCCTTGGAGCCTGGGCGTACAACATTGGGTGTTACGAGTGACGAGGACGACGGTGAAAGTGGTAATCCTTAAATGTAAAGAGGGAGTATTATTTAAAATAGGCGTTTTTGAGATATCTGTTATGTCGGTCATCATCAAAGACATTCCTGGAGTGTTCCTTTGATTCCTTCATGCACACTTGGGGAAGCCTTCGGTCTCCCGTGGGAGCTGTTCCAAGGTGCCTAAACGCTTGTTCTCACCAAGCGCCGCCCATTCCCACAAAGCTCCCCCGACTCCACGACTTCCTCACACCTTCCCCAAGCAGCTCCGTCTGACTGTCGCCAGCAGCAATTAGCAAACGCCTGGTGGCACCGCGTGAGGAATGAACGAAACAGAGAGATAGCGAGACGTGTGCTGCATGCAGAGCTTGAGAAGACGTTGCTGTGCTTTTGTTTTTGACTTTCTCAATAGCAGCCTCTCTAGATGTGCTGGAGAGGTTGTAGAAGGTCAGGAAAAATGGTAAAACCTTCAACACCCATCTTTTACACATAGCAAGAGGCTGCATATTAGCGACCAGCGATGATTACTTTCCATATGTGATATGGATAAGTTTTCATACCGCAGCTGAGGGACATTGCTGTGCTAATGCTCCTCCAGGTAGTGGGTTAATTTAATGAGCTTTCAGTTGCAATTTCCTTTTAGCATTTGATTGTATTTTGAATCGTCCTTTTGCGCATCATCAAAAATAAAACACTTAACCAGATTCAAGCTGCAGGCTTTGTACATACATGTGTAGTATAAACAGAAAACCTGATAAGCTTGAACTAGTCAGGAAGAGTTTATAAGTGGTGACGCCATTGTGCTGAGGAGTTTAATTATCTCTCTCTACCACCAGGTCTGGTTCCCATTATCTCCGCTAACGGCCAGCTCTCCTCTGTGCTTCTCTCCTTCCTGCTGCCTTGTCCTCCGTTGGCATCTCATTTGCCACACACACATAGGAAAAATGAAAAACACACACAGGCAAACAAGAACTCAAATCAAATATTTCACACCAAAATTCAGACGTCAGTTGTTTTATCGCGAAAACGTGCATTCAGCAAAGTTTGAGAAACCTTATTTCCTGCAAATAGTGCCCACATTGTAAAACGAATGAAGACTTCGGTCACAATGGGATACCAGTGTCACGCTGTGTTGTAAACCCCTTAAATTTGAACATGATATTGGGTTATGAGTTGTTTTTTTTTTTTCCATATGACAAACTTGGCACAGGAAGAGACTGTACATATGTTGACATGTTTACATCTTTAAATTTACCGCTCAGTGGCACCGCTCCAAAACACAGCAGAGACGGGCGGCGTGTGGCATCCAGCATATCTGCTGGTGTTCTTTGCGTTTCTGTTGCCCTTTCAGTTTTAAAAGACACGAGGTGGACATAGTAGAAAAACCACTTAACACGAGACAACAGCCATGAGGAAAAATCAACCCGAAAAGTTCTTGGTGGAGGAGTTTGTAGTCACAATCTCATTTTGTTTCATTAAAAGGAATCCATACATCACAAATGGATTGGTGCAACTGTACTGGATGTGTTTATAAACTGTCAAACCATTTTTCTTTGTCTTTATCCACAAGTTGACTAGTTTTACATACTTTCAGAACGTACAACTGGGATAGTTGAACCAAAGGGAGCACGGTGGATAACCTCTGAGGAAGTTGCTTTGTATTTAAAAATGGCTAAAAATTGCAACCACAATTCTTCTTCTAACTCTCATCATCCTATTCTATGTAACTGGTTTCTCTGATTGGACTAATGCATGAGGATCCTCAAGCTGCACTGATCTCCTTGCACAGCAGAATGTGCTGCAGTTGTCTTTGCGTTTATTTCCTTACGTCATACTTCACCTGCAATTCAAGCTTATTCTAACATGATGCGGTCGCTCCTGATTTATCTCTGCCTCATGCAGTGGTTGTAGGTCAATTTCTCTTCATAATACATTAAAAACAGGCATTGGTCAGAGACTCAACGTATGATCTGGAAGATTATTTACTTAATTAGCCTCTAACTATAACATTGAGTTGAACGAAGACTTAAGTTTTTAAATAGATGCTGGAATTTCATGAAAGGGACTCGGGCTTTAGTACGTTGGCACACAGTTTCCAACCGCCGCCAACCAAGGTTTAGCCTGGACTCGTTTTAGTCTTGGCTCACGGTCTGGTCAAACCTTCAAGTCGTAGAGGATGTTTGCAGCAACAAAGAGCGCCATAAACTCGTGTCAATACACAGCTGTGCACATGTAAACCTCAGCCAGAATGGGAATTTGGGCCTCTTTGCAATTGCTGCTTCTGGCTTTGCTTGCTGACTTTAGCAACCAAACACAACTCAGTCAAAATGAGTAGTTGGATACTGGTCCGGGATGTTGTCCCTGCAAACACTTTGATGTCTGCTTTTTCTTTTCTTTTTTTTTTTTTTCCTTTTGGCTCAAGAGCAACTATGTGTTGTTGATGGTCTTCAAGAAGATTTCCTGGCTGAGAGCAGATTATTTTACGTAGGAAACGCGGAGAACTTGCGAAAGGTTAAACACCTGCTCTGATGTTTCCCCTCAACTGTTTTGCTGCAACGGTTTTAAGCAAAAATGAGTCGAGTTTAGACTGTTGCCGCTATTTTCGTAACTCGGCACCAGTTAGATTTTGAGTGCCATTCTCACAGTCCGCTATAAAGACCAGGTACATTTGGAGGCTTTACAAGTCATGTTGTCAAATACTAATTAACGAGGCCATAAGTGGCTAAGGATTGCATAGGAAAATGTAAATCCTGTTCAAATAATATTTAGCATTTTGTTCCCACGGATGTTCGCGCTTATCATCTCTCGCTGTCCCTGTAATAAATATTCCCACCCCCTACTCTAGCCTCCCTTATTTATACATGTAGGACTTTAGGGCGAGGAGGATGTGGTCTGCTTAACAAGGATTTGCTTCTGTTTTACCCCCAACACCATGTGTGGGTACCGGTCCCAGGTCCATGCAATTCCACGCTCGCGAAAACACACAAAGGCATCAGCAGCAACACTTTTGGACTGACCTCCGCTACCCACGGATGTTGTTCTGTGACAAGTCCCGACAGTTCTAATGTTATCGCAGGTAATCTTTGACATCATGGTACATTTTCATCTGCTGAGTCGTCCCGTTATCGGTGTGCATGGGCTGGTTACAGTGGCGTCGGTCTGCTTCATTGGCAGCCTGTGCCCTCATGAAACGCGGCTCAGATTCTACACTGTAAACGACATTTTGAAAAGCTATTTTTAACCCCCCCTACTCTGAAATGGGAGACGTATGAAAAGCACAATTAAAGAGTAAAAAGTAGCGAGTAAGCTAAAAAAAAAAAAAATAAATAGGGAGGAAATTGATGCATAAAATTAAAATGCTGGATTGAAGTAGAAGGTCTTTATTGTGAGAAAGAAAGGAGGTAAAGATGCAGAAACCATTAGCGGCTGGCTTAGTTGTCTTATCTGGGTTGATGCCACATTCCAGACAAATGCAGCCCTATCTCTGTGTCCGTCATGTTGCTAATGTTGCTATTATCTCTGTGATTTGCTGATATGAGATGCCCATTGACTCCCTTTGCAGTTAATTACAGGCAAGCTTGCCTGAGCCAGGTCACTGTGACTCAGCTCCTGTCGTCAAAGTCCGTTAATCAGGGATAATGAAGACCAGCTTCATTTTTAAGTGATTATGAAACCATAAAACTGCCTAAATGTTAGTTATTAGTCACACTCAGTTTGTCTGCAGGGACATCACAACACTTAAAAATTGTGGATGCCATCTTGAGAGATTGGAAGGGGTGAGCAGTGGCTTTCTGGGAGATTGCGAATAGATTAGAGAGCTCGGTCTGTGCCAGAAGGTGAAATGTAGCTCTGGGCTGACAGACCAGCTTGACCTTGCAGTCGACTGAATTACGGCACGGGTGAGATCTGATGGCTTTCTTCTTTGGAGAAGAAAGAGATGGGTAGTGCAAAGAGAGGAGCAAATCATTTTGAGATCACTCTGCAGGAGAGAGGGAGAGAGAAAGAGAGAGCGAAACTCAGACAAAATAGAGGCAGAGAAAGATAATTGGCTAATGGTTTGGGACAGGCTCTATTGCAAATCTGCAGGTATGGACTGATATGATCTTCCTGGCAGGCAATTCCTCACCTCTGTAGACTCTGAATTGCTTGCGCCAACTCAGAAATGCGAAGGGAGAACGGTCTTCTATGGACGCAAAATAATAATGTGCAATGTTGCAGTTCTTACGCGGTGGAAGTAAGAAATTCTTTTGCTTTTAAAAAATGGCCTTTGGTGGGGGGATCTTGTTCAGCAGTGCTCTTGGTTTTTGCCAATTGTGGATAATGACAGCCACTGTGGTTCACTCGAGTCCCAAAGTTATAGAAATACGCTTCATAAACATTCCAGACTGAGGTTTACGTCTCCTGAATTTCTTTAGATAAGAGTGCATGTTTCTGTTTGAGATGTCTATTGATGCTTCATTTTCTATATAATTAACGTTTCAGGTTTTCCAAATAAAAGCAGTGTGGCGTGAAATGGAACAAAGCGTAGTTATGTCTTTGTTTAACAAAGACTGCAATCAAATTTTCACAAGATTGTTTTGGATCATTCAGGACCTGCATTTTGTATTTATTTCGTCTATTACCAGGATTTATTTATGGATCTGAAGCATTTGTGTGAGACCAAAAAAAAATTGATTTTTTTAACTTTTTTTTT
The DNA here is from genome assembly GCA_010277075.1 of Poeciliopsis retropinna. Lineage (NCBI taxonomy): Eukaryota > Metazoa > Chordata > Actinopteri > Cyprinodontiformes > Poeciliidae > Poeciliopsis > Poeciliopsis retropinna. Next base: position 2,490,603 of record VMRM01000027.1, on the reverse strand, counting down.
TTTTTTTTTACAATATCATTTATTCTGTCTGTATTCTCGTGTTCCCCTTTCTGAATAGTTGCTCTAGATTATTCCTTCGAGGGAAAGCGATGATTCACTTTCATTTCGTCTTATCAAGAGGTGCTAAAAACATTGGCGCCTCTTAAAAGCCGATATGAATGCATTCTATACATTTAAACACTCTAATATCCACTTAGTACGAAAATATAAAAGAGGAAGACGAGGTTAAATAACATGCACAACATAATGTATGTTATGATTTTTTTTTTTTTTTCGATCTGGGTTCAACAAAGTTCATTTATAAACAAGCACTAACCTACATTTGTGTAGAACAATGAAGTCAATGAATAAGCTCTGAGGCAAAATATATTCTAAAATCACTTATGATGACTAATAATATATAGACATTTGTTAACTCAAATGTCTTACTCATAAAAAAGTAGTTTGGCTATGAACAGATATAATTTTTTCTAATTCAGAAAAGGCTCTCTGAAAAATGATAGGTGAAATAATAAATTGTCTGTTCATTGTGGGGGGGAAAAATATACATAATTCTATGAAATGTGCAACGTTACAGTGGAATAAATATTTCTAACCGATTATGGTGCATGAAAAAAAAAAAAAGACGAGAAAAAATTTGAGGGCGGTGTTAATTACAGTGTGAACACACTGTTCAACAGATGCTTGTGGGAAGTGTTCCTGCAAAGGGGCTCCAGGAAATCTGCTTTGAAGTTCATTTCATACACAACTAATAATAGATGGTGCATGTTAAATATTACACAGCTTTTTTTCTCTTTGTTTTTTTGCAGTAGAGCACATAAAAAATAAAAAAAATCACAAAAAAGGACAATAACTGAAAATTGTAGAAGTTGGATGATGGTTTTTCTTTGTTTTTTTTGTTTTTTTTTCCCTTACCAAAAGTCCTGGCTCATAGTTTAAAAAAAAAAAAAGAACAAAAAAACTTTGCACAGACATCCTGCCGCTTCCATGAGTAAGTGTGGAAAGGCTCGTTGCAGAACACTTTGCAGAGCAGTAATTCTTCGTCTCGGTCTGCCGTGAACTGAATTTTCGCAAAAAAATAAATAAAAAAAAAAAAGAGAGAGAGAAGAAGAAGAAACGTAGAGAGTATGACATAATGCAACTTAAAGACGAGACCATTAGTGGTAAGGGAAATGTAAAAAAAAAAAAAAAAAAATCCATGCTGGAGAAATAATGGGAAACACTGGAAAGAAGACAGTGAGCTTTTTATTGCCGTGATTTAAGAGGTGGTTTTCCATGCAGTGGAAGGAGGATGTAGTTTTTATAAGACAAACCCATAAAAGTGAGCTGAATACCTGTGAGCGTTTTAAATCAATAAAGGGAAGTCTGGCAGCATTTAAGCATGGCACAACAGAAGACACAAAACTTTATCTTTTTTTTTTTTTTTTTGATGAGAAGAACAGTTTTGACTTCCACTCCACTGTGTTACCATAACAGTAATAGAGGCTTTCCAAGGAGGCAAAGCAATAAGGCAATACCTGTTTTATTTTTTTTTTGTTTGTTTCTTTGTTGTTGTTCTTAATGTACTTTTGTTTTAGTTTCTGACTGTAAGTCATCAAGTTCATCAGCGCAGGCGGCGATGCACAAACCTTTCCCCTGGAGCAAATGAGGCGGGGAAGGGGGAGGAGGGGGTGAAGAAAAAAAAAATAGCACACCGAACTATAAACATTCTATGCTCATAAAAGCGATGGTGGTACAACAACAAAGCCGAAGCGGCATCTGATTCCTGTTACGCCGCAACAAGCACGTAGCAGGCCTGGATAAGACTTACAATGTCACCCGTGCCCTCTGCGCTCCGCTTTATAACTTCGCCGTTCGTCTTCCAGCTCACGCAACTATGCGCCGCCATCCGTCTCCCTCGTGTCGGAGGATGTTATAAATCTGGCCGCTGAGGAGCGCGTGCAGATGTGCATGCGCGCGCATCACCTTTCAGGATTGAGTTTTGGGAGGCCGGAGTTTGTTGTTCAGAATTTGTTGTTCGCAAGATGTTTCGCAGACTTGCTCTTTTTATTTATTGATCCCCCCCCCCCCCCCCCCCGCTTTTATCTTGTGGTAATTAGTTTTCTCGCTGCAACGTAAAGTAAGAAAATAAATGGGTGAAGATGGAAGAATTTTTGCTCATTTTATCTTTTCTTTAGCGACTCTGCAGTCTGTCTTTGCTGTGTGATTTCTTGTTTTTTTTTTTTTTTTTTCGTGAGTTTCGTAAAAAAAATGTCTGCATAGACTTAATATGAGTCTTAATATAAGTCGAGATCTCTCTTGTGGTCTAGTCCAAACCTTTATATCGTTTTTTTGTTGTTGTTGTTTCTATGAATCACCAGCAGATGTAGAGTTGCTGGTATACTTTAGATTATTGTTCTGCTGCAAAACTCTTTATCTTAACGAGATATTCTCATTCACGATTTTGCTTGAGAGCATAATTGTTTTTAATTATTAAGACATAAGACAGCACTGGAGCCCCATAACATCACGACCACAATACAACTGGAAGATTAGTCAGTTTTTAAGGGACGTACTTTTTTACCAAAAGTCCAACTTTGGTCTCTTCTGTCCAAAGAGTATCTTACCAAGTCTCTGGAAACGAGACAAAAGCAGAACTCCCAATCTGAAAAACAAACTCAATATTCCCTGAAGTAAACGTATAAAGAAAAGTCACATCTATCACTTTACAAAATAATTTCTATAGATTAGGATGATTGATTGGCCTAACAAAATTAGTCTGTCAGACCACATAGGGTCAGCGCTCATGAGCAATATCCATGTTATGCCTGTCCGTCATAGAAATCAGGGTTTTGTTTTTTTTGGCACATTTGCGATCTCATTGCTTCATGTGGCCAGAAAGTTTCTGTTTAAGAGATTTCTTGATTCTGCAGGTCAAATCGTAATTTGGTTTGAGATGGACTCATGGGCTATGTTGGTTTTCATGATTTACAAATGGAATCACGGTTGGTGAATCGGATGGTCTGATAACATTTGTTCATTACTATTAAACCGAAGAAATCTGTTGAGGCCGTTCGACATAAAATGCAGGAATATCTCGAAGAAGATGAATCCTTTCTTCCGTTTAAATATTGTGCATTCAAAAGGCAGGGAATATGAACAAAACCTTGCCGTTTCACTGGATAAAGACTTGGGACTAAACTTAAGAGTCTCCAGCTCCCTTTTCTTTCCTCTCTTTCCATCTCTTCCAGTCTGCGTGATCGTCTGGTATGGGAGGAATTTCACACGTCACGCACTCAGACGCGGCAGCCACCGCGGTGGCCACACACACTGGAGTTTCTAGTCGGTTGACGAGTGGATTATCAGACTCTGAGGTGCAAAAAAAAAATAAAAATAATCAAAGACGCTGCAGTCAGAAGTAGTTTTAAAGAGCTACTGGTAGATAGTGGCTTTTACTACCCGTATTGGTTGTCCAGTTTCCGGGTCTCGCCTCCTTGTGATCCCAATCTGTCATGTGGACGCTTTGGAAATGATAACTATCTCACTTCCAGTGTGTGTCCTGGCTCCGTGTTACACCCCGGACGCGCAGCCCTTGTAGCGCTTCGGCAGCCGCGGGGTCAGAGGTCAGCCTGTGAACTTAATGAGACACAAAGATTGAAGGAGCAGCGATGCCAGTGTGAGATAATCTGTCCTGGAACCAGTTTAAATGTTTCATTTTCAGATTCGAACCTTAGAAGGAATTCATGTTTATGTTTGTGAGACAGACTAGTCTGTTAAATATAAATATCTTCATAGTTTATCTGTGAAATAAGGACAAGAGGTGAAAAGAAAACATAATCTAATCGCAGCGCAATTTATCGTATTCGACGTAAACAATCATTGATCAAAGCCCTTTTCAGAACCAGCATATTTGCCAGCATAAGAGAATCGTCTGATAGATGATTAAGTCAACAAATCCGCTGTTTCTAACGAAGAACATGTTCCTGGCACTTTAAAGAATAGCTTCGGTAATACGAGGATGGAAACGGGGAATTAACTTGACGAAAACAAGAGGAAATTAAAGTTTAGAAGCTCAAAACCACATAAAGCGTTCCAAATTACAAGAGCGAAAAGGAAATAACAGACGATGCGGGGAAAAAAAAAAACCCACCCACATTCTGTAGCTGCAATGGAGATGACAAATAACGGGTGAAACCACAATATGACATTCAAATGGTCTAAAACCACAAAAACGCTTTTCTTCTGCAAGCTTTATATTTTTTGCATATTTCCTATTTCACCCTCTTTTTTTTCACTTTAGAGAAATGATCCAATGGTTTTTTTGTTGTTTTTTTTCTTCAATCTGTTTGTCTGAGCATCATCTATGATGCAGCGTTTCTGTCATTTTAAAGAAAGTGAACCAGTTATGATGGAGATAAACACGTCCAGCCGGGCCTCCATGTTTCAGCAAGAAGCTTAAACGAAGCTCATATTAAGTATTTATATACAATATTCATTAAACCCAACTGCTGGGCCTGGAACTAGATGTTGGAATCTTTGTTTTTTTTTTTTTTTTTATACGATGAATTGAAAAGCAAGATGTTTCATCGTTTCGTAACCAAATCTGTTTTAAATATCTCCATGACCTAATCTGCCTGGTCTTCATAATGCTGTTTTGTTACCAATATTGTCAAAAAAAAAAAAAAAATTAAAATCATTACAGTGCAGATATTTAATCTGACATTAAGTCAAACAGTTATGTAATCTATTTACTTATGCGATTTCGCTGGATTGTTTCTGGGGTATTGACTGAAAAGTGGTGAATATAAATGCTCACCTTGTGTTTCAGAGTCTTTATTTTTATTAAATAATTAGAAAACTGTTCAGTTTTTCTCATGCTGCAATTAGGGTTTGGCAACCACATACATTGAGGTTTACGTTACAAAACGTACGGAGCTTCGAATGAGCACTGTTGCAAACAACCGTAAAGTTTTTGTGGTCAAGATTTGTCTTCCCAGCTGGACTTCCTAATAAGATAAAATAACATTTAAAAAACAAAAACAAACATTAACCATCTGTTCTTGTAGTAATGGAATACAAGAGCAAACGTATTATGCCGCGCAGGCCTCGCATGAAACGGGGCGACGTTTCGCTGATTTATCACTTTAACAGTTTTATGCTTGAAAGACGAGAATGAAAACAGTTTGACGAGCAATATCAGCCATAAATTCAAACAAATCACTCAAGCATTTACTGGGTTATTGAGTTGTTCTCTGAAATAGTACATAATGTCTCACGCCATGGCAGATTTATGGCAATGGGAAGAAATAATTTTTGCTCTCCGATATGCAAAGTGCGGAAAACCGTATTGTTTTCTTCTGGATATTGGACGGACTAATGACTAAACATCTCAGGAGATCCCTGCAGGGGGGGGAAAAAAAAAACAAAAAAAGAGTCTCATTAGAGGTCATGTCATTATATCACTATAAGTGTGAGGTAAGGAGTGAATGGCTGGTGGAAGGAGGGGTGAACTAGCCGTGGGGTTGGGATGTGGGGGTTCCTTAAACATCTTTCAACGCAGCAAAAGCATCGCCAAAAATCTCTCCCACTTGAAAGAAAACCGCCAACAGCTGCCAAGGAGAGACGCTGAGCGGCTGGGGCGCCGAAACCAGTCTGATGATGACTGGTGGGGGGGTTCTTCAGACCCAGTCCGTGGGACAGAAACGAGTTTGGGAACGAAACTTTGACTGGCAACGGGTAACCGCCATACTGACATTCTGACATGCGGAGAGGCCAGTCTGACAAATAGGGAGCGTCAGGCGGCGCGGCGCTCCGCTCTTAGAAATGATAAAAGCTGGCACAGACGGAGAAAGCTTTCACTGAGTCACGCTGCGGTGGGAACGTTTACACGTTCAAAGAAACATGTGCAAATAGCGCTTCTTTGAAAGTTGTTCAGATAGGTTTTGTTATATTTTCGAAATATTAATTAGTATTTAGGAATGTTTACCTGCTTTTATTTTATTTTTTTCCTCATGCTTGATACCCAAAATAAACTTTGAGGGCCTAATTGTAAAATCAAAGAAAAAAAAAAACAAAAACACTTGCACTTGCATGTGGTACATGATTAACTCCATGTTTGGTTTAATTTATCAACCTGATTACGGACGGACCTGTGACATCACGAAACACTTGATTCAATCTGTTCTATTAAGTAGGGGGAACAAAAGCATCACACCTCAAGTACGCTAAATCTTAATATCATAAACGAGTGTCACACATGCGTCATGCGTTCACTCTCTCATGTGAAAATGCATTTGTTGATTTGAAACATGACAGAAAAAGAAAAGGAAGTTAAGCCAAGAGTTAAAGTGGCACAGAACAAAACAGGCATGAGGTCAAAAAGGTGTTAAAGTTCAGCTAAGCAAAGCCACATTCAACACACCCATGCTGGAAAAATCAGATAAACCTCTCATTAGACATCTTATCCATCACAGACAGTCCACCGCAAGCTGTGTGTGTGTGCGTGCGTGCGTGCGTGTGTCAAAGAAAAAGGTGAGCGATGAAATGTGATCTGCTAAAAGTTGTCAAGTACAAAGACACGCCATCCAAGCGCTTTGAAATAAGTCCAAACTCAGCAGAGACGGACTCTAAACTACAAACATGTTTTTCCATTTCAGAAAGTCAGAAAGTGTTCTTTGTGGATCTTGTAGAGCTGCGCGCTCAGCCGTGGAGGCTGGCACCATCACGTTCGTTTTCTGTCCACTCGTGAGTACGAGTTCCCTCTTCAGAGCAGGAAGGAATGGTTAAAAAAAAAAAAAAAAACAGATCCTTGGAAAGATCTCGCATCTGGAAACGCGTACGAGGCGAAAGGGATATAAGTCTGCTTTTTTACTTCAATGGGTTCTCTCCCAGAGAGCATTTGTAAGATGTTGCACTAAGTGCACACTTTATCATCTTATCTTGAGGTGGACAAACGGAATAAAAATTAAAAAAAAAAATCCTAATCCTCTGGTACCTGCTGAATACGCTCAATCACCTTTCTACAGCAAAAAAAAAGAGTGGCAGGTGGGGGGATATTTTCAAAGTTTTAGGTTTTAACTACAAATCTATGGCTTCCATTTATCTCAGCGTGAAGCCGCGCTTGGCTGGTCTCCAAACAGGGAGCCTTTTCTTCACAGGGATGAATATTTTCAGAACGTCTGAAAAGGCAACACACGAAACTCCCTCACCTTAGCATCACTTCAAATACATATCTTTACTGAAGGGTCTTTGCTTCTGTAAAAAACGGGTCTTTGGACTGAACCAAGTAACTGATAGTCATTTTTTCATCGAGTCAGGTAGACGTAAGTTGGATGTTTTTGCTGCGTTTACTCAACAAGGGAGCTAATTTTGCTCATTTGTACCCCCGTTTCAAAACGCAGAACAATCCAACAAGCGAAACGATCAGAAAGCTGTTCAGATCTCAAGTATGATTTATTTCTGCATTATTATTATTTCTGAAAACTTTCCCCAGTCAGACCACTGATTGCAGTTCTGGTCCCCATCTCATGGGTTACGACCCAGGAACAGACCAAAGTCGCTTCATGCAACCTCGTCCTGCCTAAATATGTTGAACCGCCGCCATGCGACCGGCGGATTTATTGTTTGTGTTATAACAAGGCTTTAAACTGCTATAAAAAGTGGACATGTAGACCTTAACCTACATATACAAGCCTGTACTCTTGTGTTTTAGACCAGCTCTCATGTGACGCCGAGTGTTTGACCAAAATCACATGTTGCAGCTTTAAAATAATGTCTTTGGGAAGGATGTTCTGTTCAGTCATCAAAAAATTCGACTTGAGCTTCTATTGAATTCAATCATGTCAGGATGATTTATGCCAAAGTTTGCATGTCAGGATGATTAAATAATTTTTTTTTTCTTTTTTTACCCTCTCTCAGCATATTTCGCCTGCATGTCTGACCATGCCTCATGACTGCCACAGCTTCCCCACTCTGTCATCAGGACAGCTGTAATAATTAATAATAATGCTGCATTCACAAATTCCAACGCTGCATCTGGTTTGCAGCGAAGACGGGCGTCAACAGGAACTACATAAAAGTAGGGTATTTCTTTCCCCCACCGTCGCCGCGGCCGTGCCTGCAAAAGGAAAGCCGGACAGTTTTCAAAGACGGGCCGGCTCGCAAATGCTTTGGGAATTCCAGTCAGGATGCCACAGTTTACAAAGCTCTAAGCTGTTGACACAATGCAGAACCGTCGTTTATCCAGCTGCAGTCGGGGGATTCTCAGCGTTCCCTGGAATACGGAACGAGGCCGTACAGTTTTTTTTTTTTTTCTTTTTCTTTTCCATTATCATTCCCAAAATTGCAGCCATGTGTCCCAGGGGATCCTGGCCTAAAACACCTCGGAAGAACAAAGCCACAGCATCGGACTGTAAAATGGCAGGCGGTGCATGTAGAGATCAGATTATTACAACCAACGAGGCAGAAGGGGTTAAGAGGGGTGAACTCTCAGCGGGTTTATCTGCATGCGGATGTGTCCGTCTGTCTGTCTGTCTGTGTGCATCCACGCATCTGGCTCGGCAGCCCCAATCTAAAATCTGAAGGAAGATTGATCGCCTTCTGGAGATAATCTATCCCAGACACTTTCAGCCACCCCCCATCTCCTCCAAACCCCCTTCTTCTTCTTCTTCTTCCTCTGTCTTAATCATACTCCTCCTCTCTGTATCTCCCAGTAACCTCACCATCCTGCCTCCTGTTTCTTAACATTTTCTGCTTTTTCTGCAGCCAGTATCTTCACCAGCCGTCGAACCTGAAGCTGTATCTAAAGAATCCCTGACAAGGCAATTTCCCCAAAATGTTCCCATCTGGCTTTAACTTCTGAAACGAATGGGACTCCTGACAGACATAAGGCTTCATTCCTCGTTCTCTTCGGCCCTCTTTGCCCGCAGCACCCAAAGCTAATGAAGACACATATTTGGAACATGCACTTGGTGTTACAGCGGGAAAGGGAAGAAACTCCTTGATTCTTGATCTCTCTCTCCCACTGGAAGAATAAAACAGCATCATTTTGTTCTTGTCGGCAGCCCAAGTTTGGTAGTTGTTGCGATTTGTTGACTGCGACACAAAGAATCCAGTTCAGTTCAAACCTCTTTGACCATATTTCATATCTTCCTCGAGTGTTTTTGTTTTTTTTAAAGTTACAACTAGTCAAGAAGTCAATCACCAAACACCTTTACCAAGATAATGCTATTTTAAAACTGCTGGGTGTGTGGGGGACTGCTAGATGGCTATTTGAACTGACTGTCAGCAAATACATCTCAACATAAAGAAATGAAGATTACGTTACAGCCGCAACCATAAATGTAATATTTGAAATAACAAATGAATCAACAGCGTTACGGTTATTTCTCTCCAGTGAGGATCTAATGCCGGCCTGAGGACAGACACTCCATATTAGAGCTAATGAACGCTATCGTGATGAAGGCCTTTGCTTTTTTGATTACAGAGGACCTCGGCACTTACTGGAAGACTAATTATGAAGGTGATGCCCTGCTTCCCTTGAACTCACCCTGAACCTGGTCCCCAGACTTTAAATGACGCCCTTGTGTTTGTGTCTGACCCCGGTGTGGAAACGGTGCCTGAGTTATCCCGGGGAAATTGCAGGCTACGCCAAGATTTAGTCGGGGGAGCACACCGCTGCCGCCGCAGTGCGCCTCTGCCTTCGACAAACATCGGATGGGTCCTGGCACGTCTCGTGCCCCCCCTGCCCTCAGCCCCCTGGCTAGATCTGCAACAATGTTGATACAGAGATCCAAAAGTGCCAATTAGATTTGCTAAATAGGTTTTTAAGCTCGGCTGATGTTTCGAAGGTTTATGTTCTGCTTAGCTAGATCGCCAAAATAGACTCGGTAATATTCAGTTTTCAAGTGGGGAGATTATTTTTATTTCCCATCCGCGATGCCGCGCTTTTTAATTTGAGATCGGCATACATTCGCGATTAGAGACCAGGATATAGGTTGGCTTGTAACAATAAGACATGTCAACATTTGTAGTCATTAAAAAGGTCGTTTAAAGTTTTATGGGAAATCGTGGGGGTTAAAACAAAACAAAACAAAAAAACATGATTCAGAGAATGAAGATGTATCCCATCTTCGACTCTGGTTTCGGGGAAATCTTTCCCACCAGGTGTGCATATGGAATGCATTTGTTGTTGATTTTGCTCAAATGAAAAGAGATTCATCATGTGAGCAGAGACAGCTGCTCCCAAAAAAATATGATCGACCCCAACGGTCAAAACGTGAGCACGTCGAGGTTAGATGAGTTTACGCAGAAAAAGCTGGTAAAACAAAACAAAAAAATTACTAACACTTCGCGCATTCCTCATTCGCACACATGCTTTTGATAGTTTGGAATACGTCCTCAGAGAAAAACGTCACACCGACGTTTTTACAGCTTCGATGCAACAAATTGCTTTTGAATTCCAAGTCGCCCAGTACAGGTAGGGGATATCGTCCGCTGGCATGAAAATGTGTTTAGTCTAAAGCACACAATCTCTGAGGATTTAGCCTGAGAGACGGGGGATTTCAAGATAACGCCTTGTTCTGGCCAAAGTTTAAAAACACCGAAACATGGAATGCATGGGGGGGAAAAAAGAGAAAAGCATACTGGCTGCTGATTTGTAAAGTACACAGCCTGTCAAATTCGCTTCCTTGCACAACAACACAGTTGAAGTTGTGCTAAATTAAAACTTGAAAAGCAGAACAACAAAAGTAAAATATGACAAATGAGCCACAGGTGTCTTTAATAAAAGCTCATAAAGTAAATCAGAATTGCCTTGTAGTTCTAGTCTGATTAAATTTAAGTTGTCATTCCTGATATTAAGTCTGTTTTCACAGCGCCTTTGTCCTGTTGATGAATACTTTAGCCAATATGTTTTAGGAATTGTATATTCTGTTTTGAACTATAATTTTGAACTAAAATGATTCACAGCTGATTTTTCATATAGTAACAAAGTGCCTTAAAGATTTTTTTGGTTTCGTTTTTTGTGAAGGGAAATGGTGTTGCTCTCATCTCGCACAGACAGTCGATTTAGGACACAATAATAATGCACCGGTTTGCAAAATCTTCATATGGAACAGAAGAAGAATAAAATTATTTTTTTTGTGCGTAAACCTAGAGAGGGAAAAATCGCCGTTCCTAGCGGCTTCCTTTGTCTCCAAAGAATCCACTGACTTCATCTTCTTTTTTTAAATTAACTCCAGTTAGCGAACATATTCGACTGAACTATTAGAGTCTGTAGTGTTTCTAGGGAGTCCACAAGATTCGACTGAATAATCAACGTTCTATTATTGGGATCGAGTTCATACTACAGTTAGACACACTTCAGTACACATTCCCAAGGAGAAAAGGAAAAGCCATCAGCATTAAGACACTGTCACATGTTTATTTGGAAGCCTCTGCCGTCTCTGGGACATTGCTCAGGCTCTTTAAGGATATTTAATCCAGGGTGAAGGTGATGGCCTGTGACACTAATAAGCAACCACCCAGTAACAAGGATCACCACTCTTGAACCCCCCCGCATCCCACTAAATCGGTGCAGTGAGTATGTTTTATCAGTGCACAACTTCGTCAAAGACATGTCAGATTTTAGCCTCCTCGTTTTGGTTCCAGTTTCCAACAAAAACCAAGGACCAAAACAGTTGGACTTTCTTCCACTTCGATCTTGTCTCTTGTTACAAAGGGATCTGTCCTCAATCAGGATTGCGCTCGGAGGGGTGGTTCAGCAGGACTTTCGTGATGAAACCGAATGCTCAATGGTAAAAAAAAACAACAAAAAAACAACAACAACAAAAAAACCTCAAGCCAGAAACGATAAACATCACAAACGCTCGTTTGTTTATTTGCCAGCCAGATCTTGAACATGTGGCTGTAAGTATTGTGAATTTGTGATAGCGAGATGAAGAGAGTCCGACGCTTGTGGGAAATGGATTAGTTGCAGATTTCCTCTTCTTCTACAGTTTTTTTTTTTTCTTTCTCTTTTTTCCTCCGATGAGGGTATGCGCATATTGGTGGCCACCAATATCTAGCATCAAAAGCAATACCAAAGCTGTTCTTTCCGACTGTAGAATGGCTGTCACTCCATTCTCCCCCCTCAATGTCGACCTGTAAAATAAGACTCCTGCAGGCGGAGTCCATAAAATAAATGGGTCTCACTGGGTGAATGAACATGACAGGCACTTCACAAAACCCAGGGTCCCCCACAGTAGCGCTATCATGCATGTAGTGTTCTTGGTTGATGGTCAGGGACAGATTGAGGATGTATTTTCTCAACACAGGTTATCATTTGTTATTACGCCAACGTTTAGCGTGAAAACTGCGCTTGAGCTCCAAAGCCCGAAAAAACCCTCGGTTCGCATTTTGACACTGAGAGCGCGCCTTACAGATCCAGATCAAACATCACAAACAGTTTCTCTCTTTATTCTGCAACACAATCTGCCAACCCCCAAGTCCAAACTACTCGAATGCTCTGCACCTTCAGGCACCCCGACTCTTCTCGGCGAAGAAGCAAACAGTAACAAACTTACTAATGTGCACCTCAGAAGTATTTTAAGAGTTCAAACATTTAACAACCATTTGGAAACATGATGGCGTAATTTTACTGTTGTGTGTTTTGCACTTTTCAGGCAAGAACAAAACATACTATGTTCATGTTTTTAAGTTTTGATCCCTGATCTGGTTCCGTTCCACATACCTGGCTTACAGTAAGGATGGGATGCAAATCCTTACTGTAAGTTTACTTTTCTCAAGTCTAAAAAGGAGATAAGTTAGGATTTTGATAATGAACTCGCTTGTAGTTCTCAGTCTTGATGTGGTTAATGTGTGGTGGTAGTATTAGGTTTTTAACGTTAGGGTGAAAAGATGTGCGATATTGCAAAGGTTGACTGCAACGTTCCCAGAGCTGGATGATCTGCTCCGGCATCAACAAAGAATAGCTGGAAAAACTGTTTGTTGCATTTTTGTTAATGCAACAAAAATGTTTTTCTGTCGTGTTTGGATGCGTGAAATCAGTTTTAAGTCTGATTTCACGAACGACATTAGGCAAATTCCACTAATTACAAACTTCTAACTGTAATGGTTTAATTTAGTTGCAGTTTTAAATGTAACTCCAACACAGTTCAATTCCCACCTCAGCTTGTCTTCCTGTTGGATTTTCCACGAACACAGGAATACAGCATATGTTCTCCTTTCCTCATGTTTCTGGTGTTTTTTTTTCCTGCCACACGGATACGATAATCATTTAAGTCAATGAACAGCCTAGACCTGTCCTCTCTTATGATTTGTACTCTTGTAAGGACATCTATATAGGTGTCTGCGTTCAGGTCTGGCAGTATCACAGAGGCACATGTAAGGCCTAAGCACGCTGCGTTGATCACCTGATCCACCCTGCCATGCTTGACTGGAAGTGTGGGAATGTGTCATCTGATATCATACCTCAAGGAGGGTCTGTGAGGACCGAGGAGAAAACCTACCAGGAGGATGGCATGAAAGATCTGACATGATCTGATCGGATCGATGAACGTCACGGGACTCTTAAATAAATGGTGCTTCTTCACTCTGCACTGCATCACTTTCCGTATTGCCACTTCAAAATTTTGTTGGTTCCTGTTCAAGCAAGATGAAACAAAGGAGACATTAGACTCAGCGGGAACTATGCATTAATTTACATGTCTTAACAGGCTGACAGCTGCTTCATGTGGTCTCTTGAACTACTATGGAGTGCCAGGGTTTGAATTTTGTTTTTAAAAGCGTCTGACACTATCACCTGGTATTCAGCTCAGTTTATATTTAAACAACTCTGACAAACTTTCTTTCTGCTAAAGGAAAAAAAAAAAAAAAAAATCCCAAACATGATACTTCCACCACCATGTTCACTGAGAATAAGGATGCGTTCACAGTGATTTTCCCCCACGCAGAATTTTTAGCACTTCAAGACGAGCAGTTTTGGTCTCACCCGACATCATGTCTGCTGCGCGCCCGCTTGATTTGACTAAACTATTGTCTAAGCCAGTAAGCATTTTGCTGGTGTTGGACGCAAAACTGAAGAGAACCACTTACGACGTGTCAAGTTGCAAATGATCATGTCCATCCAATGACGTGTTTCAGCTTTACATCACTGTCGACCGAAACCAAAGCTCATAAATACCTGAAGTTATTTGGATGCCAGAATGTTGCCATCCAGGTGTTGGTGTTTTTTTTTTTTTTTTTTTTTGTTTTTTACAAGCTTGTGATACCCACTTTGTAGTTGCATCTGGAGTAACACAGAGAACAGAAAGCAGAGGTGAAAAAGAGTGACTGTTAGATGAGACGTAATGCTGAGAGAATGTAGTGAGACTTTCTTTCTCTTGCAACCAAAATAACTTTGTGTAATTGTGAGCCAGTTTGCTTAATTTCGAGCAATTTTGCTTTCTAGTCCACAACAACAACAACGAAAAACTGTTTTTAAAAATCATCATACCCCCTCTATAACACACTGTCAATATTTCTGAGAACGACAGCAGTTCAGATCGCTTCATCTCTCGTTCAGAACTGTGGCCAAGTGCGGCGCCTAATCTGTTTTGACGACTCGCCGATGAGTTCTTGTGGTTTCTTCAGAAACTCTCACTGTTTACTGTCTGTCTAATGAAGCCTTCCTGTTTGATGTTAAACACGAGCCCACAGATCCAGGAGGGGAGGCTCATGGCTTGTCTCCACCGACGAGCGGCGGAATCCAGACTTTTAATCATAATCCAGAACTCATAACAAAAGGTGAACCTAGGTTATGTTTAATGTGTCTTTTCACGATTAATTTTTAAGACGATCTGAAATGGCAAATAGAAAAAAAAAAAAAACGTTTTGTGATCTGTTCATGATTAACAAGATTCATTCTTTCGATCATCTGTTTTTTATAAGATACTAATTTCATGATAGCAGGATGTCTGGAGCAGGGCCTTATTTTGTGACCCTTGAGTGTCCTGGGTTTATATTACCTTTGAAAGCCTGGAACATTTTTAATGTTCCCTAAAGGACACGAGCGCAATCTGGTTGTGACTCATCCTTCTGTTTCCTGTTTATTATTATTAAAATCAGTTTGAGAGTGAATTTGCAGCTTGAAGTCAGGGACCCTTTTTTGTTCCCTCGGCCTGATGAGGGAACGTTTTATCTCCTTAAGCGGCGCGTTCCGCCTCAAGTTCAGCACTTGTTTGACGCGTCCCGAGCCGACCCACAGATCAGACTTACCTTGACGGGTCGAATGCCGTCGATGCAGATGCGTTGAGATAAACCGACCGCGTCAAATGTTTTTACGCTCGCTGTCAGAACAGTAGAGCACTCCGAGTGATCAGAAAGACCACTAAAACCAGGCCACTTATTGTTTGGAGTGGCTCAAGTGAAGAGCAAGTTTTAACAATATGGGGAAAATGCTTGAGGCGTGGAATCAGTCAACTTTAGTTTTTTTTTTTTACTATAGACACACAAAGTGTTTTTCTTCTTATCACTCCAAGCATCTATGCTAAGCAGGATTCGTGTTTACCTCTGTGTGGCCTGAACTGCGTTTGCCCTGAACAAATCAAATGCAACCCCATCTGTCGTTTCTGCGCTGCAGAATGCCGCCAGATGAGCGTTTTTGTTGATCTGTAATGACGGACGATTTATCTTATTTCTCTTGTCTCCCACTAACTGGACCAAGTCCATTTCCCTTTGCAAAAGAAATGATTTTTTTTTTTTTCTTTTTCAGACAATCGTACACACACAAACGCACATCAGGTCTTTCCAGATGCTCCAAAACAAAGGCTCGATTCTTGGAAAATCCCCCCCTTGCACTCCCCACACCCTCTAACTCTAAATTTGATTAGACAATTAAACTGGTTCTGCTTCCCAACCTTCTTTTCTTTTCTTTTTTTTTTTTTTTTGGTAATCTGTGCTTCATTTGCTAGCCGTTAGTGTCATGTCAGTGAACAGCTCAGCCGAGTCATGCTTCTCTTAAACGGGTAGCTTTCACATGCTGCGTCTTGTGTAGAGATGAGACGCGGATCGTAGTGCAGAAGGCATGTGATCAAAATACACCATGGCTAAACTGTGGTGTGCTACCACAAGTGCCTTTACATTCTTGCATCATTCCATCGAGATTGATGACAATCCAAGAAATCCATTAACCAACCGTTTTACAGAAGAAAGCAAAAATAACCATTTTCTTTAGTATTTTTCACCAGCACCATCTGTCTATGGTTTAAAAACAATGTATAGAAGGAATTATTAAGGACAAACAGCAATTCAAACCTTTAAACTAGTTATTATTTACATGGTTAATCGAGGTAGGATGATCTAACGATGTGAAACATGTAGCGTAGATTGGATTTGTGTTTAATGTTCAAATGGAGCCGGCTGCAATATTCAGCAGGACAGTCAAAAACTCATGACCACACTGGTACTGGGAATCCACAGAGCTTGGTCTTCCATCAAACAGACTCTTCGTTGACCTTACAATGACCAGGTCAGCGGCATGGAGATTTATGTAGAGTATAAAAGTCCTTCTCACCTTCCAGAACATATAGACCTTTTATTCTCATCACCTTAGGTGAGAATAAGTATCCAACGCTAACATGATTAGCTGCTAGCCTCATACTCCTGGACTTATCTAGATTTAAACACCAAGAGAATCATCCGCTCCATTTCATATAATGTGGCTTTTAAACTTTTCGCCACACATCACTTCAAAAGTCCTCAACTATAACCGTTAATGTTTTCCGTTATTGGTAGACATTACGGTTTGCCCTTGATCCCAGCAGACTTTGCATGACAGCCATCAGTTCATATGTATTGAAATGAGCTCCTTTGTTTTCAAAGAAAATCTGCTACTGTGGTGCTATTGTGGAGAGACGACTAAATTGACCACAATGCTAACTTCCCTCTGGCTCATTTATTCCAGGAGCAACAATTACATGAACACAGATGCGAAAAAAAACAAGAAAAAAAAAACTGTCTTCATTATGTGAAATCAAAGCAAACAATTACTACAGTATGAACAGTGGAGACTTCTTTTTGCTTTGTATGTGTTGCACATAAGACACTGGAAATGATGCCAAATTTAAGAAGTTGTACAGATTCAAAAATTGCCATTCCTTATATAGAACTACAAAAAAGGAGAAGGAGTATAGAGTAAGCCTTTAAAAAAAGAAAGCAGCAAAAAGTAAAAAAAAGTTGGATAATTAGGACAGAAAGAGTCTAAATCTTAAAGCTGCATGGTGGTGTCCGCGGGAACAGTTTCTCCCTGGGAAACCGAAAACAGCACATCCAATTTTTCAAGCATCCTGCCTCTTCCCCCCCCCCCCCCTCTCTGTCTCTTTTTTTGAACAATTGCATTCTGTAAATGCACACAGAGACAGCTGGGATTTAGTCAGCTAGGTAATTACAGGACGCCAGCCAGGCTGCAAACCAGCTTCGCCACTGAAGAGCTGATTGATTAAAAGAGGTGACAATGACAGGACACAAAATGCTGAACCCCCCAGCAATTTACCTCGGAAAGCACAAATGTCTCAACTTTTATGAGCACCATATTTATTTATTTTTTATAGTAAATGTGGAAGACATATTTTCCCAGACAGCTGAGAGATACAATTTGCAACGTTATTGTTGGAAATTAAATATTACTTTTATCATAAGCCGCAGAAGCAGGACAGAGTAAGATTTTTTTTTTCTTATTTTTTTAAACATGGTCATTTTTGTGGAACTTCTGCCATCTGTTGGTGGAAAATGTGGCATCATTAAATGTATATTTAGAAAACACCTTCTGCTGCCTTTGCTTTTTGATTAACTTTTTAAAGTGTGCACGTGTACATAAGTAGATCTGACTTTATTATTGTAGATGATGTTCATATTTCATACTAAAAGACATGGGGTTTTTTGTGTAAAACTGCTTTATTCTTCCTTTTGTTCATCTCCTACCATTTGTAGCCAATTCCAATGTCCAAAGAAACTCCCCTTTGGTGCAAGATCCAAACAAGTAATATGCAAATTTCCTCCACCGCTGTTGTTTGTGAAAGAGCACAAAGAACAACGTAGAACGGCTGCTGTGGAATATTCAAAGCAGAATTGAAATTGCTTCTAGCTATTGCTGAATTTGAATGTTTCTGATTGTTGCTGATATCATATCAGCAACAATCAAGCGTATTTTCACCTGTGGGTTGAAAATGCACTGCAGCATCACCGGCTTGTGTTGAAAACATTGGATTATTCAAAAACTGTGCATCTCTCGGCTTTGTACCTGTGAGTCAAAGCAGTGGTTTGCATTTGAGCGAGCGAGCCAGCAAGTGGTTAACCTGTTGGCGCTTCCTCTGGATGAGTCAAATAGTTGCTTTACTGCAGCTTAAGTCTGTTAAGGTCTAAGTCGGGGCCTCAAGGCTCTGAACCTTCAACTGGGGTGTGGATTACTGACCAGACATCCATAGATGAATTAGTTTTTTTCCTCTCCAGACTGTGTTGACTCGCCAGTCTCCTTCTTGCATTTGGAGAAACAACTGAATATGTGACTCTCTTTCCCCCTCCCCAAAAAGCATCGAGACGGCATTAAAAATAACAAGCCCTTCAGCTCTTTTGCAGCCAGTCAACAGATTGTTTTAGTCTGGCACAGACTGCTCACTTTAACCGAGCAGAGGTTTAACAGGTTTTTTTTTTTTTGGGACTTTAAGATTTAATAGTGTGAGAAAAATTCCCAGCTAAAGCAAATATGTCTCTAATAGCCCATGGAGAAGCAGTTAACCACAATCCCGTCGGTGTTGTCCGAAGGCGGGTGCTGTCGTTGGGTAATTTTGTGGGTCACAAACAGGGCAGGAAATTGACATTTTCCACTGACTGTATAAAGTGACTGGCCACATACAACCCTCTCCCTCCAAGTTCACTTTGTAAGTTGTAACAGCCAGATGCTTTATGACTTTTATTATTATTTTTTTTTTTTTTACAATACTTTATTGGAAAAAGAACACTTGTTAGTTTCAATCTGGGACCTCGACCAGGATTGGATCCATGGCCAGAAAAGGAATGTGGCTAATGGTTACAATTTTCATATTCCACCTTGGATGAATTCCCAATACGGAGTGGCTGGTGTTTGAATAAACCTGCAGATACAAGATTAACTATGTGAAACGTAATTGATATTTATGTCTTTGTGCGCTTCAGTTGCACCTGGTCTATTTTTGCTGGAAGTACATACCCAGTGATGTTGCCAAAACACTGGACCACTAATGAAACCATTAATCGATCTTTTTTTTTTTTTCTTTCCACTTGTCAATAGCACTGGTGCAGTTATTAGGTCAGTGTATTTTCCACATACAGCCTTTTCCACATGTGGAACGCTAACTGGAGTAGGCTAACGGGATAATCAAGTGGCCGGTGGGCGAGCACAGACGTCCGGTGATTTAACGTTGTCCCAAAGTGAGAAAGTCACAACTCATATCATGAGAAAATATATAGCTTTGAGTGCAAAAAAGATGATTACTGTAACTTACACGCTTTATCTGCACTCACCTCGACATGCTGAATGCTCGGAGTGACGGAGAGAATTTGCACGGATGTCGTAGCGGTGGCTGAAAAAAATGTTGCTAGCAGTTGCTAAAAAAAGTGGAATTTGTTAGTTTGACTACAGCACATGCAACAGATACAAATATCATAAATTAGACATAACTGGGCAAAGCTTTGACTGCTCGGTGGGGACAAAGTGCGTCCAATCGGATCTTTACTATGTGGAAAACACTTTGACCAATTTTAGTTGGAAACATTGGCCGGCTCGGTTGCATGAAGACCAGAAGCAGTTTGACGTAAATTCGAAGCAGTCTACAAAGAGTAAACATCCAGTACTGTGCAGTAGAGCTTCCTGCTTTGATGATGCACATTCACTCACCTCAGCATGTTAAATGCTTGGAGTAGCTGACGAAGCATGGGAGTTGGCCATTTTTTGATTTTTGTCAGAATGAGGCCACTCATAAACTCTTATGTAGAGTATATAATTTTCAGTCCAAAATAATTAGGTAATCATGATGTATGTGGGGATGAAAACAAAGCTTCGTCTTGAATAACTACAAAAAAATCAAGTTTTATTGCTTTTTTTTTTTTGTTAAGTGATCAACTATGGAGGAATTCCTCCATAATTCACTTGGTATAAGTGGACCACAGAATTAAAATCAGTAGCTCTGCAGACACTACATTTGAAGGACACAAGAAATCCTTTGTTGCAAACCCTGTAAGTTTGAATCTGTCCAGATCAGGTTAAAAAAAAAAACCAAACAAACAAACTTAGATGTCCTTTTTTCTTGACTGTATGTGCAAGCAAAAATCCAAGCACAATTCACTGATGCTCAACTTTTCTCACAGCTCCCTGACCTCCTTCTCCTTTTCCTGCTTTCGCTCTGCTCTCTGACGAGCAAGATGCATAATAATTTTGTCATCTTGGCTGCTGAATTGGGTCAACGTTTTTTCCACAGCCGGCTGGACCAAGAATCTATGCCTGAGGCTGCAAAAAGATTCGCTCACTGCTTCTGTCTGTGTGAAAGTATTCAGGCGGACAAATAAGTCGTCCATCTATTTTTGCCTGCAATCTAAAATCAGACTAATTGTACTGTGGTTCAAGTTGGCACTGACATTTTATGTAAGAAAACAGAAATTAGCCTTTTAGCGACTTATCGTGCCTTGAGAATCTCCATGTACTTCTTAAATTTTTTTCTTATTTTGCACAAATCGCATTTGCATGTACTATCCCTTATGGTTTTATGTGGAACGACGCAAATAAGCACATAGCTGGAGTGGAAGGAAAGCTGTGCATTTTCATTTTATTTCAAACAACACAGAATCAGAAAACTGTGCCAGTACTGTGTAGTAGAGCATTTTACTGTAATTACAGCTAAAAGTTTCATGGTTCTCAACATTTTTGCCAAGTCTTGTTTGCAAAACAGCTCAAGCTGAGGCAAAGTGGATGGATTGTGTCTTTGAATAACAATTTTTACGAGAGCGTTAGTTGGATTTTGGCCCTGTCTGTGAACAGTTATGTCTTTGAACGTGACGTAAGCCATTCCGTTGTAGCGCTGAGTGGACATCGTGCATTATTATCCAGCTGGAAGGTGAGCCTCCAAACCAGATTTGATGTCTTTAGCAGCCTTCAAGGCCTTCAAAGGTATTTCTGGATTGACGTATGAGAGATATTTCATCTCCAATTGATGGGAGCGTTTATGTGGGGGAAACACTCCCCCACGGCATCACATTAAACAATGTGATGTCGTAGTTGTTCTCTACTAATTGCAATAAATGTGAGACAAGTGTTGTTTTATGTGGTGAGGGTGTTGGGTGGAGGAAGCCATCTAGAGAGCAATTGTGGGCGATACATTGGCCTGAGACAAAATTCTGAATCCAGTGTTTCAAACTTCAAGGAATTCTCAAGTATTTTCACAGTTCTCTCTTGAATAATAAAAATATAAATATTTATATATATATATATATATATATATATATATATATATATATATATATATATATATATATAAAATTATAATTTTGAAATTGTTGTTTTCAATTAACTTTTGAAGTTTCTGCTTGGAAGCGGTTTAGTACATCCAAAAGTCAAATACCTTTGATATTCTTGTTTCTTTCTCAAAGACAAAAATACATTTTTAAGTTTAAGAAGACAAAATGTGTGCTATTTGGATACGGCAAGAGAAAAATCCCCATTGAGACATTGACAAAACACTTGAAAGAATTTATTACCTAGGTTTGACAATTGTACTCAAAACAAAAGGAAAAGAAACTCAAGTTTTTTTTCTCGAACTGCGTTGGTGATAAATGAAAAATCTCTTTTTACCATTCGCTGTGCAGTATTTACTAGAGAGTTAACAATACAGTTATGCAGATTACTTTTCATTACAAATTAATATTTTACTGTGGCTATTAAAACGCTATTGTACAAGTTACTTCATGTCAATGTTAGAAAACACTTGTAATTTCACAAATAAATGTAAGCTGAGTAAAAAAAAAAAAAAAAAAAAAATTAACGGATTTAATTTTAATAACGGCACAAAGGACAAATTTGAACATTTTTACATAGAAACGAGTTCATGTTTGTCGGCCTCGTCTCTTCAGAGTAAACTATCAAACTTATGTTTTGCTGTAACTCATGCTTCATCAACACATCACTGACGATAACGGTAGAAATAAAACACAACAGTTTTTGTATTTTCGCTATCAAGTCTCACACTTCATGATCTCTCGGAGGCAGATGGTGGCGTAACAGGAGGAGTCTAGGTCAAAGTTCAAGCCGAGTGCGAGAGACCCCGGGTCCGATTCCTGGTTCTTTGCGCCGTGGCCGCAGGCTGCTCTGTGCAGCTGGTAGCTGAGGTTGTGTGGGACGGCCAGCAGGGGGCGGTAGCAGCCCGGAAGGTTCAGTTTGAGGCTGCTGACTCTGAAGCGGCTCTCGGCCAGCCCGTCCCCCGCCAGTCTCTCCTGGTACCAGGCTCTCATTGCGTTTTCTGGATATTTTACAGAGTTCCCTGGTATTGGCAATAACACCTGAGAGGATGACAAAATATTGATGATGTAATAAACATTTTAAAAAAAGCTTGATTATTGCATGTGTGCCGCAGTAAAAGTACAGCTCAGGAAACGACATACTTGTTCTAATGTGTAAACTCCTGCTTGCTCCTCTTCGCGCGTCACCACATGGATCTGAAGAGGCAAAAGGTCATAACAGCAAGTGATGTATTTGAGATGAATGTATGAAAGGATTGAAAAGCCTCCAATTTTGTGTTTTATTTGGAGAAACAACTTATAACGTCTGACATGAAAAGAGGTGGATAAGCAACACTTGATCAGTTGAAAGCAGTTAAGGTTCAAGAAAGTCTTTTACTGATGGGAATTAATGAGAAGTCTTTCAAAACGTCCCTTTAAGTTATTGTTTCTGCTCAATTTCTGATCTTACTTGGGGAGAAACGGTCTCTCCGGTGTCCTCGGTTCTGTTTTGTCCCGTTTGCGTCCACACCAGGTCTCCTTGTCTGACACACAGACCCATGGCAGCGAGTCTGTGTGCCGCCGCGTCATTCCACACCCTGATGACCACAACCGTGGAACTGTTAAAATGCTACCAAAAGGATTCCCGTATTTCGGAGTTGTAGTTTTGCCTGAAGCTAACCTGCTGCAGTAGGCGTGAGGATAGAAAACCCTTATGCTGTGCGGCAGGCTGAGCCACGCCTGGACACAACCGTCTGGGCCGGTACCATAGCGGTTGAGGGCTCGGAGCATCAGCCTCTCCCTGGGCTTGGACAGCGGCATGAGTGCTAAAGATTCCTTCGGGTTATCTGTTTGAAGGAAGTGTCTTTTCGCGAGGCTGTGAGGATCATCACTGTCCTCTGGAGAGAAGAACAGACGTACAGCACTGACCTGAAATAAAAGAAAAAATGCAAAAAAGTAGTTAGGGATTTTATTATTTTTTTTGTTCTGCTACAGATTGCTGTGATGTGGAACTGCGGAGGACCTTAGTCCTCAGGGGTTTCAAATCTGACTATTCACTAATTCGTCTCTGCTCTTCTTCACATGCATGTGGCCACTTTTTGTTCTGTACTTTGCTTGCAGATTACAACGCTTGCACATACATTCTGCACTCATGACAAGCAGTAATATATAAAGACAAAAAAAAAGCATGAAATACGTATGTACAGTAATAATGAAATTGTATTTTGTTTCCTGTACTGATGTAATGTAATGAAATGTCATTAAATGCAAAACAAAATCTCAAAAAGAAACAGAACTGATAATAAAGAGATGATAATGACAACATGAAAAGTAACAAAAAGGACAAAAAAAAAAAATTTAATTAATACAATACCAGCACTAAATATAAACTCTGATATACAGTTTGTTTTGATGGACCAATGTTTAGTCAAGGATCATTTTCACTCCAGTGTCTTACCATATCCTCTTTCAGCAGAGCCAATCCGACTCGATCTGACAAAACGCTTTGTCCGCTTCCAAACCGCTGTGGCCCATAGTAGTTGACAAAACCTCTCCTCTGCAGAGACACAATAAAGATGAATATGGCAGTAGCATGTGTAGCCACCTGTAGCACCTGGCTGCTCTAGTACACAACACAAAAACGGGTTTTTAGCATCACAAATTTTCCTCTGACATAACTTCAAAAGCATTTTATTTGATAAGGTTTTGCTGATCACACTTCTTAGTTTCTTGTGCTCATAAAAGCGCCCAACATATTCTTTGTACGACACACTTGTGTAAACGATAGCCAGATTTAAGCTAAAAGACCTTTACGTTCTCCACGGCTTCCTTTACGAGAGCCGCCAGGCGAGTGTCCCCGTCGGCACCGGAGAGGTGTTGGTCGGAGGCTCCGTGTGGTCTGAGGTTGCGGACCACCAGGTCAAAGTGATTCCCCCGCAGCCGGCCCAGCTTCAGGGGCTCGTTGACCGAGCGGATCTGAGAGAGACGCATCCCTCTCTTCTCAAATTCTGCTGCTTTCTCTTTCAACCTAGAGAAAAAAAAAAACAAAACAATTACATATGAAGCAGCCAACACAGAAAGATTATCCAGTAGCCTCTTGATTTGTGGAGGTGACACTGCAGTACCGTTGTGGCGAGACCTTCTTGACCACCATGGACTGGTAGGTGACGGCTCTTTTGTCTTTGATGCCGGCGTAGGTGAAGTCTGACGGCAGGACCCCGAGAGTAGCAGCCATGTAGCTGATGGCTTCCAGTGTCTCCAGGTTCTCCTTACACAGGGTGAAAGCTGTGTGGCATATTAGTGGAATATTTCAACCAACTCAATACTCTATGCTTTGTAGACTTAAAATACTACATGCAGCCTCTTGGAATGAGAGACTCCACAGCCCGTGTTGAAGCTTGTTTTCAGAGGCACTATGGCACAAGGGTGAATAAAGCAAGCTCAACTTAAGAACTAAGAATAATCCCGACCTCAACGCTGATGACAATGTGTAGACCAGGCCTTACCGGTATAAATGTCTTCTTCCTTGCGTTCTTCCGCTGTCCTCTTCTTCGGCTTGCCGTGTTCTCTCAGTCTCACTGAGATCGACGTCCTCCCTTGGCTGCAGAAGCTCTTTGTCTCCACCAGTTTCCCGAACCTTCTGTTCAGAAAGTGGTGCACTGCAGTCCTGTGCTCCTTGCTGTCGTCCGGCCCGAAAGTGTAGGACGACCCTCGCACCTTCGCATCGATGAACCTGAAGAAGTCCTCTGCCTCCTCCTCTCTGACCAGTCGGGCCAGCTCCCTGTAGTCGGGGTCTTCCCTCACCCTGATCTCGGGCTGGATGGTGACGGTCAAGAGGAAGGGGAAGCGGTGCCGGACAGCTCGGTGGACGTTGGCTCTCTGGTGTTTGTCGGAGAAGGAGCCCAGAGAGAGCTCGGGGCCGGACGGCCGTTTTTCTCTCAGGGTCATCACAAACTGCTCCAGATCCTCACTCACGGATGGACCTAAAATAACATCTAAATCAAAGCTTCCCAAAGCAGGAAGTGGGGTATCTGAACCCGCCCCCCAGTCTGATGACACATCAGCATCTTGCGAGCCAGAACAGTACAGGTTCTCCTTGAGCTCTGTGTTTGTCTGGTTTTCCTCCGAGGAGGTGCAGCCGGCTGTCTGCACGGCTTGTCCTGTTTTGACCTTCTGTCCATTAATGTCGATCTCGGTGACGATAAAGTCCTCTACGAAGGTTTTGATGCTTCCAACGAAGCCTTCATGTTTCGAGATGAAGTATGCAGGAACATTTACAGACTCATCCCCCTTCATTGTCACCTTAAAAAAAAACACACACACACACACATTTAGTTATTGATCATAAAACAAAAATCAAGATTATAGCACAGAAATCACTTTTATACTCAGAAATTCAGAGCACAATTCATATGAAAAGAATAAAAAAAATATTCAAGATTAAAAATATCTTTTTGCTTTCATTGACTATGCTATTTCTAATAACTCGATAGACCAATCGGACAAAATTGCATTGACAAATCAAACCATAAACTGCGGCGCACTTCACATCTAGAATTATCTTAACAAAGAAATCAGACCTACCTTCACTGGTGACTCCGTCATTCCCTAAAAACAAAGGCCTGTGCAGCTTATCTGACCCTCTTCAAATTAAACCGTAAGTGTATCATGACTTTATAGAAATCATTCCGCTATTTGTTTACGGAACGGCGCCGCAAGCGCCGCGTAAACCAGCAGTTTGTAAACACGGCCACGCCGTGACACGATCCAGGGCTACTTCCGTACCACGTGACAGTCATGTGACGTTTCTTAAAGGGAGAGTGTTTGCGTTATTATTATTATTTTTATAAACGATGGCGGCAAACATATACACACGCCAAATATGAAACAAAAAGTAAAAAGAATAAAAATAAAAATATTTTTATGACTTTATGCTAAATCTGTGAAGTATTGACTGAAACTTAAAAGGCTACGGATTTTTTTTTTCACCAATTACAAAAGACTTTTATTGTTGTTTGTCATTTTTGGCTGATTCCGTAATATTTTATCTTAAACCGACAAAGAAAGATTTTCCAGTAGATTTTCCGGTATTCTCCGTTTTTTACACTTACGACTGCTTTTAATTTTTATATGTTTTAATTACTATTTAAACAGAGAATCAAATCCCACATTAATCGAGCTCAACCTTTTTTCTGCAGTAATAAATAAATAAATAATAATAATCATAATAATAATAATGAAACACTGACAGCACAATGACATTAAACGACTCAACTTAAATTAGGAGCGTTTGACCTGCTGAGGTCTGAACGCTCAGTGTCACAACTTCCTCTTGGTTCTCCTGGAGGAAAAATCTGCTCTAAAGTTTAGATCAGACGCCCCAAACAATCCAACCCGAACCGGGAATTGTGTCTGAGCCTAATTAACCCGATTATTTTAAATTAGATAAAATGACAACACCAGAAAGGATAAGGGTCAACAAAATCAGCTCAGTCAGTTCAGTTCAGTCTGTTGTCCAGGTGAACACTGAGGCCTTTATACTCCTCAACCAGTTCTTCTAACATGATGAAAAGTGTTTGAAATAGCCGTGTTTCTTTTCAAATCTGCAGTCATCTTCTTTGTTTTTTGTTCACATTCAAGATGAGACGATTGCTCCCCCACCATGACACAAAAGCGGCCCACAAGCTCTCTGTACTACTCCTCAGCTTCTTCTTCAACTCTGATGCACCGACTGCAGAGTCATCTGAGTGTTTCTGCAGATGACAGGACTTCTGCTGGAAGTCCGAAGTGCATGGAGTGAAAAGAAACGACGAGAGCAGACCAATTGGTTAGAAGATCTAAAACGAATTCTATAAATGTCATTGCACACATGATGTTTGGCGGAGGATTGGCATTGCACAGCCCCCAAAACATAATAACAGTGACGTGTTCAGGTGGCTACATCATGGAGTGAGAATGTCTTTTACCATGAGGTACTGGCAAGCTTCACACAATTTAAAGGAAGGATTGCTGGAGAAATTGAGTGTTTCACTCTCAATCAGAAAATGAAATAGTTATCATAAATCAACGCCAAAGAAACTTTTAAATGGCTTCAAAACACATTTGCTGACCAGAAGTTACAGAGTAAAATACTGTGTCCTCAATATATTACGTTTTGTTATCATTGTTAATTTAACTCAAATGATTCAAGTTACCCGAGGTACAGAATGTACTTCCTAAGTAGCTGAAAGAGCTTCAGACACCAATAGAACTCCCATTCGTTCTGTCCACATTGTACTCTGCACCACACATTTCCTTTAAGAGAAAAACATTAAAAATGTATGCCAATATCTTGTTGATGTTCAGTAAACCATTAGGCTTTACAATGCTGTTATTTCTGGGAGGGAAGGTGGGGGGAAGCGGGGTAACTAGTTTCTTTTTAACACATTTAAGCACTTTACTAGACCTCTTTTAGTGGTAATGTATTTATTATATTTCATGTACTTTTTAAGGATTTCCCCAGTTGTACGATTTTAATGTTGTGTGGATGTGAAATAATGTATGAGCAACAGACAACCTCAATTTTACCACGGGATTAATAAAGTTTAACTTAACTTAACTGAACTTAAACGAAGCGGCGTGAGTCATGAGGACAATGGTGGTGTCTTTTGGTGCAGTGTTCGAAAACATCCCTCTTCCCAGATGTTCGCCGTCTGCCAGAGAAATCTTGCAACAGAGAACCCTCAGGGGGAGAGCACTGATGTTCTCATTCCAAATGGGGGAGAATATTTTGCAATAACGAAACACAATGACTTCCTTTCAGTCTCCTCCCATTGGCCCAGCCCTCTATTTCTCCGACAAGAACAAGCTGTTCTTAGTGGAGTTTAGTGGAGACGCTAAACTCCACTGTCTGAGTGGAAGTTTAGCGTATTTCAAGGTGAGGTTTGCAAAAGGAAGATGGGGAAAGTCAACATTTTGTTGAAACGAAGTTACGTCTGCACGATAGGTGTGATAGCGGTAAGTGTTTTCTATTTACGGACATTTCTTTTTCTCCTTTGCTGACAAAATCTACTGTAAGACCCAGTGGAGTTGTCAGTATTTTTTATTGTATTATTTGGATTTTCAAATTACTTGGATTGTCTTATATTTATTCAGCAGGCATATCTTTTTATCGGATATTGAAATTTGTTTGATGATCTAAAACACTTAAAAGTGACAAAAATGCTGAAACAAAAGAAATATGTGAAGAGTAAAAAAAAAAATCATGTCTCCGAACACAATTCATTCCTATTCTTTTGTGTGTGTGTGTGTTGTTGCTATTATAGGTAATCGCTGTCCTCACCTTTGGAACAACTGTCTTTAGTCATGGAGTTATGTTTCTGTCCGAGGAGGTAACGCATGCAGAAAATCAAGCAAATTTGAAGCTACATTTGTTTTTTATGTCTTAAAATTAATGCGTGCACAACCTAGCAACAAATTCTAACTTTTGCAAAATTCACCTGTTAACAATTGTCTGTGTTTTATTGCACCTTGTGGGGTGTTGGATTATTTGAATCAGAGATTGCGGAACACTCCTCGGTCCAATATCTAATGTGGTTATGAATGTAAAACATACTGAAAGTTGCTGGTGTGAACTTTTGCCTTTTCCACTTTTCAACATGTTCCTTTAGTGTTTGAACACCTAAAAGGAATTAAAAAAAAAAAAAGTTATCAACAAGATTGACAAATAAAAGTTGGTACAATTAGGAAATCCTATTGATTTTCTTGAAACCGAGTTGAGGTACTTGAGATACTAATCGAATGCATCAGAAGTGTGCAAAAAGCAGATTTTCCACTGTTCAGAATACATTGACATATTTCATCTACAGGATATTCAAGTTTTCAAGGGGATATATTTCTTGTATGGGGTTTCTGTCATCCCTCTCCTCTTTGTCATCATTGGTGGGTTTGGTGTCTGGAAGGAGAAAAAGTGGGCTCTGATAGTGGTAGGTAAAACCAAAACAAAAAAGAAATGCTTTTTAGTGAGGACAACAATCTTCCATTATCTGATGCCACTGTATGTTTGCCAGTTCGCAGTTGGAATGATCCTGGGATGTCTGCTCTTCATCTTTATTGTAATATCCCTTCCATTTGCGTATCAAGAGGTAAACAGTCAGCAGTAAATCACAGTACGACTCTGAGTGTGACTCACTGCTGTTTCTTCTATGTTGACTAGCTGGAACTTAACGTGAAGAATAAATACCTCAGCATGTTGCCTCTCTCAAATTTTAGCTGGAGTGAATTATCGGAAATCGACTATACACAGAGTGAGGTAAGGAACCTAATTTGAGTTTGTCAACAAGTAAATATCTGTAGAGTTGCCAAGAATTTCATTGAATCATTGGTCATTTTCAATTGTTCTTTCTTTTTGATGTCTTTATTGCTTGGAATTGTAACACCTATTAATAATCTCTAATTAGACAGAATTCACTCCACATTGTTCCCCCATTTGACTATGACACTTCATTACTAAATACAAATGGTATTAAATTAATCTCTTTCTTCAAAAGTATACAAATACCCCAAAATGGCACATTTCTACACATTTATTAAAAATAGATACCCAAGAAATCACATTTATGTAAGTATTCACAGCCTTTGCTTAATTTTTAGAGAAAAGTAATGTAGGATGTATGTAGGTTATACATCCTACATTTCATTGATAAGTGGGGTTTAGACATTGTGTGAAAACCTGCTTGCTGTTTCTGGGGTTTTAAGATAGCCAAGCACTTCACCATGAGTTAACGTGTTTAGTTACATTTTCTTCAGTTTTTATTTTCTGTAAAACTGAAGAAAATAATAATTTTTATTTTTCTTAACTTTCTCCTCAGTTTCACTGTTGTGGGTTAACAAGTCCCAAGGACTGGGAAAACAACATCCCCACATCATGCCAGTGTGATATAGACTCCTCTGATGAATGTGTGAGTGTGTTAGTTCTTTTGCAGGAAATGGATTTCTCTATCAGCGTTAAAAGAAAACAGTCTGTATTGTTCCTGTGAGAATATCATTTTTGTTAAGCTTACAGTTGCACTACTTATGTCTAACATATTGTAACATTTCGAATTGTCATAAGACATTATTTACCTGATCATTCATGTCTCCGTGTGGTAGGTAGATACTTATGGACCTATGAGCAACGATTCTGGACTGAATTTTTTGAATCTCACGCCCATCAGGATTTATACCAGGGTAACAATCAAAATCTTTGCATGCTTTATTTCCAACTTATGGTTTCTGTATATTCAGGAGTAAGAAGAACCTGGTCTCAGGATTCAGTTTTGTCAGTTTCTTTCTTTTTTTTAACCAGTAATTCATCAGATTTTCTTACAAGTCATACATTAAGGCTTTAACACTTGCATCCTCTAAAAGCTACACGACAAGGCATACTGATTAATCTTTTCTCCTTCCCAGCCATGCATTCCAGTCTTAATTCAATTTGAGTTACGCTATTTTTCCATAGTCCTTGGCATAACGTTGGCAAAAACATTGCTGTGGGTAAGTACTATGCTCATTTTCATTTCTGCACGATGTACATCTGTATACAGATGAAATGTTGCTCGTGTTGCTAGTCATGTAGAAGCTCAGGCTTAAAAAAAAAAAAAAAGTCTCGATTTATTTTATTTTCCTGCCCCCTTCTGCTACTTTTAAAATTCGCAAAGACTACTAAATAAAAAAAAAAAAACACAGCAAAGAACTGTCTTTCTTTTATGTTTCCATAGATACTATCAGTCGGGTTGTGCATTGCAATTCTGTGTCAGCTGAATAAAAAGGTGGACACTCCAAACGTGGTGTACAGTCGAGAGGCCAAAGCAGGGCGTTATGACATTCTCAACGATGCTCAGGAACCGTCTTTGAAAACTGAATAATTTTGTTCTTCTTTTGCAATTCCCAAATATTGGGAAACAATGTTAACATTTAGCGATGCTATTTTATCATCAAATGTGTTATGAATATCACGCACGTACACCCGGTGGGGAGACTTCTGGAAACCATCTAAAAAGTAGGCTGTACTTTTTGTTTACGTTGTCTTTAACTTACATGTGTCTCTCATTAAAAATGAATATCATAGAAAAGTAGAAATATATTTGGTGATATATTTGGATTTATTTCTGCTCATTTTAATGCTTATGAATAACACTGTTTAAAAACAAATTCAAATTATAAAAAAAAAATACACAAACCAATGGAAAAAAAAACTGCAGAAATATTAGTTGGATGAAAGTTCTACGTTCAGGACTGTTTCCTCCACTGACCACTAGGGGTCCTCATACCGGAGGACCGCCTTTGTTCCTTGGAAAATGTCTCAAAAAACAACAAAACTTTTAAATATTTTAACTGAGCTATACATATTATATATATTGTTCCTCTGGAATTTAAATACTGCAACATGTACAATGTTAGAAACTTTGATTTATGTTATGTTATGGTTGGGAATGATGTGACGTCACGTTTTTTATCTCCTTTTTGTTGCTTTTATAACATTGAATAAAAAAAAATCACACTATTTATTTTGTGAATACGTTTTTCCTCCTCCACATTATATATATATATATATAGAATATATATGATATATATAATATATATATATATGTATATGTATATACATATATATATATATATATATATGTATATATATATATTATATATATCTATATATTCATATATATATATATTATATATATATATATTATATATATATATATAAAATGCTAACCTTTACACAGTTGGTAAATACGTATAAGGCCACCCACCATTCTAAGCACATATTTTAAAGTCGTAATAAATCACACTACAACAAATTTTAAGCGAAAATCAAAAAT
This sequence comes from Poeciliopsis retropinna, assembly GCA_010277075.1. Classification (NCBI taxonomy): domain Eukaryota; kingdom Metazoa; phylum Chordata; class Actinopteri; order Cyprinodontiformes; family Poeciliidae; genus Poeciliopsis; species Poeciliopsis retropinna. The sequence continues at coordinate 2,458,288 of VMRM01000027.1, read as the reverse complement.
CACATTTTAATTCCTAGTATTTACAGAACATTATTTCAGGTTCACATTGTAAATAATAATAATAATAATAATAATAATAATAATTAAAAAAAAAAAAAACAGTGACTGCATAAATAAAATTGCCATAACTTTAAACAATGTACTGCATATCAGGCATTTATGGTTTAAGTGTGCAGGTAGATTAATTTCATTTCAAAATGTTTAACCAAGGAGAGTCTCTCACTGCAAGTAGCTCATGCAGAAAAATCAATATCTATAGTGGTGAGTTGTTCAAAGGTTTTCAATGGAATTTCTGTAAGAAGCCAATAACTTATTTCTCCAACAAGAAGCTCTCTAGACCTCTGTGCAGTTCAGCAATTTTTTTTTTTCAAATCACAAGACGGTCTAACTGCATTTCTACTCTATGTGCAACAAAAACCAAGCCATCTCTTCAATTTTGTTAATCTGATCAAACATCATTCACCCATTTAATGTGCTTATTCAACAACAAAAAAAAAAACTGCAATGACAACATTTCAGTTATATACAATGTGCATAACAAGAGGTCAAGACATTCAATCAGAAATGTGCCTCATTCTGTTGGTCTAACCTGATTATATATGCAAGAAGTACTTGATTGTATTCAATAGAAGCATTTGTAAACACTGTTAAAAAAAGGTGCTGAAAGAAGCTTACAAATATTAATAATTTCCAACAATTATTGTTCAGTTTCATGTTTGCTTAAGGGACAAAAAAACATCATCTTTAACATAACTGTTTGTAATGCAGATGGCATGTTAAGTTAGAGTCTGTTTTTAATCCACAAACAGTGAAACAAATGGAGAAAGAAAAGACAAAAAGTGCATTGTGTGTGCATGTGGAAGCTTTATGTAATGTTCATCTAATTTCTGTAAAAAAAAAAAAAAAAATTGCATATAATACAAGAACACAATTTGTGGTACACAGTAAGGTTGGTGAAAGCTGCTTAAGATGCACCAATTTGGCTTTTACTGCTCAATACTGATTTTTAAAAAATCTTTTTATCTAAGACCAGGCTTGCTGATTCACATTAGGGATGTTTTTCCCCTCCAACACAAGCAAATCTAGTCCTGGTTCTTTGATAGAGGTAGTTCTTTATAGACTGAAGATGACAGAAGTTCCTAATATTTTCAGGTTTGCACTGAATAAAAAAAAAAAAAAAAAATCTGATTTCTTTAGTATTTGATCAAAATCAACCAATGTAAATTGGTTGATTTTGATTTTAATGCTGCTCCATTAATACTGACAAAACGCATTTCAGTAGGCTTTTTTTTTTTTTTTTTTTGAAAGCCTAAACAACTAATTTACAAATAAGATTTCTGTTGACAAACCTTGACAACATAAATGAATAATTCAATTAGAATTTTGCTGCAATTTTAATTTTAGGAAGGGAAATCTGCCATTTTCAAAAAAGCATCTTTTTTGTTTTAATGTTTCTGCGCTGTCCTCTAGAGGGGTTTTCTTGTACGAAAACGACAAAGGGGATGGAGGAATACAAATGTCAGCAGACGCAACAGTTCTTAAGCTCATTAAGAACCTTTTTGTGGGGGAAAAAAAAATTCTGCAGTGTTTTCGATAAAATGTTTGACAGCCTTTGAATCAACTGGATTGAGATAATATATTATAGTAAGTATATGGTTCCTACGCATTTTTAATGGCAAAAATTTATACTTTTCCAGACCAAATGTCCTTCGTTTTTAGCCCAGTTCGCTGAATATATAAAAAATATTTAAACAGGAGTCAGGCATATCCTAAAAACCAACCCGCAAAAAATTGGATTATAAGGAAAAGAAGAAGGCAACAACACAAACAGATTTGTAATTAGATAATGGATGAGCAGATAGATGGATGGCATTATCATGCCCTGGGGATGACAGATTGATGTTTGGCTGAATGAACATATAAATGAATAAAGCTTTTAGACGGCGGGGGGCTCAAAATGCATATGTCCGACCTGGTTTCTAATTCAATACTTACTCTAACGAGGAAAATCCTGCCATACTTTTCCACTTTTTTCCAGAATACTCAGGATCTACATATTGACTAAAAAAATATTTTTAAGAAATTGGACTTAAACAAAGTTGTGGCTTTCTCCAGAGTCACATGAAGCAAATAATACGGGGCATATTTCTGCTTGATTAATACCTCAACTTTGCTTCCTGTTTGGCATGTATCTATAACATAACGGCTTTGAGGAAAGGTTTTCCTTAGAGAGCATTTATGATCATGTTTTAGAGCTATAGATTTTTTATGAATCGATAAATTACAGGATTTCCAAAGAGTTTTCAAGCAGCTAAGTACATTTAAAATACATTTTTCTTCTTTAAGTCAGGAGAGCGCAGAAAGCCGCAGTCATAATTTTACATTTCTGGATCCCAGTTTTTATAACAAGCAGTGCCTACTGTGGTACTGAACCAACACGTTAGAAACACTGAATTAATCCCGGAAGGTTGGAATACAGAACATGAGAAAATAATCAATAGAATAGCTAAATTTCAAACCATTTTTGAACACATGAAGTAAAAAAAAAAAAAAAAAAAGGTAGTTATGTGCATTTTGAACTTAAAAAAAATATTAAGGGACATCTTTACATGTCCCATGGGGAGAAAAAAAGCACCAGAAAAACAACTTATTGGACAAAATATTCTTTGAAAGCACAATCTTCTATATGATGGAAGCATGTAAAAGTGTGAATATCATGTGAGTACAAGTAAAATTGCTTTGTTTTACAGCAGTAAGGCTTCAAACAGTAATATAATAATGTTAATCTAACCATGTAGATCACTTTCAAACATCAGTTACATGCAGTAACATGTATAAAATCATAACATATATTGCTACAGCACATTATAGCCTGGTTATGGTATGCAGCTCCATGTGCCAAATTCAAACCATGTATGCTTCTAGGAGTTAGCAAGTGTGTGTTTTCAACCGTACTGCTGCGCTAGAAAGCACCGGGAACATATCTGTTGGACTGGAGGAGAGCTATAAACTCCTGTTTCCTCTTGATCTGTCCCATCAGTTTGATGCTCATGGCGAGTAAGATGATCTGAGAACAGAAGCGGAACGCAGCAAAAAAATGCTTAAGATTCACGCAGCTACTCGCTAAACACTAAGCAAGATTGTGGAAGTTTGATGTAAATGTGATAAAGTAAAAGCCTTACCCAGAATACTCCGCTCCCAAACTGTATGGCCATCACCAAGGAGAAGGCCAACTTCAGCTCAGAGAGATAAATCGGTAGGCAAGGCTGCAGGTTGAAACAGCATGGCAACATTAAAGGCTCAAAGCAGCAAGCGTAAACAGGATATTGATCTAGGTGTTGTTAATGCTGTTTTCCACTGTGTCCAATTACACCAACTGAAGTTCACTCGCTGGCTTTATTAGCTGCACCTGACAGAGTGTTTGTCACACCGCACTCAAAAATTTGTCTGCAGAGCGACAGCAAAGGTCGACGGGAATCGGCCAGTTTCTTCCTCTTTGCAGTCAACAGTCACTTAAATGTCAGAAGAAACGCACAAAGAAGAAGACAGCATGGAACTGGATGAGGCCAAAGCATCCTGGAATGTAAATCGATCATTTATCTAATCAAAACAAATCAAAGTGGCTGCTTTTAGACCTGCAGAGATCATGATTGTCAGCCTTTTTTGCATTATTTTGGTGTGGAGCACTGATACATCCTGCCTTCTTAAGGTAGTTGTAGCGAAGGTTGTTGTAGCGCTGTCATTTGCATCCTTTTGGGCATCGTCAGTATAAATGGCTTCCGTCTCTGGCTGTGTTGAAGATTTTCTTTTTCTGTTATCTAGAAACAGCATTTGATTAACTTCTTGTTTTATTTTGGTAAGATTTTCCTATTGTGGAATCAGTTAGAGCTACTTCCTGTTTCATGGGTTTTACACTGGGCTTCAGTTGCTAATCAGCACACCTGTAGTGAATTTGCAATCATCATCTCTAGTACTTATTCTTCAGAAATTCCACTCCACACTGGATTTGTAAGGCTGGATTTTGAATTTTTTATCAATCCATGTGTCATATTTTCATCAGTCTTGCACTTGCAGTCCCATTTATTAAGACATAAGATTTGTCTGACACCTTTAAAAGCGACGGTAACTTCTGGGATAACTCCAAACACTTCTAGAATTGACGAAGTTATCTATCAGACTGTGTCTGTGATGCGTTTTACCTCTCGATAAACATACTGGTTCTTCGGCGCCCCGATAGTGGCGCTGCCCCGTAGTCGAACCTGGTTGAAAGACCAAAGATTAAGCTTGATTATAAAATGAAAAATGCTAAATTTCACATCCTCCCTTAATTGTTTTTCTTTATCATTTTAATTGTGAATCGACAACTCAGCAGGTAGAGTCTGTTTACGCCTTAAGCTGCAGCATGGTGCCACTTTCTTTTATTATTTTTTTAACACTGTATAGAGTTCATGCAGAAGTCTATATTTGCAGGTGTAGTCAAATTATTTTGTTTTTAGAGCAGTACTGTGAAAGAAAGCTGAAAATGTCCTTTTTGTTGTATAGAAAACTCACCTTAATATAACAAAAGTTTGTTATATTAATTGTTATAATTCTCAAGCCTAATTCTCTTAGCCTTAATTTTTAATATTACACCAAAAGACCAAAAACGATGTGCTTTTGTTTTTGTAACCGCATCAATTTTGATCAAAGTACAACGTGATGACCAAAATACATAACACAATTGTGATTATGCTGCTTATAATTTAAAAGGTGGGGAGTACTCACGCATTTTCCTGGATAGTGACAGTTACAGGAGGCGGGGATGGACGCACCCCAGTCCTTGTACCCTTCGATGAGACCGCAGCATTCCAACTGGAACGGACACAAACCGGATCAAGTTTGAACATAAAACGGAGCTACTTAATGAACAACTCGTGTAAAACGTTTAACAAGAAAGCAAAGTTTTAGCAAAACCAATAACTCACTTTCTGGGATCTCTAAATGAAACAACACCATGGCTTCCAACATCAGCATGTGAGATTATATTAAAGTTAAACGAGAAAGTGAGTGAGTGGCTTTTCACCAGAGATGCAGTAAGTTCTTATCACCACCTGGTGGCGATAGCAAAATTATTTAAAGTTCAGCAACTCTGTTTTTTTGGTGACTCTGCTGCTCCTCTAGCTTTGCCTTTGAAATGAAAGATCTCCATTTAAAATAACTTTCTTTAAAAAACAAAAACAAAACCAGAAGACATTAATTACTAAAATATTTCTATTTATTATAGTGGCCTGGAAAAGTAAGCAGAATTTACAAGAATCCATTAGATTGATTTATTTTATATAACTGCTTAAGTAGGTTGTTAACTTTATTAAGCGTTTTCTTGAAAATTACTAAGTTAGACTCATAATAAGACAGAGAATTTTAAAAAAGTGGGTCTGTCTAATAAAAGATTAATTTATTATAAATCTTTGAAACATTTTCTTACGAGAGGCCTCAATTCATGTGGAGCTAGTGTTCTTATTACACTCAAATTTAAAAGAAAAATAAATAAAATGATGATTAAACTATCAATTCTCTGGCTTACTTCCTCCTGGATATTATGTAGCAACGTCCTGTTGGCTTTGTTCGGCGCAGTGAGCGGCATCATGCCCAGCAGCTTGGACTCCTCGCGGACAACGCGTTTCTGAGGACAGACAGAGCTCTGAAGAAAATGTTTGCAAAATATGCAACAATCACATGGGATTCAAACATCGTACCTCATAAACATCTTGGTAACTCAGTGCTGTTCTGATAATTATTGTTTGACTGGCCGCCGCCATCCCGGCTGCGTACTGCACACAGACACACAGGCAGTTGAATGCAATAATTATTTCTTCACAAACAGAAACTCAAAAACACACATTTTTTTATTTTTTATTTTACCAGAATCAAACACCATCTCTTCCCTTTGCAGGCCCCAAACACACCGAGCACAGACAGCAGCAGGCAGCCAACCTCGATCACATACATCATTGCTACAGAAATACTGGGAACCATCTGAAGAGGAAAATAAAAGTGCATTTCAGTGTCTTGCAAAATGTTCATACTGCACAAATATATTTGCGTTTTGTCACATTGAAACACTAAATGCCATTGTTTTCCAATGAAAATGATTTATGCTTATGAATTATTTTTATGAATAAGTAGTGTGAACCTTAACTTTGGTTCACGGTCTTTGGTTGTCTTTGGAAATGTAACTCATGGCTTTTGATTAACCATTGATTTCTTCTTGCCACACTTTAAAATTTTCACTTGGTAGAAAATTAAAACATGTTGAAAATGTACTACTTCCCTTCGACACGCTACATCAGGTTAGGTTAGTCTGTCAGGTAACATCCCCTAGAGATGGAGTTTGTTATATAAATGTCTACTATTTTGATCTGAACAGGTGCAGTACTTAGACAGCATGATGAATCTTCAGAACCTAACTTTTGAACACAACTCAACATCTTCCTCTCAAATAGTTGAACAACCAGGTTATTCCAGGGGGACAAAATAGAAATATTGCTTCCATTTTGCATTTGGATTTCATTAATAATTCCTCACTTGCCTCGTTAGCTTTTTTTCAGCCCTCAGCAAACATATCTTTGCTGAAAAGCTACATACGTCCATATAATTACAACAAAAAATATCAGAAGTATATCTTACCTTGCCAGTTTGTATGAGGTCCCTGTGCCAAATAACAGTCATCCTCAACATGAAGAAACACAAGGCCTAGAAAAAAACATAAACATTTATTTGTTGCTTAAATTATTTTGGCTTTTAGATCATTTAAAGCAGGTTCAATTCAGGTTTCTGACATCTGAAATGACACATTACAGCTTGTATTGTAAATCCTTAAAGGTTATGTTTTCTTGAACCCACTGCTGTTCCTTCTTAAAGGAGCAGTGACTTATTTAGAAAAGAAAGAAAAGCAGTAAAAAAAAACAAAAAAAAAAAATCCCAACCACTCAAAATACCTGCTTGCATGTTAACTCGTGTGACAAACATTACCCCCCTTCAAATTTATAATTTACTTACATAACAGTAGTATTTATGTCAGACAAAAACATTAATTTATACATTTTAAGAACAGGCCTGTTCGGGTAAACTCCATTCAGAGCCGTTGGAATGTACTTACCATATGTACAGCGTTAGCGAAAATAAACGGCCTTTTCAGGCTCGTTTTATCCGCCACCACGACCACGGAGCTCTTCTGCATTCTCGCTGCTGACTCTTCCAGACTTTAAAACGGCCCCCCTTTTTTTATTTTACATAAGAAGAAAACAGAAAGAAGCTTGCAGTGGAGACTGTAAGGGCATCTGTCGTCTGCATCCGCACAGGACGTCACTGCGATGTGCTGGATGCTGGCTCCGTGCTGCCTTCAGGTGCCGTCCTGAAGTGTAGGAAATAAGAAGTATGGTAGTTGTTAACCGCCCAGTTATTATAAAAGCGCATTAGCGAGGCTGTAACGAGGATTATAGACATGTTAAGTAACTAAAATTGTTTTTTAAGCTTTAGATATGATTTAATCCTATAAAATATCTTTTATCTAATGTTTTGGAATGTTGAGGATTCAAAATAGTTTATTCTCCTGAAAGAAACATCATCAAAAATATGGCAAATTGTAAATGATCTGTTCTGGATGTTTTACAAAAATCCAGAACTTATTATAAATTAAATGTAATATTAGAACTCTAATAAATTTTATGGCTCTCTTGTCATCCCCACACCAGTTCTGACTGTCTTTTACTTTAAAAACCTTCAACCCCATCAATGTTTATACATTCAGACCAAGAAACCAAGCTTCCACTGGTAGATGAGTCATAATCCACTGACACTTTGTATTCCGTGAGTGCTTGCTTTCTTCTCCAAGAAATCTCAGGGAAATCTTAAAATTGATATATATAATTTGAAGTAAAATCCTAACATCCCAGATTTTTTTATTTTTTTTTTAAAGATCTAGTGGTTCAAATAAGCCCAATCACAGTAGTTGTAACATTCTTTAAATATGATTCCTTGTTCCAATCTAATTACAGGTTACACATATTTATGTTAACATGCTTGTTTAACAACTTTTTAACCACTTAGCTCAATTTATTTATATGGCAGTCCAATCAAACTGATATCACATCACAATCAAATCTGGTTGACTATTTCATTCTAGTTGGTAAAAGGTTGTCCAACACTGAATCCACCCGAATCAAGCATGGGGCAACAGTGGAGAGGAACCACTCCCTTTTAATAAGAGAAGGCTGCAGCAGAACCAGGCAATCTGTATTATAACTATTAATAACTTTTTCAGTAACATGTGACGCTTGTTAAAATATGGTTGGAATTTAACTTTTAGATCTACCCACATCTGAAGTGCCATTTCCTAAACAACTTGACTTAGGTCAGAAAAAAAAAACACATTATTGCATTCCAGTTGACTCATTGCCTCACAAGTTAACCGTAAAACAAGTTGCTGAGAGGTGGTGCTGCACACTACTGCAACAGTCCTTAAAGGACGAGGGGGTTGCGTAAGTTCACTGCCAACTGACTTCATTTCCCATAGTGCATCATTCGGTATGAGGCTTGGCTGGGTAGAGAGAACAGGTGGGGCAGCTTTCTATTGTTACCACGAGTGATGTGAAGAGGGCAGGACTCAGGTGAGGAAGAACAGGAAAAACCGATGGGAGAAACTCGGTGGGAGGAACCGCAAACAAATGTTTGTGTGTAAGAGAGTGTAAGTAAGTGCCAGGGACTGCAGACATCTTTTAACTATTACTAACAGGAAGATTTTTTTCATTTTTATTTGATCATTTTTCTTTTTTTGGAGGATTACTGGAGCCTGTTTTACAAAGATGGGATGGATTTTCATGTCATTTGTTGCCGCGGGCAGTAAAGTGGGTCAACACCTGAGAAGGAGCTAAAAGGAGAAGCTGAACTGAGACCGTTTTTGTCCCGCTGAAAGAGCACAAGAGAGGAAGGACATACTAAACTTTCTGGCAATACTTAAGAGGAAGAATGCATAACTGGACAGGAAACAGTCCTTTTTTTTTTTTTTTGGAAAATATACATAGAAGTAGTTGATTTTTGATGCTTCTACTATATTAACCACAAACTAATTTGGTGATAAATATTCTCCTTAGGTGTTGCTGCTTGGAACATTTTTTTTGGGGGCTCATTTTTATGCCTCAATTCATCCGTAAAGATAACTCATCACCTTTCAGCTACCAAAGGTCAAACATTCCAAGAGATCTACAGTTCAGCTAAAGGAGGGATCATTCCCTCTACTCACACTGAAAACGACGCACACGCAGACACACGCTTACACACTCCACTGTACTTCCACCATGCAGGCACCGCCACCTGAGCACGATGACACTTTTGATTTCCTGTTTAAGATCATCCTCATTGGGGACACCAACGTGGGGAAGACCTGCGTGCTCCAGAACTTTAAGTCGGGGGTTTTCTCTGACAAACAGCAGAACACCATCGGAGTGGATTTCACAGTGAGGACGGTGGATATTGAAGGAAGGAAAGTAAAGGTAAGCTTTCGACATGGTGTGTGTTTCAGACATACAGGAGACATTAAATTAAGGAGTATAAATCTGAAAATTACATCGGCATAAGACTCAGCAGTGCTGAAATATGTTAGTAAGACACATGTGAGCTATAATGGAAAGTAGAGATTCTATTTTGGGGGTAGTTTTGTTAGTTTAAAAAAAAAAAAAAAAAAAAAGAAAGAAATTGAAATTAACAGCTCCCCAATTCATTTTCCCTGGGCTCCACATTTAGGAGACCTCTTTTCCAAAGGAGTTTCCTCAGTGACAGAACAGCAACCGGCAGTGACAGTTTGACTCGGTCCAAAACAAGCCCGACAGGCTGCTGGTATGAAGAACCGGTCCATCAGGTTCCTCCCTTTGTGCCTTTGTGATGGCACAAGTAGATCATGGACTGATTGCTCATGTCCTGCTCTTGCTCTAGAAAAGGAAGTTGTTACTTTTAGAAACTTTCATTGGTTCTGCATGCAAAAAAAAACACTGTTTCATTGTGTTTTTTTAAAAATGTTGCTATTGTTCAACGTATTTCATTGAGATTTTATGTGTTAGATCAACTTCCCTAAAAGATCCACACAGCACAATACTGCCTGCACCATGTTTCACAATGGGGATAATGTGGTCAGTGTGATGTGGCCAGCGCATAACTATATTACTGTAATGCCCTCCTTGTTGGGACCTCTGGTAAAAACCTGCAAAAGCTACAGCACATCCAGAACTGTGCTGCCCGGGTCCTGATGAGGAGGCACAAATATGACCATATCACTTCTGTTCTCAAATCACTTCATTGGCTACCGATTAAACATAGAATACATTACAAACTCTGTTTGCTCACCTATCAGTGCATCCATGGAACTGCCCCTGCTTATCTCAGTGAACTCCTCTCACCGCACGCCACCTCTCGAAGTCTTCGTTCCTCCACCTCCTTTTACTGCCTGCATCAACCTAAGACCAAACTTGCCACTATGGGAGACAGGGCCTTTCAGGCAGAAGCTCCGCGGCTCTGGAATGCCCTCCCAGAGCCCCTGAGAGCCCCACAAGGTGTGGAGGCCTTTAAAACAGGTCTTAAGACTTACCTTTTTAAACAGGCCTTTTAGATTTTAGATTTTTTTTCGGTACTTTAAATTTTTAGTTTTAATGTTTATCTTGGCACCACTTGGTGTGAGATGTATTATTGTATGTTTTACTGTAAGCTCTACAATTTATTTTTGTCTCTGTAGCACTTTGAGATTTCTTTGAAATATAAGGTGCATTACAAATAAAATTTATTATTATTATTATTATACATTACAAAGTTTTGATGAATTTTGTAATGTTTGGGTACATTAGGGTAAAGAGTGCTGAAAACAAATCCACACTCGTCTTTTCAGGTATTTATGTGTAAAAAGGTTGAAAAAACACTCATTATTTACATTTTACGTTGCTTTGTATGACCGATCACGTACATTTAATACTGATTCATTAAGTTTAAAAAGGATGGATGCTTTCGCAATGTATTTGCAAAATAGCTGTATGTGTAGACAAGGCAATCCGTGATAAAAATTTGGAAGTGTTTTCTATATTTAATTTTTTGATCTTATCATTGCAAAGAAAAACTTTTCACCATCAAAAAGCATTTTTGGTGTATCAACAGAGTAATATTTTATTTTACAATTAAGTGGCGTAAAAGGTGGAATGTAGTAAGTCAATACAAATGAATGAGTTTGAGTGGCTTCAATTGGAAACATCTGGATGCATTGCATTTAATTTTGAAAAAACTAATTTTGTTTCAACTGCTACAAATGTCACTGTGCAATTACTACACCTTAAGGTTGTAATAAGTTGAAATATGCATGAACTGCCAAGATCTTGCTGTTCACATGAGTCATTATTTTGACTGCTCATGTGTCTGTGTCTTCGCTTCTTGCCTGAGGCTATGTCTATGAAGTTCTTTTTGCAGCTGGCACAGCTATGTTTCTTTTCCTTTCTCTCTTCCTTTTCTTTTTTTAACCTTGTTCTACGTACAAAGGAAAGCAATCAAGTTTTTACTCCACCACTAAAATACATCTTAGACTAGTCAAACCTGCATTTACTTTCGGAAGATATTTGGAAACAACACTTCAGTTCAGTCCTAGCTGCTTTGAATTAAATGATAACTTGTCTCCACTAAGTTGTGGTGTATTGGAAGGGGCTGGCTCGTTGAGTCAATGCTGGTTGCTACAACGCTACAAAGGTCTCCTAAATCCACGGGGAGTATTCTCAGAGATAAGGGCTTGGGATTTTCCACAGGGAAACCAACAGGCTTCTCCTGCCTACCATGTATGTGTTTGTTGCTAAAGCCCTCTGTAGTTTACAGGCCACACATATTGTCTACATATAAAATTAAGTCAAATGCCCCATTATTGGGGATAATTTTAACAAACTCAAAGCTCCAGTAACCTTGTATGCTTCCTGAAGGCAGCAAGCTTCTCATTATCTCAGTAGTGATGATTAAAGAAGGAAGAACAAGGTTTCAGTTAAAGTTTATGGATCAGACCATAATAGATAAGTCACATGGTCATCGCCGGTTCCAAAATCAGGCAACTATATCACCCCAGATGACAAGAAGCACATTACATATATTGTTGAATCTTTATTTATGTAGCAAATTTTACCAGGAGCAACATTTGCCTCACAGTTGTGTACAACATAAAGCTATGTTTAGTTTTTCTACAGCAGTTTTTCTTGTGCAGTGAGGAGCATTGTCCTTTTGCATCACTGACAGTTTACAATATGGCAGAGGAAGTGTTAGCGTGACACTTCCTGTCTTTGCCCTCATTTACATTCGACAGGTAAAGTGGTCTGGACTCAGCCCAGGCCTGATTTTGGGTCTGGGTTTGTTTGTTTCTGTTTGACGCCATGCAACACTAACACTCTCATAAAAAGCAGCACACAATTATATTCAGGTGGTTATTTTTGGCTACCATTGAGTTACCATAATAAAAAGAAAAAATAAACACAATTAAATCATAGTGTCTCATGTTTGTTGCCAATATCGTTCAGTCACCCTCACAAAAGTAAAAATCTCCTGAAATGGTTTTCATGACACAAACTCTTGATCCTTTGCTCCCAGCAATGTTTTTTTTTTTTTTTTTTTTTATTTATTTTTTTTTAATGACATTGCTTTGGGTTTAAATGACACAAAAAGTTAAAATTGAAAAATGTTTCCACACATCTATAGATCTCCTTAAGCGATTAAAATTTTCTTGTGTGGATTAAATGGGTAGACTCTTTCAGTGCTTTAGTTGGCTAAAATTTGAGCCTACATAAAGTTCTGCATCATTTTTGCAGGGTAAAGAAAGATGAGGCTTAACTCTTCTTTAACTGATCAAGAGAAACAATGATCTCTTGATCATCGTTTTGTGATCAAGAGATCACAAATCGATATCTATGATTTAGGCAAATTTAAAAATTGTAATTTTCTAACTTCCCGAAGCAGCAAGCTGTGCTAACACCAACACCAGCACAAAAAGAACATGTGTATTTTTTCTGCTTCCTGTCCCTGTTTTTGGGAGTTGGGTTGCTTTATCTTTTGTCCTTGGCAGCCCCCCAAACACAGGCACTAATGGGAGTTCATAGATTTCTGGGAATTTCGGTCCTTGCCCTAAATGATGTTTCTTTCAGAATTATCTTTGACAAAATAGTGAAACTTTGCAATAATTTTAACTCTTTGTAGTAAAATCATTGTGAAAATTGTTTACTTAAAGATATTGCTGATTGATTTCTCAATATGCATTGTGTTAATGTAAATGTCAAACCACCAGATGAATGACTCTTTTGTTACATATTTACTCTAATATTAGGAGCCAGAATGAACCACAGGAAGTTTTTTCGTGATTATTTTCTATTACATGCGAGCGTGAACGTACACTTGGATGCATTATTTCTGTGTGACACAGATGCAGGTGTGGGACACAGCAGGTCAGGAGAGGTTTCGGACCATCACTCAGAGTTACTATCGCAGTGCTCATGGCGCCATGATTGCCTATGACATCACACGAGGCTGCACCTTTGCTTCGGTGGACCATTGGATCAAGGAGGTAGAGCTGTATGGAGCTGCCAATGTACTCTTGGTGCTAATAGGTGAGTTGGATTTTGACTTTTGTAGCAAATAAAGACACCGTGCATGTACGGAGCAAATCGATTGATTTTGATCTATGATTTTTTATGGTATATTGGTTGAAAATATACCATGCCACCAAGGTCCGTATCTGTTTACTCTAAAAGTAAGGAAAAGCAAGAGAACATAGGATTACAAAATGACTTCAAAAGGCCGTTTTGAGTGATTCAACTTGAACCATACACGTTTGTCCTGACGTTTGTCAAGCCCAAACGTCAGCAGGATTATGTGTGCTGCCAATATGGCCTCATGTCTGTCTCCATTTAGGTAACAAATGTGACCTGGAGGAGGAACGGGAGGTTCCGTTCGAGAAAGCTTGCAGTCTGGCAAAAGAAAGAGGCATACTCGCTGCTTTGGAAACATCTGCCAAGGTACCGCACACAAACACGACTTTGACTCTGCAATTTAGGTTGAATTTTTTATCATTATTTAAAGCATTTCCTGTTTTACAGGAAAGTCAGAATGTGGAGGAAGCCTTCTTGATGATGGCCAGGGAGCTGCTGTCTCGTAACGGCCTCAATGTCCAGCAGGATGAAGTTGAGAACAGCATGCCTCGGATCCTCCTCAGAGAGAACTCTCGACCAATCAATGTCAGCGTAGGCGCCTACGTTCCACCAGAGAAAGAGAAGAAGTCGTGTTGCTGACGCAGTGGAACTGTGACTGGAGATGCTTGAAGGGTTTTATTTATCGGGAATGCTGATGAATGAAAGAAAGTGGAAGAATTCCTGGATGAAGATCTGTGAGGCATGATATGCTGAGTAGCTGCCAGAAGGCAGATGTCAAAGAGATGGTGAAGAAACGCTCATTGTATCTGATCTGAGAGGAATGCTGATGAAGCGTCTTCACCCGAAAGATCTGTGATCAGTGTTCAGAAAACGCTACAGCCTAACGATCCCCTTTCATATCAGCTGGCCCATGCTGCTAATATTTTTCTAAATTCAAATAGTTTTAAAGTAAATACATTTACACCACTGGAAGTCTAACAGTGCGCTAAGTGCTTGGGGTTGTTTTACGGTGCAATTTTGTTAAAATGAAGTTGAAATGTTTGTGAAAAAGGTTTGTGGTGTCTCTTAGTACCACTGTGGATTTAAATGTCCAAAACGGCTTGCCATACACAAAACTACTGTGAAATATGTCTGAATTGATTTCATGACGCAGCTGCAAAAAAGCTGTGAAAATAAAAAAAAACGCCATATTTGATCATTAGTAGCTTTTTGGCAAACTCTTTCAGCCTGTCAGGAAATTCTGACCTCTGAGGACAAACTTGACTTTTCTAACCCACTGACCACTGAAGGGACAATGTCTGAACACTAGATGGTGCTGTGCTGCACCTCATGATTTAGAGCTGCTGTTAGGGTTGCCTTTGCCTTGTATATATATATAAAAAAAAGATAAGTGATTTGAAAGGGAAAAAAAAGTGTCCAAATACAAACAGTTTGCCTCAAAGCCATTTTCTGGAAAAGATATAGTGTATTATTACAATAAGGCTATCAGAGTAGAAAAAGAGGTTATTACTTTTTGGTAAATTTAGCCTTGCTTAAGAGAGTCATACGTCTATGAATGTTTGTTAGATTTGGCCATGTTTCATTAATAAAATTCAATCTTTCTCTTGGGAGTGGGGTTGTATCATAGACCAACTTGATTTGTAAACAAACAAAAAAAAAAACCTGATTTTTAATTTTTTTGTTTTATTTCCCTTTGTACAACTTTGTGTTGGCCTGTCATAAGACATGTAAAACCATTGGGGAAATGTTACACTTGTGGGAACTGTTGCTAATATGCACCAGTATGTGTTGGGGGGGAACTTCTCCCTTTCCAGCAAGCATTTAATGAATCATATCGGGCTTGGCTATGGAATCATTTTTGTGCTTTTGATTAATACACTAGTTAAAAGTGGAAAATGGATTTGAAATGTATCCTTGAAGCAGAACTACAGTAAGTACTGGGATTCAGAGGCCAAACGACACAAAAACCCTGTTTGTAATAGACCTAATGTTTCCGTAATAATTCCCGTGCAGTATCACATCACTATAATAAATGTTCTGCTGGTCACTCTGAGTGGAGCTCCAGGCAAATTCTCAGTAATGTCCTTGTAGGACAAGCTGAGCCAAAATCAGCTTCCTGTCATTTCTCATGGTCGAGCTTTACGCCCAAATTAAATATGTCTACCCATAAAGTTTGCTATTAATCACTCCCCGTTCCTTAGGAAAACAAATAATCAGAAAAAATAGATCCAAATTTATTTCCAGAAAACAGGCAGAAAATGACAGATTAATGTGGAAAAAAACAAAACAAAACAAATGGTAAAATAAACAAAAAAAAAAGAAAGGTACATATCCCAAGCCCAAAGTTACTGTAAAAGAAAAAAGAGAGTACCTTCTGATCACTAGGGTTTTGCAACCTAAACAGACTGGATTTGGAATGAGATAAATAGAAATTTAGGTCTCTTTATCAATGCCTTGAAAAATGTAGCAACTCGACAATGAAACAGATGTTGTGCTTCACATTACTTTTTCCTCAAATATTTAATCAACCAAATCCCACTTTATTAATCTATGTTGACCTCTGACCTGCATGTCAATCGTCATGTTAAAATTTCTCTCAAAGTCTAACCACACCGGTTCGATTTTAGCTCAGCCTGATGATCTCAAAACCATTCCCCTTCTTCTCTTTTATGGGCTGGGGTAGAAGCTGCCCTTGTCCCTCGCCCATATCCCCAATCGCCTCATTCTCTGACCCTCCTTGTCCTTCCTGGCCAGTGTCGTTCCCCTCCGTCGGTTTATCCACAGGACATTCCCCGTTGTAGGTTTTGACGTAATCTTCCACTCGCCAGCCCCTGAACTCCATCGGCTCCGAGCAGACCAGGCCCGTGTACGAGACGCTCGGGTGGTGCTTGAGCCAGTAGACCAAGTAGTGGATGTTGTAGTCGCAGACCCATGGGTTGTTTTCCAGCATTAGCCTCCGTAGGAAGTACAGGTCCTCCAGCACGCTGTACTGGAAGTAACGAAGGCTGTTGTTGGACAGGTCAAGGTCGCGGAGGTACAGCAGGCCTGCAAAAGCAGCTGGGATGGGAAATATACAATAAAAGTTAGCCTAATTCACAAAGGACCAAACATAGTTTCACTTAGAACTAATTATCCACACTCTAACGCAACCATCAAATGTATGTTCAACTCCTGCAACATCTTGGGTTAAAATGTCTCCCCAATAATTGTAGATTTAAAAACATAAATTTGCTACCAGCTGCTGTTGAACATTGAACATTTATGCAGAGATGATCTGTTAGGTCGAAGTTTGCTTTCAGTAAAAGTTGAGTCTCTGTTTATTTGTGTCAAAAGCTACCAATCAGGACGGTTTTGCGAACGCAATAGCCTCTGGATGTTTTCCGTGGGAGGTTATTCAGATAAGTCTCACTCGAGTGGGCTTGAGGCAGACTCAGGACTATTTGAGAGATTATTGCTATCTCATGACTGACTTTGGTCATGAGAAACAGCTGTTTTCATGACCTGTGCCGAGCTGTTTTCTGAGAAACAGCTCGGCGTTAAACAACACAGACACCTATTCGCAGCCTTCTGTTCTCCATCTGCGTTCGTTTTGTGGATCATTAGAGACCTTGTGGATGGTTTCTCCAAAGGAATAAAAATGAGCAATATAGTAAGTGAGTACGGGGGCTGTGTGGCTCATGTACGATAGGCAAAAGAACAAAGATGAAGATGGTTCATCTTGGGATGAACGGTGCGTATAATGGCCGGAGCTTTCTCACTGACATGAAAAGTAACACATTTTTTTAGAACTACAAACCAGTCAGCACATGAAAAAGGCCAGCTTACATGAATAGAATAATAGACAGTGACTTCAAATAGGGATATTGAATGCCTGTGAGAGCTTCCAGTCGTGTGACTGGTCTGCTTTTCTCAGAGTGCGCCTATGAAAACATGTGCAAGTGTTTAGAGTGGGAGTAAAGGGACGGCGGAGCCTGTTTCTTGCTGTCCATCAGCCTCCGGTCCTGCTTTTATCTTTACAGAGCGGAAGAGAGAAACAGGAGGAGGTGGGGAAAAAATGGAACGAGAAGACCAAGCGTGATAGAAAGCCGGGGGCAAAATTAAAAAACATCGCGGAAATTGCAAGAGACATAAAGGGCAAAGACTTTCATTTTCATGCTAAGGTCTGAGAAACTTTGAGTTCGTTCAGCTGTGTTTACGACATGGATAAACAGAAGTGTAGCATAGAGAGATGGAAGGATGAGGGGTGTCCTCCACTTCCGGGTCTTATCTCCTGACTTGTGGGACCGGTGCTCCCAAATCAGCTACTGTTCCTTTGGTTGTTGAAGTCACCATAACCAAACCAACTCCTGTTGTTTCCCCAGAGAGTGAAATGAACTGCTATTATCACTTAGCTGTTTTTCAGTCATTAGGAGTCATATTTCCCAAAATGCCAAGCTGGATTCTCTCTGAACCCGGCAATTCTGTCTGTGACAAATCTCCCAAGTAGGCCTAACCTCTGTTTGTTAAACTGTAGTCATCTCCAGGAGCCCCTAACTGTCACATTTCATCTCGAGCAAAACAAAATGCTAAACTTTATGAGTCAAGGACAAAATTAGTGGTTTTTTTTTTTCCTTCAAACCAAAACTTTCCGGCACAATTCCACCCCCACCAAAAATAACTGGATGGATATCAGCGCGTTCACTTGTAGCAGTCCATAAAACTTTGTGGATTTGCTTTCATGCCCCCCGACACCCTCCTCACCCACCATGGCTCTTTGGTCATCCTCCACTTGAAAAGGATAAATAAACAATCTCTTAAAAATTCACTCCAAATGTGAACATGATTAGAAGGGTTTTGTTTTTGGGGAGGATTGTGACCATATGTCTCGGAGTCTTGCAAGCTCTCAGAATTAAACGGAACTTCTTCCGTTGGTTCGCAATGGCTTTGGACACACTGGGGCGAGCCGCGACGGATAGCTTGCACGTGTCGATGGCTAACGAGAAAAGCTACAAGTGTTTGTGGCAGGATTTGCCTGCCGGGCAGGAGAACGTGAAGTCAGAAATCGTTAGGCTGGTGAGAGTAACGGAGCAGCTTGCTTTTTAGGAATCTCTCCGCTGCTGTATTCAGAGAAGACAATCAGAGAGAGAGAGAGAGAAAAAAAACCTTCTCAATTATTTTATCTACATAATACATTAGTGCATAAAAACTGCAGTAAAAACAAAAGCGCATCTATGTGTTCTAGATTCCTCGCCACCTCAATACGTTTATTTTTTTTATTTTAATGCATTTTGCACTATGTGAATATCTTTTGAGGCTCCTAAGATTTCCCTTGTTCCAAATAAAGTTGACATAGATGCAGGTCCCAAGAATCAGTCTAGTTTTACCGATGTTCCTAAAATGTTTGAAAGAAAAACGTTTGGTCGACTATTTGTCAAAACTACGATTGAAAATGTCTGAAGAGACTTACTCCTTCTTTTATGGTCTCAGGAGTTGAGTCAATTGGGTGGTATGTTGTTGTTTTTTTTATAACATAAATAGCACAAGACTGTATACATATTTAAGATGGGAACAACTTTCAAAAGTTACACACCTTTGGCACGCTCAGAGGCTGGTTTAAGACTGGTTTATGTCTGATTTCTTTTTATTAATGTCAATGTAAAATCCATCAGAACCAGTTTGAGATTACAATTCAGCTGCCCGCCTGGATGTGTTGTTGAATAGCCTGAGAAAGACATACAATGCTGTGAAGAACAGAGACCGTCGGGATTCCATGCTGCTGAGTCGTTTTGGAGGTCGATGTATTGATCCTAGATTTATTATTATTCTGTGTTTCTTAGTCTTTCTTTCATTAGATGTTTACTTTAGTCACTGTTTTCTTGGTGATTCTCGTCTATTTCTTGTGCTACTCTAGTTTTATTATGCTGTGTCTAATAATCTTTTAGTGTTGGATTTATTTCCTCTCCCTCCTCTAATCTCTCTCGCCCCCTGGCCATTTTCTCTCTCTCTCTCCCCACTCACCTGCAACCTGTTTCTAATCAGCCATCTCCTCCTTGTTCCTAATCAAGCTCCTCAGCATGTGTAGCACTCGTTTTCCAGTCTCTCCTCGTTATTACCTGTTACTTCCCCATTTTACCGTGCTGGCTGTTTCCTGTGCTCTGGCTCCCCATGTTCTCTCGTTTGTCAGGTTTTTAAAAAAATGTTTTATTAAACAATCATCATCAACTTGCCATTTCTGCCTCTCTGCACTTACGTCCAATTCCACCACCAATCATGACACAGATTTTGAAGTAAGGCTTAGGATGTTGTTTTTGGACTGTAAACACGTCCAATGTTGTTGAGTTGTATCTTTTGGTGGGGTTTTCTGATTGACCTCTATTAATTAATCTTACTTCATCGCTATACCAGACGAAGAGACCTTAAAGCATGCAGCACAATGAATTCCAAGAACATGTACATCTGTTTGTCATTCAACTCTTCTGTGGAGCTCATAACTGATGTGTTACCTGTGTCTATGTGTTGCAGGTTGTTGCTGCTGAGGTTGAGCAGCTTCAGTTCTTTAGACAGCAGAAATTGTTTGGGCCTGAGATGCTTGATGATGTTATTGGACATGTCCATCCCCACTATTTCCAACGGCAGCTCCGGTGGAATTTGGTTCAGATCTGTGGAGGGGAAAAGGAAAAGAGAACTGTTGAAGGAGAAAAGGCACGGACGAGAGAGTGCGAAAAGGCCAAACAGGACTTTGCATTTGTCGCGAGATGCAAAGATGCGTTTACATTGGGTTTTTAAAATCAAAACCACGCCTCCCTATTGATAGATTTACAGGCAGATGCGCAAAACACATGAGGTTGGAACGGAGCCCGAGCGGAGAGTTGGAAACTCATTCAGTCTGGATCTTATATGTTTTCAAGATGTTCTGTCGGTTGTGTGCGACCTTTTTATGTGTTCAAGATGGAGCGTGTACAACATTGCTTGACTTGTTTTTTTCCCCCTCAATTGTCCCAGCTTCATACACACCGATTTGTCTTTGATAAGATTGTGACGTGTGATTTTCATTTTGCAAGCGCTTCATCTTCCTTGCACTTTGAAGATGTACATTTAGCAAGGTAATCACAACGCTGTGAATGAAAAGGTGTACATGTAACATGCTCTGACAGTAAATGTCATGTAAAGCTAACTGCATATGTACTTAACATATGCTGAAAAGCCTCATGCCAAAAAATGACACTTCAACGATTTATGAATTGGTTTTGTGGCTCCTACAGACATCAGAGTTGATTCACCTGTCAGAAGGAAAAGTAAAATGGAGAGAGTTAAATCTGGATGTAACATATGATGGGTTTAAAACAACGTAGGTGGCCTGATTAACTTGTTTCATCGTTTATCTCTGAAGCAAAATGGTTGCAGATGAAAAAAAACATAAGACATAAGAGAACAGAAACATTAAGAGAACTACTGTATGTACCCCATGTGGCCGACACGACCCAATCATCTTCCCTTTAAGCTATCCCTTAAAGTTGATTGTCATGTATGTTTCCGGGTTTGCTGCTGCTCACTGTTGGTTGTCACGTCGGTTGTTGATAAAACAACTTGAAGTTTCTAAATCGACTCATCATGTTGGGAGTATAAGTTAGGTTATATTAATTTTAGAAACAGTTAACCTTTATGCATATGAAATATTAGATGTATCATGGATATTTTGAGTAGATTTTAAGTTAGGTAGATTTGGATAAAGATTCAAACTAAAACAACTGCTGACTTTCTGAACTTATATAAATTACCAAAGAGGGCCTTCAGGAAGGGAGTGTGTTGTACCAGCGGATAGAAAGCAGAGGTTGAGGGTGTCTGCCTGTTCACAACATAAGTCAAATTCTTTGGTGTTTGTTTAGGAGTTCAGTAAAACACTAAAACCTTTGGAAAACAATTCTTCTAGAGGTTTAATCAAATGTATCAAGATATTTCTTTTAAGTATTAACAGCATGCTCTGAACTAGTTAGTGTCTAACCATACTAATTTGCATGCATCTTAGATTACTAATATAGAACAGAATTAGGAAATTAAAGTTTTAGAAGTAAAATATTTCAGGCATTCTAAAAGAGTTTTTTCTAAAAGAAGATAATCCTTTAATTTTCAGATCCAAACTCACAGTTAGCATCTGACACCAGATTTCGATGTCAGAGTGTGTTTATAATAGGAATCAGTTTCTTGATGAATCACTGAGGCAGAAAAACCACCAGGTCTAACTGAACCATAAATTTTGGTCAGGAATGTTTAAAGCAGGGGACTGGTACGGGAAGACCCTGTGTTCTCTCCATATATTTGCTTTTGGGTTTGAACAGGTCTCAAAGAAGGTAATAAAATTAACTTTAAACAGCCCTGTAAGGGGAGGACACACCTTCAAATGCATATATTTAAATTAAGGGATACACCTCCTGATAAAAGTGTACGTTTTACAGCAGAAAAACAAATTGCTTTGTTTGCAGCCGTGAGAGCAATTCCCAAGAATGCATTCTTGTGTCTCTCCTATTGTGTCTTCCCTATTTTGTTTCCTTTTCCAACTCGTCGCAGGTAATTTGATGTCTTATGTGTTTTGGACTTCTTGATAATCTGGGTGTAATGCTGGTGTGTTATTCTATATGCATTGAATTCTCTGAATTAAACTCTAGATATGTCTAAAGTTATGTCGAATGGATGGTGAATGGTTGTTCTCTCTGATTTCCACTGTGCATGCGGAGTCCCTGGATCCGGGGGACTGGAGGAAAATCAACGAGCCAAGTAAATTTTATTCCTCTAAGTTCAACAATCACTAACTTAATCTCTACACCTTGAAGATTTGCGGTTGTGATTCATTAACAGCTGGTATGCTTTCCTGATTTGAACAAGTTACCATTGCATCCACCTCCTCAGACAATCCGTTACTCGACGGTCAGGTTTTTTCTTCCGGGCCCCTTCACTGACACACTTGAGGACGGAAGATGGCGAGCTACCCACCCGCCATCTGGTGGTAGGAAAACAGAACTACACTTTCCATATAGGAACTGAACAGACTCTAAGGAGTAGGAAAAGAGGAAAATAACTATTCTCCTTTCATTCTTGGACCTCTTGTGGACTCTATTAGGTTTTGAAGTGTCACTGATTATTATTACAATTGTTTTGTTGGGTTGTTTTCTCTTTTTTTTTGTTTTTGAGAACTTTATTTTTTTTGTGGGTTTGGTATTATCATTATTATTATTATTATTATTATTATTATTATTATTATTATTACTATTATTATTATTATTATTATTGCCACTGCAATAAATAGCAGTATCAACAAACCTCTTTGCATCAGTTATATTAATTATTCACCCAATCATGACTCCATGTCGTTCCTACTTCTGATTCTACAAACTGGTTACCACTATGCCTTGCAGTCAGATCTGCGCATTTAAGTAAAGCGTTACATGTACATCTTACCTCAAATCAAGCACCAGCTAGAAAGTGTTTCTTTTAGAATTATATAGGATGGAAAATACATAAATCTCTAAAGCGTGAAATGTGTGTCATTTGAATTCAACCTGAAGCAATAGTCTTTGTAGAAACTGATTACATTGCAGCAGATACTGCAGTTTGTTTAGATCTGGACTTTGACTGGGACATCATATGACAGGATTTGGCTAAAATCCTATTTTTAGTTGTTGCCTCCAACAGGTTTTTTTGTGACCCTGATTAGCTTACCAAACGAAGCATCCCACAGCATGATTCTGTCACCACCGTTCTGTACGGAGACCATTGAATTGTCTTGGTTACACTTTTTAACAAGACACTCCTTGGCGTTGTTCTATCCAAATAAAACACTCTGACATATGTGCTTGTAATGCTGCAAAATGTAAATAGATTCTAGGAGTATGAATTATCGTGCAAAAGTCTTGTACGTATTGCCATGGTTATATATTGCTCTCGATTAGAAATGTTCAAGTCTCTATTATTTACGTGGGCTTCCTCTAAGTATTAACTTACACAGAGTTTATGCTTTGCAAGAAAAAAATAAAAAGAATGCTTTTGGGGGCTTTTATGGAGCAGATGTTGCAGTCTTTATCTATCCGCTTTATTACAACAGATGCTGCAGCCAGTTATCTTAAAGCCCCGTTACAATAAATCTCTTCTAGTTGAAGGGAGAACAATCACACACACACAACCAAGACACCCATATATTGAGGATGAGGAGCCCCGTAGTGAGGAAATGTACTTATTATTTCCCTCTGATGATGTTAAACGTGCAGCAGGCGGACACATGGCGGAGGATGGGAACAGACTTTCGCAGACTCTGTGGTTTCATGTTGCAAGCTATCGGTCCAACTGGGAGAGAATACTTCCCCCAAGAGGTCCGAAGAGAATCCCAGCCCGCCTTTAGGTGTCCATGTGAAGAAAAAAAAAAAGCTGGCATTCAGTTCAGTTCCAATCTTCCATTCCCAGGCTCTTTTCACAGGCTTTAACTTTGAGCCAAAATCAACATTTTTTTTCTGTCTATGATACAACTGTGATCCCATGTGTTTTGGAACGATCTTCAGTATGTTGAATTAAGAGAGAACACGAGTCTCAAATTTTGAATGCTCGTTTATTAAAATTTGAGCCAAGAAGCTATCAGGGTAACTTGCAAGATATGCACTGACCTATCTTGTGATCCCTTAATGCACCAAATGTTTCGGCTTTACAGAGTTAAGCGCGACGCTTTCTACCTCTGTTGAAAGTGTCAAATGTAGCTGAATCAATGAATGACCAAATAACAGAGGAAGAGAGATAACATGTCAGGAAAAGTAATTGTCACTCATTCATAACTGGGCCTGGACTATGCTGTTGCTAAATCTGTTCAAGTCGTTAATCTGCAGAACATCTGTTCTACTTTTTGCACCAAAGGGAAAAATGATCCGTGGATGAAAACCTGCTGATCTTTCGCAAAAATGTTTCGGTCTGTCAAAGCGTCGCTGTTCATAGTTTGGTTTAAGAACACATTTTTGGTTTAACCTAATAGAGAGACAAGATTCTGACTGTCCTCTCTGTTTCAGAAAAGAGCCTTTACAGCAGGGGTGTCAAACTCCAGTCCTGGAGGGTCGCTGTCCTGCAGTTCTTAGATGTGCTACAGGTACAAAACACTGGAATGAAATGAATTAACTGCCTCCTCCTTGTGTAGATATGTTCTCTAGAGCCTTAATGACTGAATTGTTCTATTCAGATGTGGTGCAGCAGAGGCACATCTAAAAGTTGCAGGGTAGTGGCCTCTCCAGGACTGGAGTTTGACACCTGTGCTCTACAGAATCACTGTGTTTCACAGTTGTGTTTTTTAATGTGTGGTATTTTCTGCCACACAGAATCTTACATTGTGTGTGTACCAAAACTAGCTTCTTATAGCTTTCTGTTGTCACAATGCTGAGGTGTTTGGTTTTGATTAGTGTTTATATTTATGTTTATGGTTTAGTTATGTTCTTTAGATTTTTTAAATATTCTTTTCAGTTTTTTGGGGGTTAAGGTTTTTATTGTCACAAAACATCAGACACACAAAAGAAGCAGCAGATGTTTTAACACGCTTCATGAAGAAGCTCTTTTTACTGCACTGACTTGAACCTTGAGGGATTGCTTCGTTGTCAGAAAGGGTGGCTGTGCACTTTGGATACAAGAATCCCACTGTTTCATTTTAGGCAACATTTAAGCAAATTAGCAAAATGAGGCATAATTAGACACGGCCATTTTAAAGATTTTTCCAGCGTGATTGCTGGTATTAATAGAACATTTAGATTTTAACTGTGAATGACTTTGCAAACCGTGAGTATGTGAGGTCGCATAGTTGGACTTGGAGTGCAATGCAGCTGAATTTTGAGGGAAACACATGTTTGAAAAGCTTTATGTTACTCAAGTTTTTGTTGTTCAAATCAAAAGTATCGTATGCAGCCTGCAGCACACTTTTTGAGCAACTTTGTCTTACATAACCCCCTTCATTTACTTTAACTACAGTTTTAGTCTCCAATAAGAAGCATGTGAAATCAAGTGTGGTTTATATTAAAGGGACAGCCTCCAAAACGAGAGGGCTGCATGAAGACAGAGAAAAACAGGAAGAAAGATATAAATCGTACTGGGAGATGGTTTTAAAATATTCCCATTGACTTTCCTCAGGGTTTCTATTTTTAATATGCAAATTAATTCGAATTAACTCCGACACAGGTCCAGTTCCCAGCATCAAGCTATAAAAACAAAACGTTCAGAAAAGCTTGCTTCTCAGCACACTGTGAATCTTATCCCTGTTTACACCTATTAATAAGGACTAAAATTATTTTTAGTTCCATTCAAACTGGACAGATGGTTATGTTTATGCTTGAGGCATTGATTAGTGAAATCAGATTGAGATGTTTCCACTCAGTTTACATGACATCGTGTCATCTTTTAAATTTGTGACATGAGGATTTAATCAATTCTTCATAATTAGGTGGAACTAAATGAAAGATAACTTGCCCCCAGATAAGGCAGATTTCTCAGTTACGTCATGGCATGCTCAAGTCTTCTGTGAGAGTTTAGTTTGGAAAACAGGCAAGCAAAGCGAGGAGACATGTACGGGTTTAATTTCGACTGATTTGAGCTGCATTAGTCACAGGCGACCACAAAGAGAAAAACTGGAGAGCAAATTACTGGATCAAAATATGCAAATCCTTCCAGAATAATTGAATCATCATTGTCCTGCATGGCAGCTGTAGTAGGTTCAGTAAAAAATTCGAACACTCTTCTGTTTGAGTATTATGCTACCGGTTCAAAACGGAAGCGGAATTATTAGCGGGTATAAATAAACCAGAACGAGGCGAGGAGATTGATGGTATAATGACGCCGCGAGGGAAACAGAGGGTCTTTGCAAGAGTTGAGATAAAGAACTGATTCAGAAGTCTCTCTGTAGAGAAAAAAAATAATTAGGAAAGTATGTGAAATGCTTCCCTGTGTGTGTACGCAACACAGATGGCGCTTTGTGTGGTTTCGGACTGTGAAGATTTGCTCTCCGTGAAAGCGTATGAACTCTCCTTTTATGGATGGATATCCAATCATAGACAGGGCCCAACAATTGTCTGTTCAAATTAATGATAGATGGAAATAAGAGAACTGAATCAGTGCTTGTTCAGAAGTGACCTCGGCTTCGTTTGTGAGGATTAATTGGTCTCCCAAAGTTTTGAATGTGAGACTCTTTGCGGCATTTGCACATCTTTTCCAAACGCAAACAATATGTTAGTAGAAAATTAAATGCCTCATAAAGCAAAGCCTTTTCTTTTTTCTGTTTTAGTACAACCAAAACGAATATTTGGGGAAACGATGTCATGAGAACGTCCTCAGTTAAAGCCACTGTTCAACTCCCTACTTGGCTTGTCTTGACTTCAATCAATTTGGTATTTAAGGCCAACTCCTTTATTTAGTAGCTACTTGGTTGCGGTTCAAAGCGAGATGAAATTACCTTAAAATGTGAGGTCAAAGGGCTGCCAGTCACTGTTGCAGAAATCAAACCAATCCTATTTAGAAACTTGAAACACAGTGGTGCATCGGCAAAGACATTTAAAAATGCACAGGGAGTTAATTTAACGTTTTTTTTCGAGCCACGTTTTGTGTCATCTCAGCCATCTTGAGACTGCACTCAATTGTAATTGAAAG
This sequence comes from Poeciliopsis retropinna, assembly GCA_010277075.1. Classification (NCBI taxonomy): domain Eukaryota; kingdom Metazoa; phylum Chordata; class Actinopteri; order Cyprinodontiformes; family Poeciliidae; genus Poeciliopsis; species Poeciliopsis retropinna. The sequence goes on along the minus strand of VMRM01000027.1, from coordinate 2,430,971 downwards.
CGACTCAAACAAAGTTGGATCCAGTCAAGCTGAACTGGTACTAATTTCAGCGCCAACTTGTGGATGCTTCCCTTGTTCATCATACTTGAATCCAATGAATGGCTTTTCAACAGGCCTCTAAAAACCTGGATGCCTGCTGATTGGGGAGTTCAGCCATCTGAATTACTGTCTGTGAACTGATGCACCTGGAAGTGCGAGGTGTAGCTTTCCACAACTGGACTTGTTCGCTCATTTGCCACATGTTCTTTAACATACATGTTTGGTTTCTGCACAATTTACAAGTGCATCAAGCACCAAAGTGATCAGATCATAGCTTAGCTAATCGGAAAGCAGCTACTCCAAATGTGCTGTGTTCTTAAACTTCATCCATGTGGACATGGTGCTGCATGGTGTGACATGAGATGAAAAAAAAATTAATTTATAGTAATTGCTACAATGTTTGTGCTGTAAAAAAAAATAAGTGCAGCAATTATGTCGTTTACAAGTTTGCGGTTTTGTGGGTAGAAACCCAGCAAAATGCTACTTGTTAGAAACCGCCGTGGGAAACGCATTTCCACAGGAGAAAGCACAGTTGACGCAACATTTTAAACGGTCTTCAGCTTCCCCAAGTTGAATGCAGTTGTGCCTATCCACCGTCTGCTGTCGTGACCTGTGGAGATTTTGAATGAACAGAGGATAAATCCCCCCCCAAAAAAATCTCCTTCCCTTCAAGTGTGGCTCGCACCCTCGTGTTGCAAACGCAATAAAAGCAAATACATCTCTGGTGTCTGACTGTAGCCATAACAGAAGACTCGTATGCTCCATTTCACTGGATAAGCAAGCATGACTATGCTGTATGATGAATATGCTGCTTTTTTGTTTCGTACTGCTGAGCTGGCCTTTTCTTTTATGCTTTGGTTGCACACAAAAAGTACCAAGTTTCATTCATTGAGCCCAATTTTATTGGCTGGGATCCGTGCATGAACATAATATTTTGTCTATTGCTCCAGTGTGTGTGTGTTTGTGTGTGTGTTTTTTATCGCATATTCCCACAGTAACGTAGACAAATGGACACCCAGACTTTCTCTCACCTTTGTGTGTGCAGTCCAGCAGGAGACTGGGATATTTGAGATGACAAATGGACACAGCGTCTGTCCTAACTATGGGACGCCCTGGCTGGGGTTTTTCCGGCCTGTTGTCCTCAGCACACAGGGAGTCGGCTTTCAGCTTTTTTAGCTTCTGGCCCTTCAGAGAGCGAGGCTCGGCACACCTGGCGTAGTTGCCCAGGTTGCGATTGCTGGGCACCTGCAGGTTCCTGACCAGGCTGTCGAGCGGGCAACGGCAGCTCCAGGGGTTGTCAAAAATCCGGAGGTAGGTGAGGCGGGGCAGCGGGAGGAGGACCTCCTCCGAGGCTGACCTGATGCGGTTGTGCTGGAGGAGGAGGGTGGTCAGCTGGGAGAGGCCGCTGAACGCGTCGTCTTCGATCACCGAGATGACGTTCTGCTGAAGGTCCAGGCTCTTCAGCTGGGTGAACTGCTCGAACATGTTGTCCCGTAAAATCTGAGAATGGGTGAAATGTCAGTAATTGGTTATTGTGAAGCTGTGTGTAGAGAAATTCAGGGGAAAAAAAAGAATTGAACTTGCATAAATCTTTGACTTCATCTGCGAGCCTAAGGATTGCAGAGGCTTGTGCTGAACAAGCTTGCTTTTAGAAAAGAAATTTATCTTTCTTGTCCAAAAGGTCACCATCCCTGACATTTTAGACTTATCAGTGAACCAATAATAATGCATCTATAGTCTGGAAACAACAAATCACACTTTCACTTTAGAGGGTGGACAATGCTACATAATGTCATGCAAATTGTGAAAATACAGACACAACAGTTTTTAGTCCTTCCACCTCAATTCTACTATCTAGAGTTTATAGAATTGAATTGCCACACACCTTTACGCATTACCCATGTGGCAAAGCTTTTATTTTCACCACCTGCGACACACACATTCCCCACAAAAGCCCTCATGGCGAATGTGTTTTTGATCTCGGGGCCAAATAAATGAATGGTGCGCAGATGGCTGAAAGTATCAACAAGCAACGCAGGTTTTATTTTCTGTTCAAAACAACTAACTCGGGAAAAATGTCCTGTGTTTTGCCGAGCGGGGTTAAAGCGAGTGTTCTCGGAAATTCCTCATTTAGTTTTAAGATCCCAACGTGAGTAAAAAGAACGTCTGCTGAATCGGTGCAGTGCTCGCCTCGCAGCTGCATCTTGTCCGTTTTGAGCTGTTCTCCTCGTTTTGACCTCCATTAGGCTTGAACAGAATTAGAAGTTGTTGCTTGCCATCTGATTGAAGGGTGTGCAGTTTTGGATCGTTTTTAGGGTTTGTCGTTAAATGTGTGAAGTTTGTGTTATCCTGCTTTTCTGAATAAGTTTTTTTTTTTCTCTCTATTTGAAGTTGAAATCCACCTCCACACACCTGAATCTTATTTCTGGCCAGCAGAAGATGTTGGATGTCTTTGGGCCAGTCCTGCCTCACAAAGGTCAGCTGCCTATCCTGGCAGTCCAGGTACTTCTCCCCGGCCTCCATGTACTCCTTGCATTCCTGAGTTTGACGCCTCATGACGCCGGCCCTTCCTCTTCCTCGCACACGACCCCTGGCGCCCCTCTCTGTGGCTTTTGACTCCGGGCCTCTCCGAGGTTCAGCTGACCCAAGGAGCAGCAAGAGCAGAACTACGGTAAGGAGATGCATGGCGGGGAGGTGAGGAGGATTTTCTGTCACTGGGTTGAAATGTTGGAGGGACACAGGAGGCCGGTCAGAGCTGGACATACAGAAACAAACAAAATGGGGAACAGGACAATGTTAGTGGAAAGGTCAAATGTCGTTGCACTTGTGCCTGTTGAATCAAAAGAGCATACAGTGCAAAACACTTGAAAATGAAAAGAAAATAACAAAATTCTTGTTGAAACTTTTTTACAAAATAAGAATGTTTCTCTAGCTTCTCAGAAGCAGGAGAAATATCGAGTTTTTAATTAAAAACAATAAAATATCATAAACAAAGAGACACAGCTTTACTAGAAACACTTTTAAGAATTTTATAATGTTACATTTGTTCCTAACAAGTGTTTGTTTTGCTACTTATTTATATTTGTCACTAATTTATGTTGGATCTTTACTCCTTTGGGTTTTGATTTTCATTTGCGTTTGTGTTCTTTTTGATCGCTTGTAAGGTACTGCCATATTTGATTCATTATTACTTAATACTTGTTGCCATATAGGCTCATTCCTTTATGTTTAGTTTCTTAGGTTATGTTTGTGTTCTGTGTTTTGTATTAATTCCTCTTGGATTGATTTTCCGTCTTTTCCCCTTTTTGATTCTATGCTCTTTGGCACCCTGTTCAGTCTCTTCTAAGTTTTTCTGTCTATTTTTCATATTCCCTCAGTCAACCTGTTTGCCTTCTGCCTGAGCTGCGCCCGGTTTGTCATCAATCAGCTGCCTCTTGTCAGCAATCACTCTCCTCAATATTTTAGCCTCTCTGTTTCTTTCATTCCCCGCTGGATTCTGGTGACATGTGTGACATGGTTCAGATCTGTAACACTCATTATTATACAATTCTTTTTTCTTTTTTTTTTAAAGTTCTACATTTTTGCCACAGTCTGACTTGAATTTGCGCTTTTGCACCTTTTCAATCCTGAATCTGAATCCTAGAGGTACTTTCATAGATTGAAAGAGATCTTGTGGATATTCTGTGTTCAAAACATTTCTTTCTGTTCTGCATGGCCAACATCCCTGTGAAAGATGTGCAAAAACCTGCAATCACATTAATCTTTTTGTACAGTTGCATAACACAGTTTAATGAAAATGTCAAAAGCAGTTTCCCTTCATGCACACTCCCTGCATATCGACTCATCTAAAGTTTTTTTTATGTTTGCAAACCCTAATAGTAAAGGGAATTTTTGAGGCAACTGTTAGAATTTTAAAAAAAAAGGTTTTAAATACAAATTATGCTGTTGAATTTCTTGCCAAGATAAGTTTGAAAACCTACAACTAAAATGAACTCATAATGGATCATTTACCACAATTGAAGACTACTTTGGTCTCCTACTTTACTACCTCCTCAAGAACCTTTTAAAATGTCCCCCCTCATCACTTAGACAAAGGTAATAAGACTTTCGGTGATTCTTCTAAACACTGTATTTAATGGGCAAAGTTAGCTTGTTATAAATAAAAAAGCTTGGAGGAGTTTTACGTTTCACTTTCAAAAGCAAAAAAGGACAAGATCTCCAAGATCTCGAGAAATGCGTCATCTCGACACAGACACACATGCTTGGATTGATTCAGTCCAACTCCAGCAAACCACAGCCCTCCAACCGTCTCACACAGTGGAACAAGACTGTCAATGCAGATGGTTTGCTTCCATTGGGAAAAACAGACTGGATGTGTAAGTTACACAGAAACAGCTGAGAATGTATCTGTATGCACTTTCCATTTCTCTTAGGATCGCCCATCTGTCCAACTGCATCAATCACTTCAGTGGTTGCAGACCTCACCGGTCAACTCCTTTAGTATGAGCTTGACAAGAATGAAGCTGGTGTAAGATGCATTGTGTAATGTAAGACTTTTGCTAGTGCAAACTCCAGAGTAGACAAAAGAGTGAAAAGGTCCAGCTGAGACTGCATGTTAAATCTTGGTTTAAGTCGTAGATTCCTAGTCTGTGAACGCTGCTCTGGTCGTAGCACTGTAAGGGCAAAGTCTTAATTAATTAGTGGCAGTATAACCTTTTTCTTTGTTTATGAGAGGTCAGTGATAAGATTATTTACCAAAGCATTCAGACCAGAAAAGGACACTGTCACATTGCAGCAGTCTACAAAAATTCTTGTTTCACTGCCACCCCTTAAACTTGTAATTGTAGAGTTGTTTGCTGATTTACAAGGCACAGGCCCTGCGTCTTTAGCCAAATGAGAAGCCGTGGTGCTATGAACGTGCCAGAATCCACCGGTTGCCTTTCCAGGCAAAGAGCTGAAGTCCTTATCTGCCTGGTTTCTATTGTAAAGAGAAACCAATGTTGGAAGACTCTTTAAAAAAAAAAAGAAAAGAAAATTAAGAAATGTTTTATCAAGTGTTTATGTATGGAATCAGAAAAATAGTGTTCTGAATCTAGTTTACATGGTGCTCACCAACACGCTACTTCCAGTCCACGTCATTGATTTCAGAGGTTTTATAAGGACAAATTGGTCGGTACTTTAAAATTATATAAAGTGTCACTTTTTGCAATTAATCTTGCAAGTACAAAATGCAAGTGGTCTTAAATTAGGTAAATAGATACTGCATTTGCATGTCCGTTCTATGATTGTTGGTGCAAAATCTTTGCTTTGTGGCTAATAAGTGTTTGATAATGATTTAAGTCATCGGTTACATGAGTAGCAAATCAGCCCATAGCATATCACATCCTCAACCATGCTTACATGGTAAATATGGCACTTAAGGAATACATTTACTAGAGCATCCAGTAGAGGTAAAAACCCTGTATAGTGATGTTGGGAAATTGTTCAATCTTTCATCTTAGTGTGCAAAAGTAGCCACGTTAGGTAATTTGTTTTTCTATTTTCCATTCCGGCCTTCTTTTGTCATTCAACCAAGGTCTGGTACAGCGGGTATCGCATCCACAAGAACAATGTAGCCTTTCTGCAGTGATGCTTTTTAGCTCCTTGTCTTTGTTTCCAGACCAGAAGGAATTCAGAGTCCTGCCAATGAGTTGTGGGTCTGCCCTGGGGTGTGTTCCCATCGGAATGAGCTGGGAAAACCTTAGGAGGAAGGAATCCAGGACGCATCCTGTCCAGATAGACCAGTAACTCTAAACCCTAGCTGCCCTCTTTAGCATGACAAACCAGAGTAGCTCCATCAGCATTCACCACTAATTGTCTCTTCTTAATGCAAGAAGAAATTCACCAACTTCAAAAGAAAGTCACATCATGTTTTGTTTACTTTTTTGTCACGCCTTTTTTTTTTTTTTACCCATCCTTAAAATCATTGACCTATAACGGAAGTTCGTCTCTTTTATAGCCACAGTCTGCAGTCTCCACTGCACATAGCTGTGCCCCAACAAACCAACACAGGCCAAACCCATCCATGTGGTTCATCCTAACCTCATGGCTGTGCCAAGCCAGAATTGGCCCTTCCAGGCTAGCATTAAATCCCACCCAATGTACCAAGGATCTGACCCAAAGCATTCTGAGTCAAATAACATCTTATATTGTAAATTCATAGTAGGAATCCCTCAAGGATCCGGCCAGGTATTTCCTCAGGAACTGTTTTTGTTTATACCACCGACTATCCTGAACCAGAATGACGTTTGGACCATTGGTCTGGACCTAAAAATGTGGTAGCAACATGTCTCTCAGCTCGGATGACAAAAATAAACCATGTGGGAAGACTGAGAAGTCTTTGAGAAACAGATAAAAAAAAACAACCTTCTTTTGTGTATCATATTTAATTCTTAACGACAGTTTATGTATGCAAACGCTCATGGAGACAGGCATGTTGCGGGAAAAGCGAACAATGAACAAGAAGAAGAGAAAAATGAGACATAAACACAAAAGATGCTCAGTATATTTCGTTTTGAGTGTCTCAGTGAGCCAAAGTCATTTTCATCACCAGACTAAATAAATAATACATAGACAGCTTGCCCTCAACACTTTTTTACATGTACTATTTTGTTTCGGACTAACTAAACCACTTTCTTGCACTTGTTTTCTTTCATTTCTATCTTATGTCTTTTTCTTGTTTTGAAGCATTTTTTGCACATTCTTTCTGAAGTTCTGTAGTTTTGTTAAAAGCCCTATATGCTTGGACTTGGCTTTCAAAGCCACACTTTAAGAAAACTGGTATGGTTGCTCGTTAATTACCATTTATAAGGAATATTCCTGAGCAACAAGAACACCGTGATCTTCAATTACAGACATTAAGCCAGAAAAAATGTATGCTTAAAGGTGCATTCTGAGTAAAAGTATAATGAACAAAAATGCATCTTTTCAAATCATAGCTCATGCGATTTTTTTAGCAGCTCCTTTTCTAGTTTCCCATGTCAGCTGGCTGTGCTGCAGTGCTTTTGCTTGCTTGTAAGTTGGCAGAAACGAGGAGTGTTTAAGTTAAGCTGTTTTATTTTCTACAGTGACTGTAGAAAAACTAACAGATTGCCTTTGATCTGTGTACAGCTCTGCTGACGGAGTGTAATCAATATTTTGTAAGCTTGTGAAAATTGTGGCTCCTCATCGTCTGATGTCCAGTTCTACACTGTTACTGTCTTCTGCTTTTCATACTACATGATCAAGTCAGGACATACATGATCTCACTACTCTTTGCACATACCAAATTACAGACCAAGCATGTCAAAGACACTCTGATTCTGGTTACAAAATTAAGGGAAGTAACCTGCAAGAACTGTAAGTGTTCCTCTGTCTAAATGTATTCCAGGAGTCTGGAGACTGCACTGTTACTGACCGCATTTGTAGCCCAAAAGCAATATCTACATACGCGTAACCTTGAGAGAGTTCAGGCTTCTTGTGGGAAGAGTTCAGAAACAGAAGGATCACTGTTATGAGAGAGAGAGAGAGAGAGAGAAAGAAAGAGAGCAAGAACAAGAAGGGGAGGCTATAAAAGCAAGAATCAGGGATTCCTTCTAAATGCAAAAAAAAAGAGAGAGAACAAATTTTTGCTTCCATCCAAGCATGCTCGATCAATCTCTGTTATTCAGTCAAGCTGTTAGTTGTAGAAAAGCAAACAGGGAAGCAATGAAAATTTGTAAGAATGAACCTAAATTACATCCATGTCAGTTCAGCCTCCTTTTTGTATTCATGTTAGGCATGCCTCCTATGTGTGTGCTTTAACTTTAGGATGTCATGAATCAGAACAGTCTCGAATTTCTTTTTATCTTTTGGTTTTAAGTGAAAGACCAATACTTAAGAGTAGTTAAGACTTGTGAAGTGGAATCATGTTCAGAGTTGTCCAGCTCTTTTGGCATGTTTTTCTCCAAGGTTATTTTCCTCCTTTATTCATCACCATCCATCTTCCCGTCATCTCTGAATAGGTTTCCTCTCCTCAGCCCGATGCTGCCACCACCATGTTTCGCTGTGAGAACGGTGTATCCTCTGATCAGGGCATCTTGTACAGTGCTTGAGGTCAGCTACACATTTACCTCAAGCGTCTTCTGGATTTCTTCCTCCATCCGACTTCTCCATAAGAAGCAGATTTATGGAGTGCGTGACTAACGTTTGTCCAAACAACAGATTCTCTCTGCAGCCAAGCAGATTTATGCCTCTTGGCTCCCTTCTCTGAGTATCGCCGCTCTCACCTGGTCTGTCTGTTTAGGTAGACACCCAGGTCTTAGCAGGTTTGCAGTTGAGCCATGCCATTTCACGTCTGAGTTTTGTGGTGCCGTTTATTTAATATTCTCTAACAAATCTGAGGCATTAATTGTACAGCTGTGTTTATAATGAGAGGAAATCTTACAAATGTGGGATTTACAAAAAGCTTACATAGGGGTATTGCAGCTTATAAAAACACAAATGCATGCAACAGATTTTCTTTCTTTCTTTCTTTCTTTTTTTTGTTAATCTTCCTCTTTATATTTATCCAGTACTTTTAAGGATACAGAACATGTTCTGTGTATTAATAGAGCTGGGAAGAGAGAGTGCTCTTACATCCCGGAGAGCCTAATTGAAACCAGAAAAGTTCACCTCTGCAGCAGAGCAAGAGAGAGAGAGAGAGAAAATAGAGGTTTAAGAACAGAAAATGACACTTGAGTTTTTCACTGAGGTTCAGAGGGGTCGAGCACACAAAAACAAACAGCGGAGGGTGGACTTGTCTGGTGAAAACATGTCAAAGTGCTTGGCTTTGCATCGAAATCAAATTTCCGTTTTTCTGGCTCCGGCAGAACTGTACATCTCAGCTCTTTCACGTCAGCGTGGATCATTAGTAACCAACGTGTGCTTATAGGTCCTGTGTCAAGTCATTTACGCACTTTAAAGACACAATCTGTCTCCCTTTAGCTCGCTGTCTTTCCATCAGAGATCCTAATCTTCCTTCAGGCTGCCACATTAAGACTCGCGGAGATGAAGAAGATCCAGACGTGACGCTAAACAGACACGATGTCTTCCCCCCCGGCTGCACCGCTGTGTCGACCGCTTTGGCTTGATGCCAGACATCTGCGTGGTAAACACACGTGAAAAAGTGCTTTCAAACCAACGTAAGCTGTGGACAAGCTGAAACAGCTGAACAGCTCAGAGAGAAAAAAAGGGGGCTTCTGCTCTTTACAATCAGGGTAAAATTGCAAGTTAAGCAAGTTCTCCCTCCAGTTTTACTCGGTACAGAATTCCAGAGTGAAACCACATGGTTCTTGCAGTTTCACCCAGCAAGAGCTTGGGATTTATCTGAAAACAACAAAGCGGCGCGTAACTCTCTGGGGTGCTATGATGCATACGACTGTGCAGGAAAACGTGGAGCAGCATGGGCTGGTTTTCCACTTGGGTTCTATCCAGAAAGCGGGAACACACTTAACCAAAATCTATTATTAACATTAATATTGCTGATATTATTATTATTATTATGCAAGAGAATAGTGTATGCAATGAACACGAGTCATCTGGAGTGCACTCTCAGCCAGAAATACTCTCTTACAGTATGAAGCGTTTCCAATTGGAAAAGTTCAAACTCTGACAAATGAGATTCTCGGCTCTATCTGTCATGGCAGATGAAATACACCACTGTGTGGTTGGGTAACAAAATAAATAGGCAAGGCCTTTTTGCAACTCTTCAAATGACAAGAAAATCTGGTTCAGAAATTCCGCAAGTAGGACATCAAATGCCAAATGCTTGTCAATGTGAATTTTGGCTGCTAATGCTGGGGCAAAGTGCCTCATACATTTATTTATTTCTACTTGCACACACATTTTTTAACATTTAAGCATTTAAATTGCCCCATAATCTATTTTCAACTCCACTGCAATTAGCCAAAAACAACCCAAGATGTAATGAAGCAAAACTCTTAAGAATAAATTTCTGTGACTTTGTATTAGTACTCGGGGCTCTCAACACAAGCTGTGCCGTGCCAGCTTTCCTTTTATTTATTCCTTTTTTTTTTTTTTTTTTTTCCTTTTTCAACAAGCTCCTGACTGAGCAATAATTACAAGATGAGCTGCACCTTTCAGCCGGGTAACCCCCCTTTCAGCACACACTCCAGACGTATTTCTGCGGAGTATTAAAGTTTCAGTCCTACCCGTGCAGGGTGAGAATCTGGCCCGGGTTCGTCTACTAGAACCTGCGGATCTCCGGTTGGTCCAGTGTCCCAGGCTCCTAATCCTGTCATGAGTGCTGCATCCAAGCCAAGAATATCGGCCCGGGCTGCTGGAGCAGCTTGGTGTGAGAGACAAAGACTGGCTCTCTTTCTATCTCTCTTTTGCTCTCCCTCCCTCTCTTCTCCTCTTCCTTTTCACCCACTCAGCTGGATCACACTGCGAGCTGTAGAGCAAAACCGATCCTCGTAGGAGCCACAAGGCTGTCTCTGGTTTAACATTACACACACACTCACATACACACACACACACGTGTGGGAGGGCTGCAGCCCTTTATTGGTCCCCTCTGTTTAACCGGTGAACTTACTGCAGGATGTGTTGCTAACTGGCCTGACAGACTGAATAAGAGACAAATAAAGACCGAGCTTCTGGGTGGCAGAGCAGCCAAAAAAAAAAAAAGAAAAAAAAAGGCCCCTCACACAGACACCTTTCTTCCCACTTGTCTTGGTTGCTTTTTGGTCTTGTTCTTCTGTCAGTTTTCTTTTTTATCTGTGACAATTCTTAAAAGTTTTGCTTTTACTTTGCACCTGTGTTCCACTTTGCCGGTCACGTAAAATCCAGCCGAGATGCACTGACGATTGCGTTTGTATTGTGACAAAGTATGTAAAATATAGTCTAATTGTTAAACTATGGTTAACATGGTTGGTGAAAATATTAATGATTAAAAACAGTGTTTTGTTAGATTGAGAGGTTGAAATATGTTGCTGTTAGATTTTGATTAAACCGAGATGAAATTGTACTATTTTCAGTTTATTGTTTTTGAATCTTCTCCAGAGACCACTAATAATGCAGTCCATTAATTGCAATGTCTTCTGTAAATCCTATAGTTTTTTTGAAATGACATTTATTTTTGAAACAACTTTTATGTATTATAAATAGTATTACATAATCATAAACATGTTCCCTTATTTTCTTGTGACGATGCGAACCGAATTACTCCACTATAGCTTCACTATGTAGCTGCAAACTCTCACATTTTGTTTTATATTTGAATTCCAAGTTCAGTAAGAGTTTAATCTCTTGAAATAACTGCTTCGACATTTTTATTGAAAGCTCTTTCTTACTTTAGCTGGTCACATTCCTGCCTTTCTCCAATAAGCCTGTTTTGCGGGAGGCAATAAAAGATGGCGGCCAAACCATGTCAGCCATTCACAGATGACATGAATGAGCTGTTAAGTTTGGAGCAAACAGCTAAGGAGTGTTACAGCAGTATTATAGCAACTACTAAGGAGTATTCTGTTTTATATTAAGGGAGACAGGGAGCCCTGATAATCACCCCGTCTTTCTCCTCTCTGCACCGTCACAAAGAGCAACAGCTCCATATTAGGATTACTACTGAGCTGACTCTTGAAGGGGGTTGTTTACTGCCAGATGCACCAGAACAACTTCTTTCAGTAGTCGGGATAAGCCAGGACAGAGGCTTGGGGTGGGAAAAGACATAGCTTGTGTTTTGCTGTATTCGATTTCAAACATGTCCAAAACCATGCCCGCCTGCTTGTTGGTCCTCTGCCAGAGATGAGCGAGACGACTGGTGACTATGACTTTCGCGTTGCGCTTTGACCAGTATCTGCATTGTTTAAGTGGAAAACAATCCATACACCAATACTGTTTTAGTTTGTTCGTTGTGTTTTGACACCTACGTGAATTTGTTTCCCTTACCAGAAGTTGCAGTGTTACAAAGCAACCTGGGAGGTTGGAAATCGGTCCAGAAGTCGACGTGAATCATTGTAATTGAAGAGCGGTTAACAGTCATGTCATGTAAACATAAAAGCAACCTTCTAATTACGATGAAGCCCTACTTCCTTCGTGCTTAGTAAGCCGGACTGGAATTCCCCCGAGACATAAAAACATACTTTATGCTTTTGGGTACAGCTTTATGCTCTATTCTAATGCGATCAAATGACCACAAATTCAATATGTTTGTGTATGAGGAATTACTCAGACTATTTCTTTTGGTTCAAGCCTTTAATTTATGTCTAATGCTAGTGAAGCAATAACATTCGACACAGAGTACTCAACATACAGAATAAAAATAAAACTTATTTTCAAACCAAAGCTAGTTTAGTTTTCATGTGTTGGGAATTGTCTTTGTGTTCTCTTGATGAAGACATATTTCAAACGCTTTCCCCAGCGAATTTATGGACACACAAACATCGCTATGAAATATTAGACTTCATTAACCTTACATAAAACCAGCGAGTCTTTTGACTTCACTTACAGAGAAACATCCACAGAGGACTTTGTTACATAAACGTACTTTTTTAAAATTTCTTTCTACCCTTCTTTTCTGTCTCCGACCACTTTGATTGTTTACTTGTCTTTACGTATTGGTGCCTCATCCCTGCTATTCTCTATAAAAAGATGAAAGGATAAATGAAAACAGTTTGTACACACACGTTATACTATTAAAATTGACTTTTTTTTCCCAACTGCAAACTTAAATTGTGATTCTTTAAAGTCTCACAAGCCCTTTTCCCATAAGTTCTCTCGGTGTATAGCACTTACTCAGACACACTCAGATGGTAATTGATCACTTTAAAGACAACGAGCATTAATCTCTCTCGAGGTTTGGGGAATGCCATCATCCTCTCTTCTGCAGTCTTTGTTTCTCTGCTGTCGTTTTGAAGTGCTAAACCTAAATCTCACTCCGTCTTCATCTTTCAGTCTCAGACCGCTCCACTCCTGCCAGAGATTTATATGTTTTTCTATTATTTCTAGGTTCTAATATTTATTTTCTTCCTCTCACTCCCTTTTCTCCCCTCCTGTTTTTGCCCAAAGCCAAAAAGAAAAAGATACAATGGAGGTAAAATGAAGAACCGGAATCTGCAGTGCTTTGCTTTTTGTATTTAGTCACTTTATAACCAAAACCTTTGTATTTTGTGGAGATTATATTCAATTCGCTAAAAAAAAAACTTGTGTAATATGACCTTGCATATTGCACAATATGCAATATGTGCATATTGTCATTCTTTTACGAATGAAAATCTGAAATACTTTTGCAACAACTGTTAAAGGAATTGCAGCTGCAAGTGTGTCTCTACCACATTTCTGGATAATATTCAGACATATTGTTTATTTATTTTTTACAAAGTACACCTCGCTCAACCCGACTTCATTGATACTTGAATAAGATCATGATTTTCTCAAATACATTTAGATCTTTCTTCGCATTAAGCTCTATTCATCATCCACAAAACAGCTTTCCTGCTAAAGAAAATGATCCCACACCGTCATACTGCCACCACCATGTTTCATGATGGGGTGGAAGTTTGGAAGAGACAGATAAGTTTTGATCTCATCTGGCAAGTTTTCTTCAACCACGTATGTTACATAGCAAAGGAAATTTGTTGTTTCTTGTGTGCAGACTGACTTTATTAACCGGTATCATTTAGAGATGAATGATGTAAATAATTTTGAAAACCATAAAACATTTTCCTTCGATTTCACAATCATGGACTTGCGTAACAAAGAAATAGTTAGTGGAAAAGGTGACAGATTATAGGGGCAACGTAACGCCGATGCAGTTCTGACTGCTGGCTGAAAACCGGTGCGGGGGAAGGAGAGCACATGCTTGTATCTGTTGGATCGCTCCCGTCTCAAATAATAAACCCGCTTCTCTGAGTAAAGTTTTTTTTCTCCGGATGTTACAGCAGATTAAAAAAATAACATGTCTTGACAAAGAAGTGTGCAGCCTTGAGGAGCCCTGAGGGATGAAGCAGACAAAGGAAGAGAAGTACAAAGAGGCATTAGCAACGTCTCCCTGTGGCTTAATGTGCAGACATGAAAGGCAAAGAAATTCACCGTGGTTTTGTTGCAAGTTCCCATCACTGCAACGACCATAAATTGTTATCCTTTCACCAAACAATTTCAAAGAAATTGCTTGCCAATTGCTTAACTCTGCTTGTGATGGATGCATGTCCACCACAAGCATTATTTCTGCTTTCAAAGACTCAATTCTCACTATGGGGGTATGAGTCATTTGTAAGCTCGCTTCAAGTTACAGCTTTTGAATTATGAAAGATTGATGTCATAAACATCTTGAAACAACAATGATGATGCTTTAGTTATACAGTATTTGAGGACTTGCAGCAGCTCAATGTTGGTTTCGAATGTGTTCATTGTCAGTTTGCAGCGTGACTGCAATCGGCCACCCGAAGCCATCGCCCTTTCTTCATCTTCCTTTGTAATGGAAGCTGTGTTGCCATCTTTCTTTTGAATATTTCTTTAGAAATAACTCTTGAGTCTCAGGAACCCTGCAGTGCCCAGGAAAAATATCATTGCTTTGGTTTTTCTGGCCTTTGTTTGCAGTAGATCAGACAGGAAATGGTCCCAGAGTCTGGAATCGAACCCTGAACTGCTGTTTCGAGGACTAAAAGCCTCTGTATGTGGGATGGACTCTTTTTTTTTTTTTTTTTTTTTTACAAAGAATAACTCAGCCAAATAGGGTTTTGGCTTTCAGGGGAAGAACCTGAAGTACCTGGAAAAACTTCTCGAATTCACCAAGGTCCCTGGCCAGAATTCAAACTTACTTTTTGCTGAAAAGCAACGCTGTGAACAACTTGACAAAATGTCTGTAAACATAAATTTCACATCATATTCTGAAATAAATAAAGACCTGGACTTTAACTGGGCCATTGTGACATTAAAATGCTCTGATCTAAACCATCCCATTGTAGGCCTGGCTGTGTGTTTAGTGGTCAGCGCAAGAAAGATAAATTATTTTGTTTTAGTTTCTAAGTTCAGAGCACATTCAGCTGTTCAATTTTTCTTTGAGTTAAAAATAATTAAAAACAAACCAGATTTTGGAGTTCTTTAGAGTATATGTAGTTTCTGCTTTAGTGTGCAAGTTGCATGCATACATGGAAACAATCATCATGCAGATTGCATTTTGGGTAGTTAGTTAACCTAGGTACTGAAATGATTTTGTACTATATTTTTAATTTCTTCTAAATCAGTAGGAAAAGTTTTAACATCTCAGAGCTGTACAGGAGTGAAAGTTTCTGCCTTCAAAATCAAACGACCACAGAAGCTTCATACCTGTTCTCCCTTCGGGATGTGCAATGTAAGGTCACAAAGGCAATTCGTCCAACGCCGGAAACTCTTCCTGCCAGAAAAACATCGGCTCCAGCGTGTTCAGTGTTTACAGCGCCAAAAGAAAAACACAAAAATGTATTTCTGTAAAAATCATTTGCCCTAAAAGTTTGGCTACTTCCGCAAATTCGGAGAGCTTATATTGACAATCGTGCAAAGAGATGAGAGAAAAATGTGAACTCGCCTACCACAACATAAATGCCACCTACCTCACTGTAAACATGTCTGGTTCTTTCAATCAAAGTGTCCCAGAACCAATGAGGAAAACCAGCAGCATCACATGAATTGTGCTTTAGAGACTATTTTTTAATTTTTTTTATTTTTTACACCACCCACAGCCAGTTATATAAAATGACAGTGGTCAAAATGTGTGAATATTTAAAATTGATTTATTTCTGTATTTGTTTATTTTTTGCATTTTTTATAATGTTTCTGAAGAAATCTCAGATTTCTTTTTTATTATTATTATTATTATTTAAATGGGCAAAAATTGCATGTATTCATTTCATGTTTTAGCGTTTCATAGTTGAGATCAGAGAATAGACAGGAGTCTTTAAATCCCACACTAATTAAATTCAATTTTAGCTTATTATGTGTGATTTATATTGCCCTCTCTTTGTTCCATATTTTTTCGCTTTTTCCAAATTTATAGTGTTGGTTCGTGTTGCTTTTACAGTACTTTTCAGAGGAAAGGCTGTGACTTAAAAGGAGCAGTTGTCCAACAGAATATGTTTCTTTTATCTTCAACAAGTTCCACATTGTTTGAGACGTTAAAAATAATTTTAATGATGCCGAGTTTCATTCCAAAATGTTTTTTTCTTGTTTTTGGTGCAAGTGTGGTTGGGCTAATCGCTCACTTGATGTGGAAAGCTGAAAGGCAACTTGACAATTCCAGACAATTTATTTAATTTACATGGTTTATTTTTGTCTAGACAAAAAAATAAAACACACATGAGAAATATGACTTTGTAGATTAAATTTAGAATTTCAGATTTTCTCTGTTGCAGTGGATGCAGACACGTCATATGTACGTTTATGTCTTGCAAAAGACGAGTAATCTCAATTTTTCAAATTAACATCACTTGCATTCACTATGCAACCTTTCACCAATCCCAAATCCAGCACACACACACACACACACACCCACACACACACAAGCACACCGGTGTTGGTATCAGTTGTTGCCACAACTGCTTAATCGCTGAGGAACTTCCCCATATTTGGACTCTGTCTGAAAGAAAGAATGTTTTTACTATAACAGATTGTTTCATCTGTCCAAAATGCGGCATTTCAACCACCATGTGTATTTTGCCCCCTCTTTTATGTGTGTGTAAAACGTCTGATCAAAGCCGGGGTGGGTGCACAAAATCTAAGCAAACAGCAAAAGCAGCTGTTGCACTGGCATGTGTCGAAGTCTATCCATGACCATTAAACAATTCACTAAGACGTACTGACAGCAAAATTACAATTAACCTAAAACCTTAAAAGTAAATAAATAAATAAAAAAATGTTCCAATGTTTCAACCAACAAAATATTTATTGTGAAGTGCGGTAAACCTTCATACTTATAACCAAGTCAATATTTTTCATGCGAATTATACAACTATTACAAGTAAAATCAGCCATGCAATATTTTGTACAATTTGCCTGCTTCAAAGTAGAACCGATACTAAACACATTCCCATCTGTACATCAGAGGCAGTCGAGCTTTATTGCATATAACTTGAATACCATGAGACGCACATAAATGCAACATCAGTTTAAAAGTTTGTATGTCTCTCAGCCACTGCAACACAAGGTAAATACACCATGAGGCGACAGGGATATTAGAATATGTTGGCTATACATTAAAGACATTCCAGCAATTTGTCGTGTCACTGTAAAAACCAAAGGGACTATAAGAAGCGTTTTAAAAAAAACAACCTTTAAAGCTGTTTGTGTGCATCTGTTTTGGCCTCAAGGTTGTTTTAATTGGACCTTATGGAGCTTCTTTCGCTTTTCCAATCTCCAGAGTTGTCGTTTGTGTTTGATCACTCATTACCTCTAATAGGGCTGTGTTGCATGTTTTTCCCGCCATAAGGCAGTCTCAACACAGCTTGCTGTTTTTAGCATTCACTGCAAAAACACAAAACCTTGTCAAGTAAATTTTGGTCTAGTTTCTAGTACACTTGAAATAAGACAAAACCAATTTACAAGTGACTTTTCGGCAAGATACAGGACCTTGTTTTGAGTCAATAACATCTTGATATTTATGAAAATGTGCTAGTATCATTGGCGTATTATTTCACTTATAACATGGGAAGAATAACTTGTTTTAAGTGAAATAATCTGCCAATGGATCTGGCATTTTTTCAATCAAAATTAAGGACTTGTTGACTTAAAACCAGCTCCATTTAATTGCTGAAAAGTCGCTTGTAAGTTAGCTTTATTTCAAGTGTTCTAAGATATTTGCACTAGAAACTCGAGAAAAATACTTAGAATTTTGTGTTTTTGCAGTTTGTAAAAAGAGAAGAGCATGTACACAAAAGTAAACAAGCATTATAATGAAGTTGTTTAGCCATGGCTGGTGTTTTTCTGTTTACAGTGTGCAGTTTTATTAGCCTCGCCTGAGCAGTTGTCATTCTGACACCAGCTTCCAAGAGGCATAAACATATAGCATAACTTATTTTCAGGAAGTGGGTTCTTCTCTTTGGTGTAATGCAGAAGCCACAAGGATCCCGTTTATGTGACATTTCTTTCTTTTTCTTTTTTTTTTACAATCTACAAATCCTTCGCAGATGTTGTAAAGAACGTATGGGACAACTTTATATGCAATGTGTAAAACATGTTGGACTGAAGGAGATCTCAGTCTGCATCCAGTGAAACTGCAGCAAGCTCTTTCTACTGAGGGCAAAAGAAACCCATCAGAGCAAAAAATACCCTCCATTCTGCAGCCTCACCCTTTGATTCTTTCCATCCAAACCATCAACAACCCTCTCATTTAACCCACATCCCGTGTTTTCTTTGCTCCCTTTTCTTCCCTTTTCTGCTTTCACCCAAAGTTCTGTATACCACATAAGACCGTGCAGACAGATCTATGTCTTGACTTTGGCTTCTTCTATCATTTTATTTTATTTTTTCCCTGTGTTGGGACAGATGTGATGAAAACCTGTGACTTTTAACATGTTTGGACAAATGCGTATTTAATCAGTACTTGCTATGTTTAAAATTCCAGTAATAAGCAAAAGAGTGAGCGAAGAAAAGACTAAAATTCTAATCTAAAATTTAATCAAACTCAGTTAATTACTTCTTGCCCTTTGGAAAATAAATATTTTATCTTATATTGTAGAGGTTTCTTCATAGATCTGTTGTATGTGGATGATGTTTGGCATGAAATACCTCCCGTAGGGTCAGAATTACAGGAATCTGACAAAGCCTGGTATTGTATGACAAAAAGGATGCTCATAATCTTATGAAGAAATGTACAGTTATGAACTTACATAACACACAACAGCTCAGAACATTGATTGGCTTTTATAACTTTGTTTCTTGTTGGTTGTAATCCTGCTCAAATTTCTGGGTGCATTATACATTTTATGGCAAAACGTGGAAGATGGGAAGAAAAATTTGGAAAGAAAACATTTTGAGTAGTGAGATACTTAGAATTACAGTTCATTATTGGCTTGGACACAATCTGCTTCACACATTTTGTTGTGAAGTAAGCAAATCATTCTGCTTTTTGACAACATAATTACTTTCCCTTGGTCTATGTCTTGATCTGCAGAGTAATATTTCTGTGTTGCATTGCAAACACGCTTGTGATCTTTCAAATAAGGAAACAAAGATAACCAAGTTCTCTCTGTAGCACTGCGTCATGCAATTAAAATTGCTTTAACATGCATGTAATTTATTTATTTATTTATTTTGTGTTGCATGCTGGTTTTGGTGGATTTTTTTTTTTCTAAAATATTTATGTACATGACAACCAAACTGCTGGTCTTTAAGTTAGGAACAGTCCTGATATCCAACTAAACCAGAGCATTATTTAGAACATCTCAAATAATTACACAGAGATCCATCGAGTGACACCAACTGGGGCCCAACATCAACATTTTACACAAATATCACAGCAATAACTGAAACGTCATGCTACACCATGCAGAAACTCAGTCTGCAACGATGAACATTCACATGCTTTAGTGTGCAGGGTAAGTAAGAGGAAGTCGTCATGTGCAGATGTATTCAGTGTTACCATATTAATGTTTATATTGTGTACATTTTATATTGCACATATTTTCCCACATGAGTTTGCATTGTTTTGGAGCTGGCTTTCATCTCGTCATACATATATACAGTGATGAACAATACATTCTGCTCGATTCTAAAATTCGACGTCTTTCATCCTGTAGTACAAAATGCCAGCTTGTCTTGAGTGACACAAGTTCTTGATGGGCGTGACAGGAATTGGTGTTTCACAAAATGCGCCTAATTTCTTTACGTTAAGGCGTACGTAAAAAGCCTGCTTAAATGCGCCAGCATGTGGTAACACAAAGTACAGTATAACTTTCCAGTTGGAAGTTCTTTTAAGTGGCATTTTCATAGTTTGCAGTAAACCCGTGGTTTGGTTTTGTTGCCAGTTTTCTCTTGCGTTGCTTTTTCTAATTGTACTGCAAACGCTAATCCAGGAGTCAGTTGGTGTGGGCGGTTGCACGAAGGTCACAGCTTTTACATTTCCAACCCACTAGCCCCAAATAAGTTGCGGTTCGAAGGTTGCAAAGGGAGCCGGTAGCCGACACTGGAGCTGCATACCTTCACCCTGACCTCAACATCTGGTTCTTGCCCAGCTTCACGCAATACATGTGTGAACTTGTTGACTCAGCAAATAAACCTGTTATTAGCTGTGACTGAAGTGAAGGGAATTTGGGATTTTGTGTCAGGGCGTAAAGAATGAACCAAGGTAGGGGGTCAGCTTGCAGCTCGATGTTTTGCCAGTGACTCATAAGAAAGAGAACATGAAGTCTGCCTGAATAAAGACAAAGGTAGAGTCTTGGATAAAACTGTTCAGATTGTTTGAAGTGCCAACATCCTACTATTGCAAATGCACGTTGAAAAGAGTAACTTTCAAGTTGTCAAAACGACCTCCTAAGAGACAAGGCAGTCTGTCTTCAGTCGTTTTGGCCTCCTCTGTTGTTGCTGTTGCTCTAGGATTTTGAGTAAAAATGGTCGCTTGATGATTAGACGTATTGTATCACCACAGCTCTGTATTCCCTCTCGAGCTCAATATAAGCTTTCTCCCCTGTAATTTTGGTTTTGCTGTGACAGCTACACCCTGAGGACTGAACAGTAAACCCCCTTTTCCACAGAGAGAGAGAGGGAAAAAAAAGCACAAAGACATTAAAAAGCTGTTGATGCAGCATATCGTCTCATAAAATTTAACTGTGCCTTATTGAAGATGAACCACCAACCATGGAAAATTATACTGAGTCTCTGCGGTCTGGTTTTCTGGCAAAGTAGTGAAACAAGGAAAAACACTGGAGTATTTTGAGTCTGGTTCTTTTTCACTGCAAGAGTGCAGAACTGTAACGATAAGAAAACTGTTACAAAAATCAGACATATATGTGAACACAGAAAATGTGGCACTAAAAATAAGCAAAAAAGATATGGGATACGACAAAGTGATGTAAATGCTTCATATTTACAACTTAATTTGCTTTTAGCCTTTTATACTGTTCAGTTAAATTATGCCACTATATTATGTTAAGGAAAACATGACTTAGTCTAAAGTAAAATCTAAAAAAAGGAATACATTGAAAAAGGCCAGATTTTGGAATCTGTTGAATTTAGATCCTCTGTTGAATTCTTAAGAATCACTCTTGATAGATTTTTTTCCTCAAAAGAATAACATGTTATGGTCAGTTTTTGTATTTTTGTTGCTATTTTTTCTAATAAAAACTACACACAGCTGCAACAGCAAGCTTCTATAAGTGTATGCTTACACATTAGAAAATCAAAAAAACAAAAAACAGTTTGTCAGATTACTTTTGAGTCCATCTATACGGCAGTTCCGTAAACGTGTACACCCTCATTAAAATACCAGGTTTTTGTGATATTAAAAAATTACACTTTTACAAATCATTTCAATTTGGACATTTATGTCCAAAGTCAGACCTCAAGGGCCAGTAGTGTCCTGCATGTTTTTGATGTGTTCCTGCCCCAACACAGCTGATTCTAAATGATTTAATTAGCTCCTCGTCGTGTTATCAAGCTCTTCAGGAACTTGCCGATTACCAATTCCTTTCACACCCATGTGCCGACGCAGGGAAACATCTAAAATATGCAGGACACAAGCCCTCGAGGACTGACTTTGGACATTGCGGATGAAGGATTTCCTTCACATTTGCGTCTTTCAGCCAAAGCTACAGCTAGCAGAAAGGCCACAAAGAATTAAAAGTAACATTTATTTAACAGATCACTTAAAAGAGATGAGCACATACCGTAAAATGGTAGGTGGACAAAAAACACGTCCAACACATCACAAAAAGATTTACCAGATGTTTGGTGCTTTTGTGTAAAAGTTAAGAAGAACCAAATCTAACCAAGTTAAAATTTTAAACATGGAGCTGCTTATCATGCAACAACGAGAGGCTAACAGGATCGGCAATAAATTGTTGATGGAGATACAAAAAGTTGGTCACTGATCCATGAAAGAGATGAAGACATTCAGATCTAAATTGGTGCATGATCTTCCTTAAAATGCATGTAGAAAAACTTTCTTCTGGTGACCTCTGCGGTACTGTAGACAAACAGTGGTACAAATATGCCATGTGATGGAACATGAATGTCACAGCTTGTGTATCTACAAGGAATCCGCAATAGCTAACGACAGATCTGAATCCCTGTTCTTTGAATCGTCTAAATAAGGAACAAAGGGTAGAGCCATTGGTGGTAATAGGAAATGAGATTAAGCCTTAGGCCTAAACATTTCAACTGGAGAAGGTAGTGTTATCAGGGATGGGTCTGTTTCCTGGCTGCACGAATCAAAGAGAAGGAAGCCAGAGGCTCTGGAGGATTCCTCTCTGATTCGATGGAAAGCACACAATCATACTGACAGACTGAAAATGTATGCATATAAAAGATTGTCCTCGAGCTCTGGTGAACAGATGGATCTAATTGTTTCCATCGGCGTGCAAAAAAAGCTCTTTCCTGCTTCTTTCTGTCGAGCTTTCTTTTCTTCTATCGTTTTCAAATGATGTCCTAGTTTTACCTGTAAATTGGCTAATCGAATTAAATTTTATTTGTATAGCACATGTCAGCAGCAAGGCATTTCAAAGTGCTTCCCGTCATAACAAACACAAAAATACAAAGACATGCAACATAGCATCAACAATCAAAACATGACTTTAAGTCAATTCGTCATTCAATTCATAATTGATTATGTTTCAATTCCAACTCTAAACAGGTGGGTTTTTAGTGAGGATTTACAGGAAGTCTGTGTTTCAGTTGTTTTACAGTTTTCTGGAAGTTTGTTCCAGATTTGTGGTGCATAGATGCTGAATGCTGCTTCTCCTCGTTTGGTTCTGGTTCTGGAGATGCAGAGCAGAACCAGAACCAGAATGCCTGAGAGGTCTGGAAGGTTGATACCACAACAGATCTTGGATGTATTGTGGTGCTAAGCCATTCAGTGATTTATAAACTACCACCAGTATTTTAAAGTCTCTTCTTTGAGCTACAGGGAGCCAGTGGAGGGACTCTATCTTCCTGGTTTTTAGTGAGAATGCTGATGTTAATGCCAAAGATCTGTAGGCTACAGATGTTCAGATGTAGCTCCCTGAATTGTTGATGGCATAACAAACATGAGCTTTTAAGAAAATCACAGCTATAAGAACAAAAGACAACAATTTTGTTCGTCTTGAACAGATTTGAGATCTTGTGTGCATCTTCCCTTTAAGACCTCAGACAAAATAGTCTGAGTGTAGGAGGATGGATTGTAATCTTTTGTAACAATAAATACCCTGAATAATCCCAGGCAGGCTTGTGAGTGGCTTGTTTAAGGTTACACTCCAGAATCCCCAATGAAATTCAAATCCTTACTTTGATCGGACCTTTCCACATGATCTTAGTTTCTTGTTTTCGAGCAAATTGAGAGGTGGATGTCAAAGAGCACATAGTCTGAAAATCTTAGAAATACTTTTTTATCCTTATCCAGAATGAGAAGTGTCTTACACTCGTGTGTTCTTACATTTCTTTTTATCTAGGAATGGTGTGTTCAGTTTTTGTTTTGTTTTTTTTTGGTTGTTTTTGTCTAATGTAAAAATTTGAAAGTGCATAAAACAAAACCAGGAGTAAGAGCTAAGAGGAGGACTACTGAGGCTTTTGTACATCAAAGCCTCTTCAGGAAAATCTGACTTTTTTTCATGCTGTGTAAATGCAGGGTAAATTAAACCCTGCTCTGTTTCTATGACTACTCAGTTTACAGAAGACAGATTCATTGAGTTTTTTGTGTGTTTTGGCAACACAATGTGTACATTTGGGCTCCTTTCAAGAAGTTAATATGTGGCCTAATTTTACCCCCAGGTCCTTGACCGTGAAGTTCATGTATGTTTGTAAAAAAAACAGTGAAATTGATTCAGAACTTATGATCATGTTCTCAGCAGATACAAGAAGCTGGTTGCAATTTTATTGTAATCCTCAGGAACGTTTGGAGAGGCCTGGGAAAACCTTCGCCGCTGAGTCATGTTGGGTCATGTACCTGGAATCAATTAATCCACTGCCTAACACACAAGTATTAAAACTTTGGACAAAAATGTCTCGCAAAGCACTCTGATCTCTATAGTAATAACTACTCTTGGCGTCATAAGTAACATGTAATTGTCTTTTAAAGGTTTTCTCTCCATTTGGTTTTGGTGACACAAGAAACTTTTGTGAGCAGCACTGAAATGCAGAACACTGCAATGTCAAGAGTGATGTCAAACAGAGAAGAGCAATTCCTATGACATGTGAAATATCCGAACAATGACGAAACCCAAAGTATTGAGTGACCTGCAGGCAGATTATGACCCTTTTCTTATAGTAGAATAAAAAGTGAATCTTTTGAAAATAGCTCAGTTATTTATTGTAAAAGTTGGTGGGCGAATAGTGATGCAGGCTCAGTTAAAACATCCAGTCGTTGATGGCGTTAGTTTGTACCTCAAACTCTTAAAAGGCTCAAAATTGCAAGGGGAAAAATGTCCATTTGGGAGCCTGTACCTAGCTGCCATCAGTGGGACTGATTAAATATTAATGTGGTCCATTTATGTCAAATCCACATCAGATGCTGACATCTTTGAAAACTCAGAACAACAGACCGAGTTTATGACACCTAACCAAGATGACACATTATCCCATATCAGTCATATTGGAAAAATGTCAATGACTGTTATTGGCACACACGGGGATTCAGCTGATTTTTCTCCCAGACATGGATACGGGGAATACCAAGACGGCTGTCCAGTACATATGTTTTATGTTTTTCTGGAAGAACTATATGAGTCAGATGAGTTCATGCTGAAGGGGGGTCTTTCAGTCTGGAGTCAGCAAGCTGACATATGGTGGAACAATGCTCTGGATTCTCTGCAGGAATCCTGTAGAGACTCTGAGAAATTACATCAGACATGAATTTTGCCAAGAGCAATTCTCTGTTTTCCAGCTATTTATTTTGCAAGTAGTCTATTAAACTTGGGCTTGACCAGACTAGCATGTCTATCGGCTATTAACAGACGTCTAAGCTAAGAAAAAGAGAATTATGGGTTGGAATAACATTGCTCCTCTTCAATTGGGAAACGGGTCACAAAAGTAGCAGAAATGTCACCATTTTACCCCATTTGTTGTGACTCATTTCTGTCTACAATTGTATTTGGTTTTTAAGGACCATAAAATGTACTTTTTTTTTTTTAAAGATCCTGGTCTCAAAAGCTGGGATATTTAGGACTTTTGGGCTTTAAGTATGTGTTTATTGC
Organism: Poeciliopsis retropinna; assembly: GCA_010277075.1. NCBI lineage: Eukaryota > Metazoa > Chordata > Actinopteri > Cyprinodontiformes > Poeciliidae > Poeciliopsis > Poeciliopsis retropinna. The sequence continues at coordinate 2,405,583 of VMRM01000027.1, read as the reverse complement.
CTGCTTCTCCACGTCTTCCTATGAATGAAAAAATATTTCACAAGATCGAAAGCAACAAGAAAATGTGTGTGGAAAATCTGCAAAATGTTTCTGAAATGCGTGTGGGAACAGTTCAACAAGAAACCAGGACTGGTCACACCACCTGATAAGTACATTTACAATTTGTGTGTTTTGTTAGTCTTTTTTTTTTGACAGGGTCTGGGGTTTTTTTGTTCTTTTTTTTTTTGGCAAAATATGGATGCAACAATAAAAATTTCTGTTGTTGCAATTTTCCACCTGTCTTTTTTTTTTTGTTTAGTTTCCCAAAGCACAGCAGAAACCCAGTGAGTAATGTTGGGAGTTTTAATCACTAGCAACATGCATCATCCACATCTGTCGGAGATTGTTAAACTTCACAGCAGTTACCCTGAAATGTGGCAATGCCCCCTCCCCCCCTCAGCCCCCCCCCCCCCCCCCCCCCAAAAAAAAAACCCCAAAAAAACCAGACTCGCCAGGCAGCAATTATGGTTAAGCTGATGGGAAGACCTGGTGGAAAACTCATTTAGCCAGCAGACATTTTGACCCTTTTTAACCTTTATAAGGCTTAAAACACTGGTACAAAGTGAAGAAAGTAAAAGGCATTGCCCAGTATAAAAACCACTTCCAGTGATTGTGAAGTATTGAGCTATTTGCCCAAAATATCTTAATTTTAGGGTCTGTTTACTTTCCCCTGAAGTGGTAATGCTGGGCACACATGGAGGACAATATTGTCATGACAGAGCCCAGTGGAGATGGCCAAGATCCACAAGTTTAAACTGTCACATTGCCTTGCAAAGGAGTATAGAGTGAAAAACAGTCCAACCCTTAAACCATTTTAAGGGTTGGACTCTAAAGAGTTTAGGTCAGGGCCAGAGATTTGCTCCTCCAGCCGGACAACATACAGCCAGTGTCACAATGAATTAATTTTTCTTCTGTAACATGAAAAAGTAACATGTAAAAAAGTTATCAGAGTATGATGACATTTACTAAGTCGCGTGCATGTGTTTGGAGACTATTCAATGTATATGTGGAATATATGGCTCCCTCTCTCTAGTTTTACTTAATTTGTATGTAAATAATCTGTCCATGCAGCTTAAGTATGCTTGGTTAAACATCAACATTTCATCTTAAGTATGCAGATGATCTGGTGGTCTTCATCCCAAGTGATAGTGGTTTACAGCAGCACCTTAATATAGGTATTTAATATGATGTGGTTGAATTGTTTATTGATTTTGTGATTTCATATTTTATTTTATTTTTAAAATATTTTTTATCTGTGTAGCTATGAACCTATGTCTCATTTTTTAAAAAAGCTTGATTTATTGACATTCACACCCATTTGAGTGTGAATATCACTTTGTAATTTATTCCTATTTAGCATGGATGGTAAAAGCATCCTATTTAACTGGTGATTCAAAACAATCAGCTGTAAGATTATCAGAAGGATTACTATTATTATTTCATCCCTTTTTTTGCCTATGTTGCCTGATGCTGTATTTGAAAAAGCCCTGCTGACTTGCAGGTCCTAAATCAACGGCAGAACCCCAACTGTGAATCCTTTTGGTTGTTGAGAAAATAAATCCCTAAAGGTTACTCAGGCATGATTCTGAAGAGAGACTTGTGTTGACAAAGTCTTTGACTTTCAGGTCAAATACAAGCTGGTTTGCATTGTCTTTCTCTGCAGTGTTGAAGATGACAAATGTGTTCGTCCAACAGCCAATGAACTCGGAGTAAACCAGAACCGTGCATTTAAAACTGTCTCTTGCACTGCATTGATGAAGAGTTCAGAATGAATGGAACAATAAGGAAGTTGTTCTGAACTGCAGGCCTACTGTTGCTTGGATAACACATTCCACCAGCTGTTGCACAAAGTGACTGATGGCCCCTTTGAGCTCTCAGGATGTGGGAAAGAAACTGAAAGGAGTGTTGCATCGTCATCGATTCCCGTGGACTGAAGTAAATTGAATCATTGATTATTTATCTCTTAGGATGTTTAGGCATTTGACATTGCTATTACCATTGTGTCCTTTGATATTAAGGTGTTACAAATAATGTCAAATTTATCTGTACAGCACATTTCAGCAACAAGGCAGTTCAAAGTGCTTTACATGATACGAATATATCACAACAAACAACATAGAAACATTACATTACAATAAAAAAAATGATGAAAAGCTGCAATTCAGATGAAAATGGATGTATTTTCACTCAAAGGAAACTCTAATCAGATGTTTTGTTTTTTTTGTTTTGTTTTGTTTTGGGGTTTTTTTTTAGCATAGATTAAAAGAAATTCAGGTGTTTCAACAGTTGCAGTTTTCTGGAAGTTTGTTCCAGATTCGAGGGGCATAAATGTTTAATCCTGCTGCTCCATGCTTGGTTCTCACTTGGGGTGTAAAGTGGATTTGAACCAAAAGACCTGAGTGCTCTGGAAGTTTTATGCAATGACAAAAGATATTTAATGTTTCTTGGTGCCAGTGAATAACTGAAAATAGACTAAGACAAGTATTTTAAAGTCTATCCTCTGAGATACAAGGAACCACTGTAAGAACTTAAGAACTGGGCTAAAGTTTTCCTAGTTTTAGAGCCCAGTAAGTAGACGCACTGCTGCCGTCTAGTGGACAATTACTGCAAATAGAAAAGGATTCAGCAGTGCAAAGAACTACATAAAGTGTAAAACTCTTAATTTTTTAGTCTTCCAGGAGCAAAAGACACACACACACACACACGGATATATATATATATATATATATATATATATATATATATATATATATATATATATATATGTATATATATATCCATGTTTTATTAAATATTAATAAAACATGTATTTTATATTTAAGTTTATAATAAAGGCGGTTAATGAATAGAACAAACAGAGTTTTATTTAGTTTTAATAATCATAAAATTTGTCACTTTCTTCAAATGAGGACGTAGGCTCGGTAATTTTATCTTTTTTTTTCTACCAATAAGTACAGTAAATTAAATGAATTGCACAATTAACAAAGTACTTATTCACGACTAAACAAATTGGCGCTGACGTCACGTCACTATTTACCTGTATGTCTATTTACCGGGAAAATATTGCTTTTTTAAATACTTTTGTTCAGCAATGCTCAGCGTCGCGCCGGGAGACATGTGACGGCGTTGTTATGGTTACAACAACACACCATTTTGGGTTAATCAGTGCAGGCGAACTTTTTCCTCAACTCTGCTACGCTGAACAGTACGACACTTTGCTCCCGAAAAATCTGCCATGGAAGACGTCCCTGCTTCCTGTCTTCGGGTTCTGGACGAGGTAAAACTTCGGTGGTTCCGTTCCATTCGGTATTAGAATAGAGTAGAACATAATGGCTATTTTATTTGTAGAAAAAGGGAATCAGGACGTAATCCTTCATCTTTACCACAGCAGATAACATGTTATATTATGAAAGAAATAGACAAACTGGATAAGCTACGAGTGAAAATATAAGTATACCTTCCATGCCTCTGTCAGACTGATGATAATCAGCCAATCAGGAGCCTGATTGGAAACCAGATGTCGCTAATTAGCTGCAAGGTCAATGCGCCCTCCGCCCAAAACGCAGGATTCTTCACTTTATACAACATCACATGGGAAACAAAGTAAATGGTAAGAACAATTTCTAAACTGACTTATTTCTACAGTGGAAATTGTAATTTATGGGTAGAAGGCATTTAGAATGATTGAGTGGATGTCTGCAAATTTGTTCAAAAGTGAGACTGTCCAGTACTTGGAAACAAACCAGAGCTCCATTTCAAACTCTACAGGCTTCAGTTGACATGTTAAATGCTTAATGTGTCTTGTTCTTGATTTTATACAACCTCTGTTGTATAAAAGTTAGATGAAAGGAAGCATGACTTTATGCTTCAAGAAGTGCTTCTTAATGAACCACATCATTTCCAGAATATTGACATTTGGACTTGAAAGATGAGCAATAAAAATGACCAAAAAATCTGTATATGATAAGGCGCTATGGAGTCGAGTGGGAGATTATCTGCTTGAGTGAAATTTGGTTTCCAGCAGGACAATAAACCCAAATACACCAAGAAGTTTATAACAAAGTATAAAAAAAGCAATTCGGGCGTTGCAATTGTCTAGTTATTGTCCAGACCCAAGCATGATAGAAATACTATTGTGAGATGTTTTATCAGAGCTGTGCAAAAAGAAACTTAAGTGACCTGAACCGATGTTGTAAATAAGACCAGACAGATAGTCCTTTTATGGTAGGAAAAAATACTGAGTCATACAGAAAAAAACTACTTAAAGTTCTTGCTTGTAATAGTGTTTGCACAAGTCATTCAATTAGGGGCATACTTAGTTTTTCACACAATTCCTTTATGTTGTTCAAGTTTGTATAGAAATCGGTGTGGTGTGAATAATGACAGTTAAACATTAGACTCCACTAGAACCCCATACTGATGCATAATGAAATACTTTCAAAACATTTTTTTTTTGCCATGACTGCGTTTGATTCCCAGGCATTCTATCAAAATTACAAATATCGCAATGTATAACACACAAACCTTTTTTTTATTATTATTAAAAAATGTAGATTTATTTTTGGCATGACAGGTTATTATGACTAAAAAATATCAATATGGTAGATGCACAAAGGTCCAAATACATGTATTTGCTTAGAACGATCACAAATATGCACAGTCAACAGTGTATAGACTTTGTACTGTATGATCAACCATACATATAATATAAAAGCTCTGTTACATCACAAAGTAAAATAAATACTGTACACATCAAACATGAACACTTCTTTAGTCCATCTTTGCCTTTCAGTGTGTATAAAATTGACTATATGGTGCTATACAGTTTCCTAACACTAGATAGCAGTATTGTACACAAGGTTGACAAGGAGAATCTCAAAAAGTTTAAAATGTGTCAACAGTAAGAGCTGTACAGCACCAAGAGATGATGATGGGAAAATAATTGAAACTGTTAAGTGTCAAGAGCAATTTATCAGATAGTCAGTAATCTAAGCTCCACCGCATACAAGCAGAACTATAGGGATACCTCTAAGGCCGCATATCTTCCCCGGCGAATTTCATAATGTTTAGGATAATGATGCATTACCACACTGCCCCACTGTAATTAAACAGTCCCAGCAGGATGTCTTTCATGACTAATTTCAGACACAAAACTCTATCATAAGCTCCCTCACTTGAGTGGTCGTTGTTAATTATGAAATCATTTACAGCAGAGAAAATGATAGCTCATTAGTTTTTACTACTGGTATGTGCTGTGCTGCGCTGTGTCTCAGCAGGGATTATAGCACGATGCAGCAGGATGAAAGTGGGAGAAATGTCAGGAACCGGTGAAAAATTATCCACGTTAACGTTCCGTGGAATATTACAGCACCCGGAAGGAGGCTGGCCTTTACGCTGCATTTTTTTTCTTTATTATTATTATTTTTATAGTGTGTCATTTTTCACAGATGATTTTCTTTTATTATTATTATTGTCATATTAATCCAACATTTCAAAGGCCAGGCTCACATACAGTAAAATGGGATGGCACAATATGATATTTCACAATGATTTTTGCAGGTACTGCAGTCAAACTTTCGTTACCACTTGTCTTTGCGTGTGTGTGTTTTTGTAAGCATGTGTGAATGGCTACACGAAAAGGTGTGGGGTTTTATGTTCTTGAATATTTTCCTCCTTGTGTAAAGATTTGCCTGTCCTCTTAAGGAACATAGTTTTTGGGCCGTATCATCATCTTGACAGTCTTGAAGGCCTGCCTGTAGTTGGTGGGGTAGTACTCTGTTGTCATGTTGTGCCACGTTCCCCAGAAGATCCCGTTCCTGACACCCTTATACCTCTTGTGGTAGTACTTCCCGTTGAGGTTGGCAGACATGCAGGCATCGAACCACCAGCCAGAGCTGTAGTACGCGCCACAGTTTCCAGAGGGGTACATGTCATTGTCACGGTCAGGGGTGGAGAAGAACTTTTGGTCGTGGTTGAAGTGCTTGTTGAAACTGATGGCATTCCCAGCTGTTCCACTGTAAGAGAGGACAGATATTTACTCTTCTAGTGAGAGGTTTATGTACACTGACCATTCCAAAGAATGTTGTATTCATTCAAATTTGTTTAAAAACTGAGACATATATTTGAATTTCAGTTAATTTGTTGTGTTATATCTATCGTTTTATCTGTACATAGCCGAAAGGGTAAACAGAGGACAAATGATGTAATTTTTCAGACACATAGGATTATTTTATAGCACTGAAGGTACTATTAACTTCCCTTGTTATGAGAATGCTTTATATATATCACATATAAAAGAAAATTGACTCCCTAATTCAAAGCCTTGAAATTGGTTCTCTGTCTCTTTAAAAACTCCTGCTATTTCTGAACCTCGACCTTCAGTAAATCATCCCAACATTGCTACTGCACCTTTAACAAGATTTTTACCAGCGTTGCACTGAGAAGTAGGTTGTATAATGCGCTCAGCAGATGTACAGTTCTGCCAGGTGTTTGCTAATTGCTGCTGGCTAGTTTTAAGGAGCTGAGTAGGAGAGTCACAGGGGTGAGCTGCTCTGGAAAGCAAAAGCTCAAAAGTTTGGAAACTGAAGCTCTGAAGGCCTCGAACATTAGGTTTACCCAGGCATTTCACACAGTTGATTAGTTGCCATGGGAGATTCAAAGATGTCTCAAACATGCATGACAGAATCAACGCAACACTTTTACCTTTTTATGAGGGAATGATAGAACATGCTGTGCTCAAAAAAGTAGATCGGATATTAGACCACTCTGCAGCAGAATTGGTTAATAGTACATTTTTCTTTGAGTTAGAAACGTCCCCCTTTTTAATTCAGACACACTTCTGAGTATCACGCATGATGGTAGTTGTGAAAGTGGGACTGATGCATTACATAAAAGGAGTTTTGCAATGAACTAAGGCTACCTCCGAGTTTTTCCACTTCCCTCAACACAAGAGATTGTTGAAACTTTAAAAAGAAAATTGCATATTCTAACAGGACAAAGAAGCCAAATTTAGATAAAACTGGAATGGATAAAGTAAGCTAACAATAACTTCTAAAATAACCACAAACTCACTCTGGTTTAAACTATTGGACTGTTAAAAGCCAGATCTTTTAAATTACCTCTACCAAGTCTTCCAAGACCATTGGTCAAATATCCAGCTGTCTTTATACCTGATGCTTATACCTGATGACAAGTACATGTTCAAGAGCCCCTAAATTTCTTACAATTATGCTTCTGTCGAGTGTAAGCAAGCGTTTTTCCTGAAATATAAATCAGCAGTGTGTCAGATGCAGCAGCAAACATACAAACTACAATGCTCTTACCTGTACCCGCTGATGGAGAGTCTGTAACGCAAGTACTCATTAGCCACGTAGAATTGGTCATACTTTGCATATTCCCGGACATCCTCAAAGTCCTCCAGCTCAATGCGCAGAATCATGTCTTTGGCCTTTGTCAGCAGGTGAATATGGTCATTGCCGAGCCAGAACTCGCTTCTGCCAGACAGAATAGCGAGGAACAGGAGAAAGGAAGGACACCAAGAGTCAGGCATACAATATAAATGAGCTTAAATACTGGCACAGTTAGAAATTGCGTATATTTATTCAAGCAAAATTAACTTATCTCCACAAATGAGAGGGTGTGGAGATGGGAAGCAAAAGCATTGAGGAGTGTGACGGAAAATGGATGAAAGAGGTTATTATTTTTTTAGTAGGAGGGAGTGCTGGAGCTGCAGGCATGGTTATCAAGAAGTTACCATGGTTATTTCTTAGAAAAAACAACAGGGAAGATAAAAAGAATAAAGATATTGATCTGAAAGTTGAATCCAGATAAAGTAGAAGCCTGGTACGCTTCTCACTATTACTTCTAAACATCAACAGCCTTGTGTGTTAAATAATTGATTTTACTTTGAAAAGTTTGCAGCCTGTTGGGGGAGGGGGGAAAAGCAGATTTTGCGTGGGCAGAATCTTATTTTACATGTGAAAGTCAATCGGTGTTAGTGAAAACAGGTGGCAAACAATCTGCGATGTTGAGAACAGGTGGGCTGCGCTATTGTTATGGCTTTGCAGAGCAGGCCGGGCATTTTAAGTTGAGGTTTGAGGGGCAAAATTCTTAACATATGCACTAATTTCCTGGAGCATTGTCTGTAAATAACCTGTAGATTCTGTGAGTACATCGGCTGCATTTTAATAATAAAGCTAACTCACGATGAAGGTTTTTGGATGTGGCAATGATTGCAAATAGACATTTAATACAAAAAACCCAAACATTTTGATTTCCTATAAAAATTAATTTAAAAATTGATTTGATATAGATGGATTGTTTTGCAATATAATTTTATATATATTTTTAAAAAACTAAGCATCCCTTTTTGCACTTAGTAACTTCATAAATGATTTGTTTTTAAAATCATTAATTTACATACACTTAAACCACATTAACCTGGGCATTGATTGCAGCTGGTAAGTTGTATAGTTATCTTGCAATTATCTTACTTTCTGATGGGTCTTGACTTTTTTTTAATTATCACTTCAGCCTATTTTTAGTATGTCATTTAAAGCAAAGATGAATCATTTTTGGCCAGTTAGCTGCTTACTTCCAACCAAGTTCTGTTGTGTACAAGGCATGTCAAGTTCTACCAGTGGTGCTTTCACAATTGAAAAACCATTGCTGTAGAATAATCCAGTTCAACTGATCATAGTAAATATGTTTGATTTTCTGGAATGCAGGCACACATAGCGCAAGATGTGTGATGCCTCAAATGAGACGTCACACAATGCTGATCGACTTTACAGGGTGGACGCTGATTCATATTGACAATACACTGACAGTTGAGTTTTTTTCTTTTCCTTTTTTTTTTGCACCGTCTCCCCCACCCAATGTCACGCACATCAAAACCCGTCACTGGCAGTTTCTGATCTTCAGTGCCAGAAGAATAGAAGCATCAGTTCGTATAGAAAACATTGACTTCCTTGTGTATAGTGCAGTAAAGTGTACTACATTGCAAGAAACCCCCATAGAACCAACGTCTTAACTGAATTTTTTTCTCAATAATGACGCTGTCAGGATGGGATTTTCTGCACTGCCTGCATTCCAATATTAAAAGCGTACTCTAGTTTAGTGCCACAGTCACCATAAAAGTGAGGAGTCAAGCTTCATAAAGCGCTGCATCCTACAAATCGTATAATGCTTTGCAGTTGCAGATTTTATTAGATCCTCCATGCTGTTAAATTCTAAGGTTTATAGTCCAGATCTCTGTCAGGTTAAATTAACCTTGATGTAAATAGGGTTATTTCTCATCCCATACCTACGAGGTGTTTACTACAACACCACAGTCAGCATGATGAAGGGCTGCACTATAACCTCTTTTGTGACCCTATTTGAGCACCATCTTTTCCTGCATATGAGTTTAACAATGTGCCAAGCTGTTCTGTTTTTATGCATCTAAAAAAAACAAAAAAACAACATACCTCAGGTTCCCAAACCCTTTCTTGTACTCGGCCCATGTGCGGTTGAAGCTTACGGATCCGTCAAGGCGCTGCTGTATGACAGTCCAGCCACCACCGAAAGACTCCATTTCGCAGAAAACCTCAAATGTCCCATTGCGAGGGTCAGGGGTCACTCTGTAAACACCGTTCTTCCTCACCTCCAGGGCGTTATAGTCCGAGCAGTCCCGAGGGGCTACGATGACTGGTTGAAAAATTGAGAGAAAGCAAGTTTTTACTGAATAGTATTATTCTCTACTAAAGCAAGAGATTGTAACAATCAGTCAATATCAGTCTTAAGTTACTCTGGGAAACTTCTGAAGCCATTTTCTACAGATCTCCCTCTTTAACCTTTAAGAACTGTTTAATAAAAAAAACAATAGTTTTTAAAACTTGATATGCCTTGATAGTGGTAATTATCATATTTACTACACCACATTAGAAAAAATGTGCAGTTGTAATGTTGATATTGCAATGATTGTATTGATCACGATTGACCTACAGTATATATTTCTTACTCTTCTTCCTTTTCTCTCATTACAATTTCTCCGTCCCTTTCACAGAGTGTTGGCATCTTGGTCCCAATAAATCTAACTCTGTGGGCATCAAGGACAGTGAGTCCAGGCAATAAGCCAAAAAAAAAAAAAATTGGCTTGAGGAATGTGGCTGTAAGGAGCATAAATAAATAAAATCCTACTAAAAATTGCATCCACGCCGTTTTTTGCGATTGTGATATCATGCAAACTGATATAGCCAATAAAGAATGTGATTCGACATATTGTGCAGTTCCAATATTTAAGTAATCTTGTCAATATTTGGATGAAAATGTTGTACCAAAAATCTAATTCTTATCCCCTGTCTCTTTTTTTCCCCCTGCCATTTCTTTTTATTCCTGGATTTTCTGCTCTTTTATTCTGCTTTGCACAGCAAGTTATGAGTCCAACCTAAAAATATGAACTGAAAGGCCTGTGTCAGGCAGCATTTATAAACTGACAGGGATGAACGTGTCAAAAGTCGGGAAAGTGTGAAACCGGATTGGAAAAGCATACTTCCCTCTGAATTCATTTTGACTCTGGGTGAGCAGCATGTGGACCCCACTTGAGTTTCCATTGTTGATGCTGTTGACTCACTGCTGGGGCTGTTCGACAGGATGGTGAATTAAAACTGACATAAACCTCAGGTAATGGGAGGGGAAGTCTAGACTGAATAATGTGTGTGTTGAATAGAAGAAACGTGCTGTTTCCAGATGCTCAGAGACTCATCTACTTTATTCTCTTACTGCAATTCAGAAGGCACTTAAGCCGCAAAAGATCTGCTGGTGGCGAGTCTTGCTAGGAGAATGGTTTAAAAGTCAAGTCTGAGGTTAAATTGTACCCTTGTCACAGTAATGGCTCTGTCAGCACTTGACATTTAAAGTATTGACCTGTAAATTCTTCCTCTGTCCTGTTCACTTTGTGTCTAAGTGCAGTTTTTGCACTTCACTACTTCCTCCAGGTTTGTCCCCATCCATTTGATGCGGCAGCCAGTGTCCCTGCATGGACCAGGTAGTCTGGCACTGAGCCTTTAAAATCATTTAATTTTAGTATTAGTCATTTAGTGATGTCTGAAAGACTAAGTGTCGCCGATTGTTGAGTTAAATTAGAGGACAGCTGCTCTGCGTCATAGAAAGAGAAAATGACACCAATAATATTTGCAACAACCAAAAAACCCCAGCGCCCTCTGGTTGTGATGCAGGTTTGCTTCAAATTTGCTATACTTTTTAAAAAAACGGACCTCAATCTCCAGGTGAAGTCAACCCCTCATGATAGCTTAAAACATCAAATGAATCTGACCTGAGATCTAAAAATATAGTGCTGTTGTAAATGGGTTGTTGGTGATTAATTTTTACTTTTAAACCTAAAGGAAAAGGCAACTTAAAAAAAAAACTCAGACTGAATCTAATGCTTTTGAGCATTACCGACATTAACTAGCTGAATTCTTTGCAGTCTTTGTCTTTCACTGACTTGCTTGGTATGTGAATGTAAGCTGATTTGTCTGACTGTCTGAACAGGCAATGTGGTTTTTAAGCAGTTTAAATGTCTTTAAGTATATCAGTCAGACTATTTTCTTATGAAAAATAAATATAAAAACATTGCAGTTGGCCTTCTAAAGATGGGGAGGGTGAAAGAGAGACGTTTGTATTATGGAGCGATGGCATTTTTTCCTTTGAGGTCATTGTAAGCTCAAAAAAGAGCAAGAGTGTGTTCAGTTTGGATGGACTAAAACTCATCAAAGGGAAAACAGCTAGTCATCATATTTGAAGAAAAGCACATTGTTGATTACTGAGTAATTGTGGCTTAACGCTTGAACAGCTATCAGCTTGCCTTGAGCGTTACTTCCTTGCAGAAATGTGCTTATCGGAGTTGGCAGCAGGGATGAAAAGAAATGTTTACAGCACTCTGTCAAAATGCCTTTTATTGCTCGTTTAGTATTGTTGGTCTGTGAAAAATTTACCTTGACTTAAATGGCGTTGTTGGTTTATGCTGTGACCATAGTAACTCCATCAGTAGTGGGTTATACGCTCATTCATGACATAAGTACTGTTGTCATAAACCGATGTCAAACTGGTCATCATAGGATGAAGGTTCAATGATCCAAACTAGTAGTGGCAGATGTTTTTTGCTCAAATTATCTAATTTGTAAATTTTTCCAATTATTTTGAAATGTTTACTTGCTGACTTCTCCATGTTAGGCAATTGAAATCACACACATTTGCCTTTACGAATGAACGTTGTACCAAAAAATGTTAGAAGTAAAAGCAAAAAGATTTTGGTTCATAAAGGACAAAAACTGTTACCAGTATTTCCCATTTTAAGATTAGTTTTTACCCATGTGAAAGACACTGGTGTTGCATCTGTGCAATGTGTTTGGTAGCTCTGGGCTGTGGTCCAAATACATCCTTAGCAGCCTGGCTTCGCAGGAGATCAAGCTTTGTGTGATGAAGTATCAAATAAAAGGAAATGTATACATGTGTCATGTAAATTCAAAGCTGAAGCCCAGTAGAATTTTATAATTGATGTACATGCAACATTTGTTTACTTGGTTTAAATTGTCTACGTAAAACCAGATTTAGAAGTTAAGGTAAACATTGGGATGTGTTTGGATTGTTCTCCTAAAACATGAAAGGATGTAAATATCTTAAAATATAATTTGAGTTCAGACGCAATTAAATATTTACCTAAAGCTGAGTTATGAAACGGCTCTTTCATCAAAAGATGTTTTCCAATTTCCCTTGTACCAGCTGTTTTATGTCCTCACTTCTTTTTGGATTGACATGAAGCAACATTAGGCAAACATCCTTAACCTGAGGGAGACTAACTTTCAATTTTTTCAGCTTGACATGTTGGATGGTAGTACTAAGACGAGTGTCGCTGACTTGGCGAGCCATCCATGACTTGTGCAATGTCAGGAGAGCCGCCTCAACGACTGCTTGTGTTATTAGCAAGTCTTTCTATGCAGCAAAGTGTAAGAACATGACTGCCAAAAGAAGAGAAGGGGAGAGACATGGTGAGGTGAACTGGAACGAAAATTTAAGAAGGTAGAAGTTTAATAATAAGCAACAGAGACAAAATATAAAATTGTGAAATTAAAAAAGTTGAGTTCTCTGGGGGAGAAAAAAGTAAATTAAAGAAAAAGATGACAGGAACTTGGCGCGAAGTTGGGAGATAGCGGCGAGAGAAGAAGATGCGATTCTCTTCACTGTCCCAGCTAATCTTAGCAATAGGCTCACATATGTTTTCTACATGAAAGCCCCAATACAGTGTCGCATCCATTCATGCAGCATCAGGATATTATTCACTTTGTTGTGTGCATTTCTGGTGTGCTCTCATGCAAGGAGTCTTTTACATCAATGCAAAGTGGGATGCCTGTGGGGTTTAGCTAGGTTGTAGCTGCTATTAATAGATTTAAGAGAGACTATAATAAGATTTTACATTAAAAGCTTTTTTGAACTCTTTGTACAGTGAAGGTATGTTTCTCTTTTTTTGAGTTGCTCCATATGAAGAATAATGGAGGCTCAAAGCACTTGAATTAGTTATGTAAGAGCCAATGAAAATGGAGGTTTTGTGCCAGGCTGTCATATTGCTTCACTCTTGTTCATCATGATCAACTTGAAAGAATTTTGCTTGTTTAAAATGAAACCAAGATGGAATGCAGTGATGGATATTTCCACGTCTAATCCAAAAATATCTCCTGAAAATTGCTTCAGAGAGGGTTTGTTTGTATGTCCTGTGGGAAAAATTAGTGTTTTCTGAATCTAGATTAGAACAGAAAAAGGTGACAGAATATAGAAAATATTAGCATTTCCAGACTTTGACCTCTGCCCATTTGTCTGCAAATTAGCCTTTAGCTAGTGGGCCTATGGACAATGATTTCTTTTAAATGTAACATTGTTTTCTGACTGGTCCCCTAATCCATTCATTTTTCCATTCCATCCACCTATTTTAGCCATATGTCCCTACATTCATTCTGTATTTCATTCCAGTCATTCATCCATCTCCTTCCCAAATGCACACACACACATCCCAGAAGAAGATAAATATTAGTCAGTCCTTAACATTATGTGTTATAGTGTTAAAGCCTGACTTGTGTTGAATGGCCTATGAATATTTGAGTCTGAAATAGCACAGCTTGACAACACAAAAATGTGTAAGGTCATTTTCGTACCGCCTATTAAAATAGGGATGTTGTACGGGAATTTGTAGTGTAGATGCTTTCACTTCCCATTTCAGTAAAACTAAAGTCCTTGTAAGGTGACGGCAATAGAGCAGAGTTTGTTTTTCAAGTGATTGCAGGGTCCACTTTGGAATGATTGGACCGCCACTGTGCCAGAAAATTCACCTCAACACAACATAAAACTGCATGAGTAACGTCAGTGCTGAACTTTACATCTGTGTTGAATTTGTGAAGTAGAAACAAAAAATGGGGAGAGCTCTTAATCTTCCTCGCATTTATTGCAAAACATGCATGGGAGGAGAACGCACCGATAAGAACCTGTTTAAATGACAAAGACTGCTGCGAATGTTGTGCTGTGAAAAATACATCCAAAAGGGTCTTGTGAATGTTATTCTACAAGAATAACACAAATATTAGAGGATTAAAGGATTTAAATTATTTACATAATCACCCCCCAAGAATCCTGAAAGAAGACTGCTTACACTGGGGGCTGTTCTGTGCTGCGCACTGGGTAGTACAGCTGGAGCTCAGCTTGTTGACCACTCCGGTAATGTTCTCCACCCGTCTGTCCACCATAGCCTGCACGTTGTCAATGTTGAGCAGGTTTAGTCCCTCCAGTCTGCCCTGGAGAGCTGATATCTGGCTCCTGGCGTTACGCAGGCTGGCTGACATCCTGTTCAGTTTCACCTGAGGAAAAAAGGCCGAAAGCGGGAGTAAAGGAAATTGTTCTTGGCATTAACTACAAAGCAGGAGGATTATTATAGGCGTCAGCCAATGTGAATTTCGGAATGGGAATGGTGTCTGCGCGACAATTGGCAGTTTGCCAATGAGGCTGTGAGAATCAACAAGCTTGCTGCTCGGCTCCCAATTTCTGTCGCCGTTTCGGCTGTTGTTTCATACTGATTTCCCATCCATGTTTTCAGTAGCAGGAATTTTCCCTGGTGGAATGGAGCCAGTAAAGACCTGAAGGTCTTTAAGCATCTGGTCTGTTTATGTTCCACTGGGGTGCATTTGACTAGGCAGATCTAAGGTGTTCCCAATGTTTATACAGCTCATCTTTAGTCCATTTAATTTGGTAATTCTGTCTGAGCTTTAAAAAGAGGACCAATCTCATAGACTGACTGAATGTGATCTTATTTATGATGGAAGTTAATGAAATGGTGCATTGCTGTCATTGCAGTGCTTTTATTGCCCCTACAAACTACGGGGGTTGGAGTTAGGGTTAGCCCAAGTTGTCACATGTTAAAAGTCAACTTTGTCACAGTGACATTTTGTATTGGTCAAAGTAAAAAAGCATACATCAAATATATTTTTCATTTTGAAGACGTTTGCCTCTTACCTGCATCTCCTGCATACTGCTTGGGCTTGGTGCGATTTTCCCAAAATTGGATCCTTTCCCCATTCTGGCACTGTCCAAAATAGCTCCAGAAACCATTCCATCTCCCCTCTCCTCTTGGCCGGAGCCCCTCTGAAGAGCCAGTCCTACATCTTCTCCAGCATCCCCTTGAATGGGGATCTGTGTCTGTCCCTGGTCTGCTTGCTGATATCCAAAGACCCTATTGCTCTGTTCCCCACGGCACTCCTGGCACCCGCTTTTCAGCTTGTTCACCACCTCTTTGAGGCTCTGCAACTCCTTCATCGTCTTCTCCAGCAGCCTGAACTGCTTGGGCAGCTGAATAGTGAGAGGAGGCAAGGTAAGCTGGTAGGGGCATTCCTCGCTGTCCTCGCCCCCAGCTCCAGAGCTCCCACAGTGGCCATAGGGTCGAAGTTTCACGGGGCAAGCGGTGGAGTGACCAGATTCAGATCCAAGACTGTAAGCTCCTCTGGCGTCCCAACGCTGGTGAGAGTTGACGGAGTACTCTGCTGCCAGGGTGGTTTGCGGCACCAAGGTGGCCATGAGCAGAAGAGTGGCACAAATGCAGAGCAATGTTGTCCTCATTTTAGCAAGATTTGTAAAAGCAAAACAAGCCTGGAGGTTGACAAGAGTGGATGCAAGTGCCTCAAAAATCAATGTGCAGTTTGACGGAGTTGATTTTAGGCAAGTATTTGCCTGAAGATTCTAAGTAAAAAGCCTATAAGACCGCGCGTCCAGTATCTCACTGGCTTTGGTGCGTTGCTCAGTTTGTATCTTTCCGCGCGTTTGTGTGGGTAACCGCAGCCTGCAGGAAGAGGAGAACGCAGGGGAACTGCTGCTGCCTCAGATAGCTGTGTCATTAATATCAGGACATGGGAGGGAGGGAGAGTTTGAGGGAGGGATGGGAGAGAGCGAGTGCTGAGTTTAGGAGGATGGGAGGGGCAGTACTATTGCGTATTACAAAACACTTTCCACAGCATTGAGAGAAAGTATAGAGATGGAGAAAGATTAGACTGGGCTGTGACATTGGGAAGGAGAGGCAGTGCGTATAGTGAGAAAAGCTGGGTCTTTCACTGTCACTGAGGTAATATTGCCCACTTTCTTCACTGTGAAGGCAGCGACTTTCTCAAAGGAGCGAAGCATCTGTGCATATTATCAACTCAGCAGCCATTAGGTGATGCTGTCTTCATGCTTTGGGAATTTAACTGTCTCTAAAATTTCAAGACCCTTTCAGTGAGCCTGTTCAGACTCAGTAGCTTATTTGGATGTCTCAAAATTAGGTTCTGGGGTGTAATTTTCACTGTAAATGTTGGCATATAATTTGCATAAATCTGTTTGTTTTTTTATGTATATTTCATCCTTTCCTACCAATTCATTCTGAAGAAATGTGTCTGAAATATTTTTTTTTAATTTATATCTGGCTTGTGGTCACCAAGACTTCATAACAGCAATTGGATGTTACCCACTCTGGTGGGATGTAAATATAAAATCCCTTTTAAAGTGTAAGATTTTCATTTTGTATAAATAGAGACTGTATAAAATCATTTCAAAGCTTTTTACAGCAGCAGAAAACTGTCACATTGCATATAATGTAATACTTGTGCAATTTACCCAAAACAAATCACGGCAGTATCGCAAAAATGTGAAGATGCTTAGCTATGATTTATGAGTTTTGACTCCAGACGATCCACGTGGGTCTGGCAGAAAAAGATTGAATATCTGGGAAAGTCCCTAGCTCACTTTTATGAATGGTACAGGATTTGTGATGCCAAAGGCATGTTTGTCTTCTAAAGACTCTGGAAATCACTACATATTAATGGCATCATGGACTATTTAGTACTAGAAAAGATATGATCCAAAACATATGTCAGTATAAACAAAGAAATTGACAAATTTGTTTTTTCATCCTTACATCAAATGTTAACTTCCTAGTCTTAAGGATATGTTCAGTAAACAAAATACAAAAGATATTTTTTTCAAATGGCAATTTGGCAGAGCTTTAGGAGAGCTAACTAATTTGTAGTCTCTTCCTTGTTCTCCAAGGCGCCATTGGCTGATAAGATTGTATGTTTTAATTGCTGTGGTGTCACTTGTGATGGGTTTATGAATTGGTTTGTTTGCTGAAACATAAACAATAAGACAATAAAGTCTTGTTCAGCAATGGACAGCAGACTTGTTTTGTATCTCACAATAAGATATATAGTAGTCTTCCTCTTTGGAGTAGGGGATTGTTTAGAATTGCCATAAATGAAATGACGCTTTGATTGGCATGTTCATTAAGTAACCATCTTATAGAAATTAAAAGACAGTATGAACAAATTAATTGTGCAGAGTTGACCACATTTTCTTCATGAAGCAATTCTCTTCATGTTGACCTGCTTTGAGTTGATTTCAGCTTGCAATAAAATTCTCAGCTTGGCACAATTAGTTTCTTTTATGTAGAAAACAAATGGGATGGCATATTAGTTCACTGAAAATGCACTGGCGTTTTTTTTTGTTTTTTTTTAACTATTATGGATATTTTAGGTGTGTTACAACCAATTTTTGAACCTAATATTCAGAAGAAGTGCCTATGGAATAATGGAGGAGATTTTTACCCGTGCATAATTGCAGAGGGATTCTCTGCAATTATGCAAATCTTCCTTCTTACTTCAAACATGTCCCCACATGTGTTTTATAGATCAATAAATAAAATGATTGTTATTGGGTCATTTTTTGATGGCATAATGACTTCCAACGCCATCTAAAGAAAACACAGACATGTAATTCCTTGACGGAGAAAAAAACACTGGACCAGCTCTTCACCCTCAGCAGGGTCCGGGAGGGTGCATGGGAGTTCATCCAACCAGTCTACATGTGTTTTGTGGACTTGGAGAAGGCGTTCGACCGTGTCCCTTGGGGTGCCCTGTGGGGTGTTCTCCGAGAGTATGGGGTACCGGGCCCTTTGACACGGGCTGTCAGGTCCCTGTATGACCGGTGTCAGAGGCTGGTCTGTATTGCCGGCAGTAAGTCAGGCTTGTTTCCAGTGAGGGTTGGACTCTGCCAGGGCTACCCTTTGTCACCGATTCTATTTGTTACTTTTATGGACAGAATTTCTAGGCACAGCCAAGGTGTTGAGAGGATCCGTTTTGGTGGCCTTAGGATCGCATCTCTGCTTTTTGCAGATGATGTGGTTGGCTTCATCAGGACGTGATCTGCAGCTCTCGCTGGAGGGGTTCGCAGCCGAGTGTGAAGTGACCGGGATGAGGATCAATGCCTCCAAGACCGAGGCCATGGTCTTGAACCGGAAAAAGGTAGAGTGCCTTCTCCGGGTCTGGGGGGGGGTGTCCTGCCACAAGTGGAGGAGTTCAAGTATCTCGGGATCTTATTCACAAATGAGGGAAGAAGGGAGCGGGAGATCGACAGGCGGATTGGCACAGCGTCTGCTGTGAAGTGGGCCGTCGTGGTGAAGAGAGAGCTGAGTCAAAAAGCGAAGCTCTCGATTTACCGGTCGATCTACATTCCTACCCTAATCTATGGTCATGAGCTTTGAGTCATGACTGAAAGAATGAAATCGTGGATACAAGCGGCCGAAATGGGTTTCCTCCGTAGGGTGGCTGGGCCCTCCCTTCTTAAGCTGCTACCCCCGCGACCCGACCTCGGATAAGCGGAAGACGATGGATGGATGGATGGATGGATGGATGGATGGATGGATGGATAAAAAGAAAATGCAAGACTTTGAATATAAGACACTGAAGTGACGATCTCATAAACTCTGAGTAAAGCCACTGATCCTCTGCATTGAAAGGACTACATTCTCACCAATATTTGGACATTTTTCATCCAGGTAGCTGGAGATGGAGATTTCTGGGGTTTGGTTCTTGAATTTCTTACCTTTTGCTTCTTACATCAAACTTAGATAAATTGAAGATTGATGGATGGATGGATGGATGATTTCAGTGACCGGAGTGTCTCAAGACTTTGATAGAAAAAAAAACAACCTCCAAAAGGATAACATAACAAGGAAACTTCTCATAACAAAGGGATTCTTTCTTGCTGCAGGCTCCCTTCCAATTCAAAAAGCAGAAAGGACATGAAGGCATAAAGAGGTTTTGTCTCTCTGTATCACACAGTGGAATGCAGTGCTATGCCTCATGGCCGTCATCATTTTTTTTATTTTTTCCCCCCCCTTCGGGTGTAGACTACTAAAGCCGCCAGCTTCTTTTTGATATACATGCCACAAACCTACTGAACTTAAACTCATATTCATTACTGATTGCATCCCTGCTCTCTGGTGCAGGGAAATACAAACAATACCTGCATAAATTCCTTTTTAGTGATTGTTTATCCTTCACTTCAAAGGTGTGCTGCCACATGTAAGCCTCGTGCAAGCATTTCAGGAAGCAGCCAATCCCCTTCACTGCAGCAGATCAGTTCTAGCAGCAGAATGAGAGAGGGTTGCAGAAAGCGCCTCGGGCTGCTTCTCACAGATAAATGCTCGGTGTACAGCCAGGATGTTTGTTCATTCACTGATGTCATCTGCGCTGCTAAAACATAAACACTGGCAGCTACCATGACTCTAAAAATGGCCAGTTATTTATATATGTATATATGTCTTTTGTTATTACCAAAGTTCCACTTACAGAGTTCATACATTTTGAGACATAAGGTCATCTTTTGTAGTCTGTTGACCTTCGGTGATCGCACGAAAGCAAAAAAATCTGAACAAATCATGTTAACGACCCACATCAGCCGTCCAATTTATATCTCCGTCCTTTCAGACCTTGGAACTTTGCGAGTTCTTATGACAACAGAGAGGTGAACAATTTATATGGGGTGAATCTAAAGACACGACCATCCATCCTCGATTCTTAAAGTTGGGGGCGAGATACGAGCCCACGAGGGCGTATATACGATCGGTGCGCCAGTGTGTACGTACCGTTTGGGAAAACTTACTACGCTGTCCCACCGGCGATATCCTCAGTTCTGCAGCTCTGCGATACGGGCGAGGCTATCCCTCATTACTCGCCCCCTCCACCAACCTGGCTCTAAAGATAAGAGAGGTACGCCACCTGTCCTTTGTTTCTATCTCTGTTTCGTACCCTCAAAGCTCCTGTTGCAAGGGGAGAAAATTCACAACTCCTGGAGATAATTTCACCTATTATGTTTGCGAGGTGATATTTGTGCTCGGCTTTGCTCTTTTTGTCAGAGTTCTTATTCCTTTTTCTGTTTTAATCCTTCAATCACTAAGCTATTATATTTGTGATCTTGAACAATGTGTGCTAATCATTAGCTATTTACCATTTTCACTGAAAGCTCTTCAGTTAGATCTGCTTGATTTTCTTCTCTTTTAGTCACTGACGGTAAAATAAGTTTATTTGCCTCCACTTGCTCGAGATCCTTTTTAGAAAGGCCTCTTTTATCTTGTTTGTCTTTTTTTTTTAATCAAACTCATTCTACTCTGAAGAGTCCAGACAATATATGAAAGATTTTTTTCTTAAAACAAACATTCCTATGTGTTAGAGCAAAAAACAAACTTTCTTTTGTTTAAGAAGTTCAAACTTCTATTCAATCTGAGGCCACGAAAACTAAAGTAGTTAAATTTTTCACTTCTAAAACTTGATTCTCCTCAAAATAACATTAGACTTTTGAGCTGTAAGCAGTTTTCTTGTGTGTGTATGTATATATTTATTTTTATTTTTTCCAAAGACAATGAATTTCTGTAATGAAAGTTGACACTCGGCAGGATTCAAACACAATAACCATAACTTTTTTCCTTTTATTAGTTTGAACCTGTTCCTCAGATTTAATACTCTTCTTCCTTTTTGTGTTTCTCATTTCTGTCAATGCATGGACTGCAGATTTGCTATAAATGTTACTTCTGGGCACTTTAAATGTCCGTTTTTTTTTTTTTTTTTTTAAAATATGTAACCCAGTTTGGCCCATATTAAGTTCAGATCTACGTATTTCATTCCAATTCAATCATACTTTTAAATCAGCGTCCATTTCTCCAGGCTGATTTACCATCTGTTGGAACTAGCACATTATGGAAAAGATCTGATCCTGTTGTACTGTTGTAGACATACATTCTAAACTTCAGGGTACTTTTTATTGGGGACACCAGCAACTGCTCCATTAGTGGCTCTGTCCAAGAAAGAGACACAGAAGCATTTGAGCAGATGCAATTTCTAGTAAAAAACTAATCAAATGTCAACAACATGCAAACATTGATCCCGTGACCACAGTCATTTAGTAAATTAGAATATTTTTGAAAAGTTCTTTTAGTTCTGTATCTCTACTTACTAAGTGAAACTCAGACTGGTGTTTTCAATCCTTTTCTTCTGGTAATTGTGATCATTTTTTTACATACAGTTAAAGAAACACAATATTTAAGATTGAAATATGACATCAAACCATTAAAAATAAAACACATTTCTATTATGGAAATATGAGCATAACGACCTTATGATTACACCTTATCGGAACACATGCTGGCTTTCTGAATCTTAAAGTATATTCTACGTTAAAGAAAAACAGCTTTTCAAATTTATGTTCACCATTTCTGGGTTTTGTTTTTTTTTTTTTTCAGATGTTGTCCTCAGGCAAAATTAGCCAGGCTACATTCAGAAAGGTGAAAGACGGCTTTGAGCTACTTCAGGATACTTTAAAGAGGTATGTTGTTATTTCATTTTTGTCTCATATTGGGTTCAATATTTGTCTGCACAAGTCACTTAAATGTCTTCTAAAGCTAAGAGGTTTGTCTTTTGCTCATGTTTTGAGATTAACCGATGATAATATAACTGTAAATTCTAATTGAGACAATTATAGATTAATTAATCTATTTTAAAAAATACATTGCGATATCTTGACTCATTCTGATCCTTTGTTAAAAAGGATGAATTCAAAATATTATGAATTCAAAATAAAAAGATTTAACTTTGCACATTTAGTTTGCTGCGTTCCCAGCTGCGTTGTGCCAATTAAGTGTCACTTTGCTGTGAAAAGATTTTCCTGCGGCTAGAGGTTCATAGAATGTTGAATTACATTAAGGTTTAATTTTAATGAGAGAATTACTAAGTTATTTAATACTACATTAGTATTTCAGTTGTAATTATTAGAGTATAAACAGGCATGGAAAGCCAATTAACATGCTTTCTTGAAGGAAATTAAAGCAACGCTGGGGTAATTTTTTTTTTCAAGCAAATATCTGCAAGAAGTAGTCCATGCTTGTCCTCAGTTTTCTTCCTGTGGAAGAATTAGAACAGAATTACACGGCTGTATATGATGTAATGCATTTTTTCCCCTTTTTATTCTGCTCTTCTGCAGTGCGCAAAGTTCTGAGATGCAGCTTTTGGGAGAGGCAAAGAGGTGTCAGGCTGAGCTGGAGCAGCTCCAGGTAGAAGTACGGAGCCCGAAAGAGCAGCGGGGCCCCCCTGAGGAGCCCGACGGTGAGGTCAGCAAACTGAGGCGACAGCTCCTGCAGGCGCACAATGAACTGCGAGCTGCTGAGGACAGAGAGCACACAGCACGGCACGGATTGCAGCGGTAAGACAGATGCGTGCGTGTGTGCATTTACACACACGTGCAGCCACTGTGCATAAAATGCAGTCATCACAAATGGAAACTTGAGCAAATGCAAACTCGAGACACCTGAGAGGAACACAAGGGACTGAACAGAAGACAGAAGTGAAATTAGAGTGCAGGAGGAGGAAGTTATGTGTGGTAGAAAAACCGACATGCACATTAAGACACACACACACAAACTCACACAGCTGTAACTAGGGACCAAACACTGAGGTTAGCTTCATGAGGCAGCATCTTTTTATTGACTTAAGACAGAGGTGAAGGTGAAAGAGAATTGGACACACACAAATATTCATAGAAGTGTCGCTTTTTTTGTTGTTTTTTCAGATTTTTGCACCATTTCTATTCACTCAAGAAAAACGAGAATCAATATTTTCTGAAGATTGTTTTTATGAGTCACCACATAGGAGATTTCCAGTGAACTTGTTCCATTTCGTTCCAGTACTAGTCAGAGTTCTCAGCCCTATCATTTCCTGCTTACTCCAACATTCTTACTTTTATTCTCGAGAGCCCCTTTCCTCATCTCAACCAATTCTCCTCCTCATTGCTGCAGTTTTTTTTTCTTCCTCCCTCACCTCTTCCAAGAGTCCCTCTGAAAGGTCAAACACACCCAAAGTTATGGAAAAGAACCACTTGCTCCAGTATCTCTGTACACAAACTTCACTTTGTGAAGTGTCAAAGGGAGGTTAGCAGGAAATTGCTAGGCAACATGATAACATACCCCGGCCTTTTGAGAATTTTTTTCTGCCAAATATCTTGGCTTCTGACTCTTAAACACTGCATCATGTGCTCACAAACGCACGTCAGGGGTTGTATATGGGAAAATGTTGGGCAATTGTTTGGTTCTGAAGTGGAATGAAAACACTTGGTGCTTCCAGGATTTGTCATGGTAGAAACATGAACGTCCATGTGATCTATTTGGAATTTATACAATGAACCGACATGAAATGGCACATAATCTTGACATGGAGGAAAAAGAATGTACAGCTTGTGACATTGTTTTACTAATAAAAATATTAAATATAGTTTACAGTTATGTAAATCTGTCATAAACTCTTTTTACAAAAACTGTTGCGCTAATAATGATTAGTCGATGGTGTTTTACTAATGTTTTGTCATGTGTTGCTCAACCACATAAAATCAATACATTGAAATATATATAAAGGCTTTTAAAAGTCGGGATTATTACATTGATCATTGACTTAGCATTATTCTTAAGGGTTTTTTTTCTGTTTAAACTGTGGAGACGAAGCGAAATTACAAACATAATCAAGAGAAGAAGATTGCAGATGACATTTGGCTGACAAACACTTATTTTATTATCATTCTCGCTTTACAATTCCCTCTGTGTTGCATCTACATCGTTAAACCATTCCCTGGGTAGAAATGTTTGTTTGCTATAGATGTGATCAGAAGGAGGTTGTGGTTTGTTAGAGCAGGCTCCGGTACAGAGATTCAGTGGCTCGGCAGTAATTTAAATATTAAATAAAAACCATTTGCTCTGTGTTGTCTGTAATATCTGCGATAGATATTCAGAGAGCATGTTATTCATGACTTCTTTTTCCACCAGTGAGCTCTCTTGTGTTCTCGGTATCTGCTTCTCCCCTGGTTCCAGTTGAAGCCCTTGCATCTCCCCTCTTCCTGACTTCTCCTTGGCTTGTTTTCCTCTTTCGCCTCTTTTGAGCTCAGCTATCAGTCCGCACATGACAAGTAGACGCTCACCATAAAAATGCCCCCCCTCTTTTTTTTTTTTTTTTTTTTTAAAGAATAATCTTTTTTTTTATTTTTTTATCTCTACTCATACAGACCCACAGGAATTCAGCACTTCTTCCCCACACACACACCCCTCCACCCTCCAGTCCCACATTGCAGCATTCCTGCAGTTTTCTCTGTATCAGTTAATATCCAATATTTCAGCTTGTCAGGAAGATTAATATCATTTGCCTTGTGAAATGTGCAGCTGTACAGTATGTGCTGTTGTAAGGTTTTTCATAATGACAAAGCTGACTTGAAATTATTTCATACAAACTTTAATCGACTGCTCAAAAAGCATCTGCCTCGGGGAGATGAAAAATTCATAGAAATTATGTTCTCATAGGCCCATTCATAGTGTGTGCCCAAGATGTATGTGCTTCTGTAAGATCTAGATTGTTGTGTGTACTCTGAGCCATTTGTATGCTACCTGTGTCTTCACTAGTAAAGCCTAAAAATACTTTTCTTCTTATTTGTCTCAGTGGAAGGCTAATTTACAAGAAAATCCATATTAGTCAAATTCTAAAAAATGCTCGCAAGTTCTTGTGCATTCCTCTTTCCGTTGAATCGGAAACTGAAACATGGTTTCTCTCTCTCTCTTAACTACGTCCCCACCTTCCTTCCCCCATCGCCTTATCTGGCTTCTCCTCACCGCCATGCAGTCTCTGGGAAGAGAAGCAGCATCTGGAGAGAGAAATTCAAACACAACCTGCTGTAAGTTCATCACTGCACCATCCTGGACTTAGTTTCAGAGGGAAGGATTACAGCTATGATGGTAGTTTTAGCAGAGGATAAATATAAGTTTTGCTTTAATCCTCCAGCTGAGACTAATCCTTTGTGAACTTTGTGGATTTTTTTTTCTTTTCAAAAAATATATGTTCTTCATCCCAACGTTTGTGAAGGTTTATGCTGTGGAAATGTGTAAAAGCATCATGTTTAATTGCAGAACCATAATTCCAACAGGGCCTGGCATCATGCTCATGAAATACCACAAGATGTTTTTCAACAAGATATTAATCCAAAGCGTATGATGAAATGTGCGCTAGTCTTGCATGTTCAAACTAATGAATAAACAAAAAAAAAAAGATTGATTTCTCTCCATTTTTTAAGTGTGTGATTAGACTGCCTTAATAAAAGATTTATCTGAAGGCTTTTGGAGCATCTTTACCAGGGGTGCCAATTATTGTGGAGGATACAGTAAATATCCATTATGTATCATTATCTTTGTTTAATTAAGGGGGGGAAGACATTAACTCATTGGCTCATTGTGCTACTCTTCAGTATTAGGTGAAATGCCACAGGGCACGTTAAATCCCTATAATTTAGTCTTTTCACTCATAATGTTGAGCGAATTTGTGAAATCTACCAAAGCCACCCTACATTAGCAACATCAAAGACATCCATTTTGCTGAATAAAATATGATGGGATTTACACGACTGGACCAAACCCCTTAAGTAACTCTCAAAATGTTGCATCAGAATATATATTTTGCAGATTTTGCTTTTGAAGAGCTTTGAACAACTTGAACCGGCAACTCGGCCCTGATGTTTTTCGAAGACATGCCACTGAACCGTTTTTACTGATTTTGCAATTTCAGATTATTCCAAATGTGCTTCTCTGTGTTGTTGCTGTTTTGCTAATGGGAATTTGTTTTTTAATACAGATTTGGAGTCAAAAAAATGGCCATGAAATACATTTCCTTCTTCTAAATAAAAGCAATCGCATAAGTACCTCTCTCATAAAACCCATGATGGTTTATGTGAATTGTGTGCACAACTTTTAAAATAAAATGATGCAATATTAATCAGGCATTTCTCTGCTTTTTGAGAACACAGTGTATTTAGATTCTTTTAAAAGAGCGTTTTTATTTTGTAGTTTGAGGATGGAAGAGGGATGACTTTAATCTTTAAATTATTCCTGGCACCAAAACCATCAAATGTGGCTAAATGAAAATGAATTTGCAAATAATAGTGAGTGGAAATATTTCAACAACATTGGATTGCAAATACTCGGGTGGCTCAACTATTTTTTAGTTGAGGGGGGACAGTCATCATTTAAAACACAGATTTACTGCGGGTGAATGTTCAACATACTTCGGCTGAAGCTACAAGCTAAACTCTGTCCGAATACTGGTGCAGCCATGTATTTCTGGACATTTTAAGGCTTAGCAGGAACGTCCCTGAGATTACAGCAGGGCAAAATAAATGAATAAATCAAACATTACTTGGCTCTTTATTATCTTTTACCAAAGGCCAGCGTTGAAGGTCCAAACAGCCTTTTATTGCTTCAGATCCGCAGGTTTCAGACTCTTGATTTAGACTAATCCCTTCAGTCCCAACCAGCAGTAATTCTAGGTGTGTGTCTGACTTTAAACCCAAACTCTACAGGGTGGGCCTTTAGTTTTCATACATAGAAAAAAAATAAACATTTTATATTGGACAACTGTTTTTATTTTTGTGGGACTCTGTGTAATCGCTGCATGT
The DNA here is from genome assembly GCA_010277075.1 of Poeciliopsis retropinna. NCBI lineage: Eukaryota > Metazoa > Chordata > Actinopteri > Cyprinodontiformes > Poeciliidae > Poeciliopsis > Poeciliopsis retropinna. The sequence continues at coordinate 2,378,196 of VMRM01000027.1, read as the reverse complement.
CTTGGACCACTTCGTGGCTAATCTGCAACATTTCCAGTTTTCTGAAACTTGCAAATAAGTTTTGCCACAGTGTCATGTGTGATGCTCTTTCCATGTTTTCTGTTAAAGTTTTGTGCAACCATGCGACTGCTTCCCGATTCAGCCATCAGTATCATTTCAATTCTTTGCTCTTTTGTCAAATGCATCTTCTTGGGTATCTGAAATATTAAAAAAATATACATTTTACATTTTCCTATGTATGGAAACTTATGTCCCACCCTGTATAAAGAGAATCAGTAACAACCTGCTTCTAAAACCTGACTTCTGCTGGATCCTCTCCACTGGTCTTGGGTTAATTTTGTCGGTGTATCCTCCAGGAGCTGGAAAGCAACACAGACATGTTGAAGGACAAACACGATGCTCTGAAGAAAGAAGTGGCCCAGAGACAACTGGATGTCAGGTAATGAATTAATTATGAAGTCAGAACTTGTGGAGGCTTAGCTTCATAATTCACTTTTATTCTGCTGGAAGAAGTTCCGAGTGTGAATTTGCCAGGGTGCAGCCGAGCATGATCTTTTGTGGGTTTTCAGTTTTACTATCTTTTTTTTTTTTTTTTTTTGCCTGTGTATCCAGATGCAGCACTTTTAACTTGGTTGTTAAAAAAAAGAAAAGAATGTTGGATTATTTATCAGGGCCTTGCGGACATTTTTACTCTTTTAAACTTTCTAATGTTGCAACCACAGACTTCCATTTATATTGATTTTTCTTTTTCTTTATGTAGTACAAAATTGTACTATAGGAGTATTTTGGTAAAACAAATATGAAAAGTTTGCCGTGCATTTGTATTCAGCTCTGTAGAGTCGATACTTTGGAGAATCACCATCCTGACTTTACAGCTGTAAGTATTTTGCATTTTGTTTCTACTGCTCGTGTAAATCCAGAGATGTTGTTTTTCTCCTATACTTTGTTTCAAAAATAGTTTGTCTGGCTGCATGGAAAACATTTGGAGATGTATGTTTATAAGTCTTCCCAAAGTTTCTCAAGCAGATTTAGGTCTGAACTTGAGTTTTTCTTGTGAATCTTGTTCCATATCAGTCTACTATTTTTTAAAATAATTGTTTTCTGTAACAAATGTATCCACCTAAGTTATGGATGTCTGCCACCACTATAGAGTTACTCTGGTTTTGTTTTATCTTAAGTTTGGATGTTTTTTTTCTTTACTTGTGGACAAGATTCTGTGACTTTTCAATTAAGCTTTTACTTTTGCATCTTTGCATCCCGCCTGCCTATAATCGAGTCCTCTGATGTCAACATGGAGACGTTAATTGAGATCAAACTATGTTTTTCAAGCGTTTTCCTTGATGTCTGCTGTGTTCCTTTGTCGTCATGATTCTGCTTGTTCTCCAAATTTTCCAGCAAATCTCTGCAGCATTTATTGAACAAATATACTTTCACAGATTAAAGTGGACTACATGTAGTACTTGAGTGACTTCTTAAAATGCTGGATTATATTTTTGGTTTTACTCATTTGTGAAGCAATGTGTGATTTTTATTCTGTTTCATCGCTATTCCCCACTTTGGGCTAGTCTATTGAACAAAATCCCAATAGAATACATCAAAGTTTGTAATTGGAATGTAGGGGGGAAAAAAAACAACTAAAGCCGAAGGTGTGAATAGTTTGATAAAGGAAGTGAACATGTTAAGTGTCCTCAGATAAACCAGAGACGGATTTAATGTTTGCTGCCTTGGGCTCCAAACCTCCAATGAAACAAATGTGTTGAATATGTTATACAACCTGGTTGAAGATGTCCACACTTTTAAATGCATGTTTTTGTATGCTGTCCTCTTAAAGACTCATTATTCTATCTGCTAAATTCTGTTAAAGGAAAAATAATACTGATGAGAAATGCATTTGTATATCCCTTCACTTCTGTTGCATGTGCAGAACTCTGATGGAGGATTTGGAAACACTTGAAACGCTGCAATTAAAAGAACAAAAAGAGCTGGAAGAAAAGATGGAGATCATCGAAATCAAAGAGGTTTGTCTGTGTGTGTGTATCACTGAGCTCAGCTAGTGGCCCTCAAACCATAAATAAAATGCATACAGCTCATCAGATTTCTTACATCTTTGGTTGCATTCATCTACATTGTTGTTTCAAGGCTGAGAAAGCCCAGCTGCCCTGCGTAGCTAACCGGATAAAACAGGAAACTGAAAGGAAGCGCTATTTATGGGAGTAAGTGAATTTAATTCTTTTGCAAATTTTACATACGTTACTTCCAGTAATCTAAACTTACTACTCTACATTTTATGTCCAATTGTCTTACACACTGTCAGACTTCCTTTAAAGTACAGGGAAAAAAAATTCCAAATCATGTCCCATAGCTCCTTGTATTAGCTGTTGCATCGGTTGTATTTGAAATTATTCTTGGTTGACAACTAGAATAATCCTCTGGTTCCCAGAGGATTCAAATCTGGTGATGATTTTCCTATTTATTTTCTGTTGGTTGTCCAGAGTTGCACTCTGCTGCAGTAGCCCATCTGCTTCAGGGTCAAACATGGTGGGTGTTTAAAAGTATTTTTAGCTTAACCTGGTTGTAATAAGCTACTATTGGCTGAATATTTTTTATTTTTTTAGACAAGTCTGTGTGAAGCCTATCAATGCTTTTGTGAAGCACTTTGAATGTTGCCTGGCAGTTTGTGTCTGAGTATTAGAGGGTTTGCTAACGTTATGTTTGAGTTTTTGAAACTTTACAAGAAAATTCTGTTAAAACTGCTGATTTTTTTTTTTAATCAAATCATAAAACTGTTTACAACTTGCACAATTAACCAGCAAAAGCATTTTTTTTCACTCTACAAATAAAAATCAGCAGATTTGTTATTACTTACAGGAGGCAGCAATAAGCCCATTCTGCATCTGTCTGGGATTCTGTTGCGTTCCAATGAGTCTGTTGATTCTTTTCCAGTCTCTAACTGGATCATTTCCTCTTTCTTTGCTTGATGTCTTCTGACAGCCTTCCAGGGTCGCCTCTTAGTGAGTTTGTTGCTCCGAATGTGCCTTGTTTTGCTTTCGCCTCCCACATGTTTGGTTTTCGGAGGTTGCCATAATCTGAAAGTATAAGCTGAGTCATGCGAGATGTCACCAGGCTGAAACTCTATTTCAACCATGTGTCTCTGGCATTAATTATTTATTTTTACCCGATTCTAAATTTACATTTGGCTTTCAAGTAAGGCTGGGGACCTGTCTTCCTGAGCATCATAAGCTATGACTTGGAAATTTAAAGGCTGGCGGATTCCCATGGTCGCGTTTGCACGATGACTTTTACGATACACGCTCTCACAATACCTGCCTGAAATTTGTTGTATATGCATTTTCTCATCTCACTAATTAAAACACCAGAGTGACAATGAAGAAGATGGACTCCCTGAACACAGAGCTTTCAGAAGCGAAGCACCAGATGAGGAGTGTGGATGAGGGTAATCAGTCCCTGGAGGTGATGAGGGAGGAGGTGATGCAGGAGCTGGAGCGGCTCAGGGCTCGGATAGAGGCGCGGCAGAGGGAAAGCAGACAGCTACTGAAGAAGCAGGAGATCTGCAGGGAGGAGTCGTTTGAAATCATGGGCAGCAGGTGGAAACTTTTTTATGTTTGTTTCTCTTAAGTTAAAAAGGATTAAATATTAACTCTGTTTACCAGAGTGCACTTCGTTACTTTCCATCTTTTTAAATGTTGCAAGATAGTATTGTTCATGTCAATGTGTGTGTGTGTGTGTGTGTGTATTTCTTTCCTATCCAGGGGTATTTTGGAAATGAAGCTGCACAACCTCATGACTGATAAGAAGCAGCTCTACGAGAGCCGATCTTTGCAGCTCCGAAAGAAAAATATGTAGGTTTACAGAATCAATCCACAATGAGTAAGGAACTCCTTTTTGTTTCTTTCTGGGTATTTTGCCTTACAGAGTTACACAGGTTCAACTCAACGTGAATGGAAGTCATTGTCTTTCACAGAACCTAAAGGGTTTTTTGAGGGGTTTTTTGTGAACCCTGTATTTCTTAAGTTAATGGTATTATCATAGAGCAAAACTGAAAAGTTGCCTTCAGTAGTTGCTCTCTAATCTGAAATAACAAACCTGGTAGCTATTAGTGGCATGACAAATGGTTCTGGTCCAGACCTAAATATGTCTGACACATTTTAAACTTGTATTTGTTACTATAAAAAATAGTATTTTCCTTCCCCTATGAATTAATAGACTAGCTTGCAGAAGTTTTACATGAAATCCTGAAATAATACAACAAAATACATCCTTGTAATGTGTGACAATGTGAAAAAGTTATGATCACTTTGGTCACAGCAAACTAGCTTTAAATAGATGGTGAGTTATAGTTTTTTTTAACTAAATCTAATCTATGTTTCCGTTTCTCTGTATTGCCTGTCTTATGACGTTAATATCTGGAAGGAATCCATGAACCATATTAATCAGCGATTTTTATCAACTTCGAATTCTTGTGGAAAGATGTAGAAAGTAGAGCCTGGTGATGGATGGAATAAATATTTCAAATGTTGTGTTTTATTTCCTCAGGCAGGTGGAGGCCCTCAGAAGGATGGAGCATGCCGTATCCATGGCCACCGAGCAGCTAGCGCGCACGCAATCCGCCTACAAAAACATACAATCGCAAGTGGTGTGTGAAATATTTTTATGTATAGCAAAACAAAAATACATCTGCATGTTATTGGTGTGTTTGTTCTTCACAAATATAGCCTTTATGAAAGACTGGGAAGAAGAAGAAAATTCTAATTGTGCTTGCCGTGTATCAAAATGTATCAACGGTGTTTCGATCAGAAAAATCATGAAAAATATATATATTCTTACTAACTTGGTAAAGGCAGCATTATTCTGTGGGAAATAATTTTTTTCAATTGGAACCATGAAGTTTGTCAAAGCTAATGAGAAGATATGTGAATACAAGACAATCCTGAAATAAACCTTTTTTTTTTTTTTTTTTTTTACACCCAATACATTTTCTTTAATGGGATATTTTTGTTTTTTTAACAGAAAATGCCAAAAGAGCACCAAAAGTACAGAACCACTCTGTAAATCAGATTATTAATGAAAAGCCCATTTATTCCATCAACACATTATATAGATTAATTACACACAGATGTAATTTTGAAAGCCTTTTTTTCCACTTTATATGATGGTTTGCCTCTTACAGGTAATAAAAATGACATTTAAAATTAGACATAATGTCAGACCAATAAAATCTTTTTAAACAGAAATTTGGGTTTAATGAAACATATGTCTGATACCTGCTATAAGGTTGTTAGTTTCAGAATGTCATTGTTATTGTCCCATCTGATACATAATTTATTGAATATGTCTGTTGTTTGCAGCCTATGGACAAGAAAAACTGCATTACAAAAAGTATATTTCCTACACAGTTAATGTTATTCTTCATGGAAATGTCATACATATATTGACAATGCTTTGGAAAATGGCTAAGACTAACAATTTTTTATTACGTGTATATTTTACAACATTTAAACATTAATCAGTTCTTTCACATTTTTGGCCAAAAGTTAAGAAGTGAATCGTTTAAAGAGCCACAAACGCATTTGGAGCTGATTTAAACCAAAACATGTTCAATATGCGAAAGTGTCCCAGTCAAAGTTCAATTAAGAATCTGTCACTTTGAGGTACATGCTGAGCCACTAACCTTAAAACAAATTGCTAAAATTAAAATAAGAATAATCTTTTTTTTTTTCTTTTTTTTTGAAAAATGACTTCAGGAGAGATTCACAAAAAGTGCGTATTTCACCATAAGCTGTACGTGAGTAGGCCTGCGAGTATTTCCAATCGACCCGTCATTTTACTGTTCAGCACAGATTTTTAAAGAGAAAGCAGGAAGAAAGTTTGAAAATCAGCCTCATTTGGAAATGCATCAGCATATCTCTCATGCTCAAACTAAAAGCAGAGGAAATTACACTGACGCAAATGGGGAATTCACAGTTCTGCAAAACAGAAAACAACTGTGCTGCAGGGAATGATTCACTGTTTTCCCCGTCGCTGGCCTTCATGTTTCTGCTAATAACTTAGTCCTTTATGACTGCTCAGCGGAATCTGTTGGTTTACCACAGAAATGCATCTCGTTCTGAGCGAACTGTTGACAATTAACGGGCTTAATATTTTCAGCGTGCTGTTTTGTTTTAGTATTTACGCATCATCTTTATTGGACTCTTTCTGTGGCTGAAACAAAATCAGGCTGCCGGGGAAAGAAAACATGCATTTGGCATTAATATCTCCTTGTTTGTGAACAAACCCGCCCATTTGAAGTGTGCTGCTCTACAGCTCATTACGTTAGGATGAAGGTGACGGTACAAATGAAAACGCTTCTACCGTATGTCATCATCTAACCAATTCCATCTCCCACTGCTGAGATCCAGGACCAACTTTAGGCAGATGAAAGATCTTGCATCCAGATGAAATTTTAAACAGGCTCCTGATTTCCACTGCGCTCTGCTCTAAATATTCAGCTGGATGCTGTTCCCGAACGAGAGGCCAGCGCTCGGCAAAGGATGGAGCTGGAGAAGGAGATTGATGCACTCGCAGCCGGCTTTGAAAAGCAGGTGGGGATGTGTTCCTGTGACAGCAACAGCCTGAAGCGCTCTCAGCTCTGTCCAGGCTTCCTACACGGCTTGGAAGAGTTTCATTTCAGTGTTTCAGTATAGATTAGTATAGAAAAACAAAAAACTACGAGTGCAGAGAAATATTTGTATTTCCAGACATTAGTCTCTGTCCTACTGATTAAAAGTTGTTCTTCATTATGTCTGTTACTTCTTTGTCTTCTTGCTTACTTTCTCGTCGCAATCTTTAAGGTTTGATTATTTCTAGTGTCCTTCTCCCTTTTCCCATTTGTCTTCTTTTTTCCATTCCTTCCATCCTCCTTCCATCCTTTTATTCTTTTGTGTCCTTCCTTTCATTCCACCATTTTTCTCCCATTTCTCATCATTTCATTTCTATCTTTTTGAGTCCTTCATTTTTGTCCTTTCCAATTTCCTTCCCTGATTGTAATTTTTCCTTATTTTTTATTCTTGTCCAACATATCTTATGTTTATTTGTTGGTTCCTTTGTTTCTGCTGTCTTCAGTCATTCCTTCATTCAGTCTTTCATTCATTCAGGTGTTCCTTTGTCTTTTTTGCTACAGTTTTATTGGCTGCTTTTATGAGTAAATTCCACTGTGTGCATATTTTAGATGTTCTGTGTTCTTAAAAGATGTCATAAAGAAAGCCTTTAGCGATTCATTTGTAAAGCTATCTTTTCCCCTTCAGTTAATGGGCTTTTCAGACATCTTGTCGTATTAATCTTGCAATTTCGCCCAGCTGTTCATGTGGCTTTTAAGTGGAGAAATGCGTTTCCATCCAGGTTTCTGTGGCTGAAGAAGAAAACCAGAAGAAGCATCAGAATGGGGTGATTCAAGAGCTGCTTTGGGAGTCAAATCACCTCAGAGAAGAACTCCATAACCTCAGATGTCTAAGACAGATCAAAGCGGGGGAGCGGAGCAAGAAGCACCGGAACATCTCAAGGCAGAGGTGCTAACTCACACAGACAAATTTAAATAAATTGGACATCCTTTGCTGTGTTTTTGTGTGTTTTATATATTAATCTATTCAAAATGTCAGAAGAGGTACTGTTTTTGATTTATATTGAAGAATGTGCAGCCAGAAGGAGAAGTGGGGTTTCAGAAAACCATAAATAAAACCCACACAGAAGTGATGATGCTGGAGTTTTACCTTCTTAAATCTACCCACAGCAACTGAGTGAGCGTATACAGCAGGAGCTTGGAGAGAGAGAGCTGATCATCATGGACCACAACAAGCGCAACGCGGTGCTTCAGTGCAGGTGTTGTTTTCATTTCTATATTCAATATGTAAGTGTGTGTGTGCAAGGATGATGCTGCAGAGAAAAGCATGTCCTACTAATTGGTCATACTTCGGCGTACGCAACGCCTACAACGCCCCGCAGCGCAACAGGCCTCTCCAATGCATTCATTAAGGTCACGGCACGCAGACAACATACTGATGCCTCTTCGCCCGATGTGGAATAAATCCCTCCCAAAAGCAAAAACACAGCAGGAGGATAATTAAATATTTTTTGTTTATCCTCTCGTGGTTCTCTCATTTAGCGATCACACGTTCACACGCCGCCACGTTATACATGAGTTTTAAATAGTAACTGAATAAAGTGTGATCCTGCATGAAGATTCTTTTTTTTTCTTTTTCTGTAGAAACAATTTCATGATCCACTGATCATTTGTAATGAATTTGAAATCAAGATTACCTCAATGGTATTCAAAAATAGGGTCTTTTTAAAAAGATTCAGTAGTTTTGGCACCACCTCTTTATTTATGTGTGTATATATATATATATATAAGTGCTATATACATGTACAAGATGCTGTAAATACTTTAAAGGGTATATATAATCTTATTTTACAACTGGATGACACCAAAATCTTAAGTGTGAAACCTGAGTGATTTAATTCAAAAAGAAACTTTTCTGACATAAAAAAACACAGATGTTTAAATAAGAAGCTCACTGCATTGTGACCAGAAAACAAGAAAAAAAGAAGTTTGTTAGGAATATGCTTCATGGCCGGATGTTTGCTTGTTAACTCCGAAAATTTGGGACAGGAAGTGAGCAGTCATATTGTGTAATGGTCCTCTCTCTATGAAAAGAAGGTGTGATTTGTGTTGCTACAGCAACTGTATTATTGGTTTTGGCTGTTTCTCCCTCTTTATCATTATTTGTCATTGAGGCTAATCGTCAGATTATTGCTTACTTTGTTACTGAATGCAAGCAGACTTTTTGCATTTTTTCATCACAATGTTTTCTATAATTTGCCATTCCCCACAGTGGTGGTTTACACACTGAGCTTACTGATGCTTTTCATGTCCTCTAAGGGAGTGCTGGTTTGCTGAGTCTTTTAAGCTGCTGCTCTCAGCTGGCACTTTTCTTAAATTATTCCATACAAGCTTCAGCCTAGTGGACTTACATTTGTGGCTTCTGAATTACTACTGACTTCTGAGGCAGCCACTCTATAATTCTCTGATGTCTGACTTTTCATGTTCTGTGTGCAACAACAAGGATTTTGCCCAGTTTCTGACGCATTCATGGACATCCTGGGGTTTGTTTGCTTTTACATAGTTTAAAAAATGAAATGAAGAGAACCATAGTTCTAAGCTCAGCTATAAAAGTAATACAAATGATATATGAATGGTTTTTAGAACCGTTTTTAATAACCACCACTGGCTAAATATTGCAAACAACTTGGCAGAACAGATGAAAAGATATAAATCTACATGCATATATATAAAAATGCACCCTGGAGCTGTTTGTGATGGGAACAGAAACAATGTGCTAGACCTTGTTTTATTTATTCTATGTGTGTGTGTGTGTGTTTGTTTAATTGCTTCTCAGAATATCACAGTATTCAAAACTGTGTGACAAGTTCCTGGAAGAGAAGAATAAGTATATGAGGCTGAAGCAGATTGCCTCTCACAAGATCTCAGAATTGACGGAGCAACTTAACATCCTTGAAAACGAGATGGAAATCCAGCGCTCTATTGCTGACAGCAAGGACAGGTGTGTTCATGCGTTTGAGCAGGTGGCTTGCATTTACATTGCTGCAGCACAAACCTCCATAGTAATTTTCATCCAGAAGAATTGGCTCTATATATTCAACTTTTGACTAAATTTGTATTGGTGACATTCAAAAGATGTCATATCTCTCAAATGTTTTCACATTCAGTTACAATCTTTGTTTTTAGTGGGGTTTGATGTGAAAAATTAAAGCATAATTAGTGAATAAATGAACGGTGACAAGTAAAAAAATATATTCATTTTCACATATATAAATCTAAATAGTATAAACTGTAACTCTTTACTAGTTTAAGAAATCTTGAACATTTTTACTAATGCTTTCCTTGCTAGCAGATAGTATCCCCATAGCATTGTGCTGCCACTACTATGTCATACCATTGGGAGGGTGTGCTTAGAGATGTGCAATGTGTTTTTGTGCACACACATTTTGCATGTTAGTGCCTTTTTGAGGCAGTTGGTTACATTGGATTTTATTTGTTAGAGTTCAAGAACAAAGACCACACCTTCAGGATATCAAATTACCAATAAATAAGTTTTATTGGTTTTATTTTGTTTGTCGATCACCAACAGTCTTAATAAAATGTATCAAGGTTTAGTTGCGACCTGAGGAAATAAATTACATGGAGTGTACCTGCTGGACTTTTCCATGTCTGTCTGTTTCAGATTACTGACAAAGGCTCGCATGAAGGTCTCCAGCAGCTCCAAGATGAGGGAGAAACTGCGTAATGAGATCTCCAAGGTCTGCACTCATACACTCCAACATGGGGTGGGGGGAACAAAAAAAAACATCAGAACATCACCTGTCTAAAACTGAAACAGTCAATACCCAACAACAAATAAATACCCAACAACAAATATTGAGATTCACAGCAATGAGAGCAATACAAAACCTCTGTGGGTTTTCTGGGGATGTATCAAAGTATTGTTTTTAGTGAGAACCAACTTTCCAACCCTTTTATTTTTTTCTTTTCATTGTGGATGGCTTTATAGAAATCAGTAAGCAACTGCAGATCCAGTATTTATTTGTGCCTTTTACGAGGCTTTCCGACGTTTATCACACACAAGGCAGTTTATAAAAGTTTATCGACTTCTCTGCAGTCTGCTTAACAATCCCAAGCCCTTTGGTTTTAAAGTACATTTCTACATCAAGCTTTTACAATTTGTTGTTCAGTGTTTATAAAGTATATAGTATGGACAAAATGTTTACAGGATATGGCTGTTTTCTAACCAGACTGGAACCTTTTTGCTCCTTGCCTCATATAAATGGATATTTAAGGGTGAAAAATTAAATTTTGATTTTAACTCTGTTCCAGTTCACATGGAAACGACACCAAATCCATCAGCAGCATGAGGACAACAAACTGGAGTTAATGAATCTCACCCAAATGATCAAGTTCCACGAGGGGATTCTTCAGGAAGTAAAGAGAAGTCATGAGAACGCCATCCAAAGACGCAATTTTCTGTAAGTTTCTAACTTGCATGTGCAGGTAGAAGCTTTCCCTTCGACAGAGTATCATACTTTTTGATCTTATTTCTTTTGCATGCAGGGGGATACAGCTCTTGGAGCAGGACAAAGTTTTGTCCAGCTTTTATGAGCAGGTGAAGAACTTGGAGGCGGCCGTCGACAAAAGCAACAGAGCAACCGAGACGGCGGAGAAGGACGTGAGAGAACTGCAGATTGAGATTAACGATGAGAAGAGGCAAATAGACCTGAGGAAGAGGAAGATGTTGCTCAAGAGGAAACTGGAGGAGGAGATCATCATGCTGCAAATCAAGGTAGAAAAACTGCAGTATATAAAACTATCATGTCTACTGATCCAATCGAATCAACAAAAGGACAGCGAAGGGGAATTGTGTCTGTTTTTTTTTTTTTTTGCTGCTCATGCCTGGTTGTCTGGGCCTCCATCTGGTATTTTATTGTAATAAATGAGCATTTTCGATGGGTTGGTGCTATTAAGGCTGTCTGTGCATATAAAGCCTCTAATCAGGGAGGAGTGTGCCAGCAGGATACTGGCATGAGGATGACCATCAGTGTTCCTGGACGGCGTTCAGCTTCATATTTTAGGAACCCCATCAGGGTGCAGTCAGATCTGTCAATTAGTGCTTCCTGTGGTTGTTCAAAAGATGAAGGTTGTTCCGAACCCGATGGTTATATATGCAACGTTTTTCCAGGGGAGCTTCTGGTGATTGACATCTCTGCAAATGCATTTTAAGCTCTCCCCATTTTTTTGTTGAACCTTTTCCTGAATTGTTTTTAGAGGTGAGGGGGAAAAATAGTGGAGGAGTCAAAATGAAAGATAGGACTTCCTGCAAGTGAAGATAGTGTAGAGGAAGAGAGTAAGGAGAGCACCAGGTCATTCAACTGCAACATCTCTTCCTCCAGGGAGGAATTTCTTTTGGGGCGCCGTCTCTAAATCAATAAGGTTTGTATCTTTTTGTCAATCGGACACAAATTGCAAAGTGGAGGGAAATGATTCATCCCACTGCGTGACTCACTCAAAGATAGATGTCTTCTGTACAAAATGTTACTGTCCTGATTTGAGATTTACTATCTGAGGGGGAAGGACTGTGTGTCCTGTGTTCAATTAAAATCTTATTTTCACTGTGACATAAAGAAGCATCCATCTGTTGGTCCCAGACAGACTGGTGCTTGCAGGACTCCTCTTTTCCCTTAATAAGACCTGACCTTATGTGAAAGACACTGAGCCAAGTCGGCCATCGCCAGCTGTTGCACTATTTTAACTGTATTCATTAATCCTTGCAGGTACTTGCTGGTATATTTAATAGTTGTAAGGTTCTTCAATATGAAACGGCGGAGACTTTCTACAATGTTTCACCTCTTCATTACCTCAAATTTTAACTGTGCCTGGCAGCGACTGCTGTAAAACGAGATGAATCCTGCATCTTTATGACAATCCCGTCGGTTTTTGTAAAGCCAGAAAATAGTTTCCAACTTTCCTCTCCTGCATTACAATCAGAAGATGGTAAATATTTGTTAATATTTAATGCCAACAGTCATTGCTTAGCTTGTAAAACTGACATTTATCACCTTGGTGCAATTCACGTAAATATATTATAATATGTTTATAATTCATGTCTGAGGGTTTTTGAGTAAAACTACAGGAACAATTGTTTTATAACTTTTTTGTTTTTACTTTTAGGTTGAAGAATATGCGCAAATATATTTCAATCAACATTAACTGCTCTTTTGAATAGCTGTAGTCCTCGGCTGCAGATGTTTTGCTTTTTACTCCTGTAGCTTCGAAAAGAAGCGGAAACTTGCCAGCAAAGCCCAGAACGGAGGTGGATGTAAAGCACAAGATTAGAATCTAAGCCAGGAGGGATAAACCCAAACAATCACAGACTAGGCCACAAGATTCCCACGGGCAAGGCCGAGACGCACACGTGAATAAATCACTACATGGAGAGATGAGACAAATACACACTTACTGATACATAACTGGCCGTCTTGCTGATGTTTCCATCCAGGGTTTGATTGTGCTGCCGCTTCAAATTGGAGTTTCAAATTTCTCAAAAGCAGGCGTTTTTGCTCTTTGGTTGAATTCAGATTTCACCATGTGCTTCTTTTCTCCATCTGTTTTTGGCTTTGGCTGTTGGTTTCGTCTATTTTCGTTGCCGAAACATATATCTACATTCTTATCCGTAGCAATCTCCCTGCTTTTATTCTCGCTTTCCACAATGCTCCTTTCATCTCTTTGAGGCGTGTATTCAAGTGGAAGTAGTTTCATCTGTGCAAACTTCTTTCACTTTTCATGGCCTGACCTTGTTTACATAAAAGAGTTCTCAAAGTTTTTCTTTTTTCCCCTCTCCCTCTCTTTTTTCAGATGAACTAACCCTCAGGTTTTCAATGCCACTTTGTTAATTAATCCACTTCTATGATTCTACCTTAACATAAATCTCAGCTCCGTTTTGACTTTGTTGTCTCAGAAAGAGGAACTTCATCTTAATATGACAAACTTAAATGCATATCACTGGGATTAATCAAATTTAAAGCAGCATGTTTTTTCAATTTAAAAATAAACACTCATTTACATTCTGTTCCTTTTATGTTGCTTGATCTACATATTTTAGTCCAGCCAGTTTCCTCCAGTCATAAACTGTTGAATGAATTCAATTACTTTTTGTTCATCCAACAAAAGATAAAATCCATTGACGTTTGTGCCTGTAACCTCGCAGTTCGAGGGGTGTGAAAACTTTTCCGGGTCTGTGTGATTCACACAGCGGTTGTTTATCCCCCATCTGTTCGTCCACCCATTCATCAGCAGTTGGCTCCATCCATCAGGCCATCTAGTCATTTATTTTTCTCTCCTCTTCTGTGTGTAAACAGCAAATCATTTTCTCAATCACACCCCTTTCCTTGTACAGCCTCCCCTGGGTACAAAAAGTGAATCATGGATTTCTCTCTTTTTTCTTTTTTTTTTTTTTTTGCAGGCTTGCCAATCCTATTCAGTCGCCATGTGAATTCAATCTCCACGTGTCTGCATTGCTGTCGATTTATCATATATATTGTCTATTTGTATTCATCTGTGACCAGTTTATCTGTTCATTGCAGATGGACCCCCCTCCCTTTGATGGGAAATTTTGACAAAGATAAATTGGGCCATCTGTTATACTATTGAAGTTCAATACACTCTGAGGCTTTCATCACTCCGAGGAATTTTAATTGCTGCAAAATAAACAGAGGTTGTTGTCTGCCTCTGAATTTACTGCCCCGTTTACGAGACGCTGGCAGGTTGACATCCCGTACAGGTGCGCGCTCGGAGAGCTCCGCAGCGGCTAAATTTTGCTAAAAACGTTGTCTAATGACTAGTTACACTCCGCTTCTGCTTCACGGGGCTGCAAGAGTATCAGACATACACACACACCCAGTCATTAATGGAGTGAGATTTATTCGAAGGTGGGGCTCCTGACAGACTGCAGTGTCCCTGTGGTGGTGACTCATATTGTTTGTTTGTTCCTCTCTTAAATCTCTTTTTTTTTCTTTCTTTTTCTTCCAACCTGTCTGGAAGTTATCGCCATGGGGAATCCCTGTGTGAATTGTGGCTCTGCTGGATGTGAGGGGACTTTTATGTGACAGGTTAAGGGAAGCTAGCAAAACAAGTACATAGAAACAGAAGGCCCAGGCAAACATGTTGCATAGAACTCCTCTCTACTTTGGGCAGCACACCTCTTTGTCTCTGCACTCTTTTCTGCAGAGATAAAGTTAGCAGGCTAACTAGTTAGCAGCTAGTTGCCTGCTAACTAATTTTGAGATGTAGGACAAAAGGAGTACCTTGAATTTCTTTTTTTTTTACAAATTAAACCTTCAGATTCCAAGTCAGAATCTATGCTATAATTAATCCCTGCAACTTGCCCCGTCTGGGTTTTATATTCTACACCAACAAAACGAAGTGTATAATTAAAAAGGGAAAATGATCTGTTTTTGTTTTGTTTTTAATTTCTACAAACAACTCTGATAACTGTGTTGTTCGTTTTATATCCAGTCCCTCCTGAATCAGTACTTTGTGGAACAATCTTTTGCTGCAATTTCAGCTGCAAGTCTTTTGTGTACAAACCTAGAGAACTGTTTACCTTTTCTTCCTTGCAAAATCATACAATTAGATTGAATCTGTGTATTACCAAAGATACTCAAACAGATGAAGGTCTAAGCCATTTGAATATATAAGTATGCTTGAATGTAAGTATACCATTTTAACTTTGGCTGTATGTTTAAGGTACAGGGTTGGTGTTTTCCTTTAAGAATTTCTTAATTATGCTTTATATTGCTTTGGTCTGTCACACAAAATCCCAATAAAAAACATGCAAGTTTGGAGTTTTAATGTTATAAAGCTTGAGGTGTGTGAAAATCACACTTTAATTCCCCACTAGTACCTGAGCAATATAGCAATTTAGACCCTGCTTAGTGTCTCTGTTACTCAAAATCCAAACTGATCAAGGAATTTGGTGAAAAGCACAACTTGTGATGTAGCGAATGAATCAAAGCTAAAATAAAATCTATTTATTTTTCACTTTAAAAAAAAAAAAGTTTTTCTTTTCCGGTAATTGAATAAGAAAAATAAATTAAAGCTTGAAAAGTGATTAGACCAAATTAATTATTTTTAGACTGAATAGCCTCAATTTGAATTGAATGAACTCTTGGACAAAAAGGAGAGATTAATTGAAACTATATTTCTGCTGTTCAGCACTCCATCATGACTCAAACTCAAACCGCTCTCCCTCACACCTACTCACTCTGACACCTCAGCAGGGATTGCCAGATTAATTAAATATGCAAGCCTTTGGACAGTGGGAGGGAAGAAGTATGCCCCGCAGAAAACAAATGGACGTACAAGAAGAACATGCAAACTTTCCACAGAGACGCCCCATCTGACCAGGAGCTAGAAAGCTTAGAAAAGTGCTACTAAGTTGGCTGATATTACAATGCTGACCTAATCAGATCAGAAAAACATCAACAGTTGACTCTTTTAGTTTTATTTTTAGTCTCCTTTTTCCAAGATCCTCAGCTATTTGCGTTATTTTCTAACTAAACATTGTCACGTTTTTATTCTATTTTGCCCATTTTATTTTTAGAAAGTAAAACATTCTGTTAAAAATCTTCCACACATTCATGAATATCGCAGCAACAGTTAAAAAGAGAGATCATATTTTCAATTTTAGCTTGTCTTTGTTGGCTCCCAGGAACAGAATTCAACATTTTACTACTTGCACATAAAGCAGTCAATTTTCAAGCCCTTTTATATATCAGAGATTTGATTTTTTTTTTTTTTCTTCCATATGTTCTCAACAGAGCATTGTGCTGGTGGATCCCAGAGTTTCTAAAAGTAGAACAGGAGGTAAATCTTTTAGCTATAAGGTTGTGGAAGTAGTTACCAGTTTTAGTTCGTCATTCTGACTTTCTGTCAGAGTTTAAAACTTTCCTATTTGATGAAGCATTTAGTTGGAGGGGTTTTGGCTGATGGGGGACATACTGACCACATGTCCTCACTTTTTTCCCCTACTACTCTCCAGTTATTCATTATCTGCAATCATTTCTGCTATTAACCTTTGATGTTCTCTCTCTGTTTTTATTCTTATTTTCTTCATACAACTTGCATCTTGCCCAGTTTTCTGCTTAGCTGTGGCACCTTCCCAGAGGAGGCCATCATCTGAGCTATTGCTGTTATAAACTTTGTTCTCTCCACATATGATGCAGTTTAAAGTCTCTCTGTGTGTTTCAACCTCCCTCTGGTGGAAATTTGCAATCGACTGTCCACTGTTAATAAATTCTTGTCCAGAGTTTCATTAGTTGGAAGGATTTTTACCAGTTGGCATTAAAAAAAAAAATTTTCTGTTTGACAGCATTTGTTCTAAATTGGGGATATATAAATAAACCAAACTGAATTTTTATATGTAGCTGACTCTGGAGTTTGCAATGGTGCAATATGTGATTTTTAGCCCAACTAAATCCTGGAACAGATCTGGCTTTTAATCATAATCCACAAAATTTGAGTTGAGTTAAGGTCGGAGTGCTAACAAGGCAAATTTTCCAGAAGATTCCAAACTCGGTTTCTGTGGATTAATTCTCCTAACAAAACAACAAAAGCTAAAAAAAAAAGTAATCTTTTATGTTCCTATCTACTTTGTGCAAGTGTTATTGTAGCTACTAGCAGCAAATCGGCCACCATCACACTTATGTTTCAAAATGTCAACTAAATTTGTCCAGACATTATAACTTGTCTTTTACACTGTTATCCTTTTATGAAACATGTTGCTGGTGCGACCCTTTCTTCTGTGTCGCCCTGGGCAAGTGCCCATAATGCTCACATTAAATTGGCACTGCTTCCTACACGTTTAACTTTGTCTCGTCAGCATTTTGGACAAATCAAATGGTGTTTGAGTTTGTTTGTTTTTGAGCATATCCACGTCGTAGCGAGGACTTCTGTCTTTTGACTGGTCTGTGTCGGTGGCACGTTGCTCCTGAACAGCCTCTCCAGCTTCCTTTCGTATTTAGGTGACTGCTTTGGGTCAAATGGCTGAGACTCAGGCTCAGTTAGGTGTTGCGGGAGAATAATGATACGAAACACTTCTGAAAAGCATAAACTAGGTTACATTAATGTTTTTTTTTTTTACATCCTTAAACCGAGTGAGCATTTGATGCACAGAATTAAAAGCCCGTTTTAAAGCAGGAAACCCATCCGTCCATCCATTATCTTCCACTTATTCCAGGGTTGGGTTGTTGCCACTTGGGCTTACTTTTATTCATCATATCAGTTCTGCAAAGAATTTCTAGACAGAACAACTGCCTCTTTGTTGGGGATTGGAAAGTGAGAATTTTTTATTTATTTTGTCTTCTAACTGAATCATCTGGCACATCCATGGCTGAAATTGTGCTGTTATAAAGCAGAGTTATTATGATAATAACTTCGCTCCAAGATTCAGCGATTGTAAACACAGAGCTTAGGAAGCTGTGAATTGTCTGACCACAAAATTTAATTCTGCTGCGGTTCAAGTGCTGACCAAGCTAGCTATTGACAATAATTCCTCCATAGAGACTTTGCATCTATGTATTGTTGGCTGTCTCACTGTATATGTCCATATTCATTAGAATTTATACTGTATTTTGTACATATGTGACCTTTTTGCTTTATTAATCCGTCCCTTTGTCTTATATTTATTAGGAGGCTCTTAATTGCTCGAGCTTGGGACGAGGTTAATAAATAGGGTAATTATTCAAGTTTATGGGAACACGTGCGATGTACCGTCCCATTGTGTGGCTCTTCAAGTCGTCGTGTTAACTACTCGCTGAGCTGAAATTATGCAGACGAAATGCAAATTAGAAAGCGACGTGGAGGCTTGTCATCTCCACAATGGTTTACAGCACTCACAAGCCGAAAGCCCGGCAATGATTTGTAACTGTCGGACGAAGAAAACAAGGAGGCAGGCAACAGACACCGACACAGAGATGGATGGATGGATACAAGGAGACAGACATCAAAAGGACGGATATATATAAAAAAAAACAAGCTACAAGTGATGGAACTGCGGAGAAAAGAAGATTGATGCGTGAGCAAAGAAAAGACAACGAGGTTGATGGAGACGCTCCGTGTTCCATCCATCATGATGCGTTTAAGTGACTGCGGGTGGATTTGGGTGAAGATGGGACACGCATCAATCAGATCTAACCACATGCTTGTCTTATTCTGGAACTGAAGAAGTTGAGCAGCATTAAAAGCTTCAGAGCAGAGTTAAAATGGCTGATTAACACATTCTGCGGTTGTCACAAGCAGTTGAGTTAAAAAAAAAAAAAATTCTGTTTTGAACAGTTGAAAATCCTTTTTGGCAACTTTTATTTCAGTTCATGCAGGTGTGCTCGGAACGCGACGCATTGGAAAAGATAAAAATGTAATTTCTAAATCTATAGGAGTGAGGTAAAATAAATATTGACGTCTTGAATAAACCGATGACCTTTTCCCAGGTAGCCAGCCCAGGATGATTTCACTATACATCACAGGGTTTCCCTCAGTCAATTATAAGCCTGGCGGGCCTCCAGGCTTCACATTTGCCCCCACCAGGCTAAGCATGAATTTTTTTTTTTTTTTTTAATGACTTTATAGTTGGTGTTTAGGTATTAATCTTCCAATCTCCCAATAACACACAATTATCAAGTAATATTTTCAAATTTTCTGTTAACTTTAAACGTTTTACCTCAAAAACATGGCGGACAGATGGATGACCGCCCTACTGCCTCGAGCACCGGGCTTAGCAAGGAGGAAACCCTGCATCGCCCATCTGTGATCCGCATGTGCTGCATGAAGAACATTATGATGCCACAGCATACTGTGACTTTGCAGTCTCTAGTTTTTCCTGAACCCTTTCATATGATTTTCCCTTCTCAAGTAACTTTTTAATCAAAAGTTCACTGTTCTCCTGGAAATTCGTTTGAGTTTCAGAAAAAAATTAATCACAAGAAGTTATTACAACCTTTGCTGCTTTTGTCTTTATCAAGTCTGACCAAACGTTCCGATAAATTACAAATTCATTGAAACGCTGTTTAATATTTATGATGTCATTATTCTGTTCATAAAATAAAAAGAAAAACGCTAAAAAGGAAAGTTTCAAAAGGGATTTTTTTCGGCGTTAGAAATTAGAAAACCATGACATAGTCAAACCTCAACAAGCTCAGTATTATATAAAGTATTTTGTCAAAGATTTTCACTACACTTTACACTCTTTTGACAACTTTTTTCTTTTTCCTCAGTTTTGAGAAGGGCCTCTTCTTCTGCAAACACGCAATCCCACAGCAATTTCTGCTTACACTTCCTCATGCGTTGTTTATTTGACGCGACGTGTGTGCTCAGTGGTTCCGGGAGGTGACTGTGATGCTGAACTGAAAGGTCGGGCACAAGGAGAGGAAATGTAAAGCAGTCATTATTTATTAACGTTGCAGCTCTGAACAAATCCCCGCAGGCTTGTCACCATCTATTTATGGTCAAATGACAAAAATTAGGGAAGAGTGTAAAGGTGTGTTTTAAATGAGCCATCATCTTCCTACTTACTGCCCACCCTAATGCGTAAGAATGCATTGTGTGGTTAAAGTGCTTCTGCTAATGAAAAGTTAGGACACATTTGAACATGTCTTATTGTAGAACTTTAAACATAACGAGTGAGCTATCAACTCCAACTAAAACATGCGAACGAGGCAGACGCTGTAATACAAACAAATGGCTTCTACTTCTGTAATGCCTGGCTGAGCCCTGTGCAACGACTCTGCAGGGAAGTCCCCGAAAGGGTGTTTTTATCTCCCTCGGAAATGGGAAAAATATGCAAAATATTCAGTTATTTGAATAATAACTATGCATTTCTACAACTTGCATTTGCATGTTCATTGGAATTTTTTTTTTTTTTTTGCCTTATTTGTTGCAGAATTTGGACTTCACAGTGATGAATGCCAGACACTCGGTCCCACTAACAAGCTTTAGTCGTCCCAAGCTGCAGACATGGGCCTGTTCGCTTGCATCAGTTTTTCTTCATTTTCTCTCTCTTTTCTTATAAATGGATCTTCATACCATCTTTTCCATTTTTTTTTAAGTCCATCTGCCTCTGTCTGCCGACTCTTTGAGCATATCTTGCTTTTCGGTCTCTCTGCTGTCAGCCTCCTCTGTTTCAGAACAAACGACCAGCATTATATTGTGTCCAATATTTTTTTTTTTTTTGGTTCTGTTTTCTTCCGATGTCCTCTTCATTGTCACCATGGCTCCTTGATCATCTCGAGGCTCATATTCTTTTATATATGGAACACCTTTATTTTGATGGAATGAAGCCTTGTTAATCTGAAATAACAGTTTAGATATAAAGCTGCAGGTTAAGTTATTTCTTTCCTGCACTTAGGTTACAGAATTGTTTTCCTACTTGTTCTGCAAGAAAATGGGCTCATTAGTTGATTTTTTTTTGTTGTTGTTGTTGCTGGAATGAGGCAACATAGATTTACAGGTCGGGAGAATGGTGTTTCAGACAAACAGATGCGGTATTCTGCAAAATCTATACTTTTTCCAAGTGGTGTATGCATTCTTACTGAATTGCTGGTCTTGTTGATGTATTCCAAAACTTTGGGATTGCCTGTACTTATTCTTGTTTAAACAAAACTGGGGAGGAAAAAAAAAAAAAACACAAGCTTGTACCAATTTTGTACCAATAATCTGTTAGTTATTTTTCCTTTTTACACATTTTCTTTGTCTGTCATTCCTGTGAGTGGGTGCAACTCTGCAAAAACTTCCTTTGAATGTTAATGCTATTCAAGATTTCCCTTCCAACAGTACAGAAAGGCAGAATGTTGTTTGGTATAATCAATCTGTTGTAGACAATATAGCAATATAAACACTTCATTGTGATGTCCTGGCATCTATTACTGATATATATGTATATATATATATATTTTTTTTTTCTTCTACTTTTACTCCTCAATTTCCTTCCATTGATGTGAACAGTTAACCTTTCAGTCATGTCAGCACTTTTCACCTCCTCCAACTCCGGTTCTCACTCTCTGACTGACTGCAGCACTTTTGGGATGAGAGTGTCAGCTGAGGGCCTGAATCTAAAACGTCAACCCTGCCCCTCTATTTCTCTCCATCTAGCTCCTTTGACTCATCTCACTTCTACTTGCTTCCCTCTTTCATTTCTGCTGTCTTAAGGGATGACACGAAACCAAAAAAAAAAAAAAAAAAAGAAAAAAAGCTTAATCCCTTTCAGGGATCTCGAGGCACTTTTTAAACTTTATTTTCTCTTATCGCTCATTCCCAGAGACTTGTCACCTTATGGGGAGAAGCTCCCATCCACGCACTGCATTTAGCAAAGAAAGGTGTTGAGTTTTGTTATCTTTTTCTTAATCCCAGGGTTGTATATCTTCAGTTTCTTCGAGGGGGAAAGCACTCAACAAAGGGAGTAGCTAGAACTTTGCTCACTTTGAGAATGATGCAAACACACACATATCAACACTTTGTGTCTTTTTGCCAATTTTCTGCATCCCTCAGCTGTCAGAAGCAAGAGACGCGACCCTGAAAAGTGTGACTCGTACCCTTGAATATCGGGAGTTGAAGGGCGATGACCCACCGGCTCCAGAACTGGTCAAGAAATTGGAGCAGGTAGCTACATACTAACGTTTCCACCCACAGCTTATCTCGCGAACTTTAAAAGCTAAGTTGCAGTTAATTTTTCCTCCCGGTGTCTGCGTGCGCTTGAAGCTGGAGGCGAATTTGGCCGAGCGCGAGCGCCAGCTGCTGGAAAAAGAAGCCCTGGTGGAGCAGGTGACCCGGATGTCGAAGCCACTGGGGGAGCAGGCGGAGAGCTGCAGGCTCCACAGTCTCTCCATGGCAAAGAAGGTAGCTCGGATCCTCTGGAAGACGGCATTATCCTGTTAAAAAGGCTGATTTTAAATTTGCACATTTATTCCGCTATAACATTTTGAATTTATAGCATGGTGGAGACTAGACTGCAGTCATGATTGTGAGACAATTTCTGGGGGAATTTCAGCCTGTCTTTTATATCTTTTTGCTGTGTCAGTATTTCTCACCCCTGCCACCGACTCATCAGAAGCAGAGACATAAAAGATGGATGTGGTCCACATGACATCCATTTTTTTTCCCCCTTCAGTCAAATTTAAGCTCTAGGTATAAAAATTAAGCTAACATCACTGCAGCCCAGTTATTTGTGTGTGTGTGGGTGTGTGTGTTTTTTTTAAAGTGGACAGTGAAGTGAGCTAATTAGGAGCTGAATCCAAATGGGAGCTCCTAATTTCACATTCATACTTGTAAAAAGTTTTAAGCTATCCT
Organism: Poeciliopsis retropinna; assembly: GCA_010277075.1. Classification (NCBI taxonomy): domain Eukaryota; kingdom Metazoa; phylum Chordata; class Actinopteri; order Cyprinodontiformes; family Poeciliidae; genus Poeciliopsis; species Poeciliopsis retropinna. Next base: position 2,355,239 of record VMRM01000027.1, on the reverse strand, counting down.
TTCCCTTTTCACAATTATTCACCAATTTGTGCGGACGTGTTGCATAAAAGCAACATTTATTTTGAAACGTTGCCAAGGAATATAAATTGTTTACCTCATATGCATATTTGTTTTCCCTCTGCTTGTTTCCAGCTGAATGAGGCGCGGGCCAAAATCTTCAACATCAACCTCTGTCTGATGGCTGTTTCTGCAGAGTTGTCCGTGAAGCAGGCAGTCGCTTTGTCCGAACACCAACAGATGAAAGAGAGAGAGCAGCAGGTCAGGCCAGGTCCTCGTCATCACTCATTCAGTCCACACTGTGCTTAAGCTTGCAAATTCACACGGCAGTTTTCCTCTGAATCTTCACTGAAGACTCGTTTTTAAAAGCAAAAACTAATTTAAGAGGTAAAAAAAAAAGAAAATCTTCAATTGGGTTATAAAATTTCAACACCGACGGTGGAAAAACAACAGAGAAATGAGAGGTGGTTGCATGGAAAGTGAACTCACTGGGGAATAAACATTAATATTTAGCAACTGCACTGCAGCAAGATGTCAGTTGCATGGCTAAATCTGTGTTTTCATGTGTGAACTGGTCGCGTGGGAACGGGAGTCGGTATAATTTGTTTCATTATCCAGATGTCGGTGCAAGGAATAGAAAAAAGCAGAGGTTAAGAACCGAGCCGGGAGTTCTGGTTTTGTTTTAGTGACCCCTGTAACCATGACAACTGTAAGAATTCCTTTAACATCTGAAAACCAAGCCAAGCTCTTGCCTGTTTCATTTCTTGCTGTCCTGGGTCTGCCATCGCTCGACTTTAAGCATTGAGTGATGTGGTGAGGTAAGTTGTATCCTCAGTTTTCTGATTATTTTTGGGCTTTTTTTTGTTTATTTTTACTCACCATTTTCCGTAAACCAGAAATATGTTTGTTTGTGGAACTCCCAGCGGTTCAGCTGATTCTCAGATACTCAAACTCTGCATTTTTGACTTCCTGGTTTTTCTTCCCTTCGCTTTCCGTTGTTGATGTAAACAGTTAACCTTTCAAGCTCCGGTGGGCTCATGTCGCCACTCTTCACCTCTTCCAGCTCCCAATTTCTCGCTCCCCGGCTGCAGTGCTTTTGGGTTAAGTGAGTTGATTTAGGGTTTGGATTGGAAATGTCCACCTTGCACCTTTCAAATCTCTCTCTGAAGCTCTTTTGACTCATCTTCCTAGAGCTTCCTCCAGGGCTGGGGCACAGTCTTGAAAGATTTACACACCAACTGCACGCTCATTAAGAAATTAAAAAGACTTTACATAATGTTCTCTACATTACTTGATTTCAGTAGATGTTTGAGTCGTGGCTGTTTTTAGAAAAGTGCTGATCTTCTTCAACTGCTAGAAAACATTGAGATGACTTGATGCCAGTTTTACATTGTGTTGATTCCCAATTTCTTTCTACCTATTTTGCCTTACCAAGTTACAGATTATGATGTACAACTTTAAAAGCAATTAAAAGTTATTATTTTGTGTGGACCCATCTAAAAAATTAAGAAAAGCAAAATAAAATAGTATTTCAGCCTGGAAAAGTATGGATGTGTAGAAACCATCTTTTCTTTTTTTTTTACTTGCTTCACTTCCATATCTGCTGTCTTCAGCGTTTGTGTCTCGACATCACCTTATATCCCAGAGACTTTTCACCCAGTGGGAAGAAGCTCCCATCAACGCACTACATTAGCAAAAGAAAGGTGCTGAGTTTTTATCAATTTAATCCCTGGATAGGGGATTTCTGCAGGGGAAATCACCCGACAGAGGAAGTAGCATTAGATTCGTACTGCATACAATGTCAATATGTTGTCTTTAACTCCAATTTTCTGCATCCTCCAGCTGTCAGAAGCCAGAGACAAGATGCAGGAAGGCGTCGTTGAGTCCAACAGACCGGAGGACGAGGGCTCGCCACCTTCAGAACTCCACAATAAAACGAAGCAGGTGCCTGCTGACGTTTTCATTTGTAATTTTACCTCATGAACTTTAAAAGATGTGCTACAAATGCACAGTTAATTTCCCCCTGTTCTTTGCATGCATTCAAAGCTGCCTGAGCGTGAGAGTCAGCAGCAGCCAGAGGGAGAAGGAGCGGAGCAGGAGGCCGGTCCGTCGAAGCTGCCGGAGGAGCAGGCAGAGATCCTCGGACTCGACAGTTTCAACAACCTCTTCACATCATGGAAGGTAGCCTGGACATAGTATTATTAAAATCAAATTCTGAATCTTTTAATAACCCAGCAAAAGTTTGGAGCTCAAACTGTTATTTGGTCCCAACTCAAAGTTCTTTCATTTTAATTTGAGTATCCAAACTAACATTATTCTTACATTTTCAAAAGCAGCTTATGTGCTGCCTCCACTAAAAGGTGGAGAGTAAGAAAATAAAATGTAGGAAAAATATCCAAACTTTTAGTATGCACCAAAATATTAATTTTTCTAAATCCAAAGACGTTAAAATTCAAGAGCATCCCAGAAGTTCATTCTCAAAACGTGGAGCATAAAAGCATTTGGACGTCAGCAGGGAAAAAAACCAAACTGTCCGTGTACAAATATTTGGCCATATGGATTTATGACTGCCTTCCTCCCCCCTATATGCAACATCTGTTACAAAAGCGCAAATCTGTTCCTCGCTTCGTACATCGGCACAAATCTTGTCTTGAGCTGTTTGAGAGGAAAAATATCACACAAACAACCAACTTCCCTGACTCTGAACTATAGAGACATTATCTACGTGAATGAAGCTCCCTCTAGTCCTCCGTTTTCTGGATGCAATATTTCAAAGTGCTTTCACTACAAATGCTGCCGTCAGGACGCATCATGCACTTTATACTTTGCTCTCATGGCCTTCACTAAAACAAAGGGAGCAACAGCACTGGCTTGTATTTATTTATAAGGCTGTCCTGCCAGCTACCTACCGTCATATTTGTTTTGTTTTTGTCTCATGTCTCCAGTCAAAAACCTTCATCGTGTCAGCTTCTGTTCTCATCTGAACTTGGTGGGAAAAAAGAAAAGCTTTCTCTTGGATCTGGAATAATTTGCAAAATTCACACTGAAATTCTCACAGTTTATTCCCATGGACCGCTTTGAAATTATTTATTGAAATTTTAATCTTATCCTCTAATCTTATTGGATTTTTTCCATTTGACCTTGAGTATATTTAATGACATTTTAATTGTATCTGTTAATTATTTTTGTATACGGCCCACCAGTGGGCCTTTTGAATTATCTCAATGAACTTCCTGGTTAAATAACGATTGAATGAAATAAATAAATAACATTGCACTGTGAACATTTTTACATTTCTAATGTAGAATTCAGTACTTTGCGATTCTGTGTGTGGAGTATTTCCAGCCCACTTTTAGGAAAATTGCCGCTTATCTGTCTTTTGCTCTGTCAGTATTTCTCACCCGTGTCACCAACTCATCAAAAGCACAACATAAAAGATGGATGTGGTCCACATGACATTCTTTTTTTTTTTTTTACTTTTTTGACAGCCACTTTGAAGATTAACATTAAGCTGTCATCATCTGAGAGAACATGAGCAAAGCGACTGCAGCGCTTGTCTGTTGTTGTACTTTTTTCTTTTTACATTTGTAATAACTTACAAGAATTGGTGGAGGATAAGCTAGTTTCTCTAAAAAATAAAACTCTGTGGAGATTTGCAAAAATGTTCAAACCCCTCTTCTTACGTTTTTGGCACATTGAAACCAAAAACCCTGCAGTATTTTAGGGGATTTTACATGATTAACTATGCAAACTACTGAGATTTTTGTTTGTAGCTTGACATAAAATTAAATATTTGAAGGCCATGTATCGTTTTGATAGACCAATGGCTTTTCTTTCCAGTAAGATCAGAATATTACAAACTATTTTAATAACATGGGGAATCGAGCACTTGCCTAAACCCTGAAAGTATTATTATTTTTTGCTTCATTTCCAGCAGATTTGTATCCGGAGGAACATCAGTAACATTAACAATTTAAAAAAATAAAATAAAAATGTTATGGCTGGCCTTGTAGAGTTTACCGTAAAGCAGGCGGCCAGTTTGTCCGAACATTAAAAGACTCAAAGAGAGAGGCGGTCAGGTCAGACGAGGTTCCAGTCCGCCATGGTGTTACTATTTATAAATGTGTAAACGAAGCTTTAATAAAATGACGCCGTCTATGTTAACATCCTGTGTATGTGTTCTCCCTGAGATACTTTCACATAACAGGCATATAAACTACTGTTATGGCTGACATTTAATCCCACATTTCTGGTTCTGATGTTCCAAATATCACTAAAGAGTATTCACACTTTAAACTGTGGAAACTCTGTTATATCTTTGTATTTAAAGAACTATGTTCTGCTCTTTTGCTCTTCAAGTAAAAGAGCCTCTCTAAATCACTGCTTTATAAAGAAATTGTGACTTTCGAGCCGTGTTGACTTTTTCTTTTTTTTTTTTTTTTTGCCTCTAAATATTTCAGCAAGTACTTTTTTTTTTCTTTCTTTTTTTTTCGTGGATTCCCTACATGCGCTGTAAATATTTCAAGAGGTTTGCGTTAATACTCCGTTGAATCTCTGCACGCCTGCAGCACGCCACTTGATCCCTGAGGTAAAAGATGGAGGGGTGCAACGTTGGCCGGATTCTGGTACCAAAGCAACCATCTGAATTGAGCCATGTCACTGCAAGTTCAGTAAAATGGACTTTTTCTGCCCTATTCTTGTTTTTATTTATTTTTAAATTTTTTTCAGATGACCGGGTATCAGCCGGTGCCAAATGTGCCGTGGAATTGCGACGCAGAGGAGATCTGGAGGAGGGTGGTCCGAGACAAGAGGCTGAGGCAGAGGGAAAAAGAGGAGAAAAAGAGGGTAAGCACTCAACTGTTAAAAATTCACACGACACAAATGGAGCATCGAAGAAATGGTAGGCAAATCTATATGTGAAAAGCTGTATCTTTTAAGGAAACATGCAAAAAAATAAAATTCAAGCAAGAAGGGTGAAATGTATATCAAGGCTGTCTCCTGGTCAAAAATAAAACAAAGCTCCTAAAATAACATAAAATATACTGCAAGCCCAAGGCCAAAAAAATACAATTAAACAACTCCTACGAAAAAAATAAGCAACATTGGCTCATTTTTAATTGTTTTAGACCTAAACCCTTTCTTAGCTGCTTTGTGTGCAAACAGCAATTAAAGCACTTATGTTTTGTGAGATTTAACAGCAGTTTATCTGCCTGCTGTTGTGGCCTGAAATCAAGGAAAATGACAAAAAGGAATGGACACAGTTGAACTGGACTTTTTTTTTTTTTTTTTTAAATCTCCCCTCCTTCCTTCTTTCCACTCAGCAAGGTCCACCATGGTTAGACATTGATCCATCACCCACATCGGGTTCAAATCAATTGAGCCCACCACTGTCTTTGTTCTGTGGGCCAATATCGACTTCATTAGAGCCAGAAACAACTTCTCCTGTCTCAGTTAAAATAAACTCAAGCTTATATATATATATATATATATATATATATATATATATATATGCTAGAATGTCAAAGTAAAAATGTTCCTTTGGTCAGATTTTGAATAAATATAAATGAACCTCTGCTTATCAATATGGATTAAAAGCAAACATCAAAACATAATTAGCAATTGTTTACTGTGTTCTATGACTTAATATGTTTGTGTTTTTGTGATGTAAAGCACTTTGAACTGCTTTGTTGCTGAACAAATGTCGTCTTAATTGACTAAATTAGGAAATTGCAAATGATTTCATTAAAGCATTTTAATGTAAAAACAAATTAGATTGGCGATTCTGAATGACCTTTATAAATCAACGGAAAGAGTAAAAATGCTCGTCATGTTCGCACATGATGACATGTTTTCCCCAGTGTGTCAGAACAGGGTCTAAACATTTTTTATTTTTGCAAACTGCTTTTGCTTCCTCTGATGAGATGTACACCTGGGCATTCAGCCATCTGAAAAACAAACAAAAACAAAACTGGATAGTAAAAATTATCTCCTGTGTTTTTTGTTTTTTTTTGGCCAAACCAATACGTAATCATTTTAGATTAGTTTCATTGTTATTTTTAGTGTTTCATGTCTCTATTTAAACCTCATCTATTGTCCTTTTTCTTGTTTCTTCTCTCAATTTGTAAAAGCAGAACCTCATAATCCCTTGAAATAAAGTTCATGTAATTCCTGTTTCTCTAGTTTGAATTACCAGATAGTTTAGATGGCTTGAACATCCAGTAGAAGCCATTAGTGTTAGTGTTGGCTTGGGGAAGATTCTTGGCCAGCAATCCGCCTGACTACTTTGGCTCCTTTCCTAATAAACAAAAGACCTTCACTCAACAGAACCATCACTGTTACCTCCAACTTTGTTCAGCCTCATTATTTTCAGCTCAAGCACTCAACTGTTTGCTCTTTTCTTCTGCAGTTCCATAAAAAATATATTGCTTGTTGTGCTTTTTTTTTCTTTTTTTTCCATTTTCATGATTAAGATTCAGGAAGGTCTGGATTTAAGTATTTAATTCAAGGTCATGCAATATCACATAAAATATTAAAAGTGCTTCTGGTGTGTGGTTCTCTCTCTGTGCATATGTTGTGTGTGTGTGTGTGTGTGTGTGTGCAGCTTGCTGAGGAAAATAAGTGGAGGCAGCTGCCAAACGGAGTGTACACCACAGCCGAAGTCCGCCCCAACGCGTACATCCCCCTGGACGACCCACTCGGTCTGCCCGTACCCTTCGGACAATTCCAGCCCATCAAACCCCGCCCACAGGGGGCCTACATGAGGCATTATCACAATCGAAGAGTGAATCCCTGGGACTTTTAGAAAAAAAAAAAAGAATCTTGATAGCATTTGAATTTCTCTGTCTTCTTTCAGTTTCACCAGTATTCCTTTGTTCCCATATGTTTTCTCGAAGTGCTTAATGTGAAAGCGAAAGTATGACATTGCGTTCAATGGGCTGGGGGGGCGCATAATGTTCCCCTGTATGATTTCACAATCTCCACACTGCCTAGCAACACATCAGCACTGCTCAGACCTCCTCTCCCTTGAAGATGAGATTAATTTCTTAAACTATTCCCACACATTCTCCGGCTTTGTTGTTGTTTCACCCTTCACGGTCGTAATCTTTAAATAAATTGCAATGGGTCTGTCTGAGCTGCACGAGATGACCAGGCGAGCCCGCGCGGTGCTCAAAAATGATAAATCTGGAGAGGAAGCGGAAGCAATGAAAGAGCATGAAGAATGACGGAGAGAGGGGAGAATTTAAATGAAGGGGACGGAGAGCTGGAGGAGGCGGTAGAGGAGATTCAAAGTTAAAACGGGATGAATCGGAGGGGTGCAAATTGGGTGGAAAATTCAAAGTTTGAGGGGGCGCGTCACACCAAAATACAAAGTTGAGCCTTAAAACAGCTAAAGGTCTACCATAAATAAATAAATCAAATAAATTTGATTATACACAAAAATTCCCCCAAATTAATGAGCGGACGCCTCGGATGGCTGGTGAGAGTTGATGAATGAGTGTGTGGAAAGAAAAGATGTGCAGGAGGAAAAGTCCTGAAACAGCTGGTGTTCACCATGTCAACCCTGAGTGGTGCTGCTCGCAGCATGAGTCAGCTTCCTAAGAAGAAACTAAGGGACAAATGTGTGTGTTTGTGTGTGTGCGTGTGTGTGTGATCATCCATTGCAGATTCACGCTGGAAGCTGTCAGATTAACTTGGCCCCAAACTGTTAGGCTGCTACATAACACAAAGTGTGGGGGAGACCATTAGATGTAGAAGGACTCGTGTGTTTGCACTTAGAGAAAGATTCACATGTGTGATTTTAATCTGAAATGTCATAAAAGTGTTAAAACACAGAGGGTTGGTCTTTCCGTAAATATGACTTAGCTTGTGAAATCCCTGCTCCTACTTTGACTTCAGAGAAAGTCTGTCCAACCTTTTAAACTATTCCAGCTTAATGTTTGTGTTTATGGGAACATTTAGCTATTTTTTCTAAAGAGAGCACTTGTGAGGTCAGACGCTAATGTTGGACGAGAAGGTCTGGTTCACAGTGTACGCATTAATTTGTGCCAAAGGTGTCCTGTTAGGTAAGATTCAGTGTGATTCTGTGTTGTTTCGTCTGTTAACCTTGTTCGTCCATCTCCTTGTGGAGCTTGCTTATAAAAAATTTATAAAAATGAATATTTACATTCCAGTTTTATGAGCATTCATGGTCTTAAAATATGAATCTGATTAAAAAGAGTTAAGGAGCTGGTACTTACTCAAAGCAAAAACACTTTGAAAACTGGGAACATTTAACCAAACAAACAAAAAAAACTAATAAAAAAAATACAAACCTTTACAGCTACCGCTCCCTTCGTGACTTTGCGTGGGTTGATTATTCAAGCCACATGCTACCGCCTCTCCATTAACCCGGCTCCATTTAATTCAGGCTCAGCCTTGTACTAAAAGTTTGAATTTGTCTCCCCATGTTTACGCGTTCTGCTAAAAGGCTGCCGTACAAATCTGTGTTGAAATCAGACTTAATGTGTGGCAGACCACATCGAGCCACTCTGTCTGCGAAGCCTTTTGTCGGCGGGTAATCAAGCTGATGGGATGCAGCAGCATTACAGAAAACACACAGGAGGAGGAGGAGGATAATTGTATGACAAAAAAAGATAAATGTTAGCAGCTCCAAGGCCTTAATTTCGATAAAACATAAAGGTTTTGACTATTTCGTTTTGCTGATTTGAATATTGTTGAATTTATTTGACTATTAAACTTAACAGTGTCATTCTAATTTATTCTAGTGAATCAAAAAAACACTTGCATTCAATATAGTTTAATTGCACACACAGTGATCAGGTTCAAGACTTTATTTTGATAACTTTTGATGTCATCAGTTGGAGCACTGGCTGATAACGTGGTGCATTTACTTCAAAGCCCCTCTGAGACGAGCGGGCATTACTGTGGCTTCTTATGCTTTTTTTCTTCCACTCAACTTTCCATTCATGTGGTCAGATACAACCCAGCTTATTTATTGACAACGATGGATATAGAGAGTCAATGGACAACTGTCAAGAGAGCAGTCTTCACGGCGTGTTTATCGGATTATCCCGCATCGTAATCAGAAATCAGACATGCAGAAAGTGCGACTGCTTTGAAAAAAAGGTATTTTATTGTGAAATTTATAAATGCATTTTGTTTCATGCGTTTTACACTGTACTCCAGCAGTGTACTGTTAGGAAAAACAGTAAGACAGAGATTTGGGTTTAGACATTTCAGCTGATTCTGAGAAAGAAAAAAAATGTTGAGAGTTTTTAATAAGATTTGGATTTAAAAAAATATAATTTTTTTTATTTCCCTCACTGTAAGCCATAATAAAGTGATTAGAAAGGAATAGTTGAATCGCATAGGTGTGTAATCAGTCTATATATGATGTTCGCTTTTTAAATGGAACTGAAATAATTTAACTTCACAATTATATTCTGAAGTATTAAGTTGCAGTCCTTTCTTTTGTGAATTGCACTAAGATTTTCCCTATAATCCCTCAGTTCCCGTAAAAATGTTTCATTTAACTGTGCAATTCTGTTCATGACTTCTCCACTCGACTCTCATTTTCCGACATCAATCCATTTCATGCCTTCAAGGCCCAGTTAGACATTTACTCTTCCTTAAACCGATTTTCCTCATCTATTTTTCTCTCTCGCTCTCTCTCCATCCGTCTCGCGTCCTTCGTCGCCCTTACTGCCGCTTCATTTTTTTCTCGAAGCCCAGCTGGATCAGCGTCTGCATCAGAGCCGACTCCTCCACAAACCTGGCGTCCACATTTTCCTTCTCCTCGAAAGGGTTCAGAGCTGTTCAGGAGTTAAGACGCGGGGGGGAGAGAAGAAAAAAGAAAAACATCTTTACTTCCTGCTCCTAAAGCTTCTTTAAAGGCCTTTCCTGCAGGATATAGAGATGTACTCTACCTTGTGACTCGATATCAGAGAGCATTTTTGCCAGATAGGTTAGAGGAAGAAACTCTGGTCTCAAGCCAGGTTTGTCTCGCCCAGTAAATACAAATCCCTGCGGAGAAAGATTTTAAAAAAATCATAATATAAAGAATTTTTTTCGTAAGATTCAAATTCAGACATATCAGCAGCACCCGAGAGACGTCCCCTGTCCCCTCGTCCTGCAGATAAAATGGGCTCCTGATATGTCACTAGTGTATATTTGAGACATTCTACAGGAAATGCACGCTGCATGCATCACATATTTTTTCCCATGTTACCTTATTCTTGCTGTGTTTCTCCAGCAGCGTCTTGACATAATCTCTGGAGATTGAGGCTGAGCTGACAGGATGATCCCACATATGGTAGATCCTTTGCTCCATAGGCTAACACACACATACACAGAAAACACTTTACATTTTAGGATGTGGCTCACGCTTTCTACAGAAACGGGAGGGAGAAAGAGAGATTCCCCGAAGGCTCTGAACAGCTGTCCCTTTCTCTTCCACCAAATGGAAAGCGGCGGCATTATCGAAGGGTGGACTGCTAATGAGGGGTCTTGGGGAATTTGTACTATTTTTAGGGTTCCAAAAAAAAGGCACAACAGTCATAAATCACACACAAAAAAGGGGAACTACAGTAGGATAATTATTTATTCTTCTTCAGTACACTAGCAAAAACTTTAACAAAAAGTTATTCAACTCAAATGTATTAATTTTCAGCTTTCACGTTCAAAATTAGATTTTCTCTCCATGTTATAGAGCATTATAACTTGTTCTAAAACCAGATTTAATATGAACTATTAGTTAAATATTACACAACTTTGTTTATATTAATAATGTTTCTTTTCTATTACACAATTGATTTTTTACTCTTTTGGTTAAAACTGTACTTTTCACAATACACGCAAACAAGTAGGCAACATCACAAGAAGGCTACATACAATTTTTAATGTATGCAATTTAGATTTTTAAAGTAAGCTTTCACCTATATTTTTGAAGCTAGAACAGGTCTGTTTCTACAGTGCATTGTTTATTATTTTGTGTTTTGTTGTTCTGGTTTACATCAGCCATTCACTCCAATCAGTTTGCCTGAGTGCCTTTCTGGTCCCCAAACAGCTGCTGCTCATTAGTTAATCAGTACACCTGCTACTGATTCAATAATCACAGTTCTCTAATGGCATAAAGCTTTTTGAGTTTAGGTCTAATTTGGGATCAGTTTGGTTGCCTTTCATCTACTTTGGCTCTTCTTTACCACCATTATTTTTGGCCTTTGTCGGCGCCAAAACCCACCTTGTTGTAAATATCCAAACGAATTTGATCTTTATCAAAACTTACAGGTTTCTTGATTTCCAGTGATTTTATTCATTCATTTCTATCATTCAGTTGTATTTTATTTCTTAGGTTTTATTGCGAGTAATGCAACAACATCGATAATTGAACATCAGGTTTCCAGAACAGTCGTTCCCAAGTTTTATAGAAGTTCCTCCAAACTAAGGTTTTCTGTTGCTTTTTAGTCCTTTTAGACTATGTTAGATGGCTGTCTAACATTTTCTTCTCTTTCTTCACTTTTTACACTAGTAGAACTTAATGGTTCAGTCAGTTTGACCTTTTTTAAATAAAGTTAAACCGTGGTTAAATACATTTGTATTGGACGTTGTATTAGCTGTCTGAGTTTCTCACAGTGCAAATCCTCAAAAGTGGTGAACTAAATGCCTCTTACGTTGCCTCAGATGTGTGAGGCTGAGTCTGAGTTTCTGCTGCCGACCAAACTCTCTCTGCAAAAGTCTGACGGACAGGAAATGCACCAGAGATGCAAAACACTCGACATTTCTCTAATCACGTTGCGTATGAAACAAACACACACAGGAACACATGGAGGTTACACAACAGTCTGAACACCCAGAGTCACCTCAGTCTCCAGAAAGCCTCTTAACTCGTGGTGGTTACACAAATATTATGAGACGTGCTTGAGGAAAATGAGACCTAAAATAACTCGACTCTTAGTTCATTGGAGTTAGTTAACATGCAGTTCAACTTCCTGCATGTTAAACTGTCACCCACACACTTTTTTCTGAACATAAAGTTATTAGGACTGATGATGAGTTACTTTCTAAACCAAAAATCTTAATGATTAATTTGGCTACACATCAGTACCTCAGGGAGTCTCTTAAGTACGCCGAACTTCAGTCGCACGTTGGCTTCGCTGTTGTCCAAATCTAAACAAAAAGGAAGAAATTATTAGTGAATTTGTTTAGAGTCCATGGTCCCATTGACGTACAAAATCACAAACATTGAGAAGAAAAACAAAATAGCTAAAATTAAACAGGTTAGTGATTTAAAATCACCAAAATTTTAATCTAACATAAAAACACCCACGTGTAATGTAAGTAGTGCTGATGTTTTCTTTTCTACAGTAAATAAGTTTGGGGATAAATTATGTCTAAAGACGTTTCAGGACCACCTGAATGAAATCCAGTCTTTTGACTTTCTGACGCAAAGTGTTTATTTTTTACGTCGATATAATTTTTGCTTCTATTGCTATCCTGCTACTATGGCAAGACGCAAACGTAGCAAGAATTGTTATCTGAGGGAAACCACTGTAGTTGGTCATACATAATTCAAATACTTAAATTAACTGCCTGGAAATCAGACTTCAATTATTTAAATTACATAAAGTAACAGTAACACGGCCACCTATGTCCATCTGAAGAAAACCCTGACATGAGAGCAATAATAACTAATAACTAATATTCCTTAAACGTTCTCACTGCAGAAATTTATCACAATCTCAGAACCGCATTGGCTTCTCTTTTTCAACAAGTCTGCAATGAGACTCTGTTTCATCTCCTTAAATTATGTGAAATAGAAAGACGGGGGAGGATAAGTCAAACCAGTTCGAGGTCTGAGCCCAGCCTAAAGGAAGACCCGTCCTCTTGGGTTCTTCCTTGTAATTAGAAGTAGAAAGTTCACACCTGAGCAGCCAATTGCCAGAAAGTAAACAGTGAATCCAATTGATACACGGATATCTGATTAATCCCCGAGGAGCGTTGAAGCATAGACCCCGAAGACTTCAAAGTCGTTAAGTGATGCACTGATGCAGACAATAGATTTTGCAAGGACAACTAAAACGCAGTAACTCTTTTTAAATCATTCCACTTCCTAAAATTTTCTTTACCTTATAGAACCTGTCTGAGAACTTGAAATGGGGCAAAAAAAAAAAAAAAAAAAGGATGAGAAAGAAGAAGTTACTGTCAGTCTCAAAAGGGTTACAAAGACTTTTTGCACTATTTAACAGTAACATTTGCCAGAATGTAGTGAGAGTTTAATGGTAAATGCTCGATTTTTGGGAAAGTCTGCTGCTTCTCAGTGTTTATCTGACAGAAAATTCTGTGTACTGTTCAAGCTGTTGTATTTTGCTTCATCAGCTAGTAGGCATCAAAGTTTGGCAAAAGAAAATGGATGAAAGACTGACACAGGCCAGTCGGATGGACTCACAAACATAATTTAACTCAAATTAAAGTTCTGGATCAGGTTGGTGAATGATACTCAATCAAGTGTGCACAAAAAAGGATTTAATTTAATAGTAGTTTGATGTGTTTCATACAGTGTGCCTTTTAACAAGACCTGCTTTTGTGGTCATCTGCTTAGTCGGGTCTGTTGGTTTTCAGGGGAAACTGAGAAAGTAGAATAAGCCATGTGGCTGTGGTTGACCAAAGCATGCTGACAGGTGTTGAGAGTGTCAACAAGAGGAAAACCCATGAATGTGAAATTTGTGTCAAATAGAAGACATGAAACGGGCTCAGATTTAAAACGTCAAACCTGATCTGGACATTAATTCACATTGCACCAAAAAATACCTTATTATATTTGAACACTGTGGTCTTCATTCACATAGAAATGGGAAACATTTTTAGTACAAGTTTTAGTACAAGTTTTAGTAAACTGGCAAATTGAGTGAAACGAAATATCTCAGCAACACCTGTGAGTTTTCCTTATACTGAGATCAAATGACAATAAGACGACCTCTGAAGTTGTGCATCAGAAATGAAGAGACCTTAGACATTTGAAAACCTGTAAAAATCTCACCATCATTCTGAAAGAAGAGCTCTCGATTGGACAATGACAATAACATACTCCTCCAAAATGGCCATTGTTGGCTTCTGAGGTCAAAGGCAACAACTTGGGGACAGTGAAAAGATGATGTCAACTATTTGTGCCTAGGTGCCAGTATCGTCACCTGAAGCTCGTTCTCGTTGTCCTAAAGAAAACCTTCGGTGTTGTGACAGTAAGGTGATGCTGTGTCTTCTGCAAACTGTAGTTGCATAACCAAAGTCGAGCCCCTGCAATCAATAAATGCTGTCCTGAATTACACACAGAGACCACAAACCACTAGTGCGAACACCTTCTGCAGAATAAGTTGATGCTCTTCTTAGACGATGCGACTCATTCACTCAACCATAGCCTGACAACAGACACAGCTCTGCAGCTTCTTTCCTTCTCTTTCACAATGGCCTCTGTCACTGAAACGCCGTTTTCCTTCTCAAACGCCAACTGCTCCACCTCTGTAACGTCTCTGTTGTCCTGTAGCCATCCGTCGTACGTTGCTGCTGGCGTGATTGCTGTGCTCAGCTGCCTTGTGGGAATCCCGACCAACATTCTCATGATCGTAAAACTCAGCAGCCACCTGCGAGGCTCCTCCATGACGAAGCGCCTCATCTTCAACCTGGCTCTTTCGGACCTCCTCTCGCTGTTCTGCCTGGTGATCGCCGGGGCCATGTTTGCCACCGGACCCCATTTGGCGCACGGATTGTGTCAACTTTTCTTTTTCGTCATCTTGTTCTGCATAACCTCCAGCTCCAACATCCTGCTGCTGATAAGTGTTCAACGTTACTATCAGGTACGCAATGCAAACCTTTCTCGTTGCAGGAAAACGGACCACAGGTCGAACATATTTAGCGAAACTGTAAGAAATAATTATTTTCATTCTGTCGTAGTTGGAAAAATAGAGGTAACCGCACTGATTGTACTTCTACTTCAGAAACGTTCAGTTCTGACAAATATCCTTTTTGCCAATATTACTTCTGTTTACTTTACAATCAGAAACACATGGCTTTATTTTATGTTGATCAATAAGGACTAGTTACTAGCAAAACTATGTAAAGTAACTAATTACTGAGATACAGAGTTTTATAAACGGGTAGTAAGGAAGCGATAGGTTCTTGCGATATCTACTGGTTAAGGAAGTCGGAAAGAAATAAGTAATAACAGAGTCGCTAGAAAGTAACAAGATATCTAAAGCTATTTTTCACTTCCCAGATTCTTCATCATGCCAAGTGGAAAAAAGTGACCAGAGCATGGCAGCGGGTTTTACTCTCCGGTGTGTGGGTACTCGGGGCCCTGCTGTCTCTCCCACTTGTGCTTTCACTGACGGAGAAGACAAGCGGAGACGCCGCATCCAACACGGCGTCCTGCAGGGAGAAAATGATCAAACCGCAAGCCGAGGCAGTCCACATCGCCTTAGCGATATCTGCTCAACTTGTGGTGTTGGTGTTTTACGTGAAGCTCGTGAGAGGCGTCGGGAAGGTTCAGATGTCTGACAAGAAAAAGCAAAAGATCAACAGACTGTTCACTCGGATCCTCGCCGTCTCTCTAATAGACTTTTTGCCTCTGTTTGCTCGCGTTGTGGCCATCGCCGCCCATTTTACGCCTTCGAAAACGTTGTCCGACGTCAGCAGGAATCTGACATCTGTCGAGTATTTGTACTTTTTAAACCACTGTCTGAACCCCCTGCTGTATTTCTTTGCTTCTCGGCATCAGCTCAGAGACAGAGAGAAGAAAAGAAAGCTCTTTCTCATGGCTCTTAATGACAGTTCTTAACAAGATCATTGGATACCTGCGCTGTGCCATTTAACCTTCACGCATTTTTAATTTATAATGAGGTATTAACACTGTTACAAAAACATCCCACATAAGCAATGACATTGGTGTGGATTTATCTACCATTTCTCTTTCTGTAAAGACATGTTTTGCTATTAAAATGTGTGAAGGCTGGACATGCATTCTACATTTTCTTTATTTGCTTATTCCGTGTGTTTTCCAAAAAAAAATCCCAGAAATAGTTGGGAGCAATTACTTTAAAGTCCCCTTGCCATAAATAGGAATGGAGGGAGTCCCAAGTCGCATTGTTTAACATTAGCATTAGAATACAGTGCTAAAGCTAATGTTAAAATGTTAGCATGCTTTATCAGTTTAGAATGCCTTTATTTGCTAATTGCATAACTTCAGCTCATGCCAGTTTACCTTCCCGCTCTAAAGTTTCTACAACGTTCAAGAATGCTTGTTTGAAATTGGCTAATATTTTACACTTTCTATAATTTTAACAGTTTTTCTAATGAGATGCCAGAGAAAATTTTGCTGTGAAGACAACAGATTATGCTACCGCACAGTATAATGCTACAGGTTTCACTTAAAAAGAAAGGGAAAAAATATTTGTTCCCTCAAAACAAAGAAAGTCGTGTTGTAGAAATCAAAGGTACGCCACCTGTCGCTCATATTTAGGAGACGTCTTAAAATCAAAGCTGGCCAACCACAAAAAGGACTATTTATAATTATTGGCATGCTATACACTCCTCTTTAAAACTATAAAACATTTTTAATTAAGCAGGTCTCACACAGTCAGATTTTGCTGGAGGTTTTTTCTTGTTCAAAGGCGGTCTTTCCACCACTGCCACATACTTGAACAGCGTAAAAGATTGCTACGAAGCCAGTGACTCGGATCAGTTTGGCTTCCATAAAATGGAAAATGTTACTAAGCTGCGAACTTGATTGCGTTACGTCATAACTTTGATGGAATTCGATTGACTTGATCCTGCACATTCTGAAGAATCAAATGAGTTTGGCTATTTTCGCACTTCTTGTGACAATAACCAGAGAACAAATGAGTTCTAAAGAGATGACAAATTGCCCTGGAAGAATTAAATCAAGGTGAATGAAAACTGTAATGGAACAGTTTGTGTGTCACAAACATGCAGCTGTTTAAGTCTGACACTGAGTGAATGAATTCGACATTACAAGAAACACCTTTCTGACAGTATGGAGGATGTTTGCAAATAGAAATTCTTGAAAGAAGCCAACTTCAAAACAGTTCCCAGTACCATAGGCCATCTACTTCCAACCCCACCCCCTTAAAAATGCGTATTTATGCACAAACCTGTCATGAGACGAGACACAAAGGTTTCAGTGAGCTGCAGGAAACCGTGGTCAATGTACTGTAGAAAGGTCTGATGAGGTAGGCAACGAACAGCGAACACAGCAAACAGGGTGTGATAGCCTGGAGAAACAAACCGATGAAATGAGCAAACAATGAAAAGGGGGGGAGGGACTGAAATATTCACAGTAAAGCTGACGTCGTGGAACGCGTTTCATGCAATGTATTGCAGGCCGACATTTGTGAAACGTCTCCTTCGAGCTCTCACTTTTAAAATTAAAGTTTTACTCCTGAGTGGGGGGGAGAAAAAAAAAAGAAAGAATTATGTAGCAAACAACTGCAAACACTGTGAAATTAATTCAAATGAGTGAAAATGCATTCCTATCCTCCCAGAGCTTCGTCAGCGTTGTTCCACTAATGCACAGTTCTGTTGCGCCTCGCTGGGAGACGCATGTTTTTCTTCGTGGCTCGCACAACAAACAGGGATTAGAAGAACAAGTGGAAGCGTGATCTGGACGGTACCGGGTGGGAGAGGCAGGCAGAGACTCTGGGCGGACTCCAGGATCCGAAGCATGAAGTGAAATACGGCCCACTCGGCCGGGCCGCCTTTCGTCGCCCTGGACACCAAAAGGCAAATTAAACAAAAAAAAAAAGAATTGAGAGGATTATGCAACTTTCACACATGGAAAGGAGAGGCCGTCAACAACTTCCACATGTAAACACAGCATTGCTATTGGAGTATGTTTAATACGTTTTCAAAAGAGGAAGTTGGAGTACTTACAAGCACAATGCATGAGGGCCAAGTTTGTACTTCAGCCAGGCTGATTCCAGCATGTGTCTGATGAGCTCCAGCTAAATACAAACACACACACACACACTTAGGGGTTTGAGAAAGACATGCTCCATTAGATCCCAATAAAATGTTGCCCTCAGACGAAATCAGTCGCCTGGAAACTTTACAGAACGCAATCATTTTGAACTGACGCCTGAAGACACGCGACTCTCACACGTTTACCTGCTACAACCATTATTGGTTCCTGTGAATTCACGGTGCTGTCAAAACGTACACACAACCCTTGTTCCCAAAGACCACTTGTTTTTTGGCGGTCTTCTCACACCTGCATGTTTCACATAATCTCCTGTAACAAAACTGTTACAGTAGACAAGGAAAACTTGACTAAACTTAATTGGTTGTCACACCTTTGGTAGCAACGACTTTGTTTTCAGATGGTTATTATTTGTATCATTTCTTGGTTATTCTGGTCTTGAAGTATCAATCTTAGGGGTGGCGTTGAACTCAACAGTCCAGAAAATATGGTTCGAGTTATTTTTCCCATCTGTGTTGGTTTTAATGTCCTTTATCCCTTCATAAAGGGATTCGTATTGACTCGGGTTACTTTTGAAAGCGTTGCACCATGTGAGCTCGTTTCCCCGAGTGCTCGGCTGTCTCCCGAACAATAACAGGAAGACAGTCTGCCTCATCCACATCCTGAACACCAGTGGGAAACCAGTTCCTATTGCCAGCGGCAGCGTCCTCCTGTGACCTTAGGGTGGAAATTTCAATTAGCTGCTCTTATGTAACAGATAAGCTCCAAAATACTTTTCTCTGGGCCCCTTTTTCTTCTTTTCACACCGTTCCCTCCAATTCCCCCTCGGAAGTTGATGTTTTCCTAAAACAAAATCATAACATATGAACTCAGAGCTAGATACTAAGTGCTTGAGCAAATGTTTTTAAAAAATCGCTATGTATGTTTTAAACTTCAATACTTATTTCTTATTTGGAACTAACAACTTCTTTAATTATTCAGAGTAAAGGTTTGTTTTCCAGCTTTTTTTTTTTGAGTCTTTGCAGCAGCATTATGCACATGTATTGACAACCTTGATTAAAGTTAAAATAAAAAATAACCTTTTATCAGAGAAACAAGCTTTTCCACTTCGTTTTTCCGTCCTGCTTAGTGTACATGGAGGAAAGGTACAGTTGTGTACATGTTTGTCACACTTCCACTTGCTGTAAACTTTGATTAGTTGTGAGCCGATAGATTTTCACACTGTAACATTAAGTAGCAATACCAGTTTTGTGGCATAGATTAAAAGACATGAATTTTATTGCTTTTATTTATTTATTTTTTTAAAAAAGCTATTTTTTCAAACTTTTACTTTGAAACTTTTTGAATGTTTTAATACAAGCAACCGGCCCACACCGAGCTCTGGTTTAGATGTTATCTAGCTTGGCACAGATTTTCTTGGAGCTCTTACTTACACACATCTACCCCACTAAAACTACTTTTTTTTTTTTTTTTTTTTCTTGTTTCTTGGCTTTTGTTATACTCCACATTTATATTTATTTATATCAGATAGAAAAAAAATATAAGCTAAATGATCACAAATGTAGTTTTTCTTAGAAATACTCTCAGTTCAGTTTGTTTTCTAGTTGTTTTTGGCACAAATGGTGATTCAGTTTGAAATGATGCTTCTTCTATATGAGTTTAATATGATTTGCGCATCTTTACCCAAGGCCCCAAATAAGTGAGGACGATGCTGTGATCATAATGCGTGCTGGCATTGATCACAGACAAACTCTCAAACAATAAGGAACAAAACATCCCCAGCGGTCGCAGCCTCGTAATGAATAAATCTGATTTGACTCTCAGTAATGAATTAAAATCTATATGAAGCAGTTCGTCTTAAACCGTAAACAGTGGCGACCTCCTGCATCAAAATGCACTAACCTTCGCTGCAGAACAAATTGTCATTTGCAGAAGCCGGGACATCGCGGCCGGTTCCTTTTTAATTGCGTCGCTGTGAAATATGTGTGCAATTTATACTCTGCAATTAGCAGGTTATTCTCTTTCTGAGCTGTTTGCTGCATCTGAGGCGGGGAAATAATAAATATCGGTGACAATAATGCGGAGTGGAGCCGTAATCTATCAGAGCTGAAACTTCTCTGGGTCTTAAAAGCTGTAATCTATTTCCCCCCTTGTGTCGATGCAGCCATTAGTCTAAATAAGCACCAGGAAGGGAGAAAGGGGGACATGCTCTTTATTTGTAGAGGAGTACCTCTGTTTTTGTTTTTTGTTTGTTTTTTTTAAGCGTGACTCAGGGTGACTGCAGAACAAGCCCTGAAGTTTGTCAACTGTGTTAAAAATAAAGTGACCCCAAAAGGCTGTTTCTCTTTGAATAAGTCTCTCTCCATCTCTCTTCCACTCCGCTGGATAAAGCCAGTAATCGTCTCGTGTGTCTGAGCCGGAGCGGGGCCAAAAGCGATTACACAGGTACCTATTTTTGTTCCGTTCAGCAGGATGTCGAAGGCGCGGGGTTAAAAAATCCATGAGCCCCTGTCGCAGCAAAGGGAGGATTTCTTCTTCCTCCTCTCTGTAAGACTCAAAACTCTGGCACATTCTGCTTTCTATTCAATCCGAGCCTTACCCTTGGCCTGATTTATACCACCGCATTGATATATGCTGTATGTCTACTTTCAGCACCTCAAAACCATGGAGGGATTTACCTCAGTGGAATATTAAAACCTGACTTTACAGAACCAACAGTCCCGGGGAGACGCAGGACAAAGGGTTGGTGTCTCCTTTTCCTTGGTTATGCAAATGAAAGCATCTCCTGAGTTCAATCCATCAACATAAGAAAACATTAAAAAAAAAAAAAAAAACTTAAAGAGAAGTGCATTTTGTACGGTGTCAAAGCCGTTCCATTTATTCATTTGTTTTAAATGTAAACCATTTAAGAGTCTTGAGATAAATCCTCTTAATAGCTGTTTGCACCGTTACAAATTGCCTTCCACTGAATGTGTGTTGACTCTAAGCTCTCTGATGTTGACTTTAGCAGCTTTGAAGAAACCGCCGCCTCAGAAAATATGCAAATTAAAGCCAAATGTAGAAACCCTGACAGGAAGGTGGGTGCCTTGAAAACTCGCAGGTTCCTCCTCTGCCTTTTTGAGGCTTCATTTATCAGCTGCAGCTCAGCCAACATCGCGGCATCAAAAGACTGGCAGTGTCTAGATATACTAAGGGACTGACTGGAGGACTATCCCGCAGTTTCCGCGTCACTCTGCAAACCAACTGCGTTCACACCTTTGACATGGCGGCTCACGAAATCACAACTTAGTCCCGTCTCCTCTGACCATTTCTATCATGTTTGATTTGTGTTTCATTTCCATTTTTCTTCCGTCATATTGTAAATTGGCTTCTCTTATTTCGGACATCTGCAGTCAGTCAGTGAACGCTCTTGCATGAACATATCGATGGAAATTAATGCTAGGAAAGCATTACATTTTCTAATACGTCTCTTTTTTTTTTTTTTTTTTTTGTAAAATCCCTCTGGTGTGTTTTTACAAACTGTGCACCATAGGTACAATTTTTTTAGGGATATCCAATGTAGACATTAGAAGCTCACTTCCCACTGCTGAACATACAAATGACAGTACATCATAGGAGACACATAGAACAAGCAGCCAGGCACACACACACAACACAACACTAAAAGTTATTTAGAAAGATAGATTATTTTCAAACTGCAGGAAAACATATAAATCCTGTGCAAAAAGTTTGGGATTTGAACCTGGAACTTCAAAAGCTACAATTTGAAAATGCTAACAACTGTTCCACCATGCCGCTAAATATACCCCTAAAGATAATCCTGTGCTGTGTCCACACAGAATGAACATTTATTTAGTTCGACACATGTGAAAAGACTCTTAACAGTATTTTTGAACCAATGAAAATGATTCTTGAAGAGCTGAAAGCTTAAAAACTAAAGTGCTGTGGTGTAGTAGATGAAGGATGGAAGATTTGACTTTAAAGCTTAACTCGTATTTAAGCACACTCTCCGTTTCATGGTCAGGTGAAAGAACCG
This sequence comes from Poeciliopsis retropinna, assembly GCA_010277075.1. Lineage (NCBI taxonomy): Eukaryota > Metazoa > Chordata > Actinopteri > Cyprinodontiformes > Poeciliidae > Poeciliopsis > Poeciliopsis retropinna. Next base: position 2,333,223 of record VMRM01000027.1, on the reverse strand, counting down.
AGAGGAAAAAGGGATAAAGCAGGCATTTTCCTCAAAAACTTCAAAAACAAAATAACTTTTCAAGATTGCAGGGAAGTCTGTCTCACTGCATGCTGAATGTAAAAAAAAAAGACATTTATGTAAAAAATACAATGTACTCTATTTCCCAAATGCCATTGTCTGAATCCACAGATGCTCATAGCACTTTGTATTTCATGTCCTGGGAAGCTTATCCTAAAAATAGAACTTAAAATCCACCTCCATGCTTCTATATACTTAAAAAAATCACCCAGGCTAAGTACGAATCATACAAAATTCATACAGTCGCCTAATGTTGCTCTTAAGCTCCTAGTTTTCTCATCTCGGTCCCTACCCATTGACCTCTGCCCATGTTTAGACCTTTCTGCTTGTAGGTTATTTGTCAGGCTAAAAGCCCTGGCCACTGGCCACAAGGGAGCCCTGACAAAGCCAAACTTAAGCCCTGAACAGTGACTCTGGAAGAGCTTTTGCCTCTGTGACACAATTACTTTTGGTCTGCTGGAAGTGTGAGCTTATACCTTTCAGTGTGAGGTACTTCAAAACATTTTCACCCAGCCAACTGTAGTTGGGGTTTAGAAAATGACAGACAAAACATAAGGTCACGTTAAATCCACAAACTTTTGTCTTTTCTTTTCATTTTTAAGCAAAATCGCTGAAGCTCAGTGTCTTTGAATGAAGAGCAACTGTGAGCAGTAATTTGCACCGGATTGTCATCTCGGATCACCCCATTAACTCTGACCAGCCTCATTGACGCTTCTCTGTAAAAGCTTCTCTCCTGTAAAAATTCTAGTTCAGCAGTTTTTCAAAGTGTTTTTTTTTTTATTATTATTATTTTTACTGTTATTAGTTTTGCACAACATTTCTGCAAGACGATTAGAATTAAAGAAGCCTGCAAAAACTACCTTTTCGACAGCATTTTCTATAAATACGGATCACTCCGTTGAAGATTTTTCCTTGTGGTAGTTCTTAAAATAAATGAATTTCCTACAATGGATAGAAAATGAAAATGGAAACCGATGTTATTTTTGAAAGGGTTGGATAACATTTGTGGTTACAACGAGACAAAACATAAGATTCAAGCGGTTAAAGTACCTTTTTGCTTGCAGCGCATTATGTTTTCACATAAACACAAACTTCACTCATCAGGTACCAGCAGCGTGTACTGAAACATAAAAAAAAAATAAAAGCACACGCTTGTTTTGGAAATCTCAAAGAATCCTTTTATGGCTTCCAGCAAAGAGTCAAACCGTTCAGTTTTAAGTGCAAGCCTGCAGACATCTCCACTGAGCCATTTCTGCTGTCACTTAACCTTCCAAGAGTAAGGGGGAGGGGTTTGAAATAAATATAACTTCTAGTTCAAAACCACTATCGTTAGCCATCTCTCACACACACACACACACACACACACACGCACACATGCATACACAAAAACATGCACAGTGCATCTACCAGCTTGGCTACATAGTTGACCACCAGCGAGTCGATCTTCTTCTTCCCCAGTTGAGGCAGATATCTGTTGAGATGTTCTCGAAGTTTGTCGACTGTCTGCGAATGCAAGACACACACACACACACACACGCGCGCTCTCGTTATTTTTCCACGACTTGCCGCTTGAACTTAGACACATTTGCCTGCTTTATGCAGCTATTCGAGAGCACTCGGCTGGGGTCAAATAGAGTTCACAATGGAGTTTTCCTTCAATTTCCAAAAGTAAATTCAACGGGCAAGAGGGGGGAGAACCTGTGGACGTGAAAGGATGAAGAGATGAGGAGGGGAGGCAAATAGGTTTCAGGAAACAGATTGAAAGGCTGAAGATGATGTAAGATGGACAAGTAATGGAGGGAAATAAATGTAAGCCATCAGAGGACTGGGTCATCCCAAGAATAGCTTAACTGAACTCTATTAAATTGAAGCTATCTGCTCTTTAAAACACTATGCTGAGCAGAGGGAAAAGTCACAGATATGAAATTGTCCATCAAACACGGCACGGTTTAAAAAAAGAAGGGGGGTAAAAATAGGCAGGACAAGGACCTTAAGACGTCTCTTTTGTTAAAGAGTCGACTCATTTGAAGCGTAGCAGGAACTTTACTATAACAGATGACTGTAGCGAGGGAAATAACTGGTTGTCAGCATTACACCGTGGATTTTCAGTGATCTATATATCAACCTGTTCTGTTGTAAGGGGGTAAAAAGAGGAGGGGGCGGAGGGGATCCACCGGCAGCTGCTGCTACTCATTTCTCGTGCCGTCTCCGACACCGGGGAGAAAATTGACACGTTGGGATTTGAATTAACATAAAGAACGTGTGTGTGTGTTAAAAACAAGAAAGAAAAATAAATCTGCTGATAAGCATTCAGGCATTGCTCTTCAATTTTCAGTGAGCAAGTGTTGGGATTTAATTTTGTAGACTGAAATATCTTAGTGCTATCTAAAGCAAACCAATACCTAATTGAGATACAATCTAAATTTTAAAAAATGTCCTAAATATTGAAGGATATAGATCTTTTAGCTAAAATGTGGAGTGAAAAAGTTACTTTAAACAATAGCACACCTTACCAAGCATTCACAATTTTTTATCTACCTCGCTAGCAACATTGCTTTAGCGGTTTGTGCCCTTGTCGTCATATTAAAATGGGTAGTACATCACTCCCTGCAGTGGCATTATCATGGTGCAATCGCTGATGTTAAACCTTTTCTAAGGTTTAAATTACTGCGCAGCACATTGTCCCTCATCTTAACAGTATATCTTTACTCTAATATTTTAAAAGGCAGCTGTTTGCGTCACCACCTCGTCAATTTTCAGTTGATGTCGGAGCCAAAAAGAGGAACGGCATTTCTCGAAACACGTCCCTGGTCGCCTGGTTCTGTCTTCAAAACGGGAAAAGAACTTCCCGAAATCTGTATCCGGAAATTTTGAAGTCTGCATTTGCCTAAAATAGCGTGGTGGCGTGATATTTTCCTTCAGTGAGGACTCGAGACGTGTTCTTTGAACAGTCTTGTAGCCCTTGATGGGTTTTCTCACCAGGCCGATGAACGCCCTTTGTTGATGGTCCTCTTCTTGAAAAAGTGGCACCAGCTTTTTATCTAAAGAAGAAAAAAAAAAACGCAAATATAAAAATGTGTTTTTGAAGTAACTTCTGATGACGAAGCTTATTTGATATTATTCTAAGTAATAAGATGTAAGTAAAAATGGGGAGGCGGAAGCAACGCCTTTTGCCCAGTTAATGAGACAAAAGAGATGATGACTTATTAATCAGAAGATTCATTTGGTGTATTTTTAATTTTAATTTTTTTTTTTTTTTGCTTTAAAGATACATCTCTTAACCTCAGGGATTAGAAGGCAGAAGTCCAACTGTGCAAGTCCTTTCATGTCAGTCTCATGAAAGCAGGTCATGCTTCATCTACGATACTTTGGACGCTCTTGCATACACAAATACACACCATCTTTGATCTTACACACAGAATGCAGCCTTTTTGATGTTATTCCCTGACATGCTACAGGCTACATATTGCTCCATCATAGCCAGGCCAACATGCAGAAGATCCTGTTTAATTTGCAAAATGCATGTCTGCAACAAGTTCATCTAAATAAATTAGAATGACATGCAATTCTATATTTTTGTCACTCATTTCAGAAACTGAAACTGATGCACCACACAGAGTGAAATATTCTGAGCCCTTATTTTGATTTGTAGTCCTTTAGTGGGATTTATCTGTGTAAGCCAGGAAAGTTACAAGATTCACTTCCTGAAAATGTTCAGCTTTGAGTCTCGCCAACAATATTTCTATGTTACTCACACTAGTAAATGTAGATTAATCCTCCCTTTCTATCAGCTCTTAGAAGTTCCCCTTTCCCCTTGTCAAAGAAAGACATCATGAGAGCATGATTCTGCCACTACCATGCTTAACAACGAGCGGTATGTTTATATCTCAAGCTATAAATATCTCAAGTTTATTTATAGCTTGAGATATTATTTTATGGCATCAATTCGGTGAAAACATCTCAGAAACGTCCTTCATGATGACGTTTAGGACATTCACATCGTATTAACGCCGTTTCCTCCAAGGCGCCCACTCTGTGTTTACAGACATCGAGTGGGCGCAGTGTCGTCACCTAGACAGTTACCCATTAATCTCGTAGATTTGGAGATCAAGACTGGTTTGGCAGGATTAGGAATATCTGTGTGACAGCTCGGCTTAAACGGGTTGTCACACAGAGAGACGCTGGGTGTATTAGGTGGACTACTGCATGATATGGCAAAGAGAAAACCTGGGGAAGAGAGTTTTCTCAGTGGGAAAGGATGTGCAGATGCCTGGTGCGTCAAAGAAAGATGCAGAGGACAGCCGGAGTAGAAGTCTTCATAAACCAATCTCTGGTATTGAATTTATTATCGACTGTTTATGATTAAATTACTCCCGATTTAAGAACGCAATCTGAGGGGAAATGAGTGCGGGGCTCCAGTAAGTTGAGAGTGGGGACTGAGTGGTTTTTCATGCTAAATATAAATTGGAATTTGTTAAGCAGCACAACACTAAAGTCTCAGGCATGGATTCTCAAAATGTGGCGTTCCTCGCAGTTTTTATGTTATGCTCATTTCAAATATGGGGCATTTCTTGTTGCTTGGACAGCAGAGACGGAGACTCGAGTCAAACGTCAGTCACAACAACAACAACAACAAAAGAAGGCTTCAGACTTGAGATGGACTCAAGGTCTGGCACTCTGCTTTTATATCCCACATAATCAAGATTGACTTTTGCTTTTTGTTTGTCGAGTATCTTTCTGATCAAGATTCGTATATTCTGTAAAACGGAGCATCTGTCGACAGGAGAGGTTTGTGGAGCATCAGCAATTTTAGCGTAAAAGCCTCACATAATGCCTTTTATAATGACCACTGTCACGAGTGACTTCAAGGCCATTTCAGAGTGAAATGAATGTACTCAAACATTTTGACTGTTCCTGTTGAATCCAGGGTGTTGGACCTTCTGTGGCTTTAACAAAAAAAAAAGGATCCATAATAAGGACTTGATGTATCGCAGCTGCATTCGATCTATGAGAGAGACAGAAAGCTGGAAGAGAGACAGGAGAGGAAAGTACCATTTTCCCCGCTGTTATGTAAGTTTCACATTCTTCCTCATTGTTTCCTGGCTGGTTTCACTTTATTTATTTCTCTTCTAAATTCCCTCCTTTTCAACTCTCCCCTCCAAAATAAATTGGCTTCGGTGCGAGCTCTCCTCTGGGCACGACACACTCGTGCAGCGTTTGCCGTTGCATTATGTACAAAAGGGGTTTATTGCGTCACATGCCGCGCGAAATGTTGCGATGCCTTTCGGGGGATTTTGTTTGTAAGTGAACGTGAGTGCACTCTTTGGTTTGGCTTACCAAGGCACCAGGTGTCAACCACTGAAAGAACCCTGGAAATGAGAAGAGAGACGCTTGGTGAGAAAAACAAGACCTCAAGTTAGAATTTCTTTTATTTTCTTAGAACAGTGAAATATGAAGCTGCACTGCCTCAAAAAAAATAAAAAAGAGCTAAAATTATGGAGGTGTAATCCAGTTCAGGCAAGAGGGGAAAAAAACTAATTATTAAATTTTTTGTGTTTAATTTTCAGTAAATTTGACATCAATTAGTGCAGCACTGAGGTGTTTGTCCACCAAGCTGCCTCACCAACAGCCGAGAGCCTAAAGCAACCCAGCATATTTGTTGTTTCTGGAATAAAATCAGGTTGAAGGAGCAAAATACATAAAAATATTGAAAGATGATCCATGATTGCCTGCAAAAATCAAATTAGCTTTTAACAGAGTACACTTCAGTTTGGGGTTTTACGTGAAAAATAAAAAAAAATAAAATAAAAAATGGTCGGGTAGGGATGCACTTCTACAAGGCAAAGTATCTTCATATCACTATCCACAGCCGAGTGAAGCATGTTTATGAGCCAGCAGACGAGAAGAACAGACCGAGGAGCACTTGAACTACATCAGGGATGCATCATTATCCTCTTGTACTTTGCTTTTAGTCAGCACTACATGCATCATGCTGCCGCTTCAAAGACCGTGTGAAGTGCCGAATTGTAAAGGAGTGGGAGAAATGTTCAAGGTTTAAATAATTGGGAGGAAGCAGCTGAGAGTTGGGGGCTGAACTAGATCTGTGCTCTTAATATTATTGTTCTGCTTACTGTGCAATGATAATAAATCTGAAAGTCAAAATCGCTGCACCCTTAAAAGAAATCCAGCAACACCACATATATATATATATATATATGTGATTGTATATGTTATAGGAAATAAAAGTGGTGGCTGTATTAAGGTGAAGCCAAGAATTTCGAAGTGTCATTTAGCAGTTTCGAAAACCACCAAATGCAGTGAGGGACGTTTCTGTCCCTCACTGCCAGACCAGAAAAACAATTAAAAAAAAAAAAAAAAAAGCAAAATATCTTGTGGAAACTAAAGTGACGACACCCATCACTCTAAAAAAAAAAACGGCAATTTAAAGCTGCAGTAGCGAGAAACAATCTGACTTGACATTGTTACTGCCTGTTATACTTTATTGGCTCATAACTACTAAGTGGTAAATACAATAATACTGTAATATAAGTTATTTTTGTAAACAGATCAATATTTTTTGAATGCCATTTTGTGAAAAAAACGCTTTTTTTTAAGCTGCCATTAAATGTTTTGTTCTTTTAAAGCATTTTAAATGTCGTTATCAACTGGAGGTGAAACCTAAAGCTATTAATTTTTTCACCTAATCAAAGAAATTTGTTATCAGACCTATCAGATTTTATCAAAACGAGGACAGGGTTAAGAATTACCACAAGCTTGTAAACCTCAACGTCCTGAGGTTTACATCCACTGCCTTTTATTAGTAAGATTTCATACAGATAATGTAGAAAAGCAGCGATGCAGTTTCTCCCTCCTGCTTCAGGTCTCCGAGTTCGGAACATATTTCTTAACAGAGCTCCAGTGGGAGGCAGACCTACTTCTTTGTGTTCTCCTCCAAGTGATTCACATGGCTGGAGGCTTTCCTCTCGGACCTCTGAAACAACAACACCACCATCACCACCATTATCATCATCATCATTATCATCCTGGGAGGGTTGAAAGTACACTGACACTGTTGGACCATACCCACAGGTATGCTGACAAGGACATCCAGAAAAACACACCTCCACATTAGCCAGCCTTTTTTAGAATGGAAATGATTAGTCAGAAGTGATTTACAGTAATTTATATGCATGAAAGGTTTTTGCTTTATACCCACACACATACACACACACACAAAAGCAAAGCCTCTCACCAATTTATCCCAGTCGGCCCGGATGTGTGAGGTTCTATATCTCGGGTTGGAAACGACGTTCAGACATTTCGTCCTCTCTGTGTTCCCCTGCAGCTCTGCCCAGAAACCGTGGAGCCGCGCGGCCTGCCCGGCGATACACGGAAACAAACAAGGTCCAGACAAGCAAGGACAAACTAGAGTGAGGATAATTTACAAATTCGCTGCACATGAACAGAAACACAAGCAGATGTCAAATTATCTTTTTTATGTCCACCACTGAAAATGCAGCAAATCGGTGTGTTTTTAAGGTTAGCGAAGGACATGGACCTCATGCAGTTATTTCATTTAGTATTTATCGTTTGATTTTTCGCTGAAGAATTTAAAACAGTGCTTTAGAAAAAACAGTCAATTGCTTATTCTCACTAAGCTGGTATTAGCTTGCTAAGTAGTAAGGCTACCTGCTCATAGCTAGCATACAGTCAGTTAAGTGATTTGCTACCGGGCAGTTAGCAAAACATGCTTGTGATGTTTTGAAACGTTTTTAGCTTAACGAATAGCACTCATTTAAATGTATTAAAAAGTGTGAGGTTTTTTTTATACCTTTCCCTTAAAAGCAGGCATAATACGCAGCTCTGTGGTACACAAAACACCAGGGAGCTCCAACAGGCAGGCTGGGACTTCCTGAAACAAAATCCCAAACCACAGTAAAAGTAAAGACCACAAATTTCTGACACAAATTGTCTTTCTGTGTAGAGTAGGATAATCTAGTTCGTGCTCGACCCTTTCAGATTTTTGATGTAAAGATTTTGAAAAAAAGAAAATTAGCGATGTCCCTTTAGCTTAACCCCGCGCTTTAGCATATCTACAGCCTCATGACACACTGGCACCCTGGGCAGAGAGCCGTAACACCTATCTCAAACAAAGCAGCCAGTGTTTGCATGTCTATCTGCTAGTGTGCATTTAAGCAAGAGTGTGTGTGGTACCTTTTTTTCAAACAAACAGGAGTAAGGTAGGACTTTATCCAGGCCAAGAGACTTCTTATAGCAGATTCTAAACATAGATGCTGCATGACAGAAACATACATTGATGTGTAAATACAGAGCACAGACACAAGCTGTTAACAAAAAGCTTTGAGGCACCAGTTTGTCTACATTTATTTAGACTTGAATGCAATGAATATATCTTGTTGCCAAATCTCTATCTAAACGAGCATAAACGTCTAAAATCATATTTAATAGTCATCACCTTTCAGTAGTTAATTAAAGACTAATAAATACAAATGTATTAAAATGTTCTATTTCATTTCTTCTACTCATTTGCTTTCTACAAGAACCTAATCATCTACAGTCTGTTTTGAGCCAGCTGCAAGTCTCCAAGGTCTCAAGAGACAGAGAGAGAGAGGGAAAAAAAATCTATTTTCTAAATGCCCCGATTTGTGTGGGCGGCTTGGTACAGGTTTGCAAGGAGAAATTTAAGAGCCAAACATTTAGAGTTGATGAAAGAATTCAGCTTTGTGTAGACTGGCTGTAAGCATTCGAGTTGTCATGGGCTGAAAGAGGTGGAGGAAAAGCGAGTGCAGCAGTAAGACTCTAAAAGGAAGAATAGGAGACACTAAGGAGGCTCATGCTGACTGACCTAAAATGAACTCTTGGATCTGATCGAAGGATTCAGAGGTGTTGGTGTTGTCACACAGCCATTCGACAACCTGGAATAAAAATTAACACAAGATGGATAATTGCACAGGAAGTAAGTCCATAAAATAGTTCTATAACTTTGTAGAAATGGCTGCAGAGTTTATTGTTGTGCATATATTAAAAAAAAAAAGATAACTTATGTGTTTGGATTAAAGGGAAGCTGGTGGGAGCAGCCTGCTGAGTTAGCTTATCATAAAAATAAGAGCAAAAGTCAGTTTTATACTGCAGGAAATCATCATTTATAGGTTACATATTTGACATCCTTTATGGCCTTTTTACGTTATAAAAACACTACTGCTGTTATTAGTTCAATTAGTGTATATGATTTAATATGTCCTGACATAAAGCAACACTTTGTTTCCCTGGTGTTTTGATTCTGGTATTTTGATTTGTCCACTTTGCAGCTTGGCAAAGTGGACAAATCCGTCCCAAAATTATTCTTCCATAAATCTGATAGAGTGTGAGACAACGACAATAATGTGTTCTCACATTAAATATGACAAGCCTGGATGTGTTCTTAGATTTTCAGCAAACTCCCACCATAATTCTTATTGTAACAAAAAATAAATAAAAATGTCTGTATCTTGTCAGATCTACTGTTTTCTGGTAGGGTTTTATTGTTTCTTTAGTTTTATAATCCACACCACAAAAACCTGAAATTCTAACAACTTTCAGAGTAGCCTTCTCAACGGTTGCATCTCAGTTAGGTGCTTTGAACAAACCGATTTGTCAATTTGTGTTGGATCGCGCAGCGTTTCCTTGAAGCTGCAAACTCATCTGAACAGAGCCAGAAACATGAACAAGCAATCACATTTGCTAACGGTGCTATTGTGCTGAAAGCCGGCCCCCACAAAAACAAACAACAAAGATCCCAAACACGGTGCGGGCTGTCCCAATTTCTATTGTTAGGTGCCCTAATGAAGCTGGTGAGTCATTTAACCTTTAAAGAAATAATTTATTTCATCTATAAGGGCAGCTGGAACATCCCGTTTTAGATCTAATACTAATACAGTCTTAGTCGTACTCAGCACAGTGTCCAAACTAAATATCGAGTCATTAATTTCTGCCTTTGACTCTGCCCACTTCTTCTTCTCTCACTGGTTTAATCAGAACTTCAGTTTAATGTTTATGTTCCTCCTACCTTTCTTTCCCCAACTCAAGGTTGACACCTACTGCATTTCCACAGAATTGCACAAACAGAGAAGTTTTGCCCTATGAATTATTCTTACGAAATCAATTTTCCTAAAGGTAGATCTCCGTGAAAGTAACCTAAGTGTATGCATTCTCTTTCCTTCTTTCTCCTCTTCTTTGCTTCAAGGAGAGCAGATTGATCTTGTGTTTTCTTTTTTCTTTTTCCAAACCCGGCAACAATCAATGGCTTCGCCTTTCTTGATTTTCTTTTTTTTTTTTTTTTTTTTGCGCTCAACAGATAATATTGAAAGGCACAAACCAAATGCGAGCGTGAGCTCTGTGCCTTTAGACTTTAAAGGTCAATATCTTTGCCCAGACACTTCATTATACTGTCTGCGTGTGTACCTTCAGCTCCAGCTTCGGGTCATCTCCCATGAAAACCAGCAGGCAGTGGAGGGCAGCCATGCGCCGGGGGTCGGTCCTACTGCTGGGACACCTGGGGCATAGGTGGAAAAACATGACATGCGCCTTTAATGTGAGCGGATGCAGATGAAGAGGCCAACAATTGACTTTACGGCGGTGTTAGTATGCAAACTTGTAGCAGTAGAAAATCTGTCATTTTCTTCTTTTTTTATCTAAATAGTGTGTGGTGTAAAAATATTTCCTGACATATCCCTAAAAAAGCCATGTGAAAATAATTCCCTTTAGAAATCAGACTTATAGTTGTAAATAGAGACCATACCAGTCAAGAAGGGACCCTGACATACGGTTGCTACAGAAACAACGAAAGAGGTAAGAGGTGATTCTGAGCATGGATGGAGCTAATTACAGGTCAATCTATAAAGAAATCCAGTTAAAGGCTTCAAAAGTTTTTTTTTGTTTTTTTTTTGTTAAAACAAAAAAAAAATTTGACTGGCCTAGTCAAAGTCAAGACCTAACTCTAATTGAGGATGTGGGGAAAGGCGAAAAAATGAAATGTTTGTCAACACTCTCCAGCCAACTTGAGTTGCAACTTAACAGAATGTGTGAAAGTGTGAATCCCTTTGCTTTATTTCCAAAAGGCATTATATTTTTCGTAACGCAGAAAACCTAATGAAATCAGAGGACAGAGCAACTTTGAGTCCGATGGCTGTTCCCAGGCCGTCTGCTTCCAAACTTTTGTGGTTGAAGTCAAATTTATTTAAAAGTCAGGAAGTGTGTACGCATGAAAATAACTCCGACAAATAGAAAATTACACTCCGTTTTCACCCGACTGCTTCTTTTCTAGCAATGTTCCACCATCCTTATGCTCCCATATCTCTTGTCTATTTATATTTAAATCACCAAAGTCACCATCGCTGCACTTCCAGGTGGGGGCAAAAAAAAAAAAAAAAGGTTTTGCATTACACTCACCGGGGACTCGTATCTGATCTGAGGATCTGCAGCAGGTAAGCCGGGCTAAGCTCAGCGGTGTGAATCGACCCACTTGCCAGCTCCAGAAGGCGAACGCTGGTTTCATCATCCTTGTGCATCACGGTGAGAGCGTCTGACTGAAGCTGCGCGCCTAAGTTGACATCCTGACCTTTAAAAATCGACAAAGAGGACACAGACGTCGAAGCGAAAACAACCTTGAGAGTCTCGCGCGGCCACTGCTGGGCTCTGAACTGTGAGTTACCGGTCAGAAAAAGGGAGTGACACAGCAACTCCTGCTGCCTGGTGTTGATGCAGTGCAGGAAACAACCCCGCAGGTACACCAGCATGTAGTAACCTGCATGTAAAAGGAACACAGCATCGCAGTTAGAGAGACGTTTCTTAGACACCAGAGCAAAGGTGTCGAACTCATTTCCGTTTTGGGCCAAATCAAGAGCATGACTGCTCTTAAGGGGCCGCTTGTGCCAGAATGTATTGATTAAATCTGTTCACAAACTGTTAAAATATCAATAAATCCTTAAAATTAAATATTGTTGTACATATTTTCAGTTCTTTCTGTGTTTTTTTTTGTTCTTTTGCAATAAAAAGGTGTTTGTGGTACAAATTTGGAAATATTTTCGATATTTTCACTTATTGATGACTGTAGATCAGACGTTTTATTACTCGCTGTATAGATCATGGACTATAATCTGACATTAATTAAGGCTGAGGCAGTTGTTTAGTACAATTAAGAAAGTGTTTGATCATTTTTGAGAAAAATCTGCAATAAACTCCCAATTATTAGCACAACTTTGTTGTTACCCTTTATAATTTTTAAGAAACTGATCAAATTTGGCCAGATAAATTTTGAGCTTGTAGTTCATACGTCGAAGTTGAAAATAACACATTCCTCCCATTCCTTCAGAGTCAAAGTTACAAATGTAAACATATTTTGCTATTTGCTTATGATACATTTCTGTGTGTGCAGTGACCGATGGGGATGAAGAGCGGATGAAGCTGGTCCGAATTCGGCATGTCGTTTCCGAGGGACACTCTGACCCTCTTGCTGCAATCTGCAGGGAGAGAGCGGAACCAAACGTTCAACATGGTCGGGATGAGATGAGTCCAGAAAGCAGGAATGTGCAGCGAGCCGAGCAGAGAGGTAAGGGGCGTGCTCACCTTTGTGAACTAAAACCACGACGTAGGTCAGCTCCTGTTTGTCCGTTAGCGGCTGGCTGTAGCAGACGCACATGCTTCCTGAAAAGACGAGCCGAGAAACGGAGAGGGTTAGGAGTCGGATTATAAATGATCTACTTTAATTATAATTAAATCCCTTTGTATGTGCGCACGATTTATCAAACTTACTTAAAATGCCAAGAAGAAGAATGTAAAGTTTCTGATTTGGATTCCAAAAGCAAACACCTGACAGCCCAATGCATAAATCGGATACCCAGGTAATTCTCTGTTTCGTTTTCTCAAAACTATATCATTTTTATGGAAACAACAATGAGGCCTGGACTTTTTTTGCACATTTGCTTTGTAGTTTCGACACTACTCACTCATCGCAAACAAATGATTTCCTCCAAACGGTGCATGATGATGATGCCCACTTCTAACATCTGACCAATATAAAAATGTTCTCATTATTTTAAGTGTTTTCCAATGAGCATTGGGAAAATAAGAGGAGCCTAGAGGGATTTTTTTGTTGTTTTATTCAATATCAAGTTATCCATCCATCCATGAAAATATTTAAGAAATTATCACTTTTAAAGCTTCTGCCATTATTTCATTATGAATGTTTGTATTATTATTTTTTTTTGCATAAATGAAGTAAACTAAATATTCAAAACTCTGAAATTGCAGTGTAATTCAATAACAAAAATATTTCAGACTTCTACACTCTGGAATGTAATTTTTGTTCCATCTTCTGCCCTTTTTTTTTTTTGCATTTCAACAGACATCTAAAAATGTCTTCAGTTTTGGTGAGTCTATAACTGTTTGTCTTGTAAAATACATAGAGAATATTCCAACATTTTTCTGTGCTATCTCCCTTTTAATTTTTTTTTCTTTTACACATAAGTCTCAGTATTAGATAAACATTGTTTACATTAGACAAATTTAAATGGAGGCTTATTGTGAATATAGCCAAACAAATCAAGGTCAACGTATTCTGGTCCTATTGATCTGAAATGGTGTTTTTTTTATCGCGTTTTACTGGATGAATTAACGAGGCGAAGGCCTCGTTAATTCATCAAAACATGATACATGTGATGATTCTCTGAAACTCTGTGGTCAAATTTGCCCTCTTCTTTAATTTCACACACACCCATGCCCTGCGAAATGATCCAAACCCATTGAACTTATTCACATTTTGTCCTGAAGAGCAATCTTCAACTCTGTTGGGATTTTACGCGATTCTGAAGGCGAAGGAAATATATGTTTTGTGCTTTTAAGATCAAATGTCATGACATTTGACATTGGAAAAGTTCAAGGAGTTTGGTCAGGTGTTGTAACAAGACCGTCCACCACGTGCTCTGATTGAGCTACGTTAGGGACTTACTTTCTTATTTTCATCGAGAAACACAAAAGCACAAGATGTTATACATGCATGTTTGTTTTTTGTCTTCTTTTATTTACCAAAGAAAGAATTTGTATGAACAGACAGGTGTGAAGTGTGAATATGTTACCGTTTCGGTTTGTGAACACCTGCATCCTGACAAGCTGCTGCTCAGGGTTTTCCACATGATAGTGGTCAAAACCTAAACTTACAAATCTGTTGGACACACACACACACACACACACACACACATGCATGCAAAAACAACATTCAAGGTCAAGCTCAATACTGAATACAGATTGGTTTTCCACAGTGTAAGCAACTGTTTACCCACCTGACTGTGTGGAACGCATTAGCAGGCAACTTTAAAACGAGCTCAAACTGTGAAAACAAGTGACTGTTATTGCGTGGTGATCAATTATGCAAAGCTTTTGATCGTTTCTAACACCAAACGATGGCCTACCACAGTGTCGCAGCTTTGGTTTGGGTAAAACTGGATGCATATCAGCACGAACCTGTCCTACAAATCAAAATTTGATGCATCTCGTGTTATTTACAACCACATTAACGAGAGGGAAGGTGGGTGCATTTTTGTGCGTGCCACCTTGCGCGTGAGACAGTAGAGCCTTTGCGTGTGTCCGTCCCACTGGGCCCAGCAGAAGTCTTCTACGATCCTCTCCGCCGTCCTGGACAAGCGCTCGGGATTTGAGATCACCTGGTTCACGCAAAAACATTCGCGTTCAGCCTCGTGGACACGCTGAATTCGTAATGCGAAATCTCCTCTGGAGGATAACGCACTCGGCACACGCTGGCTCAAGTTTTTGAAACGGTGCGTTCTTTTGCTCTCGGCCTCTCTAAGCACTTTCCGATGAGCTTCCTTATTAATCATTGAGCGTGAGCTGTCTTGGCTGCACCAAAATCCACATGATTTATAAGCAGGAACATCCCAAATGTAAATCTGAACAAACCCTAACCACAAACTCCTTATTTAGAAAAGAAGTAGTGAGGAGGAATCTGCAACTTACCACTCTGTAGCCTTCCTGTTTGCTCAGAAGCACGTGGTACAAATCCACATCTGAAACAGCAACCATGCAACGATAACTCAATTAGTTTGTTTTTTCTTTCCCCTAACTTTCTATGTGGTTTCATCATGTAGCTTGCAGCTGAGCATTAAATATACACCGCAAACAGAAAACGATGCAAGAACACTGACATCCATCTTCAGCGAACAGCAGCAGATGGCTCTCCAGCGCTGACTTCGCCTCGGTTTCTTGATGGAGGAACTGAAACAAACAAACGATGCGGATTAAAAGGGGCCAGCATAGAGCCCACGTTAATATTGATTGAATAAGCCCTTGAAGACGCACCATTTATATCCAAAGACGGAGACTTTAAAAAACACCTGCAATACTCTGACTTAAAACGCCGAATGCTTTTAAGTAAGTGTTTTGTCATGTTTTATGTAGTAACTTTACTGAAATGAAAAATGCTCGTTTGACATAGCTAATACCAATAAAATGATACATATCTTTACGGATTTAATGTGCCTAAAATGGCTCTGTTCAGCCTCGTCCAGGAAAAGAAATCTGACTTTAAACAGATTTTAATCATTGCCATAGCTTCAGATACGGGTCAGCTCAGCGGTGCAACCATCTTGTTTTACCCACCTGCTGATTTATGAAGACCAACACATGTATACATGTCTTTCCTCTTTTGAAGGCTGGCTAAAACAAACTGATCTGTGGGTAATGTCACATTGGCTTTATTTTCCAGGGAAACTATCGGTAATTAATTATTAGTTCAATTTTAAATCATTTAAATGTTTATTGAATTTTAATATAATTGTTTTAATTAATTCATTTTAAAATTAGAATTTATGACACCTTAATAAATAATAAGTTCAAAAAAATGTAAAATTATGACTTAAAAATATATTATGAATTAAAATATTTGACTTATTTCTAAAAATGGATTAAGCATCGATTACAAAAAGGCAAAGAAGTAATTGATTTTATTTCCCAAGAACTTTATCCTTACATAGTATTTCTTATTTCTGGGATTGCATGCCTTACTTTATCCAAATATCCCTATGTTGCATAAATTACCTGCAGGCATCAGGTATTTGAGATGTTTTTTTTTTTTTTGTTTAAGCAATGAATATTCAAGTATGCTTGTTTGTAAATTTGTAGTATCCTGATTCTAATACGGGTTCATGGTAATTTAAAGACGACTTTATAATTAAGGCCTCAAGAGCGCATGAAGATTTCTCCTGGTTAATCTGCAACCTAAATTAGTTTAGCTTCAAATGATAAAACATCTCCATGTGAGATCGATTAAAGGCGTACAGGAGCATGTAAAAGAAAGACGTGATAATTAAATTGAACAAATTCAAATAAAAAAAACAAGAGATAAATCTGACTTCGGGCTAAGATGCCGTTGAGATAATTGGACAAAATAATACCCTGTATACCTTTTCCAAACACGATTATCATATTTAAACGAGCAGTAGCAAAGAATATGTTTTTTGGGTTTTTTTACTATTCCACACAGATAAATTACAGCTTTGCTGACAAGCACGTTTTAATGAAAACTATCCAAAACCAACATTTAAATACTGGATAAAAACTGAGAAGGCGAAAGACTGCCAACTAGTGGTCAGATGCAGCAACAAGGCTTAATTTAAAACAGTTTTGCTTGAGTTTGTAGTCAATCAGTGTCAACACTCATCTGGACCAGTTAAAATGTCTCAATTTAAAACATTTTGTTAAAGATCTGATGGTATCTGAAGGGTTGATTTCGTGCTGAAGGTGAAACTTGACCTCAGTCTTTTTGGAGCCACTTATATGTTCTTCCCTGTAGTAAGCACCTCCATCTTTAAGTCGGTTCTGATGTGATTTCTTTTCCCTGCTGATAAAAAGTCTCTCCACAGCAAGATACTGACACGACATTGTTTGATGGTGGGGATTTTGTGTTATGTGCTTCTTTGATTCATACCAGAACAACAATAATTGCACAAGAAATCGTTTTGTGGTTGTTGCTGTTTGGTCATTTTCTTTGTCATTTGGCTGCAACCTACTGTTTTTGGGGTTTTTTTTATATCATAATATAAAACGCTGCATTTAAAGAAGTATAAATATGTTGTATTGTTGTAAAGCCTTAATGTTTTTCTTTGTTCTAAAATCTGAAATGGGAAAAAAAAACTAACAAAAGAAAAAACCGTGACCTGATTTCAGGCAGTCGCTATTAAATTTTAGGAGGTGGAAACAAGCTTCTTTCACTCTACCTGCACTTTGACTCTGCAGTCCACCGCCTTGAGGACCTTGGTGTTGTTTATGGGGTGAATCTCGATCAGCAGAGTCAGACACTTTGATACTAGACAGGCAGGGGACGATGGAGAAATGTTTCCAGCAAACACAAATTCATTCAGGGTTTAAATTATTCAACGGGCTGAGACAGAACACAGCATTTCTGGTGGGTTACTTGGTTTGAGGTGCTCCTGTCCACCGGTGTTCTGTGCCAAGCTGACCGCTGAAAGCATAGAGGAAAAAAATGGCCAAAGTCATGCTGCAGAAACGGTCACAATAAATCTGTATTCATTAACTATCCTTTGGCATGGCTGCAGAGAATATGCAAGAGTTTCTCCCTTGGTTTTAAGCAACACAGTCCCTGCATTACAATATCATAAAGCTAAACATCTCTCCAGACAAACACTCTTAAACTTTATTCGAGGTCAACAACCGAGTTCAGTTGGTAGATTTTTTTATTCGTACATGACCGAAGCTTACCTAGTAGAGTCTCCTCCTTGTTCAGAGAGCAGCTGCTGACACAAACCTGTTTGTCGAATGTGTAGAGGAGCTGACGGGGCAGAAGGCATAGAGTTGAGTGTGCAGATGTGCAGTCATGGAATAAAAGTGAAAATAAAGGAGTCGTGTGTGTATATCGCAACTTAGTACCTTGTTCTGTTTAGTGTTGGGGTCATATTTCCCAATCCTTGTGGTGACTGTTGCTCCCTTTTAAGAACAGAGCAGAATTATATTTAAAAAGTTGTAATTTTCAAGTGGAAGTTGTGCACGGTTTAAATTCTAGAAATGACTAATTCCAGCCTTTCTAAAGAATTTGGGGGCTAATAAGTAGCCAGGTGCTGCTGATCAGGAAGTGTAGCTTCCTCTATAAAAGCCGCGAGTGTTCGCAGGTCGCCTTTCTGGAGCAGGCAGGTGTTTAGCGCGACACACAATGAGGAAAAAAAAAAAAAAAAAACATTAGCAATGATCTGAAATAATTGCTTCCATCAACCTGGGAAGAGTCATCGGGTTGTCTCTAAACTAAACATATGAAAATCAGACATTCTAGATTACTAATGAGCGGAAAACATCTATGAGAGGTTGAGCTTGACATTTCAGCAAAATTCCCCTTAAAATTTTGATTGTACAACTCCCAGATTGCAAAACACAAACAAACAAAAACACAAGCTGTAAGACTGTATTGTTCTCAGTTAGCCTTTTTAAAATTAAAATTCATTAGGATATTCTCAAACTTCCTTCTGCTAAAACCATTTTTGAATTTCCTGTGCTAATATGTGGTTAATACTCTTAATCTGCCTGAAGCAAGTAGCTCTACTTGCCATATAGGACATGAACTGAATGGGATTGAGAGACTTTGCTAACATGACTGTTATAATCTGTTTTTTTATATATAATAAAATGCCTGATTTAAAAACTAAAGAACAATCACACTAGACAGAGGGAGGCGGGGTGAAACAATCCCTTTCCTTTCAACTCGGACCCTGAAAAGACCTGACAGTCATTCACACTCTTCAACCTCCAAGAGCAACACATCCTTCAGGGGGTCCATCATTAAACATTCATACCTTGCAGCAAAGGAGCAGACGTTAGTTTCCAATTCTAGAAACGATTCCAAAAATACCCAAAAGTGTCAAGCTGATTCATAGCAGAATGAAGAGAGAGGTTTTTTTTTGGTTTTTTTGATAGCTTCAACTTGAGGATGGATTGCAGACACATAGGAAAACCTTGAATTTTAATGTTTCACTCATGATAGATTCAACAGAGTGAAGCAGCCTTCAAGCCATGCTCATATAAGAATACTTTTTATGAGAGAGCTATATTAATAATACATCAATGTAGATTGATTTCTGGTGTGTAATAATAACTATAATTATACACTATTACACTCTTCAAATGACAAATATCTTCAATATTACTTGCGTTATAAGAGTTATCATCCAGGAAATCTACTTTAATGTAAATGTGTGTTGCTAAAATACCAGCAGTGGAAAGAAAAAGCATTTTAAATGACACCAATGTAAAGTTAATCTTATATGTGAGAATATTAAAATTCTCACATGTGGTGGCTGACAGCAAGCTTACCTTCCAAGAGTAAAGTACACTCCCATCTCTTTCGATGTTTAGGATACGAGTGTCCACATCTTCAGAGTATTCTGCAAGTGCAACGTTATAATCAGATCATTTTGATTTTTTTTTAATATATATATATATATTTTTTTGTCAAATTTCCAAGACTTGCAATAGATCCTGAATCGAATTTATGTAGAATTTAGCATTTCGCTTCACAGTTATGCAATTGCACCTTTATAGATACATATTTAATGTACCACGTTTCAGTTATTTGATATTTATTTGCAAGAATAAACTACAGGCTTATTGTTTTAAGGGGCATAAAGCATTTTGATTATTCAATACATTGTAAAATGCAGCATGACAGAGATCCAAATATCCCCTATGTAATTTTTTTAAATGTTTCTTTACACATGCTTTATTACTATTATGTGCATTTATGTGCATTGTTTTGAAACGATTCCTTCTTATAACAAGGCAGATAGCCCCACCTGCTGTTTATAACATGCAGTGTTCCTAAAAACGCAACAAATCACAGTCAGTCAGATTTCCTTCGAGCTGACTAACGTTGGCTTTTAATACATTTGCTGAGCAAATAACACGCACGTTAAATCTTAAGCATTTTAGATCATTCAATACATTTTTGTGAACAAACTTGCTCCGCGAACACCTGAACGTCTCACCTTTCACCCTGCACACCGACGCCTCTTTCCTGAGGAGATCAAACACCACGTCTCTCCGCAGATCAAACTCTTCCTTCAGCTTCAACATGTCTTATAGAGAGTCCTTTTGTTTTATGGCACCATCTGTCCACAGAGAATAGCGTCCTTCTTAAACTTGGGCAGCACCTAACATCTGGTTTCCCTTGCTCATCATGTGACCATCTGGGTTTTTTTTTTTTTTTTTTTTTTTTTTTATGCCTACTTTGCAAACAGGCAAAACTAGAAACCGCACTCTTAGGCTTTTGTCGAGATCATACTTCCTCTCTCCATGTCAGACTTTTTATTGACATGCGGAAACAGCACGCCGCTCCAGAGTTAACCACGCCCTCCGTTGGGATGAGAGAGAGCGGAGTGGCTCGCTGCCATTGGCCGAGAAAAGCGTCCGTCCAGCGGGATGGAATGTCTCGCTGCGCCGGTGCCACTCTGGCCTCCCACTATGCCAGCACTTCACGGCTGTGTGTCATAACTTCAACCGAGAAAGAACAGCTGAAAATAAAGCGGTTGTCGTCCCAGCTTGTCCCATGTGTGAATCTATCATGAGTGAAAATATGAGAAGAAAATATAAGGTGTGCAGTACTGCCAACATTCAGTTTCACCAGCTATGTACAATAAATTACATGCTTACTCTCGTGATTATGTAATATATTGTATGTAAATGTTTATGGGAAGGATTTCCTTTTGAACAGAAACTGTACCGATGTGTTTGCGTTGAATTATTGATGAATTAATCCAATCCATGTATCAACTATTTTCTTAAAATTATGTTTATTTATTGCAGAATTTGGACCTGTATACTTCTTTTTTTTTTCTTTTGCAAAAGTTAAAAATATAGCTTTATACCTGTACCTATTTAAAATGTTTAAAAAGTTGGATAGGAAGGGTATTTCCTTTTCTAAATCTACAACGCAATATTGTCTGAGAAAAAAAAATGTTGAGATTTCTTTGTAAACACACACGATCTTTGTTTAAGCCGAGTGACTCCCGACCATAAACGAGAGTTGCCGGAGATTTTGTGACGACACAGCGTCCGCCCCTTCCCCCGTCAGCTTGTCCTTCCTCCCCTCACTTTCTGGTGCCTCTGGCAGTAGGGCGCGCAACACAACACATTGACAGCCGCGACTTACAACCTCGGAGGGGAAGATGGAGCCGAGAGAAACCGACTTCAACATACTGCTGGCGACCGACTCCTACAAGGTACGGTATCCGCGGCGGGCTCGGAGGGGAGGCCGGGTGGGAGCGAGGTGAGCACGGAATGGAAATTGATCAAGTCAAGGTGGTTTCATCACCAGACCCAAGGCCATCACTCCGCTCTGCGTGGCCGGTGTCTTTCGGGATAGCGCAGACATAACGAGCTGGAGGAGGGGACAAGAGAAATACACATCGGTGGCGTTTCTTCGTGAAGCTAGCAGACTCCCGCCCTGGACGGCTACTGCTTTTACGGAATCGGCTCCCAGTCGGCTCTGCTGGTCACGGCTAGTCGAATTAGCCAGCTAGCTTACAAAGACCGCAAGAGGTTGAAAGAGGGGCTTGACATATAAAACAAAAAAGAGCTGATGTTGGCCAACAGCTACCAAGTGCTCTGCTAATTGTCCGGGTGAGCCACACTTGGGCAAAGTCTCGCTGTCTATCGGTGGGTGAAACATTAACCTGGAGCGACTTTTCGAGAAAACAAAACTGAAAGTTAAAAGAGAAATTTCAATCTGGTGCCAGCATGCTCGCCTTGGGTCCAAAGTCGGGCTGTTTATTTTTCCGCTCGGGGAGATTTCTCCCCCATTTACCGCCTCAGGTAACGGAGGCTGTAATGGCAAAATAAAACCCCGACTCTTAATTACAATGTACACAAAACCAAATGAGTGTGTGATGATTTTATAGCACGTAGGCAGTGGTTTCCATGTAAGTCACGTGACCACAGGATGCTGATGATGATGAGTGCAGAAAGCCAGGCAAAACTAACTTAATGAGAAAATAATATATATATTTTTAAAATCCAGTTTAAACTAAAAAATTACAGTCACTGAATAGTGTTGAAGTCTTTTTAAGACATGTAAATCTGGCAAAATTTGTTTAGCACAGTGTATTAACACTTACAGAGCATTTAGATAAATTGTATTTCATGACATTTTTGGATAATTTAGGTTCTTTAGCATTCCTGACTATTCCCAGAACTGAAGGATTGTTAGATAAATTATTTTTTAAAAATATAATATAGATCAAAATAATCTTACGTTCTTAAGATGCTGCTATTGGAGTCAGACTACGTGAAAGTAGGCAAAAATGTCCAAACTATTAATGTCTAAAATGCTATGGGTGCACCTTTATGATGAATTTATTAAGAAAATAGTTGAATGTTGAAGCTCGGCTGAGTAGGTTGTTTGATGTCGCCAGCGTTGGGAAGGAAAAAGAAGCATTTGTTCTCAAACTTAATGAAACTGAAATGACAACCTTGTAAAAGCTGTGAAACACATTAAAAAGCAGAAGTATGCGGTAAGTGTCAGACGTTTTCTGCAGCAAATCGGCCCAGTAATCCAATCAGCTCAGCTTAAAGCGTGAGCCGAGATTGCAAAGATTTCGTTATTAACTTCTACATTGTGACATTCTTCAGAATAAAATGATGTATTAAAAATAAAAAAAACCTAAGTTAGAAATGACAGAAACCAAAACTACCATCGAATATTCTGATCATGATCTTACATTGCATGAAGTGTGTAATAAAGTAATTATTTTAAATGTATTTTCAAGTATCTTGAGGTTAGCAAATGGAGAACTAAAACCGCTGAGTCAGTTGTAGCTAAAATGGACAGATATTATTCTTTAAAACAAAATATGCTTCAGTCTGGGCAGGTTAAAGGTGGACTTGCTTTCATAAATCACAACAAACAGCAACTAGATAAGATAGTATTTTATTGTACCAAGTGAAACAATAAAGTGTTTTTAAAACAAATAGTTTTTTAATTAGGTAAAAATGAATTGCATTAAGTCAAACATAGCGTGTCTCATACGAGCCATAAAACTCGACATGAACCAAATTAGTTTCACCTTCATACTGGAAACACTGAAAGATGAATGGGTCTGTGCTTGTACTCACCTGTAGTTTCATTTGTGTGAAAAGGAAACCAAGGTGAGTCTGAATGAGCAGCCGTCTGACTGGAAAATTCATGTTCATAGTTTCAATCACCAAAT
Organism: Poeciliopsis retropinna; assembly: GCA_010277075.1. NCBI lineage: Eukaryota > Metazoa > Chordata > Actinopteri > Cyprinodontiformes > Poeciliidae > Poeciliopsis > Poeciliopsis retropinna. Next base: position 2,309,887 of record VMRM01000027.1, on the reverse strand, counting down.
GTGTATTTAACATAAAAAATACTCTTTCCAGGAATTAAAAAGTAGGAAAAATAAACCAAATTATATTTAGTTTTGGTTACATTTTTACTTTGTGTTGTCATTGCGTCTCCGGTAATTACACTTTTGTTTATCCTGTGTTTTCTAGTTTTGTCTGGTTGAGGAATGCAGGTTTTATTATATTCTGACAGAACTATGAACCCATTAAGCAGAGAAGCAATAAACCCTGATGAGATTTTATCATCCTTAGACATTTATGCTTTCCTGCACACCCGAATAAGTATTTTGCTCCTGAAACCAACGTGTTGTATGTTTTGTTAGTTAAAATCCAAATATTAATGTTATTCACTGCCAGCTCCTTTTTCAAGAGGAACTGCTGGTGTACAAGCTTATGATCTACAGTCATATGAGTTACTGAAATAAATTAACTGTATTCAATATGATATTTCAATAAAAGCTACAAAATGCATGTTTAAGTTGAACAAACTCAAATTATTTCATGTATCAAGTTAAATAATATTACCTGTAGCATTTTTTTATCCATATGCTGAGCAAAAATATACAGTAAATGTATAATTTAGTCGGAGGATAATACACTTTTCTGCAGTTTTGTTTAGAGAAAACAAATTCTGTTACCCAATAAAACCAGTGGGTGGCGCTCTCTTTTTACTTTCCACACCATGACCCTCTTTGATTTATGCAATCAAAACTATTTCTAAAGAAATCAAATTATTTTTCTTGTAAGCAAGGCATTAGTGTAAGAGCCTTCTTTTAGCCTGATGACTGACGGTGTGAAGAAATAGGTTGGGGAGGGGCAGTACTGCACTATTTTCCAAGCAGCAGGAGAGAACTTTGTCTGGCATTTAATTAAAAGGACATTTAACAGATATTACAACTTAAACCAAGTAAGAAAATTTTATACGTTGAAGTCAGAAAAAATAATACATAAACGACATCAATAATGTCAGCTGAATTATACTGAAATAAACTCTTAATACTTTGCCCAAGTTTAGTCTTAATAGACAAAGACGGATACAAAGGTGCAGTTTTCTATTTCTTTCTTTTAAAGTTATGTCCCATAAAATATTTGAGTCATGCAAAAGGTAAACAAGGTTAAGCCAAACACTAATTCTCTTAGGCTTATTTGGAATCAGTTTGAGCCTCTTGAACAAAAGAATTAAGTGCTGTGTATGTGTTGTTTTGTCAGTAAAAGCAGCTTGTGCATTGATTGATAAGCCATGAAAGTGTGTCTTTTGTCTGGATACACAAGTCCGGTGTCACACCGCAGGTGCAGGTGTTTGTGCAACACCTACGATTCCTGGGAAAAATAGTTCGACGTCACGGAAAAAATCTGCGTCACAGCTTGGGAGTTGGAAAACTGGAAACTGTTGCATAAAAAAAAAAAAAAGAACTGAAGCGTGACATGCGCTGCCAAGTGCTCCGTGTTTTGGTGTAATTAAGCCAAATCATCTGAGTTCTTCTGTTTTCGCCCGCAGCCGTTTTCCTGTTCAACATTGGAATTGAACGGAAAGGGAATCCTCATACGTGTAGCTTCAGATGTGCAACGCAACCCTACCCTCCCGCCATTCTTAGTGATGTAACAAAACAAAAAGCAAAAAGTTTTTAAACATATTTTAATTGATTATATTCATATATATTTTTAACAGGTTTTCTTCCAGTATTTTCCGGTATTTAGCTCCATCCGTCTTACCATCAACTCTGACGAGCTTCCTTGTTACCCCTGATCAAAATAATCCTCACAGCATGATGCTGCCACCACCATGAGTCAAACGCAGAACAGTTGAGGGAGAAAAGAAACGCCACACATCGTCATTGTATCTTTACGATTATCGACACCATGACACCTCTGACCGTGTCAGAGGTCATGCTGATGTTGCTTCCTTACATAAATCTGTCGTATGACTAAACGGAGTTTGATCTGTACTCGAACTGTCCTCCCTTTTGTTATCTAATTGCTTTTCGTTCGTGTCCTGTTACAGCAGCCAATAAACTGTTAGTGCCCTTGGAAGATAAACCTGTTTCTAGGTTTTGGAACTTTAAAAACGCTGTGTGCCGGTAAACATCAGGGCACGTGGAGCAGAACATGAGCTCACGCAGTCCGGCCCAGTGTCATGTTCAGCGTCTCGGCTCTATTTTGAGTCCTCGAAAGCTGCAAGGAAAGGACACGGTAAGGTCAAAGAAACTCAGTAGTTCGTTGACATTTATCTGCTGCCGGCGTGTCAGCTCCGTTACTCTCCCCCGCCCCCATCTTTAATCTACCTGTCATGTGCAAAATTAGGTTCTTTTATTTTATCCCTCAGAGGCTGTCGCCGACTGAAGGACAAACGTGCGACTTTGAGTCAAGGGAAATGCCGTCTTCTGCTCTTAATTACTCCTTGACTCATTCGTTTACTCGTAAAACTCTACCGTTTCTTCTCTGCGGCTCCAACTGCAGGGAGTGGACTCGGTGCTGCGGCGCCAAAAGGGTTAAATCATTGAATCCTCCAGTCGGACCCCGAGGACATTTCTGTACTCATTTGAGATTTAATTGATGCCCGTGTGGCATCTGGGAGAGCATGATTCTTTAGTTTCAGTTTTTACTCCAGTTTGTGTTCGAAACACGCCCGGACACGTCTCAGACTGTTTACAAGCCGCTGAGTTTGGACGCTGCTTGTTTGCAGTAGATTAGAGGATCCCGCATGAAGCACGCAAAACTCTCCCTACGAACAATGGCGCGGTCTGGGCGGAGGAGAAGGTTGAAAATCCGATACGTTTTTGTTCTGATTGTGATGTTTTTGTAAGAGGTTTTTTTGCAGTCGGGGGGATTTGACACAAGAGCGTGACGAATGAGGGTCTGCTTTTTAAGAATATTTCAATCAGAGGTAATTAGTGCATTTATCATTCCAGAAGAGACATGTTTTTTTTTTTGTTTTTTTTAAAGATATTCTGTCATTTTCAAGCAGTTATTTTTGCTGCTGGTGTTGTGACTCAATATGCACACCTCAAATAAAACACTCACCGCTACTGCGCCCCCCCCGCCCCCCACCTCTCTTTAATCTACCTGTCATGTGCAAAATTAGGTTCTTTTGCACCTAATTTAGAAGGTCAAAGTTGGAAACTCGACAGCGGCAGACTAAAGAGGAGGAGATTAAATTTGAGAAGTTTGTGGCTGAGAAAGAAGTGAAGCGACGGAACGGCGCTGAAACAGTGTGAAGCAACTGTGGAGCAGAACATCCTGAAACAGAGACGAATTGAGGATTTAACAGAACAACTGACAATTGAAATGTATGCAGTCATAAATTGGGATTTATGTGACACTATCTACACTACATTACACATAAACCAGGCTCAGGGGACCAACTCATGGTTATAACGTAATAATATGTCCCAGTTTGTGTTCGTGAGTTGCAGCAGCTTTGAAATCCTGCATTGTGAAGCTTTTCAGTGAGCTAATAACTAAGGGAAGGAAGTGTGTCATTAGAGTTCATAAGTTGTCTTCCTGTTTCTTTTTTCCCTCTTGATGGTGTTTGGAGGGCCAGTCTTCAATAAATCTTAATAAATTGTATTTGTGTGTCGACAGGTGACTCATTACAAACAGTACCCCCCCAACACGAGCAAAGTGTACTCCTACTTCGAGTGCCGTGAGAAGAGGACGGATCCCAGCAAAAGCAGAAAAGTCAAATATGACAAAACCGTCTTTTACGGCCTGCAGTACATCCTTCACAAATACTTAAAAGGTACGTTTCTTCTTTTTTTGCACTACAAGTTAAATTTTCTAATAAACACAACAATAAGCTTCAAGCAACCAAAAGAAAAATAAAATAGAAAAGCAACCTTGAACTCCGCATAGAAAGATTATTTGCTGTAATTAACTAAAGTAGGTGAAGTCTGATGCTCCAAAGAGTTCCTAAGAGACATGAGCGGTGAGCAGCAGAAAGCTGAAAGAAAGCCTCTGCCTCCTGCTTCTTAAGAGGATTTCACGGTGTGGCGCAGAGGTGAGGGAGAGAGAGAGAACACACAGAACGGGAGACAAAAGCGCAGCTGCCGCCTCACTGTTTGAGGGAGAAAGACGCGTTGTCTACGCCGAGCGTCTCGCCTCGCTCAGCGGCCGGGCCGGCCATCAAAGAACCGCCAGCGAACCCCAGAAAGCCAAGAGTGAAATGAAAGGAAAACGATACTTTTTTTTAATTATCATTGAGTAAAATCTGAAAAGTGTGGTGGTAAAATGTTAGTTCTACAGACTTTAAAAGTTTGAGCTTTGTTTTTGTTTTGGTTTTTTTTGGCATGCTTAGTTAATGCAATTACCCCCCAAAAGTAAAATTTTCCTTTTCACTTTTCTCCTCCCTCTCCTATATTTTAATAAGCGGTTTAGACTCATACATGTAGGTGTTTTGGCGTGTTTGCGTGTGGTATTGGATAAGAACGCCCCGTCAGCACGCACAGGAAGCCTCTAAACTAATTACAGCAATAAAGACAGATTAGCGTCCTTATGACTTGTTGCCTGCATCCGATCCTCTTTTATTTTATTTCTCTCTTTCCTCTTCAGGAAAGGTAGTGACTCCAGAAAAGATTCAGGAAGCAAAGGAGGTGTACAGGGAACATTTCCAGGATGATGTTTTTAATGAGAAGGGGTGGAATTACATTTTGGAGGTAAGGAACTGCTATTTACTCATTTTTGCCTTCCTTGCTTTCTTTTCCTCAATCTTAATTTACTTATTTCCTTCCTTCTCACTCAAATTAAAATGATTAAAGTCGTCTTTTTTTGTTGTTGTTTAGTAAGGAGTTTGGGACTCTTGTCAAATATGAACAATCATCGTTTCTATTTTTTTTTCCCACTCTGCAGTTGTTAACCTAAAAGCATTCCTGTATTCCAGAATGTTGTGTTTTAAAACCATCTAAAACATTTGTTGTGTTTTGTAAAACCTCTCTGCAAAGCTGAAGTGATACAGCTTAAGAGCTTCTCCAGCGTTCTGACAGCGATATTTGCTTTTTGCAGAAATACAACGGCCATCTTCCCATCGAAATCAAGGCAGTACCAGAAGGAAGCGTCATCCCCAGAGGCAATGTTTTGTTCACAGTGGAGAGCACAGACCCAGAATGCTACTGGCTCACTAACTGGGTGGAGGTAGGTTTGCTTAGTTTCTCCGAAGTTCCATATTCATGTCTGATTTTATGTGTTGTGATCTATTTTACACAGCCATTCTCTATGAATTTGCTACCTGACCGAACCACAGATCTGTTGGAACAAATTGTTCATGAGCATCTTTTTTTAACTTGTAATGAATTTTTAAGTCAATTTGCTTCCTTCCAGGGATTTTGACGTCGTCATAAAATGGCCTCATGTAAAAGCCGCGGGGATCCGGCTTTCTCATAATGAGCAGCGCGGAATCACATCCTCGTAGTTCTTATTTCTAGAAACGTGACCGATGTGTCATTCTCAGCGAACAGGCGCCGCAACAGCGACTTGGCTGAACTGACTTTGAGCAGCATGAGTAATATTTAATCTTTCCCCTCCTCGAACGTCTGTTTCTCTTTTGCAACTAAGTTTTCGCTTGTTCGCTCTCAGACATTTCTGAAACAGATTTCGACACTCAGAAAGAAAAAGCGTACCTTGAAAGCCACACCCACTTTTGGACACCGTGACAGTTGTAGTAGGAATTTACAATGTGGCAACACTCAAACACACCCACATACTTGCACAAATGCATACTTTGTGAGTGTCGTTCACACACTTGAACCCCCCCCACACCCCTCCCCCCCCACACACACACCCCTCCTCCCACTCCATGCTCGCACACATGGAGACATTATTCATGCCTGGTGTAAAATTAGCCTGGGCGGTCATCTTGATGTCCTTGGGTTGCGTCACTGGGTCAATGCTTCTGGCTCTTTCTGTCCTCTCTTCTGTTTTCTATTCCCTTTGTAATATCTTCTCTGTGCCTTCTGGATGTCTCAAAAACTTCCTTATTCCTGACATTTTCTACATTTGTCTCTTTTTATTCTTTTCCTGGAAACGGCTAAGTTAAGTTGGAATGCCTGATGGCCTTTTTTTTTTTTTTTTTTGAGACTGTGATTGCACATGAGGCTAAAATCAGGTTAAGGATACGAAACGAGGAGACGTGTAATACTTTTTTTTTTTTTCTGCACAACACAAATTCCACTGCAACTCCGACCGTCACGAGTCCATACGATGTTTTATATTTGAGGAGGCATGTGACCAGCTGGGAGTCAGACGGCGGAAACGAGCCGCACAATGTGTGCAGGGAAAGTTAAATGGAAGATCTGGGAACTTTTTTTGTTGTTGTTGTTTGCTGTACTTCCTACACGGATGAGTTTTCCTATGCTTTCTCGCTTTGCCTCAGACTAAACGTCTGATCAAAATCTTGCATTTTTCCAAGTCGCATTCAGAACCTGCACTGATGTGGAAATGCAGGCACTACTAGATCATCCAGCTAATTCCTAAAGCTCCGTCTAGACCCGGGTGTGAACTCTCAGTTGTGAAAATCACAAGCCGATAATTTAGCGACGGGTCCCGTTTCTTTTTGATGCGAGAAGGAACACATTCAACTAAACTCTGTAGCTCTGATTACTTTTTTTTTATCTTCTGTGACGTTAAAGGATAAACTCCTCCCCGAGTCCTACATGACCTAAATAACCGTCTTATCAATATTACCGGAGGCTCACTTAACAACTCATTAAAGTTAGGTATGGGCAGTTTATCTTGCTACCATTTACAGTAATGTGGATGGTAATAGAAAAAAGACCCACAACTCGCTGCTAGAGAACTGCAGATCAGAGTGACATCTTAACTCTAAATCATAAGAACAATGAATTTGAACAATCTTCTTTGGTCCGATCAGATCGCGATTGAACATCTTGGCAACAAACATTTAAGGTAACGAACCCGGGAACCTTCCATGTTCTTCAAACTCCCCAGAACTAAATCCTATATAACATCAGCAAGTTGAGGTACGAGAAGAGGGTGTGTTCAAAAAAAAAAGAAAAAAAGTTGGTTCCTTTGTCCAACAGTAAAAATTAGCAAAAGGTACTTCAAATAAAATATTCAGTTGCTAAATGGATCAATTCCAAAAAAAATGAACATAGAGCTTCCAAGTAGTTTCACACAGCAGGTTCTTTATAGATTCCATTGATGATTATTTCTTTGGAAGCTCAATAAACCGTCTCCCAAGAAGCCTCTTCTTTGTGTGTGTTCTTTCCACCCACTTTGAGCAGGTTAACACCTACAGATGCAGCATACTTAAGAACCAAGTGTCGACTATTCTGTAAATGTCAGAGATGAATCAACCAGTCACAGAAGTTGCAATGGGCAGTGTTCCACTGAGTCGAGCATGGAAAAATTGTGATTCTTTTCCCACCTTTTTGGTTAAATGCATCAAATTTCACCTTCCCCCCCCAAAAGAGACGTCCGCCTGTCAAACTTACTTACTTATTCTAAAGTACGTGGGCGAAGACTTATACAAACACGCATGCATTATGGTTATATAACTGTTTATGAAATTTCCCATCCAGCACATAATGATTGTTTTTACATCCAATCATTGACTCTGCTATCGAAGCATGAAGCATCAAGGAATGTCTTTTCCCCACATTTGGCCTTGTGTGAAAGAGCTCTGAGCTTTCATCCCTCCAGTGCCTGTTAGTTTTAGGCTTTAGTTCCAGTGAGTACAGTAAAACCAGTACATAAGTCTGTAAAAACTTCTTTTTTTTTTCTCTGCATTCTATCAGACTATTCTCGTTCAGATCTGGTACCCGATTACAGTGGCGACCAACTCCAGAGAGCAAAAGAAGATCCTTGCCAAGTACCTCATGGAGACCTCTGGGAACCTGGACGGACTGGAGTATAAACTGCATGACTTTGGCTATAGGGGCGTGTCATCACAAGAGGTATGAAGCCGAGTAAATGATAACAGAGACAGATTTGAATACTTTTAGTTTATGTAGCCGATTTAAAATCACTTTCTTTGACAGCTTTCGTCTTCCAGTCAGACACTGTGATTTCATTAAGGGCTTCAATATAAGAAGATGGAAGAAAACTATTCAAAATATTTCTTCTAACATTTGTGCCATAATTGACGTGACGTGGCTCCGCCCCCATGCCATCGTGGAGGAATCCTCCCCCAGTCATTCCAGGGCACTTGGAATGCTGATTGGTCAGTTGCTGACAAGTACAGTACTTCGACAATATTGACAGTATCTATTATAGAAAACACGCTGCAGTCAGAGAGACTGAGGAAAATAATAGATAATCCTAAACATCAAATCATTTCCAGATCAATAAATGAAGGTAGTTATGCTGGATTTTATGCGTGTAGATTTCAACGATAGCAGGTAAGCAGACAGCGCTACCTGCTATATTGGCATTTAAACACCGTTTCATACTACTGTTTATTTCTAAGCATTTTCCTGAAGGCAGATTTTCACAAGCCGGTATTGTTTAAGTAATTGCTCACCTATTTTGTCCCGCAGCGATCACACTTGCATCCAATCAGACTGTTTTTGTCCTCTTGGGCTCTGTTGTTGATTTCTTATTTACCACTAATAACCTTACAGAGCCGACGTAGGACTAGTTACGGAATTTTCCTTCCCGCCATCTTTGCCTCATTGTTGGTTTATAAGGCAAAAATGACTCAAAAAATGTCAGATTGATGTCCATTAGTCTGCATTAATAACAGTGTGGTTGTCGGAGGAAAGCTCTACTTCCACATGGGGGCGGGGCCAGCGTCATGTCAATTGCATTAGTTATATTAAATCCAGGGACAACATCATGCTATGCTATTTTAAAACAAAGAGAAAATGGTTAAAGGTGTATTGGAAACTTTCTTAAGCATTTTACATTTGTGTGGTTAGCTTTACTTGATGAATTTCTAGCAATCTCAGTGTGTATTCTATAAATAATACAGATTTTCTAAGATTTCCAGAACAGATAAAAATTCAAAATGATAAAACTGAGCTACTCTGCCATACACAACCTTCCTGTTAGCTACTGTAAGTCTTTCTCTCAGTGTCATGCATCCTGAATGAACTACTGACATTTCAGAACATATCTAAGAAAATATAGTTACTTTTACACAAAGCTGTACAATGTCTGTGCTTGTTTGGACTTAATTGTTATCCCCCCTTATTCATAATGATAGATGCAAACTTTAAATTATCTTCCTTTTGTAATAGCTTCACACCCAAGATAGTTGATGTAAGCATAACTTGGTATGGACACAGCACTTAGGAATGCTGCGTCCATAAATTGAAGAAAAATGTGATTTATGAATGCATACAGTCTTGGAGAGAATTTATTGACTGTCCCTTCTCTTTATAGTTTGTAATGACTTCTTTGCTAAGTAATACACCTTAAATCTGTGGTGTCCACAGCCAGTCCTGTAATGTGTACTTAAATGTTGCCCTGATTCATCACAGCCGAATCAAATGAACGGTTCATTAGCAGACCTCTGCAGAGCTGGGTGAGATTTTTATTAAGTGTTTCATCCATTTGATTTCAAGCTTAGTCAACTCTTAAGGACTGGAGTTAGTCCTTAAGACCATGACCTTTGCCGTAACTGAAAGAGGAAAAATATGATAAATTCACAACTCGGTGTACAGATTTAACGCAGGAAAATATTCTATCTTCAAATCTCTTCAGAACATTATTTCACACTCAAATATTTACGACAAAAGCGTAGCGAACTTTGCTTTGTTTTATACTTTTACGTCAAAGCTAAGCTTAAAACCATTATTTCTCTTTTTTTTTTTATCTGCATGAATTAGTCCTGTGTTACAGAAAATGCTTAAATATCACTCATCATTCACAGACTGCGGGCATTGGAGCCTCTGCTCATTTGGTGAACTTCAAGGGCACAGACACGGTGGCTGGTATCGGAGTCATTAAGAAGTACTACGGCACCAAGGACCCAGTGCCAGGCTTTTCAGTACCTGCAGCTGAGCACAGGTAAACAAACACTGCTCTCAAGGTTTTAAAGTGAAATATTCCTGCAAAAATTTTGATTGTGACTCCCACTTCATAATAAAGTAGTTTGTCAATAAGTTGGGCTCAAAATGCATTAGCTTTGACCTTTATTTAGTTAATGCTAGCATGAAAATGATGCTAGCATTCATTACACTTAAATGTCTTTGAGTTATGTGTGTCATTTCATAAAGTTGGCTGCTATGCTCACGTTAGCTAAAATGCTGGTATTACCTAACAAGGTACAAAGAGTATGTTGACCAACAGTAACCAACACTGCTTTACAAACAGTAGCTTGTAAGCTAAAATGCTAGCAGTGTTACTAGCATGTTAGTTAACAGTAGTGGAGACTGACTGCCATGCTAACAGTGGTTTTATGCTATCCTTAGCTTACATTCTACAGTTAGCCAATATGCTAACTTAGCATGTTCTCTTGCACCAACATGTTTGCTCAGGATATCCTTGGATGTAACAAACTGTCATTGTTGTGACAGGCCCAGATTATTAGTTATATAAAACATTTCCTTTCAATAATGATAACCATTTTTACGTCTTGCGAATTCTTATTTAATTACCAGTAAAGGCCACATTTTAGCTTTATATGTTCTCACAAGTATAGAGTTGACGCACATCTTCAGTGTCCTATAGAGATACAGTAATCCACATTATTGTCAAAAGCTGTGACTTTCAAATTAGTTTTCCAAAGAGAAAACGTATCCTATTAAATGTTTTTCTATCAACATTTTTGTCGTGGGAATCGCTCTTGCCAGAAAGAAAATGAACTCAGCATGACTTAAGTTGGTGCTAATTTACTCAGTTTCCCTCACACACTTATTATCCTGTTCTTCAGATTAATTTACAGAGAGTGGCTTTGATTGGCTGGAAGTCAGCTGGAGGCTTTTAGTTTTGCTCCTATCCAAACACTCCACCAGGACAGTCACTGCTGTCCCAAAGAACCCCCTTTTTTCTGGTGGGCTGTTGTATTCTGGGACGTCGGCTTGGGTTGTCATAGCAGTTCCTGTGTAATGGCCCCGTTGTAAAATCTGTTTCATTTCTTCCTTTGTGGGAGGAGTCGCAGGAAAATTCCACTTTGATTTGTATGTAAAACTGAAAGTAAGAAAAAAGGACTATCATTCTATAAAAAAATATTATATTATTGATTTAAATCATTTCAAATCAAGTCAGTTTATAGCTTTAGAAGACTTGAGCCTGACATAAAATAACAATATGTCGCACTTGAAATTTCATCGCTTATTGCTTGAACTTGGTCATTTTCTTATGTAATACGCTAACCCTGGGAGTGTCTAGAGATTTTTTTCTAACCTTTAGCTACAATGTTTATGCCTGTAATGACCTGAATAAAATCTCAAAGGTTAATTCATGTTTATAACAGATGGTGTACACTGCCCTCTTCTGGGAAGTCTATAGAAGTGCAGTTTTATTAATGTCATGTGATTCTAGCTTGATTATTTATTTATTTTTTTTTTTTTAGGGAGTATTTCAATGCACCTAATGTTTGTTGTAGCAGATTATTTTACACTCAGAATAGTGGATAGTAAATTTATTTTCTTCTTTTTAGTTTTTTTCCATTCATTTTAGTGCATCTTAATCCTTCTGGCTTTTTGAGCTGTGGAGTTTTGTATTTTTTGTGTGCAGGAATTAGCTGTGTTATTTGGGAGTGGAAGGAAAATAACTTGTGGTTTTCAAGTATTTGTACAGATAAAAATCTAAAAAGTGTGACATGCATTTGTAACCAATTTGAATTGAAGCCTGGACTTTGATTAGGCAATTCTTGAATATGCTTTAATCTAAACCGTGTCATTTTCCACTGAAACTGTTCTGTATACAACCTGATTAATCAACTGATCAACTTCTTCAATCCCTGTTGGGGTAAAATCTGTCTACATAGATTAGTATGTAGTTGTAATTTTTACCGTAATAATAATTTGCAGGTGTTACGATACAACAACTAGACACTCTTTTCAGTCGGGTTTTCTCTTAAAATCCAAGTATAATCCGTCAAAGTTTTGAGCTTTAGCTACTTTGCCAGCCACTGTATATAACATTGCTCACTGAATTGGAACAACATCAAAAGCTAAAAGTAATCCTCTCTGCAGTACCATAACAGCATGGGGGAAGGACCATGAAAAAGACGCCTTTGAGCACATCATCAAGCAGTTCCCCAACGTGCCTGTGTCCATCGTCAGCGACAGCTACGACATCTACAATGCCTGTGAGAAGATCTGGGGAGAGGACCTGCGGCCGCTGATCGAGACCCGCAGCGCAGATGCCCCGCTGGTTGTCCGACCGGACTCAGGAAACCCGCTGGATACGGTTTTGAAGGTACCACATAATGGAAATCTTAACGAGGCGATAAACATCCCTCAAACGTGTCGCTAACGGTCCCTTTAACGTCGCCAGGTTTTGGAGATACTGGGTAAGAAGTTTCCGACACACGAGAATGGTAAAGGTTTCAAAGTGCTGCCTCCTTACATCAGAGTCATTCAAGGAGATGGAGTCGACATCAACACACTGCAGGAGGTAAGAGTTCTTGCTTATGTTACGATAGACGTTCAAGGTTTCAACACTAAGTTTACACTGTGGATGTGTTTCATCAGATCGTTGAAGGTATGAAACATCACATGTGGTCCATCGAGAACATTGCCTTCGGATCCGGAGGGGCTTTGTTGCAAAAACTGACCAGAGATCTGCTCAACTGCTCATTCAAATGCAGCTATGTGGTGACTAATGGACTGGGGGTGAGTGTTTGCAAACCACTGAATAAAACGTGCGACCTCAAAACTCAAAAGACTGTTTTTTGGGGTTTTTTCTTTTGTTTTTTGTGTGTGTGTGTGTGTGTGTGGTTTCTCAGGTGAATGTGTTCAAGGATCCGGTGGCAGACCCCAACAAGAGGTCAAAGAAAGGTCGCCTGTCTTTGCACCGGACGCCGAGTGGAGATTTTGTGACTTTGGAAGAGGGCAAGGGGGATCTGGAGGAGTATGGAGTGGTGAGTTTGGAAAAACTTTAGTGTTTCTTTCAAAAATAATCATACCCCCTGAGATTTTCTACATTTTGTCACTTCAAAACCGTTTAATAGGCACAGACCATTATGAAGTACAAGTATTTTTTACCTGTTTTTGTTTCAGGACCTGTTGCACACGGTGTTCCAGAATGGGAAGATTGTGAAGAACTACACATTTGATGAAGTCAGAGACAATGCCAAGCTGAAAGACGGCGAGCTGGAGGAGCTGCTGCACTGAGTGCGGCCTTCCCCGACCCCTGACATGTCCTAAAGCCTAAAAGAAGCCGTACTCCCAGATCTTCACCTTTTCACCCTTCAACATCAAAAATGGAGGCATTTGCACTTCAGATTACAAAACAAAAATGTTCCTGAAAACGTAAAACCCCCCTGAAGATTTTTTTTTTTTTTTTAAATCTTAATCCGAATTCCAAAATTCTGAGGAGGTTTTAGGAGGTAAAAATTTGGAAACTAGTTCATAAAGTTTAACACAACTCCTCCTAAAGGAAGGCGAGGTAGTGCAAGAAGTAAGAACACATACCCTAAAATACTATCCAAGCCAGTTGCACCAATGTGCTGCTGCCCCAAATTGAATTTCAGCTTGTTGCACTGTGAAGCCAGAATACTTCGCAGCTTCCCTGAATGTGTTTAGCCGACTGCTAACGGGGCAGTGTGCCCAACCGAGGCAGATTGTGACAAAGAGGGAACGCGGTAACACTTCTGTGTCGTTCTGTACAGAAAAAAAAAAAAGCCACAAATTTGAAGCGGCTTCGCTTTGCCCTCTATGTGAAGGAAGAACTGATGAGCCTTGTGAACTGCTGTGCACTGAAAACACTGAAATACGTCAATTATTCATGTTTCGCCTCACCTCGGTAGCAGTTGATCCTAAACCCTTTAACTGTAACTATAGATAGTAACGTCACGTTATTTTCCAAAATGTCCTGCTTTCAATTGATCGTCGCAGCCTAAGTTGTAGTTACGTGTTCGCTGCCAACACAGACACATCGCCGAAGGTAGAGAAACGATCATCTCTGTGTCTCATGTTTGCCCGTAGTGCATTCTCATCACGAAGATCCGATTTCAAAGCCACAATCTCCAATGAAAATAAAGTATCCATTCAGAATGTTTGCAGTTTTTGTGTGTATGAATACTGAATTTCAAACTTTGCTCGATCTTCATGATGGTCAATGCACAGCCTTTTTGTGTAAGATGATGTAAAAACATATATATACATTTCAAAAGTTTATCTTCACTGGCATGAAGATGATGATGAACATTGTGTTCATGAATGATTCTAATTTCCTTGTTCCTGGCTGAAATGTATGTTAAGTGTCTGTCCTGATACTTGTGTTTGCGAGTATGCGTACAGGTATTTTTCTTCCTTTAAACAACTGTGTCGTATTCCTTTAGGCAAATGCAATTGTTGATGGAAGGATTAGAGGACACACAGTTTGTCGGCCGTTGAATCTGCAAGGGGGGGCGTAGGGGTGGGACGTGGTCTTTTCATAGTCAGTCGATCAGGTCAGCAAACCTCCAGTATCACTGCCTTAAGTCAGTCAACAAAGCTGTCCGTTGAATCGAATGCCCATTTACCCATCGGCTCGGTTCGCTCACCATCTGCTCCGAGTTGCCCGCGCTTCCAGGCCTCGGTGGGTTTCTTTGCTTTGTTGACCTGCTTTCCAGTGTTGGACTTTCACTTTGTGAAGAGCTTGAAGGGGGATTTCAGAGGAACTCGGGGAGTTGGTGACATCACAGGAAGCATAATATTTGAGGGGGAGCTTTCCGGACAGAGCAGCTGCCTGTGATGATTAGGTTTATTCCCGTGACCTTTCAAACCTCCTCATTTTACGCCAGCTGCACATCAGCAGCTGCAAAAGTTCCTCTGATTCTTTTAGTTCCACCAACTCATATTCGTGACTCAGTGCGGTATCGCCTTGTCGGCCACAGTTAGTGGAGATGCACCTATCTCTGGTTTTGTGAAGCTTCGACCTGCCAATATAGGATTTTTGCCTATTCAGCACAATGTGTATTAGAAGAGGTGATGTCACACTGTGTGTATGTGTTAGATGAGCCATTGTTAAATAAGGTTTAACTCATTTTTTAAAATGACACTAAATTTCAAATTGACATTTAAAGCTATATTTAGCATCTTCTGTTACACCTAGCTTGGTTAGCATAATTATCATTACTAAAACTGTAATTTTCTTGTGCATTTGCTTGAAATTTTTCCAAAAATAAAAACTGTCATGATTTCCAAATCCAGCATCTTCCATGACAGACAGGCCGAAATGTAACAGGGTAAAACAAACCAACTTTGTTGTTCTCTGTTTAGCCTTCCTGTTATCTTCTGAGTCTTTCTTTCTCTCTGCCAAAATGAACGCTGGATGTGTTAAGAGAAGGGTATTTCTCTGTAATGACCTCTGACATCGCTCTGCTTCCACTGATTTTGTTCAGTAACAGCATCTACACCAAAGAGTGTTTTAGCCTCAGCCTTGTAGCACTTTGGTACGGTGGATTCACTCGGTCAGAAATCGATTGGTTTTACCCGTAAGTTTGGGGGTCGGTGGCAATCAAGCTGAAAATCGGCCATTTTTAGGTGCATTGGTCGTACTTGGTTCAATGCTAATTAGCGTTAGCATTGAACTGAAACTGACGTCTCCCGACTCCCTTTTCTTGCGTTTGGCTCAATCAAACTGTTGAAACACATTGAAGATCACAGCTTCTTGACCTGCTATTTTTATCATTTTTTCTATTTTTATTACCCATCTGTTGTCGCTGCTCTTTTATTGCCGTACTTCAGTTTTAATGGCCATAGTTGGGGTTTTTTTCCAAATATGAGGTGCATTTGGTAAAATATTATTTTACTATTTTGATACTGTCTCAGTTCTTGCCTCAGAAGAATATTATTTTGTACGACTAGGGAGAGAGAGAAAAAAAAAAAGAGATATCACAGTAAATATCCTTATTTACAAACAGTGCGGCCATACTGCCTTCTCACTTGTACATAAAACAAGGGGGTGCGACTGAAAGCAGAGAGGGACGGTTGGGTGGATGACCAGACTAGATGTGATTTATTATTTTTGCCAGAACGACCATTTTTCTACCAACAGAAGAATATCCAAAACGGCTCGACGGAACCGGCCGACGCGACGGTTCCTGGGAGCCTTTTAGTTTCTGCGTGAGCGTAGTCCTGTGTGAATGCCGTGTTGTGTAATGGATGGAACAGAAGAAGAAGAAGAAAAAAAAAAAAAAAAAGTGGTTGTGAATAATTTTGATTTTTTTCTCTTACGTTGTTTTTAATCGTATGTATATGTTGTTCCAAATTCTCCCCCCCCCCCCGACACAACTGAGATTTTAACTAACATAACTTGCTATATTGTCAACAGTACACTGATTAAAAATGCCACCCTCTTGGTTTGAAATGCTTCCTTCTCTGTCTGCTTCACTGTTTGAGTTAAAATCCCGAAAGGCGTTAACTCAACGCCTCCCGAGTGTCCACCCACACCTGAAAACAAGCCATGTGTTGAGCTGAGTGTAGCTTATTTAAGGATCACTCAAGCGTTACAGTAAAATCACAATATTAAGAGACCAAACAAAAGGAAACGCCACAAAAAAAAAAAAACAGAAGTACAAGTCAACAGCCACAACCGTTTCAAGGGATGTTAAACATAAAATCAACACATCAATTCAATTTAATATTTATTGTATATGGAGAGAGATTTGTTTGGGTTTTTTTTAAGATTCTTTTACTTTATTTCAAAAGGCAACATGTTTTAATTTAAAATGGTTCAACGTGTTTTTCTGAGGGCTTTAGTTCTGGACATAGGTAGCATAAAAGTGACAATCTTGTCTATTACAGATGGTTGGTTACTGCAAGAAGAGGCCAGAGAGTTTATGTAAAATCCAGACATGTAAAGAGAGAGAAAAAAAAAAAAAAAAAAGACTACATGCTAGTCGTCATGAACCTTCATCCATGACGGGCATCGAAGCATAAAATTAAGAGATCTAAAGTAACAGCTGATCTTGCAGCTTTATCTTTAAACTATTCCAGCCTGAATATCTCTTCTTGCATTGGCTCATTCACTTCGTCCAAGCTATCAAGACACATTTACGTACAGTTATGCATGCCTTGTTTAATTAATGGTCCATACTTATTGAGATTGGTTCAGCGTTTCAATTCGTACCAGTTCAGGTTGGCAGATGTATCACTTCAGAAAAGTTTCACACATAGGCCGAATCGCTCGATGTTTTCTTCCAATAGCAATCATAAAACAGCCAATATCTGCGTGAACAAACATATTTGAATTTAGTGATACTAAATATACCTGAAGTGAGGTTTTCACTGCAGAAGCACCCTGCTGTCCGTTTCGCTCCACTGAAGCACAATGACCTTCATCCAGTCATTTCATTCAGTGCTTGTGTTTGCAAAAACGCAACATGGATCGCGCATCGTTTCCATGAAAAGCACTGAAGTTTTAAATCAAAAGGCTCTTATTTAGCATGCTAACCAATGCTATGGGTTTGTATCTTTTTCAACTAATCGAAAATACCTGTATGTATCCTGTATGACTGACAATCCAATGACAGTTGAACATACAACTGTTTATTAGCGCTTCTTACCGGTTTGCATAACTCAGTGACATGCACAAAGGCTGCACAATCTCTATTTCACAACATGTTCCTGAATTGTTTTTGGCACAATGGCAAGAGAAATTCACTATCATTGGTAGTTCTAGTTGACACTCATGAAGTATGTAGCCAACGGCAGCATGTTTCTGTCACTCTGTCTTCAGTCGTAAAAAGAAACATGATCAGAAAAGGCGTGTGACCTTGTAAAAGTATAATTAGTGTAAAAAGAGGCAAGCAGAAGCAGCCATATTGGACGCAGAATCTGGGCTGCTCTGATTTGACCTCCAAGTCAGAATTCTGACTGAAGTTGCCTTGCCAAAGTAAATATTTTGAAAATCAAACTTTGGGTTGACCTATAGGCTCGAACATTCCCTCTGTAGAAAAGCATTCCCACAGTATGATGCTGCCACCACCGGGTTCCTCTGAGGGGAAATATATCCACTGCTTGATTTTTTTTTTTTTTTTTTGCCTCAAATGTGGGCCAAGAATCTCAGTTTAGAGTTTCATCTTCACCTCAAACTTTTTAAAGCTTCCTTCACATTTCCAGAGTGCAGCAGATGATTACGTCAGGGACAGAGTTTCAGTGGATCTCAGACGGTTGATACTTTTTATTTTTTTCAATGTCAAGGAACTGTTGCGTGTCCATTTTGGGTCATCTGACCAAAGCCTGCAACCTCAGCAGCTGCAGTCTTTGGGGGCAGCAGGGCTCCATATATTTCTTCCGGTCTCCTGGATGGAGACCGGGTGGCTGGTCTTCTACCTCTGGAAACGGAACCGAATCTTCGGCTCGTAGTTTGCATGGGTTTTCTGCGGTAAATGCCCAGCCGCGCTGGAAAACTGCAGCTGCAGTATATTTTCAGTCACCGATGCGGGTTTTTTTTTTTTTCGTTTTCTCTGTTATTTTTAGGATTTTGGAGAAGAAAAAGTAAAAAAAAAAAAAAAACTTTCACTTTTTTTTTGCATGTGGCGGCGTTGTTTTCCTGTAACCAAATCCCCCCCCCACCCACACACACAAAGCGCGCGCAGACGGGTGGACGTTTGGCACCCTTTTACGCGCCGGATCCGCCACATCTTGAGCGCAGCGCGCAGCAGCAGCAGAGCTCTCCCGCTGAAAGAAGTTCGCGCACGAACAAAGGATCGGCTCAGCAACACGTGTCATTAAAAAGAAAATCCAGACACTCATCAAGCTGCATTTTAGGTAAGTGGATCCTCGCGCCTCGAATTTCCTCCCCACTACTTTTGGGGCAGAAGCTTGATTTTGGGGTGGATGGGGTGGGGAAAAAAGTTGCGCAAAATAATCATTTCTTGCAGCGTCAGGAACACACCACGTCACTCTATTCGAGAAACTCCCACTTTTTTCCCCCCTTTCAGCTGGATCATCATCCACCCTACGGTTTAGAGGCGAAACTAGGCACAGATTTGGACAGAAAACGGCTTAAATCATGATGACCGGATTTCGACTCAACCTGTCGCCCCTCAAAGAGCCCCTCGGCTTCGTTAAGCTGGTTGAATGGGTGAGTCAGAAGCGAATTTGTTTCATCTGTTTTTTTTGTTTTTTTCCTTGTAGAACAGGGAGGTCCAGAGACCCTCCTTGGTGCTCAGATGTTCCTTTGGAAATATCTAAATGTGCACAGAGATCAACAGTTTGAATGCAAAAAAATAATAATAAAAAAATGAACTAAAACAGGCAAACTTATTTGCACCTGAAGGTTGAATCCAGTTCTTGTCTAGTTAAGTTGTATTTTGCTCCTTGCATAAAAATGCAGGCCTTACAAGAGCTCAGTTAGAGATTAATGCTCATTTAAGCAATAATTGACCCCTGAAAAGCAGCTCTGGAAGTACAAGAAACGTGTGGACCTTTCTCCAGAGGAGCAGAAAGTCCAATAATCGGACTTGCATTAAGTGAATCCAGGTATATTTTCTGTTTTCTCATGATATCCACATTTACACACACACACACACACACACGAGGACCACAAAGCAGCAGTCATCTGACTCAGGATAAGGCGGTGTGTGTGTGTGTGTGTGTGTGTTTGCTTTACATAAGCTTCATTTAACACAATGGATTTGCTTATTCATGCTCAGTGTGGAGCAAAAATAATTAATTGGGTCAGTAAATGTTGTCATTTTATTTATTTATTTATTTCTGGGAACTTTGGGAGGCCGGATCAGTGCATCACCTGGTCAGGTTTGGGAAAAAAATAAATAAATAAACATGTGTAAGTTTTTCACGTGGAGCTGATTTAACTCTAAATCTTACTGTCCTGTTTCCAGGAAGCAAACTTTAACTTTTTTGCTTTGTCTCGGTTCGAGAGAAGAAACACAACTGCAAGCAAATCGAAAAGAAATGAGTAGGAACAAGGGTTAATAACATTTGTGAAGTATTTCTCATAAATGAAGTTTTTGAGTGGCAGTAAAGTAATCTAAAGTGTGCGAGTGATGTGGCCTCGACACAGAAACCTCCTCAGATGTTATCATCCGGGAGCCGCAAACAGGAAGCAGTATTTCCTCCAAGAAATGCTAGAACTCTCCACCGTTCGTTCCATTTGTTAAAGACAGATGAAAAACAACTTCCTATTGATTTTTCTGATGTGAGCGATGGTCATGTTTTAAAAGGTTTCTGAACAAAACAGTAAAAAAAAAGCATACTTTTGCTTGTGTCTACATCTTGTACAGATTTGAAATTCTCACCCAGATCAAATGCCAAATTTTCTTGACTTTTTCCCATTGGGGAGGTTGAGAACAGAACTCATTAGATTTTTCCTGGTTGTTTTAAATTGTGACCGAGTTTCTCAAATAAGCAAAGTAGTATGAGTAGAGCAAAAAAAAGACAGGAAGTGACGGAAAGGGACATCTGGGAAAACATCTGGAGTGAAGCATAGCAAGGTGAGTGAGAGCATGTAAGCACTTTTAGTGTGTGTGAGCGTGTGTGTGTCAGTTGTGCTGATGAGACAAAAATGAAGTTTTTTTTTTTTTGAAAGCTTTCTCGAGGTTACCGTTTCCACATTCTTTCGGTCTTTTTAATGAAAGCCACTTCCTGCCTGATGCAGCGAACGCCTTCCAACAATTTTCAGTAACTTTTAGTTGAACAACATCCGAAACTTTAGGGAAAAGTCAGACCTGTGGCCCACATCAGCTTTCCTCCGTTAATTTAATGAGTCCTATGATATGAAAGAAAAGAACATCTATTTTGCAAAAAAAAAACAAAAAAAAAAAAACATCCTGAACCTGAACAACTTTCTCCCCATTTTGATAACAAAATGCTGGTCGAGCCTTCTGATTTTACTGGATGCCTAACACAAACCCTGGGAGACAAAAACACGTAGGATGTTGGTTCCTTAATAAGTCTTTCCTCTAGGGTAGAAATCCCAATGTCATCTGTTTCAGCTACGACCGCTTATCTCAATGTAGGTCCAACTGAACAAGGTATAGCATCATCTGCATAGAGGTGAACTTCACCTGTGAACTTAGTCTTTATGAAATCTGGGCCTGCCTATGCGCACTCACTCAAACCTAAATGTTGTCGTCTATTAAACAGCATCTCCTGATGAGCAGAATCGAATGCTTTGCTGAGACGTACACAGCGCTGCTCACTGTTTAAATCATTAAAATATAACTTGTTGTCGGCCCAGCTCAGTCTTCTTCTCCCCCTCCCCCAAACCACATCCTACTGGTTTTATTGGAGGAATATCATGGCTTTTCCAGGCAGCTCTAAAACAAATTCTGGGTTTAGCCCCAGGCATTCCAGTTTTCCTATATATCTCCCCTGAGATGAGCTGGAAGGGACTCTAATAAGATGTCTGAACTGCCTCCAAAGATTTCGATGCAGCGGAGACTGAGTCTGCCTAAACTGCTCGCTGTGTCCCGAAATGACTCTATTTATGACCTTAGTCTTTTAATTTGCTATCTGCGGCTTATGAGCACAGGTCAGGGGGTTGGAAAGTAGATCGGCCGCTGAACGGACATCTTTACTCGCCCTTTGTCTTTTGGTACAGTTCCACCTTCGTCTCCGTCAAACAACAGTTTACTGTTTCTGCCACAGAAGATACTGTCCTGTTAGAACGGACAGCGCCAGGGTCCGGCACAGGCACCAAACACCTCTGACTTCAGCGGAAACGGCTCAGTTCCGAGCTCGAAGGCAAAGGTTGCGGACGCTTACATGAGTGTGATTTCTCAAGGTTATGTTTTGAATAACTTTGCAAAATCTCAAACTTTTTTTCCCCCCACATTGTCATGTAGGTGCATTTGTGTGTAGAATTTTGAAGACGGAGATCAATCTGATGCAATCGGGAGTTATACGTTCCAGATGCACTTGAGATTTAAATACATTTAGTGGACGTGTACATATGTTGTAGAAGGTCATGTATAAAAATGAAACAATAAATTCATGTTGGGGATTACGTGATGATAGCCATAATAAGAACTCTTTTGCAGACTTTCTGTGTAGCAGTAAGTTAGGCAAATTAGATCTTGTTGTAATTTTATTATTATTTTTTTTTATATGTTACTGCAAAAATATTTTAACATAATTTTCTTCAGGGCCACAAATATTTCCTCTTTTAGCAATAAAAAAAAAATACATAAGTTAAAATAATAAAAAAAAAAGTAAGCATTTTTTAACTTATACTTTAGTTTTTAAAATGATCAGAACGTAAAGATAATAAATAACACTTGGTTTTATTTGCACAGTAACATACAGAGAAAATTCTGACTCTTACCTCAAAGTTATATTCCTTTTCTCACAGTCATAATTGTTTAAACCATAAGGTAAATGGTCTTAAAACTCAAATCTGCCAAAGTAAGATTTGGGGCAGACTTTCAGTGGGGATATAGTGTCAGGTTTCCAAATCCTATAATGAGGAAAAAGACACCATGTAATTATTTTCACATGCCAACAACTTAACTGACAACTGAACATGTTTAAAGTCAGAATTTTGAAAATAAAATCAGATTTTTTTTTTTTTTTCTTTTTCCCCAGCGGCTCTAATCCTCATCCGTAAAAAAAAAAAAAACATATACCTTGCCCTCATGACACATTTTTCCTCAAAGTGCCCTAACGTATAAGATGTCTAACTACCTCTAACATAAAAAGCTGGCGATTGGATCGTGTCCCGTCCTGCTCGCTCTGGGCTCGCTACCACCAACAATGAGGCGCGCTGTTTCAGGCTGACGGATTATGCCAGTCCAGCGGTGCCCTGGCTGGGGATTTGCCTTGGCACATTTTCGTCCCGCGTCCTCATCATTGCTGGTTCGTGGTGTAACATAACATCAGCGGGTTATCGTTCGTGCGCTCGGGGAAGGCCTCGGCAGAGTCGCAGTCGCCCTGAAGACAAAAGAATTTAGTCTCTGTTGGGTTTAAGAGGGGAGAATTAGTGTCACATGGTCGGCAAACTGAATCAGATGCTTTTTCTGCGCAAAGGAATTTGACAGCTGAATTGGGAGCTTAAGTGAAAACACATTGGCAGAAAATGTTTCAAATATTTGAATTTTCAAAAAAAAAATTTTAAAACAAAAGCTCTGCGGAACCGTCCAGTGTTATTGGCACCCTTTTTATTCTTTTTTAAATACATAAATAATATTCAAAGGATTGATAAGTGGCTCACTGTTAAATAAGATGGAGGATCAGTGATGCTGTGGGCCTGTTTCTCTTCCAAAAGTTCTAAGAAACTTGCCAGAGCGAATCACATCATGAACATAATGGGACATTTTAAATAAAATAATAAAAAGCCAAGAAAAATATCTACATATGAAATGAAATTTACAGAAAAAGTAACACAAAAGAGGAATTAACCCAAATAACAGTTGGAGTAATCAACATTTTTCTGAGTGAAATTGTACGACTAGAAAAAGAAAAATCTGATTTTATTTTATGCATCTTCGGCAGGGATGTACATGTTTTACTATTGCAATATGTAAATTTATTCCAGTAGTATAACATTTATTTATTTATTTGGTTTAGTCGTTATTTAACTGTATTTTCTGATGCTAGCGTGAGCAGCGTCCCTAATGTGTGTGTCTGTTTTCCGTCCATACAGCTGACGGCCATCTTCGCTTTCGGAAGCTGTGGTGGATTCTCGGGTACGAACGTCATATCTCTCTTCTGTGGTGGTGGCGTGAATGAAACCCTCAATGCCAGCTTTCACTACCCGTTTAGGTATAAGTCTTCGATACATTGATGCTTCTGTTTTCGAATTCATTGATTAGAGATTTGTGGCCAAATTCCAATCTCTGTATTATTATTATTATTTTTTTTTTGTAACGCCTGTTAATATTAATTTGATTCTGATTTCTCTTAATATCTGTAAATAGCAGAATTCACCTTCTGGTCATCAGTGCTCATTTGTTATTTATATTAGGAGCAGAGGTGATGTCACACTGTGTGTGTGTGTGAGAAACAGCAATCAAGGGGAAAGCAAGGTTTTGCCATTTGAAAACAGAAACAAGCCTCCCTCCATCCCCAGTGTTGAAGTTTTAATTGCTTGAGCAACCAGTCTGTCTATTTTTGAGTTTCTGACCGGTTACTCGCTCATCATGGATGGTCCCAGTCAGCCAATTTTGGTCACTTATCAGTGCATATGTAAAAAAAAAAATTTTTTTAAATCATTAAATCCAAAACGTATTGAATGAACATGTTTTTGTTTCTCTGGCTGTCCTCTGTGTCATGGACAGGCTGAGCCAGGTCCCGCTCATCGATGGAAACGTCACTCTATGTAATCACTCTGTCACTACCACGCACCTGATGGGAGACTCGTCGTCCGCCGCGGAGTTCTTCGTCGGCATCGGAGTCGTATGCTTCTTGTACAGCATGGTGGCTCTGCTGGTTTACTTAGGCTACATGCATGTCTACAAAGACTCTGACTTCGGGCCTATTTTTGTGAGTAAATCAACTGAACAAAATTAAAATGGTTGACCACATCTGGTATTGTAAAAATCTTGTGTCTCTAGGGTTGACTTTTTTGCTTTTTTTTAAAAAAAATTTTTATTGCTAGGACTTTATCATGACAGCAGTCCTGGCCTTCCTGTGGCTGGTCTGCTCATCTGCCTGGGCGAAGGGTCTGCAGAACGTTAAGGACGCCACAGATACTGACGGAGTTAGTGGCACGCTGGCTGTTTGCAAGGGAGGGAACATCACGTGTGAAGTCACGGACTTCGCCAACATGCGGACGCTCAACATCTCCGTGGTAAGAGGAAATACATGCAGGCAGCTAGTTTGTACTACTTTCAGTCATCAATAAGTGAAGCTGTCGACTAGTTGTAGAGCGAATGATTAGCAAAGTCTGATCATTTCAGTCTCTTACCTAGCTTAATATTTAAATGTATCTATGTATTTTCTTGTTCTGCTTGTGTATTTGCAGGTGTTCGGCTATCTCAACATGTTCATTTGGGCCGGAAACGCCTGGTTTGTTTACAAGGAGACTCGCTGGCACTCCCAGAAATTCTCCTCCCAACCTGGACCTGGACGACAGCAGGTTCCTGCGCCAATCTAACACCAGCATAACTTGTTATGCATCAGAAGGAAAGGAAAGTCAAATATATATGAAGTATTGAGCTTTTACACATATCTAGAAAATGTTCTTGATAAAGGTAAGATTGTTGGAACCTGTTATAGGTTGGCTTTTTGCTCGCACGAACGTTGCACAAGCCGTACTGGCATTTTGCAACCTAAAAGACTTGACATCGGTTTACTTCTTGCACAATGACGGTCCTGAAATAATACAATCCCCATTCTACATATGTTTCTTTGGAAAGACTTGCAACTTAGAACAAAAGGTCTTTCTTGTATTTAACTTGAATCAAACATTTTTACTTTTTAAGTGGGCTTCACACCATCGTGCAAGCTAAATCTACAGTAGAGGAATTAAAGCGACAACCAAATGATTTTGCTTGGATAAATGTATTCAAATCAAAGGTTGAATTCCAAAATATCTGTAAATAAAACAGTTTTACCTTAAGGCCTTTTTTCCCCACATTTTCTCTAGGGCTCCCAATAAATGTGATGCCCTATTGTTTAGTTATAATTAAATGAACAGAAAACTATAAATTGCATTTAGCCATAAAATCTGTGTGAAATCTTTACAATTCTGTTGCTGTTTTTACTTGAAGCACGTTCACGTTTAGCTCAAAACATGTGTTTTCTTTGATGTTCTTTGAAATTCTTTGCCATTTACCACCACCTAGTGGCAGGCGGTGGTAAGTGCAACTCCTGGTGAAACTTTCACCAAATCCCCACATTCAGCCATATTTATGGTTTACTTTCAAGCTTCAAAAATGACTGTGTCAAGTTGTTTAAAACTCAAATATCAGGAATCTAGTTACTTCTACGGTGCTTAATATGATTGCGAGTTTTTTAAGTACAAGAGAGGTTGACGAAGATGCTGTGTTGAGTTGGAACCAAGGTACCAATTAAAGGACTAAGAAATCCTTTAGAACGTAGTAATAACATCTTTTTCATTACATTCCAATTTTCACCATTCATATTTCGCTAAATACATGGCATTCTGCCAAAGTACTATTTGTTAAAGTTCACTTTATTGTTATCTGTTGTCCATTTGCTTAATTCTTGATGTGACACCAAACATGTTTTTGTACTTTACCTTGTCTTGAGTAAAATATGTTTTTGTTTCCCCTATGTATCCGAATGAATAGTATAAAAGATATCTGCTTTCTTGGATGTGACCTGCATAATTTCATTGTATTTGTCAATAAAAGTGAATGGATTTTTTTTTTTTTTATTGAATTTCCTTTGTATCTGATGGCGTGTTTGCTTTTATACATGCACTCTTTCTCCTTCCGTTTTGTTGCACAAGTTTTAAAAATGTTTTTAACTTTTTGTGATGATGCTGGGTTTTACGTCGACATCTATTTGACATAAAAACTTGTTCTCAAAGTGAACGGTAAAACAATCAATTCAATGACATGACACAAAATGAAATCTTTTGCAGCCTCTAACCGAACCCCCACCATTGCCAGCTGCCCTGATCCTGCAGAACACCGCAGCACGATGCTGCCACTACCATAATGCGTCAGTGGAGTGTTCGGTGGAGTTAATTTCCCTCCTATACTCGAACGCTAACTTATTTAGCATAACTAAATAACTTATTTCCTACATATTTCCTCTACGTGACTTATTGCAAGCTGCAGACAACTCTTACTATGACTTTGTGCTGTCCAGTGAAAACCAGAATGTGTTGTTCGGAGCCTTTGAGTCTTGGGTTTGATACGCCTACAGCCAAAGTGGCTGTGCATCCTGCACAATGGCTGCTTTCTCCAACACAGAAACCCAGATGGTGTGAAGAACTTTATGAATAGTTGTACCTGCTGGTACAACTGTTCACATTATTTAATCATGTGAATCTTATCCTTGAATGATTCATGACCGATCTCTGGACTGTGATAGTTTTAAAAGTATTTTTGGCATGCTATTTTTGTGATGAAAAGGCCTTGAAACCTGAAGGGTTTCCAGGAGCTTTGTGTGTGAAATGTCGTTTTCTCATGAAAGCTTAGTGAGAGTTGATGTGAGTTATAGCAACACATCATTTCCAGTATTGTGCCCACCACTGATCAGTGTATGGAGATGGATTGATTAATTATACAGCCATATCTTTCATCTGCTTCCATTGAGGTTATGCATTAGTTCGCATTCACATAAAATCTCGATGAAGTGAATTAAAATTTGTGTTTGTGGTGTAACAAAAGGCAAAAAAAAAAGTATTAAGGATATGAATACTCTTGTAAGGAACTGTATGACCACTCTAGTTGTTTTTTATTTTTATTTTTATTTATTTATTTGTTTTTGTTGTGGTCATTGATAGAAATAGATGGCTGTGTCTGAAGCCCTCGTTGTGCTTCACCACAGCTAGATGTTGCAGAAAATGTGTTTTTAACTGCAGAAGATAACATAGCCATCCATAGATATTGCGTCTAATGTGTGGAACTGGCCTTCATAAACTAATTATTGTCATTTCCTGACCTCCGACTATGACTGTAATTTCCTCGTAATCGTCAGCCTGTCTATATCGAAATTGATGCTGATAGAAAACAAGGCTTGTATTAAGATGTTCAACCTAAAGTAAAAGTATAATTTTTTTTTTTGCAACTATTTTACTCAGACTAAATCAGCCTTTGCGCTTAAAGAACAGTTTCTACTCATTGCCACAAGAGGGCAGTGTAGTGTCATCAGCTCCTCTTGCTGAAGTTATATTGCTCTACATTTTTTAATCAACAGATGTAATGATTTAGGTCCTATTGTTAGATTCCATTGTGTGATGTCATAAACTTAAAGAATTACTTTCGTTAAACAGGGTTTGGTTTTATTAGTTGTCCTCTATCTTTGCTTCTCCAATAGCCAGCGGTGTTTTATTCATAATTATACAAATTTTTGTATTATTTTTTAGCATTTGTGTTATTGCTTTCATTGTTCATTTCACCAGTCACACTGTGCTTTGATGTTATTTCTAGCTTTCAGTTTTTTTCACATGTAAGATATAAATTCTTGTTCTACTGTTTAAGAATTGTTCATATTTTTTTAGCAATTTTATTAATCCTAAACACAAGCAATCATGAACAGTGCTACCCCCAATCATAAGGCTTATGCCAACATACTTTACATTAAATATTGCTTTACTTATACCTTTATAAGATATTATTATATTGTGTTAGAAAGTCAAGTTGGCCTTATAATGGTGTTTTCTTTAAACATGAATGGCTTACATTTGTTCTCCATTATTTTAGGGCAGCTATGTAGAATTTAAATCAAATTAAATGAAATCTTATTTGGTTTTTATTGCATATTTTTCTTAATTGTTGAAAACGCCACACTTATCTAATAATACCAAGTATTGTAGATTTAAAGATTCAACTATTATAAATGTTTCAAATCTTTTTTGATATTATGTATAGCCTAAGCAATTCAACAGTAAAGCAAACTAATATATTAAAAAAAGAAGGAAAAAAAAAAACCACAGAGAGAGAGAGAGACTCCCACTGATCTTTGCAGCAGAGATAATCTTCGGTTTTTCCTATAATTTGCTGACAAATTTATGTGTCGTTGTTAACATAGCCCTGAAGTCATGTAGTTCACACCTGCAATTTCTTGTGAAGCTGGTCTGAAAGACCAAACCCCTTTTTTTTTCCCACTCCAGGGCATTAAACTCTAAATGATAAAATCAGAACTAGCTGATCAATAAAATCATGCAGAGATAAAACTTCTTCAGGAGAGGGTCCTTGCCTGCACTTAAGATTTTATTTATTTATTTTTGTTTGATGAAAACTATAGATTTTGTTTGTAAATTAATATTTTACTCATAATCAATACAGAAATCCTGGTTTTATAGATATATATATATTTTTTTACACACAGCTCATACAATTTAGTCAAAATTGCAAAGTAAAATATTTTGGTTTTATTTATTTATGATAAACAGATGATTTATGCAAAATTAATTTATTAAATCAAGTCATTTTATAATAATAATAATTATTATTATTATTATTTATTTTTTTTAACTTAATTGCTGTTTTTCTCATGTAGTTCCATCGAAGAGTGTTGAACTTTTCAACTCCCCAGCAGCTCCTCCATTTGTCGCTCGACCACTTGATCCGCCGGAAATGACCGACGAGCCGAAACTTTCCGACAGCGACGTCACCATATCTCGTTCTTTCGTTTTTCGCCTGCTGCGTGCGAAGAGAGAGAGAGAGAAAGAGAGAGAGAGAGGAAAAAACGGCTCTCAGCAAAGCAACAAGAAGGAAGAGCAATGGCGACACTGGACCGCCAAATACCAAGTCCGGATACCTTTTTGTGCGAACCTTGGTCTTCCTTCGTCAGTGCGACTAAATTACGTTTTGTTGATAGTAAGTTGGCGCCTCGGTGGCGGTGTTGTTGTTTAGCTGACAAACTGTCGGGGAGTGCGTGCTCCAACTGTCTGTGATTGAGTTGAGTGAGCTCCTCCACCATTCAGGGTCTGTCAGAGCTCAGCAAAGTAACTGTCAGAAATATTACTACAAAATGCAGTATTAATAGCTCGCTTTGACAGCAGCGCACATGCGCGGACGCCAAAGCTAAGCGTTTCGGTGCCGAGTTTGTGCCTCTGACGCGCTCAGTCATGACGTGCTGAAACTGTCCAGCTGTAAGTTTGTTAGCTTTGACAGATCGACTTGGTGAGAGGGAGCTCGGCTCAGGCTCGCGCTAGCAGGCTAATGCTAACCCTGATAGCCAAGCCTCGGGAGCTGCAGGGCTCCACGCATGGCCCCCCTAAAGTTTTGTGGCGAACGCTTGCCGACGTGTTTGTAAGCGGACGTTTTTGTTCACGCAGACGCAGTCTCGTCTTCGGAGAAGGACGACGCCGACCCTTGCCGCCCCGCCGAAGCCGCGAAACTCGGCAGAAACGGTAGGGAACTTGCGCGAGCGGCAGCGCCGTCACGTACCACACGGTGATGGTTTGTTATTGTTTTCACATCACATGCATGGCAGCGTTCACGGCTCCATTTTTACCCAATTCTGTGAGGAAATATTGCTTATAAATACATCCATAAATGTTTATTGTAGTTTCAGTGTTTGCACACCTTTAGTTTTGCGTGTTTGATCCTCATTTGTGATTGTTGTGGTATATATTTAATTTAATTGACACAAAACTGGACTTATTGAGTGGTCGTTTTAATGGAGTTTAATTCAAACATTCCCGAGAGACAAGATTTGTAATTCTTTATTTAATTTTGATGGATCATGTTAGTTTTATTTGGATCTTATTTTTTATTGTATTTTTTTTCCAAAGCATGACTTTTTTTCCTGGTTGTTTTTTTTTTGTTTTTTTAATTAATTATGATCAGCCTATAACAACTTTAACAGTATAGTACCAATAAACATAAAAGAAAATAAATACTTGAGTGCAATAGTGGTTGATGCTGATCATTTTAGGAGGAGTGAGGAATTTCAGCCATATTGTTATTCCTGTGGCGCTTTGGATTTTATTCCTATTTATTCATAAATAACCTAAAGGTGTTATTCAATATTGGAGATGAAAAACATATTTAAATGGAAATACCAATATGAGTGAGACTGCAACCAGGAAGGCCAGCTTGGAACATATTAAGCTGTAATACTTCTCTCTGTCCTTCAAGACTACATTTTAATGACACATTTGGCCCATTAAGTTACCTTCACTGTCTGTTATGGCCACAACAAATATAGATCTTTGTGACCAAAATCATAAAGTTCACGGGCAATGGTGAGGATATTGAGACGATGAAAATCAGAGTAATGGCAAAACTGTGGTTCAGTCGACATTATCTCAGTGTTAAACAAAAAAAAAAAAAAAAAAAAAAAAATATATATATATATATATATATATATATTGCCTTGTCATGTTTTCTTCATGTCATGCAGCCCCATGGAGTATGTATCCAAAATAAAAAAGCAATACAAATTGGTTTTAAGAAACAGTTTGAAATGTTACCAATTAAGACAATTCAATTATTATTATTATTATTATTATTATTATTATTATTATTATCCCTGTGGTTCATATGAATCAGTTTGATATGTAATGATCCTTTCATGCAGTTAAAAGATGACATAAATTACTTGTAAATTAGCAATGGAACTAGATTAAAATAGTCCGTAGTTAGTAAATTGCAATTAATTCCATTTTAATCAAACTGTATATTAACAAAATAAGCAACCTTTCCAATTCAAACACTGACAAATAATTGAATAAATGGACACGAGCTCAACATTTTGTTTTTGACAGAACAGAGACCTAACACAACCCTGATTAATGCTATTTTATTAAGCACAATCTCTTTATTTTACTCTGTTTACTTTTGCCATGTAGATAGTGAAACATCTTAACTAACACAATATTTGGCTGACTTAATTGAAATTTACTCATCCTAAAGTAAATCAAACCTGGTTATGTTAGACCAGACAGTTAACGGGAATAAACAAACAAAACGAGGCGAATTATATTCATTTCAGGAGGAAACGCATAATAATGTGAATAATGTTTACTTTATTTCGCCAATGTGGATTCTCCAAAACTGAACCAGCAAGACCTAACAAGAACATGTCTTTGTTTTGTTTTTTTTCTTAAGTGATAATTTTCCAGCCATGAGATTGATTGAGGTAATTTTGAAGTTTGCAAAAATGTTTTAAAAACTTCATATGGGGAAAAGTGGCAGATAGTCTGACTAACTCAGCAGAAAGGTCTACCGTTCTTACGCAAAAAGCGCCTAAAGAGTACTACAAATTTTAGCTTGTTTGTCCCATAACTTTATAGCGAAGATAACATAATGCTATTGTAATTATAAATAGTTTAACTTAGCACGTGTAGGACTATTTCCTTTCTTTCCTGATTTGAATTAAAGCAGTGGGAGGCAATTGCAGGCCCATCACATGCATTGTCAGTATTGTATTCAGTGTGATGGCTCAAGCCACTCGTTTTAAGTGTTAGACGGATGTAGGCTGTTTGCACGGACGGTATGGCTCGGGGGAGGAGACAAGGGGGTCGACTTGGCACCGTCTCACTCCAACCTCCTGGGGACAGACCAAGAGGAGATCCTCCACACCTCACTACACATAAATACCCTGCAGGAACATCATAGGCTTCAGTATGACACACTTGAGTCGTCCCCCTAAAAGTTTGAGTGTGGAACAGCACACACACACCCCTCGTAGGAGGACGGTGACGCACGCTTGGAGCCGGGGAAACTCTTCTCACTCTTGCTGGTCAGATACCAGCCTCCCCTCTCCTCCTACGCACACTCGCATGCCTCGTCTCTCTCTTCCCTTCTGTCGGAGCAAGACTGGAGCGCTGCTTCCAGAATTGCTGATCTGCTGGCAACATGACACCGCGGCCTGCTGGGACCGATACGCAGACAAACAATCAGGGTGGGGGGGGAAAAAACAATGTTTCAAAGGCTTTATGTATAAATCAGTATCCAGCAGAACTGTGACTGATCCGTGATCGAGACGTGGCTTCGACTTTTGGCGCCGTTGCCCTGGCAGAATTTAGAGAGATGGCATGAGGGCCAGTTTGGCTGTAATTGATGTGCAGCGCGGGTCATTATAGCTATCTGCCTCTTTCTCATTTTCAAGCATACACACGGCGGAGATGATGACAACCTAGAGAAACTGATTAGACATACAGCCACTGGCATGATGTCATTACAACTAGACGGCGTTCTAATGTGGCTATTCAGGGGTTAACATACCTCTTTAGTTTATGTCATTGAGACCATTACGCTATTATTGCAGCGCTGCAGATGGCACCTCGGTTTACGATGCAGGGAAATGGCCCACGTTTTTGTAGGTCGCGGCTCTGCGCCATTTCCAGCACGAGCGATACTTTGTTGGTCGACGCAGATGAGTGTTTGGAAAGTGGCAGTCTGAGAATTAGTCATGATGTGAATGCTACATGTTCAGTGCCAAAATTAGTCATGCCATCCATGTCGGCCTTAAAGTCCAAAAATAGAACGACGACATTTGGGGAATTTTGTGAAAATTTCTTATAGTGCCAAATATTTCAGATATGACTTTGGATAATTTACATTTACTTGAAGGGGAAAAAACACCCCCCTCAAAATTCATACATCCAGACATATTCATTTAGAATCGGTTTCAATTGTAGTTTCAGTTCTGTTATAAAAACAATTATTAATTCTACTAACTAATCTCATCAAACTTGGAAATACTCTTGCAATCTGGCCTTTGTGTGTAAATCGTGTTTAGTGAAATTTAAAATAGTTTGTCAAAAAAAAAAAAATCCAAACTTCTTTTTAGCTATATTAACAATGTGGTGGAAGGGAGGGGGATTCCCTAAGAAATATCCGGTCCTTGCAAATTAAAAATTTGTTTCTAATCATTTTATTTAAGTATCTCTTTCATGTGAGTCTCTCAATGCGATCAACATGCTGATCATTAAAGTGCAACATACTGGGAGGAGGATGTGCAAATGTATTTGCTTATCACACCCAGTGTGATTTGTTAAACCAGGTTGCGGGGCCTGTTTCTGCATCTTAACTTCAGCATGTTTGAAAGGCAGCTGCTGTTTGATGCAAAGATGTCTGCGGTCACTGTGGCGAGCAGGAGGCACAGAAAACAGTACTTGTAAAATATTTGTATCGTTTAAATAATTCAGTATAAAAATAATAAAATGTAGAATATAAAATATCCTCCTGATTCAAGGGCGCCACACTCCTCTACCCCCCTTTATGTCTGTCCAATTGGAGCACTGATCATCACCCACATGGCTTTGTTTATAAGTTGTTTTCTGCTTTCGAAAAAATAAAACGAAAAAGCAAACCGCATGGAGTGGGGTAAAAAAATAAAAAATAAATAAATGCTTTTGGTCTGGACCAAGCAAGACTTTCCTGATGTGAATTCACCCATTCCTCTTTTCTTTGAAAAGGTAGCATAGACGTGGCTTCTTGTGATTGTGAGCGTGGCTGTGGAGCATTAGCCAACTGCCACTTCTCTTATTTACTCTGTCGTACCAATAATTATCCGGTTCGCCTGTTCAAAATACAGCTCTCGTCAGAACTGTAACCTCAGCCTGAGCATTACCCTAAAATCTTCAAATAACTATAATATAAAGGCTCCCAAAGGCTCACCGTTTTTATGTTCATATACTCAGTAAAACGTTCTTTCATGTTCCTATTATTCAAACCTGCTTTTTTAGCTGTAATAACTTACGTTTCATTCTTTTTTACCAACAAATTTATACTTTTTTTTTCTCTCTGAGAACCCACTTGCAAATGAAAAGAACAGAATCCATGTCCGCCTGGTGAATTAGGTTTGTGTCACTAAACATGGTTATTCACCGGTGTCTAACTGTTGTAGTAGTTTCTTTTCTGGCCTTTCTTTCATTTGGCGGAACTGAGAAAAACACATAATTCAGGAGACAAGAAGAAGCACATCGTTTGCATTTGATTTGGCAGATGCAAAGGAAATTGGTCTCTTTTTTCCCCCCTCTCCCTGCCCAGGTTCTTTTATACCAGATTTTTGGAACTGGCCATTTGCAACAAATCTTATGAGAGTTTCTCTCTCTTTTTTTTTTTTCTCCTCCTCAAGGCCTCAGTGCTATCCTTTTGAATATTACTTACTTTGCTCCGAAAAGGATCACAGAAAAGACCCAAATCGAAACAACGGTTGCCACTTTATCTGTTTTTGCCCACTCATAGCAAAGATATAATTAATTCTTGACACCCAGGTTGCTGCTTTCAGCACCAAGGGGTTTTTCAGTCGCTGTGCACACTCGACTCCCATGTTTCTGTCAGTACCAGCACTAACCAGACCACCTCTGTCGCACACACATGAACATTTCGTGCGTTAGACGCGGTTCATTGCTGAATTCAGAGTTTGAACTGTAGCTGAATGAGAATTGAGTTGAAATTTGCGGTGATATAGCGAGGTTAAATCGGGATATGAATTGTGGGTTGGCTCTGTGCTGTTAGTTGTGCAAAGGGCACATTACTGTGAGTGTAAACACAAACTAGGAAGCCTGACTGCAAGTAACAACGCAATCTCAGACAGAGATGCAAAAGAAAACTATTCTGTAGTGAGACTGTTGATTGCATTGATGGTGTACAGAAAAAATAAATAATTGATGCCAGTCTGAATCTGTATATTCTTGTAAGTGACAAGATATAATGTGAGAGATTAGATATTGTATTTTTTTTTTCTTTACTAGCTAATTTTACTATGAAATTATTTAATTATTGCAATTTATTTTTGCTATAATGCCATTTTAGTGGCATCGTTTGCATTTGATTTGCAAAAAAAAAAAAATATATATATATATATATATATATATATATTCATTTGCATTTCATAGGCCAAACCAGTGTA
Source organism: Poeciliopsis retropinna (assembly GCA_010277075.1). Taxonomy (NCBI): domain Eukaryota; kingdom Metazoa; phylum Chordata; class Actinopteri; order Cyprinodontiformes; family Poeciliidae; genus Poeciliopsis; species Poeciliopsis retropinna. The sequence continues at coordinate 2,274,424 of VMRM01000027.1, read as the reverse complement.
ACTTCATGCGACTTCTTGCCGGTAGAGCTTGCTTATTAAAATCACTCAACCACATTTTCCTGGAGCCGAATATAGAAAATGACTTAAATCCACTGTGTGTCAAAGCTGGCTCGAAGTGAATGGACGCATCGTCAGAACAAAACGTCCCACGACGGATGGCTCCATTAGCGACCAAAACTGGAAAGGTTCAAAATGGCTAAGGGGTGAAATTTCTCTTCAGAATATGATCGTTTGATGTTGGCTATTTTTTCCACCACGCGGCTCCATTAGTAGAAAGCGTAGTCTCATGGCAGTTGTGTTAAGCTGTATACAAACGGGGCTTTCATGTATTTATGTTGCCTGGGCTGTGAACGAGTTGGTAATTTTGCTAACAGACGTGTTTCGGTTAGTCATATGACCCCTCTTCACCAAAATAATGACCCAAGCACAATGTGAGACAGTATTGTGGCATTTTCATTAACATTTTAGAACGAAACCTTTTTTCCTGAGTAATACACTTATTTTAATTTAGAAATCCTTATAATATGTTGAAAATACATATGTATGGAAACTGATATGCTTAAGGTGATGCATTTTTCATGGGTTCAGAACCATTTCATTTTCATACGCTGTCCGTACCTTTCTGCTACTTTCCATTAACAGTCAGCTGGCTGAAAGAAAACTCCCACAGTTTTCAATCCACGATTTAAAAACCCCCACATATTTATCAAAAAAAAAAAAAAAAAAGTTTCTACGCAATGAATAATTATGGCAGTCCTAAAAGTAAAATTGGATCCAACCTGATAATATCTAGGTATACCTAGTAACATGGTCGATTACTGTATACAGCTTAAAAAATCAAAGTTAGGTGAACCATGCTGACAAAGCACGTCGGTGTCATAATTCTGCTTCAAATAACATCATAGTTCTCTAAATTATTTACCCGCACCAGCCCTTAAAGTTGCATTAAGACTGCTGCATGAAATGCGTCCAGCTGACCGGGCCCAGTCGGTATGTGACCGTCCTGATGGTGTGAACGTAATGCAGTTGCTTCAGACCTGATAAACACACATTAGCGCTTTCATTCACACGCTCTTGAAGATTGGCATCACATGCACATTCCGTACATGCAAGTCAGTAGCATGGTACAGTCTAGCTGTAAGACTCTTTGCCAACAGATACTTAGCATGACCCTGTCTTAGACCCGCAAGTTGACAGCAAACTCGCCAGTAATGCAGGGTCATCACAACACGAACAGTCAGGCCCCCGCACACACCCACACACACCCACAAACACACGCGTCTCACATGCAATTTTTTTTTTTTTATCCCCCCCCTTCCTTCTCCTTCTTGCACGCTTACTCAAACTCGCACACCTCCTCCCTGTAAGTGTGGCTCAAAGCCTGTGCTAATAAGTACTGTGATTTCTGTCAGCAGAGCTTGTTTAGGTTCAGGAAGATTAGCTTCTGGAGGCTTAGCCAGAAGAGAAAATAGCTGCTTTTAAATGGACATATTTGCGGGGTTTTATTTTTTATTTTTTTCCCTTCTGCATTTGTTATAAGCTTGTGTTTTTCTTGAGTGGGTGGGAGTGTCTCTTGTAGCTTGAGGGATAATGATGCTGGGCTCCATCCAGAACAGTGTACACTTCTAGCCTTCCTTTCAGAGGACAATTTGTCACCCGGCTGCTTCTTCTTGAGATAAGAAGACTGTAATCAATCACTTATCTCTTGTTGGCTCCTCGAGACAGCCAGGAAAAGTAAAGGATACAAGTTATCAAAACATCAAGATGGCCTGGCTGTGTAGTCTTTGGAAAAGAGAGCACACATGGTCAATGCTAGCAGTAGCAAGAAGCGCTAAGCCAGCTGTACCATCTATAGCAAAGTAAAACAAAGAGTATGCAAAATGATTGGCAACAGCGGCTCTTTTAGGAAAAAGACAAAAACACAAGCATTTGAGGAGTGGATTGTACTTTCTATGAGAAAACGAGACAAAAAGAGAAACTCACCTAGTGCTTCAATTAGCAAGTCGTCAATTGAAAAGTCAGTTCAGAGTACTTTCTACGAGGAGGAAAAAAGTCCCTGGAGAAAATGTAGATAATGGGGAAATAATCGCAAGACAGAGTTAAACGCAGAAGCCGTCCCCTACGAGTATGAATAAGAAATTAAAAGCAGTAACTGTTCTGTCAATGTCTTCATTCAGAAAAGAAATGAAGGTTAAAACGGGATCATTGCATCAGGCATAGTTTCTCTGGACAGCAAAAGAGAAAGCATGCAAAGTTAATAACAGCATTAGATCCATGCAGAAAAAGAGAAACTTTTCAAAAAGAGAGAATGAGTCTGAATGACTTTTTTTTTGTAAAAGAAAAACTAGTTAATTGGAAAGCAAACAAAGAGTAAGTAGCTAATTATTCAGCTGGTTATCAAAGAGAAAGGAAAAACTGGGAGACAACCAAAATGAATAAATTTGTGTCACTCTTGTTATACTCTTATCAAAGCAGCTGAGGAAATTCAGTAGAAATGTATTTTCACCATTATTGTTGACTGAGTGATGCTTTTTATTCTTATCGCACACAGCTTGTATTTTGGAGACTGGAAATTACAGAAGTGTAAGGAGTCGAGCTAAATAATACGTTTGTTTTCCAAAGGAGAGGGTTTTTAGTTTACAACTAATCGGAACAATAAAGTACGAGGAAGATGAACTCAGGCCAGGGAGGTGGTGCGTCTTACTTTAAAGCGGTGCTTGAAATCTGTTCGTCTGCTTCGACGTTAAAACAAAGCAAGGTGTGCTCTTGCTTGTGCTGCTTTCTCCTTTAAACGCGCTCCTGCAGGGATTCCAGAGTAGCCATCAGCACAGTTTGTTTTATCAGTTTGTTCCCTTGAGTCAGGGTCTGTGATGCTGCTACCTCGGCAGGTGGCTTCAGAGTAAACTGCGCTGTCATCTGCTGACTTATTGAACAAATAGAACCTGTTGCTGCTGCTGCTGCTCTTCATGTAATTCCCTCTTGGTTTTGCAGCTCTCGTGTAAAACGGAACGCACAGATACTTCTTTGCCTCCACCACCTCCATAAAAATAGATGTATAATATGTTTATGGTGACATTAAATAAGAACATTAAGTTACTTAACAAGGACAAAAGCAAGCAGTAGGAAACAATTCACCTCTAATTTGGAGAGATTTGGAGCGTACAAAACGTATTTGTTGCAGCATAAACAAGGATCTGATCTATGCAAATCTATTCAGCTGCCGACTTGTACAGTTTCTGTCTTTCTCGTCGCTTTGCACAAATTTTTTTTCCCGGTGATTAACTACAGCAGCAAAGTAGGTTGCTATGGGCTCCTGCATTCTGCTCTAATTGTGAGCTTCAGTGTAGCTCCTAGTTTTGCACCGTTTTGTTTTGTTTCTTTGCTATTTAGTAACCGACAGAGCCGACAGCTGACTGCAACTTTCCTTCGTTAATTCTTACCACATTAGAACGGAATGTTGTGTTGTTCAGAAAGTCACATATAAAACCATTTGGGCTGCCCATGTCAATAAAGTTAATATTTAAAAACAGCGTTAGCTTCTGTCGTCCAGAAGGTTTACTGCTTCACTTTTGGAGATAAAGTAGCGGACCTTTTTAGGTTATGCTGAAACTGCTTGTAGCGTTAGCGCAGTCAGCCTGTGTCTTCATTAGGCATTTAGTTTTTCCTATCCGTCTGCCTCAATTGGAAAGTACCTTCAAACAACGGATTTGTTTTCCTTGTCGGCTATTATTGTGACACCTCCAGTTGGTACGCCATGTTTCTTCTTCCTCCCATATCAATATGGCGTCTTATTTGTCTGTCTGTTTCAGAGATGCTTGTCTGCACCCATTTCCCTGCTTTGGAGGATTTTTGTCTTGTTGTCTGCCATGTCTGCAGTAAGGTGGTGACTCCTCAGGGCATCCTCACACATTACGGTAAGGCAAATACGCTGAAGGCCAAACTCATACACATTGTGCTATTTTTATATTTACTCTGCCAGCTTATGTTGTGACTACAGCTCACAGAGAGGTCAAAATACAAACACACACACATCCTCACACTTTTGAATTGACTAGAAATAACATTTATTGTCCCTGTGACACGTAACTGGAAGATTGTACAGTAAGGGAAAACGTTCAGCATAATAAAAACAAACAGTTATTGTGCAGTTATTAAAAATAGCTCCAATTCAAAGAAATGTTCTTGATGGGAAGACTTAAGGCCATATTCATACTCCACTGAGATATGCTCTACACACTCACACACAGTGTGACAACCAGATCGATACAATACCTGGTGATTATCACTCCAACCTGTCATTTATGTAAGCGCCCAGGCGCCACACGTTTATGCCCTCTAATAATCAGCAGCAGGCAGACGAAAGCTGAGCAGCACTAAATAATTTACAGGTGGAGTTTTGTAAACAAGTGTTTTTGTCTAACAAATGGGTACACCCGCTAATGTGTGCCTTCTTTTATGATAGGTCTTTAATAATCACTGTAGTGCTTTCTGCTGATTTGCTTAGAAATCAATATGTAAAAACAAATATGTGTTTGGGAAATGTCTAAACAGGACGTTAGCGGACAGAATCCACAAACTTCAATGTATTGTCTACCTTAAATAAATATTTTAGTTATAGGGTATGTCTTTGCCAAACAGTCCTGAGATATAGGTGTTGATTGTATTGAGCTCTGGACTTAGACTAGGCCATTCCCTTGAGTTTCAGGGCATTATTTGCCCGAACGGTGTGAATAATTATATTTTTCAAAGTTTTATATGTAAAGAATTTGTGAAAACCTTATTCTTTACTACCATCTACTTAAGGTTTATCCTCGACTTTGTTTTGATTTGTCATATATAATTTTGAGCGGAGAAGAGAAGGGGGTAGACACAGGGTCATGCTCGGTGAACACACACACACACAAGCAGATTTTTCCTCAGTATGGACAGCAAGGCGGGCAGAGTTTCACACACATACACACATCCTCACTTTCTGTTTCTCAGCAGAAGGAGGTCAGCGCTATTGTGGGATACACACTCACAAATAAACTCCTGGCAACCACTGTTCTGTCCGTACTCCTGTCCCCTACAGCGACCCCCATCCACCCCACCACTCCACCCACTTTACTCTTTTTGGCAGAGTTTCTGCTTGGTCGGGTGACAACAGGTCTGAAGCACATTCATGCACATCAACGCTCACAATTGAGCAAGGGAAACATCCAACTTCTCCTGTTAAAGTGAAGTGATTCTGAAAATTCTGTAGCAAAAAGACATTTTATCATAATTTCAAGCCAAATTCAAGTAATTTTATTGCTTTAGCCAGATACCTCCTGGTTTCTTTAAAATAATATTACGGCATGTAAAAATGCTCCTGCTGACCTCCCCTTTAAGATCCCTTTAAGAGCTCACCCAGTTTAGATAGTTTCATGATACATGATGTACTTCCTTGTATTGTGGCGCATCCTCACATGCGCCGTTGTTCCCCGCTGGGGTTTGACTCTAAATGTTGTGACCCACATAAGCGTCATATTTTGTCTTTGTGTTTATTCATCGGGGGCTTCGCTGCTGTGCTCGACCTGCACATCAGAGCAGCTCCGAGGTTTTACAGCTACACACTGAAGGGAGGGGCAGGCAGGCTGGCTGCCTCGGGGCATCCCTGCCTCCTGGCTCTGCATGCACCGTTTGCTGCTCATATCTGCTGCTTTAGAACATCGGAGGGATCTGAGGCCAGTAGATGTGTGCAGATGATGAGGTTGAAGGGAGAAAATGGAGCACGGTGAAATGTTGGTTTCTAGACTTTATTCCCCGTCCCATTGTCTGGAATATCCATCTGTCTGCCAGTCACCCATCAATTATTCATTTGTTGGTCATCTATCCATATGTTGATTGTAGGCCTGTCATGATAGCAAATTTTGCTGAGGGATTAATTATCTCAAAAAATATTGCGATAAACGATAATATTGTTTGAAGACCATTTTAAACTGATAATAATCCATGCGATATCCTGCCAAAAATCGATACGCTTTTTCAAAAAAAGAAAAAAAAACACTTAAAGCTGGAACTGGGAAACAAAATAAACAAAAACAAAACTAAAATTGACTCTCAGTCTCCATTAACAAAGAATGCACTTGAATAAAAACTAAACAACATAAAATCAATGTGGAAATAAATACTGCATACAACCAAAAGAGTGTAGATTATGAAGTCTGATTATTGCCCTTCAATAATCATTAGATTTAGATAGAGATGCCTGGTTTTAAAATTAGTTCACTGAACTTGTAGCCATAATTTTGTGCCCATATTATTCTCAATGTAATTTTAAACATTAAAACGATAAATACCAATTAACCAATGAAGCTTAACACACAAATAGCAAAGACGAAAAAACAGAATAACTCACCTCCACATCACAGTGCAGCAAATAAATCAATCCGTCCGTCCGTTAATCACCTGTTGACTCATGTGTTTGTCAATCATTCATCCATTCATTCATTGATCTATTGGTCATTCATCCATCCACTACAAAGTTTTGGATTTCAGCTTAAAAATCTTGGCTAAAAAGCACAGAAACCAATAGTTGTCTTCACCAGACTGTTTAATTTTTTTGTGGATGTGTTTATTTAGTTTTCCTTAAAGTGAAGCAGGCATGCATATTCTTAGCATAAATTTTCCATAATCCCATAATTTTTGGGATATAATCTGAATTTGCGGCACTGGCAGTGTCAGAACCACATTCTGTCTGGAGAGCATTCAGAGAAAAAAAAGCTCAAAAATACTAAAACCTTAAAGCCTATTATTGCCTAATCAGGGTGTAAAAGTCAAATTTTTGCTGTAAGGAAAGAGGAGAATTTCTGTCCCCTGTGTAGGAAGCTAGTAAACTACCCGGAACACGAGTTCTATATGGGCATCCCTGATGGTGTGTTTGAAACCGGACTCCGTGTGGGCCCGATCCCCACCGGAGACGAGAAAATTCACGGGTCAGTGCAGATTCCTGCTTTTGAAGCCATGTGCTTGAATAAATCAAACCTCCATCGTATCTTTTTGATAATTCAACGCACTTCTTCTCCTCTGCTCCTCTTCCTCTCCTCACTACCTCTTCCTCCTCCTGGTGTGTGTGAGTAAGTTGAACACGCGATGAAAGGGTCGTGTTGCTGCTGTTAGTTGGAGCATTTTTCCTCTTTTTTTTTTTTTTTTCCCCCCTCTCTCTGTGGTTGTGGGTTTATTGAGCTGCCAGGCACATCGAATCAATTCTAGATAACTTTTCAGCTTCGGTATACCCCAAACTTAACAACCGTGATGCTTCCGAGTTTGAGTGTGTTGTCATAAAAGTTTGTTGTTCACATCGCTCGCCTTCTGAATGTTGGTGGTGAAATTTGCCTTTAACCACAGAAGCGCTGATGGGTTTCACTTGCCAATGGGGAGTGACGCGCACAACTTAACAGTTGCTGTTGTGGTTTGGAGGCATATTAGCTCTTAGTTGGGCTTGTAAAAACCAATTCTTTATTTCTATCTCACTGAAAATGTGGGGTGACATTATTATTATTATTATTATTTGGTTTGTTCTCAGGATTATTTTTGCCCTCATCGCCTTTTCGTTTAGAGGAAGTAACAGGAAGTATTTTTAGTTCTTCATGCTCATAACTGGTGCACTTGTTTTTGGTTTACTGTTATTTTCAGTTAACTCAAGTCATGTTTGGGAAAGCAGTGACATATCCTGCATTCGTTTGCTCTTAAAGTACTTATTTTTCCTCATCAGCAGTGCTATGGCAACCAAAGTTTGTTTATTCTTCGGTGTTTTCTCTCTAACATGCAAAGTACTCTGGAATGACAAAATGGTTTAGTAGTAAATAAATCAGTAAAACATTTGGTATGATTTTAAGACAATTGAGATAAATCTATTATAAGTGCGGATATTTAAATGTCCATGGTTAAGCATTTAATACATTTTTTAGACGGGAAAATAAATTAACTATTCAAAATTGTATATTAATAGTAACAGAAATAATTTTAGACGAATCTAATTTAACTATTCCAGGATTAGAACCGTCCATTGATAAATATAATAACATTCATGATGTGCTGCAGCACAGGATTGTGAAATATCAAACTAAATCAAAAAACATATTCATTTCTTTTGTTAAAAAAAAAAATATTGGCTGTTTAAAAAAAATCTAAAATTATTATGACTAAATTCTAAAAATAATAAACAGTAGGAAGGGTTTGTGGAAGTTTAATTTCACTACACGGCAAAACAAGAAGAATGAAATTGCAAAAGTGGATTATTTTTTCATATTGCTATTTTAAGATAGTTCTAATTTTTATTATTTAATTATATTCTACTTTAACTTATGACTTCGACATGCATAAATATTTTTGTTTTATTTGGATTGTGGCTCTGATGGCCCTTCCTGTCCTGACCTTTTGTCATTGCATTTTGTTTTGGTTTAGCTAAAGTTTGTCACTGAAAAAATGTTTCTAGTATCAGTCTCCTTTTAATGTGATTTTTTAAATATATAGTTTAACAAAGCTGTAAAAAAATAGTTCAAACATTCCATAGAACTTAAAAAAAAGGCTTATTAAACAGTCATTTAAGCATGTATCAACATCTCTGCATTCCACTGTGAGAGAACGACTTTAACTCTGATACTGTTTCTCAGATGATAAATTGTATTCTTTGTAACATTTTAAGGTTTTTTTTTTCTAATTGATCCTAAAGGGCTTGTTCCAATCATTAAAGCTTCAGTTTCAGTAATTGAGCTGAAGAAAATCCCATGACATCTAATGCAGTTTGACTGGGGACACTATAATGTACAGCTGCATGTCATCAGCATAACTGCGAATATAAATGTCATACCTTGTGATGAGGAGCACACAAAAACTATGGGACCAAATATTGAATCTTGTGGTACTCAGGTTTTTATTTTTATTTTTTATTTTTTTAAGTTACAAATTTTGGTCAAAATAACTATCATTTCAAAGATTTTTCAGTAAAGGTTCTCTAATCTTTACTGAAAGATTCTAAAACCAAAGATTAGAATGATACAGAGCTAATGTTAAAGCTCCATGTGAAACCGACAAAAAAGTGTTCAGCATCTACAATTATTATTAGGCTGCTCAGAAGATTGGGTAATTTATGACGCCATTGTCCCCGAGTAAAAACATTCTTGCAGAAATTTAAAAACATTAGTCTCACTCAATGTTTGGATTTTGGTTCCGTGTGCAATTGAATTCCTATCCTGAAGCAGATTGAAACACGACACTTCCTGGAAACTTGGCAGGTTTTGTTATTTGTTATCCAAATCGCCAAATGTTACTCAGCTGACTGCGAGCTATACGTTTGTTTACGACATCAAGTTAAACGGTAATTTATTTGCAGCTTCTTTAAAATAATTTTCTGGCAACAGTTTTCACAAGGATGTCTCCTGTGTAAACCAGAACTGTCACTGTGGTTTATCCAGAACTTTGTGTTGTTTATAAGAGAGCAGCTGCAGTTGACAAAACAGCTGATATTTCTGGGGTTCGTCACAGATGTTTGTTCTTATATTCTCGTCTTTCTGTCCTTATTGCTGCTTTCTCAACATACTCAACATAACTCAGCCGAGCTCTGAGAGCCTACTTCCTTATCATCTTCTGGCTCTGCCTGCAGGTTGAATCAGAGACCAATCAGCAGCCAGCTGGGCTGTCAGCATGGCCAATGGCGGCAGGCAGGCTGGAGAGAGTAGCAGGGATAGCGACCTTGGAGTTGAGTGGCTTGGTGGCCTTGCCAGAGGATTGTTCATTTAAGTGAATCATGGTGTCTGCTTTCCAGTTTGTCCTTAATTTTGAGTGTTTTGGCAAAAATAGGTTGATTAGCTTGCTGAAACACCTGATTATATCTTATTAATGACAGGTACTTTTTGTCATGATGTTAACTTATATTACTTAATGGAAAAGCTACTATACTATATTTATGACTTTTACTTAGCTAATCTTACCTAAGTTGTATCTTTTTGTCCTTTAAACCAAGAAACACTTTTTTTTAAAAATGTGTTTTATTCGCTAAAAGTTTATAAAGTTTTAGCATTTGGAATAAAAACGCAAACATGAAACTTTAAAAGCCAACCACCAAGAGTCATTGCAACAAACGTGTCATTGGTCGTCATCTAATTTTGGACTGTTGAGATCTTAAAATAACACCCTTCTTCAAAATCAACATATAGCATGTGACGTTTTAGAGCTGTCCAAACGGCCTCTGCAGAAATGCTTCATGATCACACGTTATGCTGACCAATAAAACAATTACAATATTTTACAGAGTAATAGAAAATTATAAAAATGTTAAAGGCAGGGTTTCTTTTTATTTAACAAACTCACAGTACATGTGACCTGTCAGACTGTATGAAAGAGATGTGATTGCACCTTGTAGTATAAACTTGATTTACTTTAGTTTTTGTTGAAATATTACTGCAAATTGGCTTTGAACACAATTATGTCTTTTTTTTTTTTTTTTTTTTAGTTCACAAGGAAGTAAAAAAGTGTTTTAGTTTATGGCACCCTTTGAAAATAAATGTAATTTCTTTTTAATCAATAATGTTTGTTTCAGTATGTCTTTTTGTTTGTCTTAAAACAGATGAAACATATATATATAATTGAAAAAGAATGATACTTCTTCATTACATCTGTGGGAGTAAAACAGTATGCAGATGCTTAAATCGGAGCGTAAACTGCTTTGTTGAGTTGTAAAGCTGAGTTGACTAAAACTGTGCGAGTCCAACGTGTGAAACAGCGAAAGAACATGTGAATAAATGTCTGAAATTTGTACTGCATGCCAGTGAATGCGACTCTGGACTTTAGCCCCGCTATTCTGAATACAGCTGCCTCCGCTGGTTGTCTGCCTCCGGCGCTTTATTTACACACCCGTCACACAGGAAAAAATCACAAGAACAAAAAACTCTTTGGAAAAATAAGAAGTCAAAGTGTGTTTGTAGAACTGTAATGCTTACATTAGGTGCAATTTAAATCTGTTTTCACCAGAATCCACTCAGAATATGTACATTTTAATATAAAATCGTGATATGATCTGACACACGCCCTGTCCCCGTCGCCCATAGCCCACTTCCACACATTCACTCTGAACAAACACACAGTTCAGGTTAGACTGAGTTCTGTTATGCTGCCCTGACATTAAGTGGTTGTTCAGCTACGCTATGTGCTGCTTGCTGGGCGAATCAATAGATATTATTGTAAAGATGCTGGAAGAGATGCTTTAATAAGCGTGAAAGGAGACAGAACCAGACCTTATGGCCGGATATATTAGTGGAAAAACTTACAATACCACATTTAATCAGTTTTAGTAATATTGAAAATGAAGTCATCTAGATAATTCAACTTTACTTATATGCAACGAATGTTGTTTCAAAGCATTTACCTAGAAGTTCAATCATACATACATTCCAATTGAAGGTAGTTTCAATTTTAAAGTAGTTTAAAAATGTTTCTGTCTAATGAATTAATAAAAACTGAAGCGAAAACAACAACAAAATTGATCTGGAAAATATAGTGGAAGGAAAAAATGCTATTTTTGAGGATTTCACCTCAGCTGCACATGATTACAACTTTGTTCCTCAGGCTTTTGGTGGATTTTTATCCTGCTTAAACTGCAGCCACATAGTTTGACGTGGTCCTGATTGTGAAAGTGAGTCGACACCATGATGAACTGGTCCGACTTTAGGGATTCAGCTTTAGTTGAATAAGAGAAAAGGCGATTTTGTGACTGTTATGCATCTTTAACAGTGATACCGTGTGTGACTAGTGCCGTATCCACCATGTGTCGCAGAAAACGGTGGTTCTTCTTCCTCTTGTTTCTCTTTATGTGGATGTACTGTGTGTTAGCTTGCGACAGTTTGCCTTTACGCCTGCGTGTGCGTGAGAGAGCATGCTTTGTTCCTGAAACCAGGGAGCACTTTGAGTTTTGCTTGTGGCTTTGCAAAAAGTCGATTTGCATGAATATCCAGGTGTTTGTTTTTGATTGCTCGTGATTGAGAACACAGCTTTCTGACTGAAGTGTCAGCTCAAAATAACTTGTTTTCTTTTAACTGAACACGTTTAGTAACTTTTAACCCTTTCTTGTCTATTAACGTTACTTTCCTCTCTGTTGATGCGTTTCAGTTTTGCCACTTCCTGCACACTTTGATTCTTATCACCAAGCAGGAAATTCAGACTCGCAACATTTTTGTGGAAACCGATTTTCTTTTTTTTTTTTTCATTATTATTTTTTATTTTAACTTAACTTCTCTATCTTGATCTTCGCTGCCTAAAAGACAATCCGTGCGTGCGTGAGTGTGTGTGTGTGTGTGTATGTGTGTGTGCGTGCGTGCGTTGTCTTTCTCCCCTTACGCTTATTTTCTGAGCGTTTACGACATCTTCACCCCTCTGTTTTCATTCAGGTAGCTGGAATATAGTTTCCCTGTGAGACAGACTCAGAGAGAGACAGTCCTGGACCACACACCCCCACCCCCTACCCACCCTGCTCCCACAAAGAACATGCATAGCAAAAACCGTAAGTTAAGCTCCTCTCCTCTCCTCAGCCACCCTCCCACCACCACCACCCTGAATCCTCCACCCACACACCCAACAGACTTGTGTGTTTGTTTTTCCCCTACTGTGTCTCTACGGTCTTTCGCTCAAGCATTCTGATCAGATCCGGGTCAAAACGGGTTCATTATTGTGGGCTCTAGTCTGATTTAGATCAGTAAGGTGGCGCTCGTCACATGAGTGTACTTCAGGTAGCGTTAGGCATGTTGCTAATTGGAGCAAAGAGCTGGAGGTTGATTTGGGAACAGTCGTTCTTGAGGAGAAGTTGAGGCACAGTTTTGCTATGTGCTTTGTTACAAAACAGCCATCTGGTTAGGGAACAGGAAAGAAGTCAGTAAATGACTTTCAGTGTTATATTCCACTTCTGATTGTCAACAGGCAGAAAAAAAAAAAAAGAAGTACTCCGAATGTTCCTACTGACAAAACATTGCATGCTTTTAAAACTGTTTGTTTATAGCTCACTTTGCAAACATGGAGTCTGAAATTGTTGCCCATTCGTCTTAGCAAAACAGCTTAAGGCTTCGTCGGCTTGAATACAGAGCATCAATGAAAATCAAATCACAGTTTCTCAATTGGTCTTTGACTGGGCCATTCTAACACACGACTATTTCTGTACCTTAACGAACTTGAACGCAGCCCTGTATAACATACAGGGCTGCGTTCAAGGCAGCCCTGTATGCCTTGTTTGTTTTTGTGCCGGAAGGTGATGCTCCACCATGGCGTCAAGCCTTGTGGCCTCAAATAGTTTTTTTTCCCCAGATTTTCAAGCACTTAGATCCACCATCACCCGTCTTCTTGTCAACTTTGAATTGTTTCTCTGTCGGTGGTGAAGAAAAGCGTCCCCTGCATTTACTTCCCCTGCATTTATTGTGAACTACAGCTGTCATGATATTTTTTTTGTCTTCTTGGCACTGAAAGAGGTAGAAAGGGGGAAGTGGCTGAACACAAATTCAAAGAAACTCAAATTTTTCCTCCAATTTACAAGCAACGTTTACTCTGCGCTGGACTGTTGCATACGTGTCATTACAACAGATTGAATTTATAGTTCCAGTGTGACAAAATTTGAGAAAGTTCTTTTGCATGGCTCTGTATGATGAGTGAGTTGTTTCTATTTACGTTCCTGTATTCTGTGTGTGTGGGTTAGCTAAGCTTTTAATTTTCCTCGTGGTTAATCTAACCATTACTTTTTCTTCTTCTTCTTCTTCTTCTTCTCCTTGGGGTGTTTTAGAGAAGCGACACAGCTCCCCGATTCCCTCCAGGAGCCCTCTGCTTCCCATGAAGCCCAAAGCGCCTGCGGTGGCCTCCGCTGTGGCCCCCAGCCCTGGGGACTCACTGGCTTTCAGGGTCCCCAAAGATTACCCTCACTCCCGCTTCAGCAAGGCGCCGCTTGCCGTCTACCCACCGAAAGGAGCAAAGAACAAGACATGGTTTGTGCATCTTTTCACTTTTTAAAAATTCTGTTTGCAGCTTCCGATCCATATGTTTTTGCAGCGTTTTAATGCGGCGTTACCTTCTCCCTTCCCCTCCCACCAGTGTATCGTTACCGGTCGTGAGCTTGGAGAAGATGCCCTGTCTGAACCGAGCAGACTCGACGTCGCACGTTCGCCTCAACTCCTCGTCCTCCTCTTCTTCGTCCTCATCCACGCACTCGCCGCTCAAATCTTCCTCCTTCGCCCTGCCAACCTCCCAGCGCTCTGGCGAAAAGCTCACCAACGGCCGCGGCAGCAGCACCGGTCCCCCCACGCCGCGCTCCGTCACGCCTCCCTCCTCCCTGGACAGGCGGCCGAGCCCGGCCCGATCGCCCCTGGACAGACGGGCGCCGTCAACTGCGTCGCCCTCCCCGATGGACAAGAAGCCCTCGCTCTCGCCCTCCCACAGGTCCGTCGCTCTCCCGTCGTTGCCGTCGCTTTCGCCTTTGGAGAAGAAGCAACAGAACGGAACCAAGACCCCCGCTAGGCCGCACAAGAGAGCCTCAGGTGAGTGTGAGTCCAGAGGACTGGACTTTAAGCTGTTTTAATTACGAGTTGTGAAAGTTTTCTTCTGAGTTCTAAAGCAAGATTTCTTTTAATTCATCGTGACTGTGTAAAAATAGAACAGAAAAGCAGCTGATGGTGGTATTTTGTTTTATCATCTTTGATTTACTGCCGTAAAAGCTGCTTATCTAAAGAATCCCCCCCAATAACCCACCAACCCATGGTATCTCAACATATTTATCATCTTAATATTCTGCACCACCTCTCCCTTGTTTTTCTCTGACATATTAACACTTGGCTGAGTTTTTCCTTCTTCCTCTCTGCTCCTCTCTGCTTGTTTTGCTCTTTATCAGGCTGCTCTGTCTAGCCAGTGTAAATTGAGTGTGCTTCTCTGTGTGTGTAAGAGCACGTGAGTTTGTTTATATATCTGCGGTGCCTGTTTGCCACTGCGTAGATTTGACCTGTTGTCCGGTGCAGCAAACGCAGAAAGATTACGAGGATTATAAAGCAGGCCAGGACAAGATTACAGCCTTCTCCCAGCAACAGTTTAAGATAACCTGCCGACTGGAGGTTGTAGTTCGCCTTGCTGTTTTGTGCGGAGAAACTCCCCGCGTTGGGTAGGGTTCCCTAGTAGTCAGAAAAATCATTCAGTTAAATTTGTTTTGCTTCCAAGTACGGCAAAGCCCGTCCAGAATCGAATCCACATTTTGTCCAGCGTAGTTCTCCTTTTACATTTGCAACTACGAACTCGTTCCAGTACTCTCTGTTCAGCTGCTTCACAAATTGGCATCACGTTTTAATCAAGTCTAGAGAAAACAAAGCTAAAGATTAGAAGTAATCTGCGTTCTTGTTAGCGGTCCGTGGATTTTCTAAACACTGAAAGCTAAGCCAAGAATGATTCTTCTACCCTTTATGTTTAGGTTTTAAGTAATGTTTTTACCTTTTCAGCATCTTACTTCTGGCTGCTTTCTAATGTTAACATTGGGGGATGGATTGGCTGGAGTCCCATCTTGTAACTGTGGAGGGGGCTAAAGTTTAGGGAGCTGGTAAAGAGCTCATTCAACATCAGCTTGCAGAAATGCAAAAAGCAGGTCAGCAATTATAAAAAGTATCAGAAAGTTTCCACAAATTACTGATCAGGGTCTAAATAATTTTTGGCGTACATTTTTTTAAATTAGAAGGTTATAGTTAAATATTGCTTTGTTATCAAAAGAGGCAGATGTTTTGGTTGAATAAAAAGCATTTTAAATCTAAATCGTCCAGTGTTATGAACAACTTTGCATTTGAGTGTATCTGCCTCAGACTTATAGTGAATTTTTGTGCATTTTTAAAAGAAGTCCAAAGATGAAATGAGTTTGCAACCCTGCTAATTGCTCTGGGTTGAGAGATACATTTAGTATTTTAGAGTCACAAAAGAATGAAACAAATGAATGGCATTTCCACTGTTTTTAGAGCAAACTAATTAAACTCTGAAATATCATGCATTTTTTTGTTGGTCAGACCTGGAAATGTTTGTCATTCTGTAAATTCATGTTCTTTGAAGCACTCTTCTAATACTTATTGCAAAGTGAACTGTGCTTTTATAAAGAAACAGCAGTAATCTTGCAATTGCTCCATTTGTTGGATTCAAAATCTCCAACCTGCTACATATTTTATTTCTCCTGTGATCAATGTTTCTTTCGTTTACACGCTGGATTAACACCGTTAACACAGATGAGTTTGGGTGCTTTATAGTCAGTAGATCAAACCTGTCAGCACATCTCTAACATTCATGTTGAGTCTTTTTCGTCTTTTATTTTGCCATAAAAATCTGAACACTTTTGTTGTTTTCTGCCTTTCCGTCATGATGTCTTTTCTTTTCTACCATACATGTCAAAGACTAATATTTCTCAGGCAGAGGACTGCTTTTTTTTTTTTTTTTTTGTCAATTTTGACTAGATTGTATCTTTGAAGTATCTACATTTCTAGTAAGCTGGACCTTTTTCTGTTGGCATACCGTTTTGGTTTTAGTTAGTTTGTGTTGTGTGCTGGTTTTGAAAATCTGACAAAGCTAAGCTAGCAAAGCTGTCAGTTAGATGCAATATGCTGAAATGTTTGATGTAACTGTTTTCTGAGCTTTGTTACTCAGCTACCAATCAGACTAAATAGATTTTAGCTAAATAAATAAAGTGAAAACACTTCCTGTGCATTTGCTAAAAGCTAAAGTTTACATTTCCTCTTAAAATCAGTGTTGCCTCCAGACAACATTCATAAACAACAGCGCTGGCAGGGCTGTCAGTCATTGGGGACTCCTGTCAGCCTGCCAATATTTCTTGCCAGAAGAATTTGTCACAGCATGGATCACTTGTTCATTTGATGTGTTTGATACAGAAAACACAGGCAGCGATCCTACACAGAATCACAGCATCTGACTTCTTTAATTACATCTGAATGATTGAAACTCTTAAGGTTGACGTGAGGAAGAACGAGATGCTTTCTTAAAGCGACAAATTGGCTCAGGCAGTGCAACGTAGAGCTTCCTCTTCCATCTAGTGACATTTGATATATTTTGGGGTGTGTGTGTGTGTGTGTGTGTTTGTTTTACAGGGAGAGTCTTTGATCCTGACAAGCATTGCGGCGTGCCCGACCCCGAGACTAAACGCTCCTGCACGCGCTCGCTCACCTGCAAGGTAACGCGATCTGACGTCCCAACTTTCTCCCGCTTACACATCACCTTCTGAGGAAAAAGAAAAAATAAACTAGGATCACCAGTCATCATATCTATAGCTGGGATCTGTCTGCGCTTCCAGTTTCTTCATTAGTACAGGGTAGCTTTGCCGAAGCGTTGCAGGGTCCTCGCTCCTCTTGATGAGTTAATTATAGATGTGAGATGAGGCTGCATCATCGTTTAGCTGTATTACTCTATTACTGCCCTTTAATTACCTCCACCAAGCTTTACTAATCTTTTCAAACACACTGGTTATTAAGTAATTAAAGATCCATCAAGTGACTGTTTGAGTATACTTTAAGGAAAAGGAGGGCGGGGATAGAAGATGATGGTCAGAATATTTTGTTGGTTTTTCTTTTGGTTTTCTGGACATGTGGGATGATGTGAAAAGCGCTCACTTCTTAACCAGAGGTGCCAATAAGTGCCACACACACTTTACAAAAAAGAAGAAAGAAATTCTGGAGGTTTTCATTAGCTTGCAGCTAACATCTTGCTCGTAATATTATTTAACATTTCAGTTAACTTTTTTTCTTTTTTTAATTTTATTTGCTTAACGTGCTTGTAAAGACAGATTTGGTCTGATCCGAACAGCACCGAGTTTAAAACTGAGCACCTGCAGAGCAGCGATGGAGTCGAACACACACTCAGGCTGTTCCTGTCACGATTTCTACCATCAGATGCAATTTGCAATTACGTGCAACATTAAATCTACACCAGCAGCATTAGTCCTGTGCTATAGACAGACAGAGGTAGGATCAGTGGTGCTGTTCCAGTAACACCACACGCTCGTAGCTGCTAAATTCTATCAGGACCAATTATGCAGTGATGAAGAGTTGATAGAAGCGGCATTGTTTCCTTTTTCTTTTCTTTTTTTTTTTGAGGGGCATCAGCTGTGTTCCTAACTGCAGCTTGTGAGATGCTGAACATGATGAACAACCTTTGGCTAACCAGACCAGGTAGCCTGGAATCTGTGCCTCTTGTCTAAACATTCAGCGGCCCAAATAGTCATCCTGCATGTCCAGATGTATTTCTCAGCAGCAACAGCCTGCTTGTGCTCTTCTGCATCTCTTTTTTTTTTTTTTTTTTTTTTGAACGTATGTAAATTAATAGTTCATTTCTTTTTGGAAAGCTGGAGGTATTTTAGTCCAGGTGACCTCTGTTTAACAGCAAGGGCTGAATCCTGCCAGCTAACAGATCAGTTTTGCGTCATCTCAGTAATTGCGATTAAAAAAAAAAATTAATCTGCAAACAGCCTTATTTTTAAACATAATCTCTATGCGCTGTACAGTTGAGACCACTCTAAATATAGGGCTGGTGTTGGTCTGTTTATATTAATAAAGCAAACTGTGAGTTTAAGTTTGTTTTATTCATTTAACTGTAGTAAATCTCTTCAGTTAGCAGCGCTGTTTGTGCATATTATTGTAAATATAAAATCCCAACTTGCTGCTGTCTCACCTGGTATCGTCAGAGCAGCATGTCGTTCTATCCTGGGTGTCGTCCTTGACCTTGCATCAGACGAGCATGAAGACAAAGTGCTCCCTAAAGCTCTCAGTCTGTCCTCACTCTCAAATTGGTCAAGCTGTCACGTTCTTATTATTCTGCAGTCGGGATAGTTGGGAGTGTGATTTATGCACAATTTGAAGATCCTCCCTGACTTTTAGTGTTCTTTTGATTTTTTTTTTTTTTTTAAATAAGAAATGTAAAAATCTTTCTTTTCTTAAATTAAAACAACACTTTTGGATATTTGGAAATCCCTCTTACAGGTCACATTAGCAATAAATTTCTGTTCATTTTGGATAGAAACGTTTTTTTTTTTGTTTTTTTTTATGGGACAATTATTCCTTCTGCTTTTAGAACCTTTTTAGGCTCCTGCTGTTTTACTCTGATTGTTGCAACCATGGCAACAGGTTGCTTTTGTGCGTGTGTGTGTGTGTTTTCTTTTACAATCCAGTAGCATCTGACTGGCATCGCAACAGCTCAACAGTACCATAACTATGAAGTTCAAAACAAGGGTCATCTGACTGTGGGATGCTGCCGGCTTCCAAAGCCAACTTATGAACATATTTTAACAAGTTTAGCATTATTCCTTGAAGTGCTGGTTAATGTGGCTGGCACTGTAAGCTGCCTTGTAAACACACTTCAGAAAATTCTGTGTTTGTTTGTTAAAACATCTAAAAGGATAAATAGCCCGACTGTCCAAAACTTAGAAGTATCAAAATCCACCGTGAACAACCGTACATCTACGGTTAACCCTAGTCCTCGTTCCTCGTTCTGCCACAGACTCACTCCCTAACCCAGCGCCGCGCGGTCCCCGGCCGAAGCCGGCTGTTCGACGTGCTGCTGGCCGAGCACAAGGGGCTGGCGAAGGAGCGGGAGGTTCTGAAGGAGAAGGAGAAGGAAGCGGCGCAGAGAGGGAAGGAAGCCTGTGGCCAGAGCGTCGTGCCTCAAGACACGGCGAGTCCCAGCAAGTCCCACTGCCCCGGTGAACGGCCGCTGTCCTCGCTGAAGCTGCGGCTTGCAAACGCACACATACCGAGGTAAAGCCGTCACAGGGAAAACCGCCTGGTGCCCACCAGACGATAATTGATCACCGGCACAAGGAGGTTAAGCTACAAAACGCAGCTTCTTCACAGTTGGTGTGGATTTACAGGTTGACCTTTCTTCCTCCGCTGTCTGGAGTTGAAATCTTTAGTGCTTTCTCAAAACATGTTGAATTCATTCACTTCGTGATATTCTCCTCTGTGGGCTGAGTACAGCGCTCCTAATGTAATAAACACACCCACACTGGAAGGTTTATTGGCTCCGTCTCTGCTGCTGGTTGCGATGAGCAGATCCCACCCATGTTGTGCGGATTCTCTCTCTAACCAGATCTGAACTGCAACTGAGGAAAAAGACTCTGCATTTTCATGCTTAACCACCAGGGGGTGCCACAGAACACCAACTTCTGAATAAGAAAGACAAAAATGTGAGCATACTCACTCGTTTTCTGTGTTTCCGATGGATTTTCTCCAGAGTTCCAGGCGGCTCCTCCTCCTTCTCCGCCTCCAGTCCTCTGCCTCCAGCGACGGCTCCTGCCGCGACGCCTGTCCCGGAGCCGTCTCCCAGCGGCTGGGTCAACACAGCGGGGGACAGCAGCCGGCTTTCCAGCGACGAGGGAGACGCGGAGACCCCCGATGACGCCGACAGACCTTCCCTGCACTACTCCAGTCATCATCCACGGCCTTCAGGGGTAAATGTCAAGAGATTCAACGGTGCAGACATCAAGACTTGCTGTCAAGCCGTTGGCATTTATTTTTAATTATAAAGAAGCAAAAGATTTCGAATTGCTTGCAGTGACGATATGTAAATTCAACTTTTTGTCCAACATTCATTCTGTGCATTTTTCCCACTTGATCTCATTCTCGTATTTCTTTGCCCTTTTATCCTTGAATGTCCCTTTTTTTTCTTCCCCACCTCTCTTATCTATCCCTTTCTCACTCTCTCTCTCCTGCTTCCCTCAGTTCACTCTCAACCAGCTTCTCTTGTGTCTCTCTCCAGTTCTGCGTCTTCAGCAGCCGGCTCGTGGGTCCGGGCTGCTACGTGTTCGACAGGCGGTGGGACAGGATGAGGCTGGCGCTGCAGAGCATGGTGGAGAAACACCTCAACGCGCAGATGTGGAGGCGAGTGTGCACCAACTTTTACGGCCCGTTATTAGAACCTGAGTCAGATGTTAAAATTGAAGTAATCGGGGTGTGAAGTGAATCGGAATGTAAGTTTTGTGCAAGTTGTTAACAGCAAGGAGGCTATAAATTTCAAATGTCATGTTCAATTAGTTCATGGTAATTCTTCTGCACAGCAAAGGTTTTCTCCAAGATCCCCTTTTTACTTTAATACTTTTAAAGACTTTTGTTTTGCGTTTTCCAGGAAGGTGCCTCTGGCTGCCGAGAGTCTCCCGTCCAACTCCACGTCCGTCGCCACCTCGGTTACCGCGCACCAGGCTCCTCCCCCTACAGTCCTGTCCTCCCGCTCCAACACCCTCACCTACACCGCCACATTGCCACAGTCGGCGTCGGCAGCCGGACTGTTTGGCGCCAGAGACTCGCCGGGAAAAGCCCGGAACGGCTCGCACAAAGCCGGCCGCTCGCCCAGGGACCCGGACGTCCCAGCGGCGGCATCGAAAAAGAGAAAGAACTCTTCGCACCCTTCGTCGTCATTCTCGCCGTCGCCGTTTCAGACCGTGGACGTCCACAGACGGAACGGCAGCAGCTTTCATCAGATGTTTCAAGACTTCGGGGTGACCAGGGCTTCCCCGGCCAAAAACAAGGGACCTCGAGCAGGAAGTGGGCTTCTGAGCAGCTCAGACGACTGGCTGTCCAGAGCAGAGCAAAGCCACAACACACACAACTGGTAAGAAAAGACACTGTTTGCGTTTTCCTGTATTCACCTCCATCTCGACTGAGATGGAGTCCTTATAGGAGAAAACATTCAGGCCCGACTAACATCTCCCTAAACCTTGCAAGGGAAAAATCTGACAGTTACAAAAGTTGTTTGACAAAAAAAAAAAAAAAACATGCCTGAACGACAGCAATGAATAACAGTTACAACAATGATGGGAACATCCTGCACACACACATGCGTGTCTCTTTTTTAAAGATGAATTAGGGTTTAATATTTCAGGATCATAATAAATCCAGACATGCATCCAGATACAAAAAAAGTTTCAGAAGAAGAAAAATAACATTTCGGTATTGAGAATTCAATCTGGAAGAAGCTCTGGAAGGTTTTGTTTTTTCTTTTTTTCAGTTGAACTGTGTAGATTAAATGTGCCAAATGTTTTTAAGCAATTTATTATGGTTTTATTTTATGGAGCTATGTTTTCCGGTGCATCATGAATTTTTGTTTTGATTTCTGTGTTTAGTTGTGAACTTGGCACCAGCAGTCTAACCTACCCGGCCAGGGAACCGTCCTCGGGCCCCCACCAGCCCATGCCTCCGCCTACAGGACCCTTAGCTTACGGTGGAGGAGCAGAGGGGAGGAAGAGGAGGAGTCCCAGCTCCTACAAAGGGAAATCCAGCAAAGCGAGCCGACCGGGCGGACTGGAGAGCCTCTTTGGGAAGGGAAACGACGGCGCGGGGATCTTGGCGTCGGGGCCTGAGTCGCCCAGACAGGTTGGTGGTCTCCGGACTGCGATGCATCACAATCGACGTCGGCGCTAAGGTGAAGCTCTGAATGATAATTCTGTCTGTCTCTGCAGACCAAGTTGAATCACTGACAGAAAGCCGTTGTGCGGACAGAACGTCGGGCAGCTCTTCAGGCCACCACCATTTGTGACCTTTGACTTCACCACTCTTCCAGCGACGGCTTCAGTGTGACACGGTGGGGGGAGGAGGAGAGCGTCCTGTAAGGAATCTCCCATGCCTCTCTTTGATTCTGGTTTTTACAGAACAAGTTGACAAAACAACAACAAAAAAACAACAACTATTGTTTGTAAAGGGAATTCGCCGACAACTCCGGCGCTGCAGACGTTTCTGGAGAATGGCGACTTTTGTTTCCAGTCTGCTGGGCAAAGAAAAGACAACTGTGATTGTTTTTCCAGGACCACCCGACACAACTACTGTGGGACTTTATCTATGCCACTTTGTTGCTCCCACTGGCCTTTTCTCTCATTCTGGCTCTTTCTGTCTTTTAGTCTGACAAGGGGAGCGACGGCAGCGAGTTCGGCTGGGCTTTAGTCAGTTCTCTCCCCTTTTCTTTGTCTCCCTGCGTACCCGGCGGCTTTGTCCGTTTCCCTCCGTTTCTGTCCCAGCATGCCTGTGTTCCAAGTGCACTTACTGTCCTGAGTTCCTTGGCTGAATCCCTCCCCCCCACCCCCAACTTCTGTGTCGGTGCCACGCAGAAGTCCTGCTCGCGCAGAACGGAGGGGAGGAAGTGTTCGTGTTACCAATGATGCCACGTCGGTGCGTTGTATTTCAAAACCGTATAAAGTTTGACTTGATTCACTTTGTTTTTTCTTCTTCTTCTTTCTGATTTTGATGGATGAGCATCCAAAATTGAATTATTACAATGGTGTTAGATTGCTTTGTTTTGGGTTTTTTTTTTTTTTTTTTGTATAATAATTTATCATTCTTAAATAATGTTTGGTATCGAAGTGACCATTAAGGTTTAAGCTACAGAGACTGTTTTTTTTAGTATAATAAAAAATACATATATAGAATGTATGTGGCATTTTTGAAGAAATGTTGAAAAAAGTATTATAGTTCATATTTGTACATATCTGTTATTATTTTTGTATTTATTAATAATTCTTCCCTTTTACTAAATAAGGCCAAGAGATATGTTTCCTTTCCTTGGCCTGGTGTCAAATTGTTTTAGTTTGTTTCAGTAGCAAGTTGATGCCAATAAATGATGCGCACAAAGCCAGGTGTAAACGTTTGGCAACGGCTGCTTTTTATGTTTTATTTTCATCTAGTTGCTTCACAAGTTGACAACAATAAGTGTTCGGTTTAAGGAAAAATTAACTGTTCACTTCTGTTCCATCTGTAAGCATGCTCCGCTCCCGCCATACTTATTAGCACCCTCGTTAAGGCCTTAGAGCAAGTTGATTGTCGACTGATTTTTTTTGCATAAACCTCACGCTGCAAAGTGGAGATGAGAATTCAATCGGAAGGGGGGAAAAGCCTTTTGATCGTTTTAAAGCTTAGCCCGGAAGTTTAATTTAGTTTCTTGTTACCAAGTTTCCATGGCTGCCAATAATATCCAAACTCGCTGTTCAGGAGGCAGAGCAGAGCAAAACATTTTCTGTCCTACCAGTACAAACATAAATAAGTGGAATCTGGCATTATAACAAAGGTTGGCTGTAAGAAAAACCCCTTCTGGCCACCAGTCAGTACGGTAGAGGGTTTATCATGCTGTGGGCCTGTTCCCATTCCAGGTGCAGAGGATTTTGAAACCTCTCCAACCTTGTGAAGTGTTGCAAAAAAAAAAAAAAAAAAAACACTAAAAGGCTGCCTTACATTTTTTATTTTTTGTCAATGACGTAGGATTACATCCCCTCTGAATGGTCTTAAATCACAAAGTGAATTTTTCCAGAATTATTCACTGTGAGAATCTGCTGCTGCACAGGAATCTCCATTTATGTTAATAATGTTTCCACGTTATTACCAGGAGTGCCAATGAGTGTGATGGGTGTTTGTTAATGATGCTAAGTTTCAGGTATTGTTATGATCATGCAAACTACACAATAAGCATAAGAGGCACCACTTACTGTAGCGTTCTAAGCACAGTCTGGTCCAACATTCACTCAAACGCCACCTGTACACTTCAGATCCTTCACTAAGTTAAAAATCAGGAGCTTTTCACATATAAACTTTCCCCAAGTCGAATCCTTTACAAAGGTAATGCACCATTTCATCTATTGAGCTAAAAGGTTCTCAGTATTTTTTTTTTTTTTTTTTTTTGTGAAGCCTTATTTATTTTCATACCGACAGGCTCATCTACTACTCCCCCTCCCCTCTCAAAGTTGTAAAGTACTTTTTTTTTTTTTTAAACTTTCTTTTATCTTCCAAGGCCCGTTGGTCTCGTCTCAGTGCGACTATGTGGGTTGTGGCGATACGTCAAGTCAAAAGTGGGTCAGAAATGCTCTCGCTGACTTTCGGCGAGGTACAGTTTTCTTTCTGCAGCAGCTGAGCGGGCCTCTGCTCCGGAACTGCGGCGGTAGCCATTCCTGAGTCACTTTCCTTTTTTCAAATATGCATCACATCCGCGTCATCTGCCGGCAAATCTCAACAGCCAAAGAAAATATTGAAGCGTTGAGTTTTAAATTATTTCTGTCTGATCTTCAGCGGCATCTTTTGTAAATGTGGAGAGAAAACTTATTTGGTAAAAGTTAGAATACTGAAATTACTTAACTTATGGAGCAATATTCTTTTTTTTTTTTCAGTACACCGCCCATGCATGTGTACTCCCTGATAATAGAAAAGCAACTGAAAACCTCTAGTTGAACCCAACAGCAGCTTCTGTGACGACTCAACTTTGTGTTTAAGCACTAATAACGGACAAATTGTACATAATCGGTTCTTTCTGGTTCATGTTTCTGTTCCCAAGTACTTCCTGTCGTGACACTTTAAACGATCGGTGTGTGAGAATTGCCTGCAGCACCCTCCACAGTTGTTGGCACCTCTCGTAAAAATGTGTGAAACGCCATAAAATCCGTTAAATTCTTCTTGCAGTAACATAACCTGGCACTGAGAACGCAGAGAGCCCCTTTGGAGAAGACATATGGGCCCCACAGCATGACAGATCCTCCCTCATGCTTAACAATCAGTGTGAGGTGCTTTTTGTTTTTTACACATATCCACCACTTTGTATCGTAGAGATTTTGTTTCTGAAATGTCTTGCAATTTCAGATGACCTCTTTCATTAGAATGTATGTACGCCGTGCCCATTTCCTTTGGATGCTCTGTAAAATGGAGGAAAAAAAACAAGAAAACTTGCTAGATTAAGTCGGGTAGAGATCCATTTCTCGTCACAATTTGAAATATTTCTGCGAACTTCCTCCCCTAAAACACAGTAGGGGATGTGTGGGCCTGGTTTTCTTTGTTTTGTTTTTTTTTGTTTTTGTTTTTTTTTTTTTTATCATGAAGGTGTGAATCAAATTCTGATGGCTTCAACCAGTAACCTGAAACTCACCTCTTTTTTTTTTTTTTTTTTTTTTTTTTTTTTAGAAGGATAGTGATTTAAAACTTATTGCCAAATCAACACAAATAGCTGTCATCAAAAAAGGGTTTCGCATTCACCTTAACTTGTGGTGCCAATAATACCATTTCTGTTTAGAGACTCACGCTTTCTTTGGGCACAGCTCAAGTCTCCCATGCTTGCGAGAACAACGGCTAATTTGCAGGTTAAGAGCTTAATTGTCGTAGCTAAGTATCTTTTTTTCCTTTTGAAATTACAGAAATGGGAATCTACCGTTTTCTCACAGCTAAAATTGAGTAAAAAGCTGATACCGAGTGTAAAATTTTGTCCTTTTTTTTTTTTTTGCACTTTCTTAAATTGACTAACATTAAAAGTGGATCTGAAAGTGTTTCTGGGATTTACAGCAAAAAAATTATGTTTATTATTTACCCGTCACTCAAAACACCCCAAAAACCAGCACATTGTTGTATTCCGAGCCACCTGTGGTGAATGTTGGGTGTCCAGGAGGGGGGAAAAAAATGCCTTGTTGGTTTATGGAATCTTGGTGCAGTTTTTTTTTTTTGACAAACCAATGTAATAAATACTGTAAAAATGTCTTATATTCAAGCTTTTATTAAAAGATTGAAAGAGGGGGTGGTGGTATTTGTAAATTGAATATGCAGCATTGAAATACTATTGAGCTGCTGCTGAATGTTTTTTATTATTATTATTATTATTATTATTATTATTGCATAGCATACTTGTCAATGCAATGATCTGTTGAATGTTTGAAAGTTTACAGTGAAAATATAAAACTGAAACTCTTCCTACTTCCTTTCGGGACTATTTCTGATGATGTGCTGATGTTTTCTTTTTAATATGAAATCAGAATTAATTTCCTAACATTTTTTGTACACATTAGATGCTGGTGATCAAATTTGATAAATATGTAGTTAAGGCTACTGGTGCTAATACACCCTTGCTTGTTAAAAAGGAGATATTTGTAGCTACATTAACAAGAACAATGGTTATAGAGGGAAAAAAAACTAGCGAACTAGCTCTCTTATTTTGCATCTCCCATGGTTTAAGTAGTTAGCTAGCTAGAGGACCTAGCTAGCTAGTTTTTCTAGCTAGAAGAACTACTTAACTAATTCTTCTAGCTCGTTAGAAGAACTGGTAAGAAACACTAGCTAAAGAACTAGCTAGCTAGTTCTACTATCTAAGATGAACTAGCTAGCTAGCTGGCTAGCTAGAAAAGGGTTTTGTATTCACCTTAACTTGTGCTGCCAATAATTTTACAGTGTGCTGAAAGTGCTTGAACCACTTTCAGCCACTTTCTTCTAGCTAGCTAGAAGAACTAGCTAATTAGCTACTTAAACTTGCGAGTTTAAGTAGTTACCTGGCTAGCTCTCTTTTTTTTTTTTTTTTTACATTTCTGACGTGATACAATTTCATTTGCAACGGTTTTAAAAAGTCTTAAATTTGAATTGGTAAAACCTGTAGAGAACCTCATTTAGGGGTGGGTCCGATTAAACGAGGCTTAAAACGTTTACATCACACACAAAATAAAATCCCAAATAAATTACACGCTCATTTTGGCAAGTCAGCCCATCCATACCTAGGCTGTTAATCTTAGTTGGCTAATGCAATTGTTCAGTATGAAATGCAGCGCCTAAGGCTTCACCGCTGGCTCTGACCACATCCTCCTCCATTAACAGAAAAGCCGCTTTCTGAAGTTGGAAATAAGATCTCAGGGCCGTGACTCAGAGGCTTCCCATGCTCAGCAGGATGGCCTGCCAGGTCAAGGCCTACTTTAAAGGCAAATACCACAAAAACGCTGCTGTTATTTCTACCTGAATTTTTTTATTTTTGTTCTTTGCTCTCACTTGTCTCTAATGGATTCAGTCAAATCACTAATGGCCGTAGGCAAAGTAAACCACAAGCAAATGTACATAATTACTCCATCCTTTAAGCAAAGCTGTGAAGGCGCACGTTGCGATTTCCTCCGCTCTTTACCAAAACTTTTAAAGTACACCTCATGCTTTATCTACCGCCCTTAAAATAATTTGTTTTCGTCCAAATGAACAACCAACTTAAATGTGTCATTTTACACTACTTTCCCAACGCAATAAAACAGGAACTCCCTGTTCTCACACTACACAACACTGCGGTACTCAGCCAAATTGTTAATGAGCCATCCAAACGACTTTACCAGAAAATAGCGTGTTGTACTTCCCTGGCAAAACTAAAACCAAAAAAAAAAAAAAAAAAAGCTTTCTTGCAACACAGTTTGTGTTTATCATTTCTTTATCACAGCAATTCAGAATACAACTTCTGTATATCTCGCATAAATCATTGCTCCATTCAGGGTTTCTGCAGTCCAATCCCATCTTTACATGCTTGAAGATATTTCAAATTGCATTTAAATGTTTCATTTACAGTACTTAGTAAATGTTTGTTATTAAAAAATTACAATTTCAAACCATATCAGAGGTTGAATTGGATTCTGTTTTAAATAGCAATAAATTCAAATGTTATGCTTGAACTGAAACATCCTTGTAAAGGTTTATTTTTTATGTTGTGCTGCCTCTTGTTGGTTTTCAGACAACATTATCAGCTTGTTAAGACTCAGTGTTTTGCTTACACCAGCAGAAATGATGTTTTAACACGTTTTCCCACTTCATTAGAGGCTTTGCTCTGGTGAGTTGACTCATTTCTGCTGCAGTTTACAAGAAAATTTGAAAACATCATAACTTCTGAGTAATAATAAGAGTGTTTCTTCTGCTGTCTGTGCCCAAACAGTCGTCGTCCGTCGAGCAGTGGCTCCCAGCAAACGGTGTGCTGTTGTGTGTGAGAGCAAAACGTTAGAAATAGCTCCGTTTTAGTTATGTAAAGAAGGGCCGCCTCGTGGATCAGACTTGTTTTTCCAGAATAACCCACAGCTACTTGATTGCATGTGGACTGTGGCATTTAGAGATAAAGTCAACACTCAAGCTTTTTATGCTCTTAAAGATTTTTCCCAAACTTTTTTTTTTTCCTTGTATGGCAAAACGTGGGATGCAAAGCATCAACCGGCTCCCATAGTGCACCCTATGTGTTCCCCCAGGTAAGTGGCATCTGACTATCATAGCCCACACCACCTTCATGCATTGCTCTTGTACTTCTTGTATGTCCTTACCTGAATGTTGTACTTCAAAAACAAAAAAACAAGCAGACAATTTTTACTCTCTTGACATTTAACTGTTTCAATCTTTTAGAATTAACTAACAAAATGTCGTACACAGCTTCAAATGGTGCAGAGCATTTGTTTCCCTGTGCTGTTCCGTATTCTCTTCAAGACAAAAATCAAAAAGTCTAACCGTGAAACAGCTTCAACCAATCATTTTGCATTTAAAATTTGGACAAAGCCTCTGTGACTTGTTGCCTCGTCCATCTGCTTAAGATTTGAGTTTAAGGTTTTTAGCCACTAGGTCTATGGATAAAATCTTAGACCGATGTGTGCAGGTGCAGTGGGTTGCCATGTCTCGGGTGACACGTGATCATCGATACACAAAAACTAGTTGTTCAAGTTAAGTTCTAAAGTGTGATTTTTAATTCATTTTTTTTCTACTTTAGAGTTTACATTGATATTCTGTTTCCGCATACACACACACACAAAAAATTCTTAAAACAGGCTAGAAATTTATAACTATTGCAAAATTTTCAAGGTTATTGGGAACAGACAAACATCTACAAGACATATCACAGCTCCTTATTGTTTTTTTTTTTTATTTGTCTTACTGATACCTAAAAGATGGAATTGTACAATCAAACTATTTTCTTTTAAATCTGAAATAAAAGCATCCTACTTATTTTAGCATTGTAAAAAAAAGAAAGTTAATTCCCGTCAGAAGTTTATTGATACATTCTTTACTGCAGCTACACAGGGGTCTTTTTTTATTTTATTTATTTATTTATTTCAAACAAGTTTTTTTGTTTGTTTTTTTTAACAGAGAAAAACGTTTGAATACATAACTAAGAACAAAAATAATTTCTTTACTACTTTTCTGTTTGAAAGGAGTAAGAAGAAGTGAACACTTTCCATGAAGAACCTCAGTTATTACAATAAGGAACAGCGGAGACGTCACACGGTGTGTTGGAAATGCGTATTCTGTCTGAGTTTTTATTATTACTATATTATTATTTATTATCTGGTCGGGTCTGCCCGCTGTTGCTGTTGCTCGGTCATCGGTGGCCGGATAGAGCAAATAAACGCCTCTCGGCTGCCGTGTATTTCACGGAAGTCAGTGAATCCAATTAGATTTGTTTTGAGAGCGACATCCAGCAGCAGCAGCAGCAGCAGCAGCATGGCTCCTCCACCTGCAGCTCTCCTCTCTGCGCGCTCTCACCTTAATGGGGCCGAGATATCACAGAGCAAAACGCACCATCTGACAACATTGACACCTTGTGGCCGTTTGTTTCCAACACGACCCCAGGCAAAAAAAAAAACAACAAAAAAACTCATCATCAGCCACATATCAGATCAGACACGGTCGGTTGTGGAGAACTGTGATGCATAACTAATGAGCCCAAAAGTCAGGAAGTGCTCTTATTAAGTCGTCATTTATTCCGATGCTCCCACTGGGATGAATAATGATGGCACAGGCAGTCCTCTGATTGGTTCACTACGGCAGCCTATAGAGCTTTCCAAAAACCTCAGAAAGAGAAAACAAACAAACAGAAAGTTTTAACAATATAAGAATAAAATGTCACCTGGTTTTCTCTTATTTTGTGTAGCATATTTGATATGGTAATGTATAAAAAAGTGTTTTCCCCTTTAAAGGTTTCTTGTGATTTTTATTTTTATTTATGTATTTGTTGTTGGGGTTTTTTTTGTCCCGTTTAATGCTTCAGATCATCTGGCAAATTTTTTAAATCAAAGATAAACTGATTGAATTGGTTTATTTTCAAATGAAAAAATTATTTATTAAGGGAACAAAGTTATCAAAACCAAAAAAAAAAAAAAAAGAAAGAAAAGTAATGACCCCCCTCAACCTAATAACTGCTTGTGCCACCTTTAGCAGCAACAGCTGAGTTTGAGTTTGAAAAATTCAAACTCGGTCTTTTACATCTCTGTGGAGGAATTTTGACCCACTTGTGTTTGCTGGATTGGTGAATATATGACATGTGGCCTCTTTAAGGTTATGTCACAGCACTTTAGTGTATGCTTTGATTAGGCCACTCAAAAGCCTTTTTCTTTTTCTTTTTTTTTCTTCATCTGGACTTGGTCATCCATGTCCTGAAGCATCAAATGAGCTCTGGGTAATCACACCATTTTGTTTAGCTTTTTTTTTTTTACTATTCCAGACATAACAGGAGCCATCTTCCCAAAAAAAAGTTTCAGTTTCATTTCGTGGGTACTCAGAATACATGTAAAGATCTCAAGAAGTTTTTCTATCCTTTAATTTTTTTTCCCTGAAGTACTATTTTTTAAAATTTGGAACTCTTCTAGTCTCTTTCTCGTAGTTTAACAGTGAACTTTGACATGAACAGAAACAAGTTAATGTAGAGTCGGTTACTTCCTGACTCTTTTGATGAGTCATTGTTGCTCTCTTGGAATAATCTTGGTTGGGCTTTGACTCATGGCAGGGTCCACCCCGGCTCCATGATTTCCTTATTTGTTGATAATTTGTTCACACCGTGTCCCACATGAGTCCCAAAGCCTTTGCAGACTCGCAGATGTACATTTCTTTGAGTCCGAGCGTGTTGCATAGAGAGAGCTTTCAACCAACGTTCATGTTTTCAGAGTTCGGCTATCTGATAGTAATCAGGATTGGGTGCAGCCAGTAAAACTTATTTTCCAACCCCCAAATATCTAAGTGCAACCTGCATTGAAAGAATTTACTACAATCACATCCGTTTCCTTTGTGTGTGTGTAGCATCTTGACATGACACGTGTGACATTAAACTGGCATCATATACCGTATGTTTCACTTGAGTCGACAAGTCAGTACCACCCTTTTCTCTCATGGAGGCATATTTGGGTTTGCATGGTATGATGTTGGTTGCCATGGAAAACCTTAAAACCGTTTTTTTGTCTTTAGATGGTTTTTTTTTTTTTCCTGTTGCATCTCGCTGAGCGTTGCACTCGCGTTTCTCACTGTCACTTGCTGCCGTTCAGCTAATGACATGAATAACTTCTGAGGTTGTTGAGAAAGCAGCTTATCAAGCTAGATGTTGATCATTTCTTTACCAAT
This sequence comes from Poeciliopsis retropinna, assembly GCA_010277075.1. Lineage (NCBI taxonomy): Eukaryota > Metazoa > Chordata > Actinopteri > Cyprinodontiformes > Poeciliidae > Poeciliopsis > Poeciliopsis retropinna. The sequence goes on along the minus strand of VMRM01000027.1, from coordinate 2,242,304 downwards.
AAGCAAATTAGTATCAGAAACTCCTCCATCAGAGGGCAGATGAGTTTATGCATTCCAGAAAGCAGCTTTCTGGGCAGCACACAAGTTTGTTAAAGATATTGATTTTCGATATCATAGAGCTAAGGAATAAGAATTTATCCATCCTTACCAGTCACCCTCAGCCCATAATTGTAATCAAACTATTTGAATGATAACAATAAATGCACTAAATATATTGCAAAGTGGTGTAAACACTGCATGTGATCTTGAAGACAAAATGTCTTGGTTCCATCGGCCACATCAGTGAATGCCGAGAAGTTTCTCACTCCTCTCCCCCTCTGTTGCAAACAGCATTCTTATGATAATGGAATAATGCTGCTCCTTAGTTAATTGTGTATAGGCGATAGTGGTGGGCACCTATTGTTGCGGGCTCACATGGAGCTAAAGGAAAAAGCTGGAGGGGATTATCTCCTTTATGGAACTCCTCAGATTCCTCCCCGACTCATAACTTATTCAGCATGTTAAATGTTTGTTTTTGTGTGATTTGCAGAGCATGTTGACGGGTCTATTGGTTGGATCCATGTGTTTATTAAGAGATTAAGAGATTTTTTTTTTTGTAAAAGTTGCCTCTCTCGCAGGCAAACAAAACCAAACACGTTTATAAGTGGCTTAAGCGCTTCCAGAACAAAAGCTAGAGAATGTCCAGCCGGTTTATGACATAATGTTTGTTTAACGTGTCCAAAACAAATTTAAATAATCTGGTAAAGAAAACGGGACACCAACTGGGCATTTGTTGGACACTTGTTGATTGAAATCAATCTTTAGCATGCAGTTCAATTAATACATGTTTGCTACAGCAGAATGTTTTTTTCCCCACTTACATATGTACAGACAAGTTCAACTTGCAGTCCTTTTTAAAAGATGACAGATAAAATTATAAAATTGAATAACTTTTGTCGTGTTCCCTTTTTCTATTTATTTTTTATTTTTTAAAGGACCTTCACTACACGTAGGCATGTTCAAAAGTGTCAAATCACTTCATTTGGATTGAAGAGAGGGGCAAAAAACTCACTGATTGAATTCAAAAGTTTTCCTAATTTTGGGGTAAATAAATAGTTTTAGTTGAATATTGTGATATTCTGGGTATGTTTCCTCGCCGTTGGGAGGAGTTACTTGGATCTGGGAAAAAGGCAACACCAATCCATACCTCGTTCCAGTTGCAAATTGGAAACCAGTTGAATTTGTGTGTTTTTTCTAGTGAACAATAAGGCTGTCTCACCAACTGTTGCATGATGCAAGTGATTAAAATGAACAAAAAGCAACTAACAGCTCACTCTGCACTCAGATGCTTAAATTATTTGATGATGGGTTTTTTTTTGTCAACTCTATCAGCTCTGAAACGTATTCTGTGACCCATTTTTTTCTGCGACTAAAATGTGCCCTTACTTCATCACTGGGAATAGGATAGAAAAAATTGTGAATTATGTTGTGGGTTTCTTTTTTCCTTTACAGTATAACTTGAACCTCCAGTAAGTTGTTCTTGATGGTGTGGCACACTCAGTTGCACATTCATAAACTTTGTGAATGGAGCTAAAATGCAAGCTGAAAGCAATGAACATTCTAACATTGCTTTCTTTTTTTTCACTTTCCTTTTCATTGTTTGCAGGTGATCTACAGAAGTTGGAAGTTAGATTTGTGAAAATGATCCTTCACCGTGGTCAATCTGTGAATCAGTAAACTGAGCAAGTACATTTGTGCACTCCACAACCAGGCTAATTTTAAATTTGTGAAATTGATTTATTTCTGTTGTGTCAGCTTCTGTTGTCAGCGTTTAAGCAACAGAAACTTATGTATTTATTAAGTAGGATAAAGAATTAAATGTAAAACCGTAATTTGGTTGAGCAGAAAATAAACTAAAAGAAAAACAAGATGTGACACAGAGGTCGAACCTCTAAGTCTCTGTAAAAAAAAAAGGCAAAATAGAGAAAATATTGTTCAAATGAGGCAGATTTCTTTTGATCTCCAAAATTGGGCAAATGACTCCATTCAGAGTAACAACTGAAAAGTTTAAAAGAACTGAAACTTTGCTGATAAAGCCTGAACGAGAAACCAGGATTTAAAGCTTCTTCAGTAAATCCAGAATTAACAATAGTTAGTCATATTTTTTGGAGAGGTGACTTTGACTTTAGTAGTCACACCCAACCTTTGTTAGAACCGGAATCAGGAATTACTCAGAATTCGTCTGACAATATTAAGTAGGCCAAAATATCCCAAAAAGTAATATATCATACACAAATTGATCAAAAGGAATACAAAGCCTGTCTCATATTTGGCAAAAAGAAAAAAAGAAAAAAAAATCCACTTTCACTACATCGACTTCTCAGGATTTCTACTGAATTTTTTTCCATAAAACAAAAACTCCTGTTATCCATTAGCTGCAACATATTAGTATCCAATATTAGTGGATAGCCATCCAGTAATAATAAAGTCATTGTATAAGTCTTTGGGTTAAATCCATTTCAATTGAAATTCAAAAATGAGATCAAATTCGTTGATGCACTTTCCTTCAAACTGTATGCTGGGAACTCAACTTCAATCAAAACATGTACTGTCGCTTTAAATTCCAGTTGCTTTATGAATATACTTGTATCTGATGCTACAGCTGCAGCTAATCATCTCAGCTACGATATTCCTCTTTCTCGTTAGCTGTGAGCTAGCTATGATTTTCCAAACAGTGACGATTGATAATGGCTCCTTTTTGGTTCACAGACCAAACAGCTTGTTAATAAATTATCTGCTTTTATTTGGCATAATGTAAATTTCCTGAGAGTTCCCTGTTGAAAGGCCTAAGTTCTTATCGCCATAGCAACGAGTGGAATCTTTATTGCAGTCCACAAATAAGGTAGGAATGTGATGTACTTACAAAGTCATTTTTTTCACAGTCGTGTTGCCTGTATTTGTAAAATGCAGGCAAGTAATATGATTTTATCTTTAAAAAAAAATTAAATTGGAGTATTAAGACAAAAAAAAAAACCAAAAACAAAAAAACAACAACAACAGAAACGAGCAAAAAAAGGATCATGCTAACCTAACTGAATTAACTGTTACTGGGTCGTAGGAGCTAAGCTAACTAGCTTGGAGACATCAAATTATATTCAAGTTTAAAATATCATATTTAATTAGGCAAAATTTCACAAATACAAAAAGCTACATGATTTTTTTTGTGTTTGTGTGTATATATGCAAAGCAATGTTATTGTAAGAAAGGGGGTGGGATATATTTAGGTAGCACATCTTTTTCTTACCAGTACACTGACCTAGCTATAAATGAAAGCAGAGCTAATACTAATGGGTTGGTTTGAGTTTGGATCATTTCTGCAAACTCCAGAGCCAGTTTATTTTGGCCATTGTGTTTAGTTTTGCTTATAGAAGCATCATTTTGTGTTGGTGTAGTAATCCGTTGATATTTACTGTGCTTGTATCAAAATATTACGTGATCCAATTGTTTTTGAACTATTTAGCAGTGCTATTTCAGTAGTGGGGCACTTTGTAGCACTGTTGCCTTTCAGCAAGAAGGTTCTGGATTTGAATCCCTGCCTGGGGATTTCTGGTTCTGCCTTCAATGTTCTCTCTGGGTACTCCAGCTTGCTCCCAGAGCCCAAAAACATGACTCTTAGCTTAGCTGAATACTCTAAAATGACTCCTACATGTGAGTGTAGGCATGCATGCATGGCTGTTTTGTCCTTGTGTTTCCCTGTGATGGACCCAGAGACCAATCCACCCAATGACCACTTGAGATAGGCTGTGTCCCCAACCCCCGTGTCCCTTGCAAGGACAAGCAGGTAAAGACAATGGGTGGATTTCAGTACTTTCTGAGAGAAGTGAAGCACCCTTTTTGTTGCTGGGAAAGATTTTCTGGTCAGTATTTGTGTTTTTGAGAGCAAATGTGTGCAGTTATTTAACTGGCAGCAGGATTACTGTGATTATTCTTTATAAACACTTTAATTCAAAACTTCTTTTTTTTCCATAAAGTATTTCATTCCTACCTTTTGGGGATCTTATTAAGATATTCTACAACAGTCAACAAGTGACTTCGCAGACACATGGGTGACTTACAAAAGACCAAAACCCATATAAGTGTGTTTTTTGTTTTTGTTTCGTGTCATTTTCTATGCTTGTGTTGCTTTTGTATTTTGTGCAGTCTTTATATTATTGGGTTGGCTCTTGGTCTTCAGGGTTAATTTTCTTATGCATTGCACCTTTTTATGTTTCTGCTATGTTTGTGGTTTTAGTTGAAGCTCTGTGCTCTGAAGCCAACTATGACGGCGCAAAAAGCAGTTTTGTGACCACACATGCAGTGATTTAGTTTTGTCTGAATGAATCCAGAAACCATCAATACCACATGAACTTTTCCCCCCCATTTCAAGAAGAAATTTTAAAGTGTTTCGTTGTGATTTTTTTTTTTTTTGTAGAACTACACAAGTTAGCACAACAAATTCTATAAAGTGCGAGAAAAGTTATGCAAGGTTTTTCATGGCATTTGTGGAGAATTTTAAATGACAGGTCCAATGAAAGTATCTGTCCATCACCCAAAAATGTAAAGAATATGAGCTAAACCGTCAAGCTGGGCGGGGAGAACTTTAATCAGTGAAGCCGGAGAAGCTGGCAAAAAAAGAAGCTATCAGTGCAAAACAAGACAAAACAAAAAGCAAAATAGACATGATTCCAGTTTGCAAAAATGCTGCTTTTTTTGGCATTATGCTGTGGGATAGAGGGCTGAATACATCAACATACTAACTGCACTTTTCAGATTTTCGACCACTTTTTATCCTCTTCTTTCTACTTTACAAACAAAGTACTTTTTGGAATTAAATGCATGAAAATTTGAAGTTTTAAAGTGGAAAAATGTACTTGTTTTTGTTGGGTTTGTTTGTGATTTAATCCTTGAAATATTTGCATGCTGTTCTTTTGTCTGTTTCCAGCTGTTTCTAATATTTCCTGTAGTTTATATCTATTTTAAGCAATTCTTTTTGTCATAATTCCCCTCCCAGAAATATGATTTGGTTTTTTAATTCTAAATATACATCAGGTAAAACTTTGTGATTTAATGATTATTTATTTATTTATTGTATTAAGCATTTTTACTTGATCGATCAGCTTATCTAAGGGTGGCAAAACCTCCTGTTTTACTTTGCTCTTGCGTCGTGGACTTTCGTGGAGAGGCGTGTGTCCTCAAAAAGGTTGCGCGTTTTAGGCGACAAAATCAGCCCCGCAAATGCGGAGCGGTGGACAAACGGGCGATTCCTTCAACTTTGTCCGAATTTAAACTGTGAAAATACTTCCTGTCTCCGAAGCGTCCGTCCGAAATAGCGGACATTTCCTGCTGAAATCGGATGCGGAGAGTGCACCTTTGCGCAGAGGCTGGTTTTATACCGAGCGGCTCCTCTGGGTGCACAAAGACAGCGGCTCGCAGAGGAACTTGTTCAGAGCGAACCGGGGACGCTGGGAGGCGAAATCCTCAACCTCCGGAGTCCGAATTGCAGCAACCTCGCTGTTTACCTCCTGAAATCCTCTATTCTGCTCCCCCGTCTCAACGACACAAGGTAAGGAGTTGTTTTAGAAGCCTTTCGGCGGTAACGGAGCGCCGCGGAGCGGGTTAAATCCTCTTCGCTCTGGCTTCGCGAGCGTGGTTGTTTTTGCAGAAAATGGCGTCATCGCCCTCTTGTTTCTGCTTGGCCGCGGCGGGGAGAGGAGTAGTTTCAGCGACTTGTGGCGGCGCGCACACGTCGCGCATACTTCCTTAAAGGCAAAAATCGCGTACTGCGACGTCTTTTGTTCAACAATAAGGCGTTAAATTGCGAAATACTTTGCGTTTAGGCTCGGCAGAAGGACGCGCAAAGATGGAAGGGTCACCGGTCCTGTGCGCCAGGCTGCTTCTTGGAAAAGGTGGCACGGAGCCGCTAAACGCAGCGTTTTACGACGGCTCGAGAGCCATCCAGATGACCGCGAATGATTTAGCGTTTTCCCCACGACGTTGATGGATATATTTATGTTAGCCCTGCTCCGTATCTTTGTGTATAATTTACTCGGGTTAGCTCGTTTTTACGCCGCACTCCCCTGCCATGCTGCAATCGTTCCGAGGGGCCTCTCTCTCTCACACGGCTTGAAAAGGTGCATTATACCCTTGGCTTTTCCCTCTGATCAAATGAAGCTGCTCCTTTGTTGCTGGAAATAGCGGCTACAATATAAGCGTGTAAAAGGAGATTTTCGAGAGGGGGGGGAGGGGGGCTTTGGAGGAGGTGGGGGGGGCCGATGCAAATCGTGCCATGAGAAACGGCGACCTGCCCCTGCGCTCTGGTTTTGCAGCTGAACCAGACGAGGACGTGCTGAATGAGGTGGGAATAATAATTTAAAAAGTCCCCTGGATGAATCGCAGACTTTTCCTCTAAACTACATGGGGAAGTCCAGGCGCTGCGCAATGATTGTGTTGCCGCTTTGCGCAGAGAAACGGTGGCAGCTGCTGTAACCGCCGCCGAGCGTTTCACCGCGATATTTTTTTTCTCTTTTTTTGTGTGTCCTTGTTGGCCAGCCTTTTGTAAATAGTTGAGGACTCTAGGATAAAAGAGCACAATAGTATTCAAGCGGGCCCTTTATGGCCTGTGAATGTGGTCCTAAGTCCCCACTCCGACAGCTACGTGTATGCGTCCTCGCTCTGGCCACCACACATCCAGCACAGCGAGGCCACTGGCTCTCGCCTGTATCCGCTCTGCTTGGTTCCTCCTGTGCCACAGAAGTCGATGCCTGGTCGTGCGCTCAGAGCTGCAACGCAGGTCAGCACAAAATCGAAGCAATCCACGGAACATCCTCGTCGCAATCGCTTTTTTTTTTTTTTTTGTAATTAAGTTTTCAGAGTTATGCAACAGAATTGCCGCTTCACTAACCTGAAACCCATCACCGAGCGTGGATGTGTTCGCGTGAAATATCAGGGAGATCGGAAAGGACCTCGCCGCGATCGCGTTGAATTAAAAAAGATCTGTCATTTGCAAATCACCCAGTGCCATTTGCGTCACAGCCCGCGGCCTCGCAAGCCCATGGGGGGCGATGGAGTTGCAAATGGAGACTGTATGTGTGTGCTGACGCTGCCCCAGCTGAAAGGGGAACCAATAGACATGGACTCGGGCGGCAGCGATCGCCAGCGCGCCGCCACTGTCGGGCTGTGCACAGTCCTGGGATTCCGTATCAACGCGGAAGATCGCGCAGTTTTATTCTGGGTTTCGTCGGGCTTTCCATGGCTTTGGCCGCGATGCGTAAGTGGATCTTACACACAGGGCTTAAAGCTGCTACGGAGGCCAGTCGGAGAGGAGTAGCCGATATGCGTGTCCTGTTCTCTTCCCTCATGGTGATCGCTGCATGTGGCCTCTGAGAACTCGCTCTTTGCTGGATAACTGTCTTTCCACTGGATCGTGATGATGTGGCCGTAAAACCTTTATTACCAGCGCAAAAATCGCTCGGATATTTTATGACTCGAGCGCCGGTTCGGTCACTTTTTCTCATGTTTTTGTCAGATTCGCGACGCGCCACAAGTTTCTGCTTTGAAAATGAACGGGGCGTATTTTATCCAGGAAGGTTGCATTTGTTGTCGATGCGCTTTTGGGCACTGCGCATGGTTTCATCCACCGGACCTAAAGGAGGCGGAAAATCACAAAATTCTCTAATGCAAGTTAATTAAATGTGGATTAACTTCAGTTACAATTTTCAGTAAGAATTTTTATAAATGGCCATAATACGCTCGTATGTGTGTGTTTTAAATTAGGTTTAACTTAGGATTTGAAGAAAAACGTTGCATCATGTCCTAAATTTAACTTTTCTTTCTCATTTTGTCACATTACAGCCCTAATGTATTTTATTGATTTTTCAACTGAAAGACCCACAAAGTAGCACTATTTATGTATGATTTTAAAAAAGTAAAATATGAAAAGTGTGGAATGCATCTGTAACCATACCCCTTTGCCCTGATTCACTTAAGCAAGACGCAGTGCAACCATTTTCTCCTATAGTCTCAGCATTGCTAAGTAGATTCCACCTGGCTGCAATTTAAATAATCTCAGTTTAAATGCAGGTGTTCTGGTGATACTGGAGAACAAAAGGGATTGTGAATACCGAAACATCAAATAGCACAGTGATGAAGTTGGGGAAGTTTAAAGGAGGGTTCGGGTCTAAAACAAAATCACAAGCTTATGGGAAAAGACTGCCACATCTGCAAACCTACCAAAATATCTGATCTGAAATGCCAGATAATTACAGCATTGATCATGGAATAATAAAAAAGACACAGCAAGTGAGTGGAATGTCTTAGTGTGGTCAAAGGAGTGTGAAGTTGAACTTTTTGACCTAGACTTTATTTAGCAGAAATCAACGACTGGATGTTACCCCTATGGTGAAACATGGTGATGGTAATATCATGCTGTGGGGATACTTTTCTTCAGCGGGGACAGAGGAGCTGTTATAAGCTGATCAGAGGGATGGAGCACAATCCTAGAAGAAAAACTGCTGGAGAGGTCAGAAAACTGGGTCTGAGGTGGAGGAACACCTTTTAGCATTACAGCAGCCGTAAAGATTCAGAGCTACACTGAAATGTTTTATATCAGTGTTTTGGAATGGTCCAGACCTAAATCAATGGCAGAACTTTATGAGTATTGTTCACAAACACACACACACATCTGAGTAAACTTGTGCTATTTTTCAAAGTATAATGCCAAACAACTTTTGCCTTTGGATGTGCAAAACTGCTAGTCAGACGCTTTCAGGCTTGGCACTGCTGTTGCAGAAAACCAGGGTTTTCCAAACTATTTACTCAGATAGGTTGAGAAAAGAGAGGTCACATTTTTCCAATTTTTAGTCATAAAAAATGTGAAAACCTTGTACATCATTCCCTTCACAATGATGTGCCACTTTGTGCTGGTCTATCATATCAAACTTCCCGAATGTACATTGAAAATGTAATGTGATAAAAGTAAGATAAGTTCAAGGTCTGTTTCCTAGAACACAGAAGAGCCATAACTTTAATAACTGTGGAGAGAATTTATGGTGAAATTTAAGAAGGATTCGGATACGTGTTGGTGCGACTTAAGGGACTAATACTTTATATACAGTGTTTTATATTTCCACTAGGATTAAGACTTTTAATTTCTTTGTCATAAGATTAACTTGACACAAAAGCAGCAGCAAGGACTTCCTGCTTTGTCTGAGTTCAAATCTTGCAGTTGTTAGTTTTTGTTTTGCAGCAGTCCACTTATGTCATTGTGTGATTCAGTCAGTTTAATGATGTATTACTGCGTTCAGTCAATGAGTCAGCCTGTCAGACCCATGAGCAAGTGTAGTCATTCAACAAATCTATTAACCTGCCAGCCCCATTACTAGTCTGCGAAGCAAACAGAAGCACATGTGGTGAGGGATCCACTCAGCCAGGCAACTAGAAAATCAGCATCTGGCTCTCAGTTAGTAGGTCAGCTAGTTGTTCAGCGTGCACACTCACTAAACAGCCCGGCCGAACTGATATGTTGATGTTTCAATGGTGAAGGGGAACTTTGTTTTGGGCACAGCTTAACCTCTCAACAAAGACCTGCCTCTTTTCCTTTCTCGCGATAGATGGGCCTCTAATTTCTTAGAACTTCTTCTCAAGTCTGCTGTCACAACAGCATTAGCTCAAGATGGAGTTGCTTTAGGTAATATGAATTATTACTTTCCTGTATTTCACAAAATACAGCACCCATGTTTAAAATTTAGGTGTGATTTTTTTCAGAGCTGTGAATCTACACCTGGCCTGAAAATGCCCATTATGCACATCTCATGGCTATATTTATTTAAATCTGTGCCTGTGCTCCCTTTACACATTCTCTGCTGCTGCATCTCTATATGCTGGGTCTGTGCATAATTTAAAGTAACACTGGACAATGAAACTCCATTTGAAAAGTCTCTCTATACATTTAAGTATAGATTTGTTGCTGTGTTTGGTTCCCACTGTTCTGTCTGTGTTCCTCGTCTTAAAGTTTAAACAAAGAGCTGACTTTGGATTTCCTTTTGACACTATCTCTTTCAGTCCGGTGACCTTTGAACAGATAAAAATGGAAAGGTAAAGAAATTTAATGATAAAATGACAAATAATACTCATTTGAGTTGTTGTACACCTTTCAGGATGGACTTCAGACATTGATAATAAGGTGCATCCTGCTCCAGTACAATTAGTACATTTTATTTCATAGCATGGGGCTATGACCAACACGTTTAGTCAGTGTTATGTTCATTTGTTTTAGCACTGATTAAATTTATTCTTCCTACTGTGGTGCTCATAGTATTGAAACTGCCAACAAACAATTGACACATAGCAAGTTGTTTCTTGACTACATGCTTTTTCAGATTATACATTTCTTCTTGACAGAATTTGAGGGGTTAATTTCAACTGGTTGGTTTTGTCTAAAGTTTTTAGGTATATCCCAGATCCAGGCTTTGCATTACCTTAATGTTGGCCAACTTTATTCATTTACAAACAGTTTTGATTCATATCCAGTCTCCTGTTGTGAGTCAGTGTGAGAGTTTCAAACTTAAAATATTGTACCAATTTTTAAGCATGGTGGTGGCTGCCTTATGATGAGGATTTGTTTTGTGTGCAGGTTACACCAATAACAGGCAGGGCAACTTAAGATTCTTAAGTTCCTGAAATCACAAGTTAAACAGCTAAAATTTTCTTACAATTTTGTTTGCCAGACTTTAACAATGATCCCAGACACACAAAATCTGCTTCTGGAAATGATCAAGACGAACATTAAGATTTTGGAATCTTAATGTTTCCATTAATGCAATATATGGACTATACTCTAAATTTCACCCAAGAAGACTCATCAACTGCTTATTCCAATGTAATGTCAGGACCTTGCTGTTTGTTTCAGAAAGTACTAGATCAGGGTACAATTTGCTTAGGGATATTTAATTAAACATTTTTTGGGGTTTATTTACTGTATGAATAGCAGCCTATATGTATAACTTTGCCCTTGAGTAGATTAAAATAAATCCACAATAAATTCAAACAATTCAATAAAGATGTTAAAAGCATATGCGTCTAAAATAAAAATTATGGCCATGACCGGAATTATGTTATTTACATTTTGTATCAACATTTTAACATCAGCTTGTTTTCAGTTCAGGAAGTCACCTTTCACTTCAAACCAACATGCAGAGGATGTGATCATGTGTGATGTGTTGCAACTTGGTGAGCATTTTGGTTACTGCTTGTAGATTGGACATGAGGATATATAGAATTTATTCAACGCACACAGTGTAAAATCGACAGCATAGAATGAGTTGTTTACATAACCTCGCTCAAAGTGCCTATATTTATAAAAGCCCTATTTGCACTTGTAGCGTACATTGGCACTGGTGATGTAAACCCGCCATCACATCACACGAACAATGCCCAAACTGCCGGATTCAGTGACTGAGTGCCGAGCGTTTGTAATATCAAGCAATGTGGATGTGTACCAGTTGGCTACGGCGCTCTCTGTACTGTCCTGTGGCCAGCTGGTATCAGTGGCGTGTCTGCCAGCTGTCAGCATCATGTCACAGCGTATCTTCCTGTCAGACTGCCTCTGCTCAGCCGCAGGAAATACATATCAGAGGACACTGATTGCTGCCACACATCTCTTGGCCGAAGAACCAAACCCACAGTTTCCTCTGTTATTGATAAACTGATATGCTGAGGTAATCATAAGCACATAGGCCAAATAAAATAACTAGAGGTTTTCTATTTACGTTGGAAGAGACCAATTTCTTCGGTTGGCTCTCAACATAAAACAGCTGATTTGCCTTTTAGAATAACAGTTGCTTAAGACTGGTCAACACACCAATACATTATTTTCTGGCTGACGCAAACAAAACCCCAGGAGATGGAAGCTGATATTAGGTGTATTTGTGAAATGTTGGGCACTGGTGGAGTAGATTGTTTTGTGGTATAAATTTAGCTTTAAATGGATCACACCTGTGGGGTAATACATTCAATGAGATGACTGTAGGCACAGAGTCTTAATGTTGTTTTGCCTGGAGCTGGATACATTGTTGGTTGGTGTATGGGAAATGTGAAGATAGCCATTTAACTTGCAGTACCTTGCAACAAGTATTAACTTTATCACATTTTGTTGACCAGCTCGCTATAGAGCATCATTATAAACTGGAAGGAAGATGATACATGTTTTTCAAAGTTTATTATAACAAAGTACAACAGACATTTGTGTGTACTCAATAGAAATACATTTTACTTCCCCTGCAACTTCAAGTCATTTATAAAATAGGACATTTTTGCCAATTTTTTTTTTTTTTTAAATGCTTCAAGATCAGTCAGATTGGATGGATAGCATCCATTAACGTCAGATATCAAAACCTGCCACAAATTCACATTTGGATTCAGAACATAAATATGCCTTTTAATAACATGAAAGTTTTTTCAGGGAGACAGTTAAGTGGTTATGTTATTGTTGACACTGAATTTTAAGTCATTTTCTCTCTGAGCAGTTAGCATTAGCAGCAGTGTTAAATCTGTGTTTTTCTCAGATTATCCAGTATTTTGCTCCATCCGTCTTCCTATCAACTGTTGCTGTGGCTCAGTGGTCTTAGTAACTGTCTTGCAATTGCAAATTTGTGGGTTCTGCCAGATTCCTCTCGCTGGTCACATGCACAATTCACTAACATATGTTTGCTTTTTGGGAGACACTCAAAAGTATATAGTGCTTTTATCATGACTAGAATAGCACAGTGTTCTGTCAATTCATTTATCATAACGTTGGAGTCGGTGTAACTGCCTAAGAAATGCATTCTCACAGGATGATGCTATCACCATGACTCACAGTGCTGTGTTCAGGGTACATTAGTTTTCCTCAGAACTACTTTAGCATACAGGCGAAAAGTGAAAATTTGGTCTAATTTGACCAGAGCAGCTCTCCACTACATGTGTCCCCTATGGGTCATAGCAAAGACTACAGAAACGTTTTTGATTTTCTCTTGCTTTTTTTCCATGAAGTTTAGATTACTGGTTTCCACCTGTAGTTGTTTCCTGATGAACAATTCTCCCACCTGAGGTGTTGTCCTAAGACTTACTCATTTTGTCTTTTATAAAGCTGTTTTAAAACATTATATATTTGCCTTCCACTTCACAATAGTGCTGATTTGTGATGGGGTGTAACATGACCAAAGAAGAAAAAAGAAAGGGGCGTGAATACATTTGCGTGGCACTATAGTAAAGGAGCCTTGTGAGTCTAAGAAGTTCAATGATCTCAAGATTTCTTAAGTGTGATTTATCTGGCATTCCAGCCACGTCTCACTTAGTTTCATCTTTTTCTGCCACATTAGCCATTGTTCCAGTGTTTTTCTGATCAGCAGTTGTTCATCAGTCTTTTCAGAGAAATCAGTGAAGAAATGTCTCATTCAAACCTGCTGTTTTATTCACCTAATCATCGACACTTTGTTTTTTGTGCAAAAGAACATTTTCTCCTTCAGTGATTATGTGAACAGGTCCATTAAAGTTCATTGTAATCGAGATACCCTCCTCTGTTCCACTGGGAGGTCAATCTTATTGATATGACATTTTTAAGTATTTCTAATTACATTTAAGAGAGCATCAAGGTAAAAAAAGAGTTTGGGTCAAAGAGCAAACTCTTGGCATTCTCAATTCATAAGTTTTAGCCCAGGACACCTTCTCTTTTATTGCCTGAGTTATAACCAGACTCTACTTCATAACCATGGCTGTCTGTTGCCATGGAAATGGGAGAGTCCCTTGCGTTATGTCTGTTAGTGTATTATTGGTGAGGGTCTGGCTAAATTCAATTGCTTCTAATCTTTGTAGTACATCTAAGCCCTTAAATAAGTCATTTCTGGCTGTGTTGTACGCTTTGAGATGGTTCACTCTGGAGGGTTTCATTTCCAGCAGCTTGTCAGATTTTTTTATTTTTTATTTTTTAATGAAATACCTCTCAGCAAAGTAATTAGCTCCTGGTGGTCTTTGTTTGGCATTTGCAACCTTCTGGATAGCGCTGTACATTTAAATCAGACTCAGGATCCCAAGATAAATCAGTTTGTTTATTACTGTTTGCTGATGCTGTGAATGCAGGTAGTACGGCAAGTTCTGAGTCACTTAAGAAACTCGGCTTTACTAAGACGTTCCCCAATGCACAGAGATTTTCATTAGGCTAAACTCACTCATCTGTAGGCATTTCCTTAAGCAACTTATTCTTGATCAAAAGTGAAGCAGGGGACTACAGAATCCATCAGGTGAACACTAAATTCTTCAGTCTGTCATCAGGAGGCACAGAGCTTTATTGACCCCAAAGTATTAACATGTATTAATACTTACTAAGCAACAATCAAGGTTGGTAAATACATTAAAATCTATCTTTTGTTAAAATGTCCTCCTAATTTATTTAGGGTTTTTTCCCCAAGCTTTTAAGTGGCAAAACTATTAACTGACGTATAATGGTATCCTGGTTTTCTGTTTTTTTTTTTTTTTCTAAATATCTGCCTGACATAAACACTCTTGGACCTGTCATAAAGGCCACATGGGCACATTCCCAGGGGACCCAGCATAAGATTTTCATATTCTGACTTTTTTTTTTTTTTTTTCTTTAGGGAAGAAAAAGGCCAGTATTTTGAAAGAGTGGTTCTTCAATAAGAGTGAGCTGTGAATTTCCAAAACATGATTGACCATGTTCCATTGTGACTGGAGATCGTTTTGAAGAGCCAAAATTGTCTTTCTTCAACTGATCAACATGTGAAGCAAGATCAAATTTTAAACAGATTGAGAATCAGTTTTATTGTGCCAATAAAAAGTTGTTAGAAAGGTTGAAAGAGGAGAGTATGAGGGGTAAATCACTTCTTTTAGAGATGATGGTGAAGAACTTGGTGTATAACAGGTGATTATTGCGGTTTGTAGGGTAGTTGTCTCGGATGAATGTGGCTCCAATGTAAAGGAGCCACATTCTTTGAGTGGTCTGGAGCTTTGAGTGGTCATTATGACAAATCAAATCAAATCAAGTCAAATCAAGTTTTATTTGTATAGCACATTTCAGCAGCCAGGCATTTCAAAGTGCTTTACATCATAACAAACATAAAAACACAAAGTCATGTAACATAGAATAAACAATCAAAACATTAATTTAGACGGCCATCAAATTTATAACTTGTTATCATTTTGCTAAATGTTTTGCTTTGTGCGGATCCTGATCTTTGACATACTTTCAGTCGTTTGATTTTAGACTGTCTATTAGCTAATTTTTACTTATCAACAAAGAATTTCCTATCAGTGTGAGGATTCTCCCTTATGGGGTATCCTCATTAAAAGAGGGGCTCTAGAAACACCTCTCTTGTAGAATTTAGTTGAAACAACTGGGCCTCTAACCCTCTGGGACTTTAGTCGCTGTTTGACAAGGACTCCAACCTGGACTTTAGCTGAGAAATATCAGCTGGGCCTCTAACTCTTTTAAAAGCGCTTAAAGTCTAGAATATACAGGGTTTCCAGTACGCGCAATGACCCTCAGTCACTCGTCACTTTTTAAAGAAGACATTAAGTCAAGTTCCATCATTAAATTTTCAATTGATTAAGTTTCAAATCCAACTCTAAACAGGTGGGTTTTTAGTTGTGATTTAAAGGAACTCAGTGTTTCAGCTGTTTTACAGTTTTCTGGAAGTTTGTTCCAAATTTTTGGTGCATAGATGCTGAACGCTGCTTCTCCTCGTTTGGTTCTGGTTCTGGGGATGCAGAATAGACCAGAACCAGAAGACTTGAGGGGTCTGGAAGGCTGATACAACAACAGCAGATCTTTATATATTGTGGTGCTAAACTGTTCAGTGATTTGTAAACTAACAACAGTATTTTAAAGTCTATTCTCTGAGCTACAGGGAGCCAGTGGAGGGACTTTAAAACTGGTGTTATGTGCTCTATCTTCCTGGTTTTCTCACGAAAACCTGACGAGAAAACCGGCATAGAAATTCAGTGCATTTGCCGTTTTCAGAGGTTGGCGAACTTGTTCGCAGCAGTCAGATCCCAAAGGTTTTTAGTAACAACCAGAAGACTCAAATAAAAAGGGTTGTCAGGCTCAAGGATAGAGGAGTCGAGGCAGAATAACTTCTGAAGGGAAGAACTATAAAACTGTCTGCTCAGTTATCTTTACTTACTGTGATATCTTTGCTTTGTTGCTCTGTTAGCCTAATAACTGCATATCTACAGTTTGATCTATCGATGCCAGTTCATTACAAATGTTCATTTTCCTCTTCAGAATCAAGCTTATTATTTTCACCCTTTATTGCCACCTAAATAGCATTGATACGTCTTATTCATGCAGCCATGAGAGGTTTGTTTTCAATTAGTCCACTCAGTAAAAAGAAAGTACATCCTATGTGAATTCAAGCATTTTAAAGTATAAATGATGTGGCCTCTACTAGTTTTAAAAGTTATGTAAATATCACTACAAATGTTCAAAAGCATACACTGATAAGGGCCTACCAATTCTGATTTTGACTGAATAATAGAAATTTTTAAGGTATCTTAAATTGAAATAAATACATTTGAACAAATTATCTGTTTTGATGCTTCAAAGCACATTGTGCCTTTATCTTGATCTCATTAAATTAAAGTATATGGAAGTTATGCTGATGTTTGATGTTTATTGACCGTAGGCAAAGAAGTGAAGTTGTTTTGTTTTTTTATATTTGACGTATTAAATGACAATAGAAGAAAATGGTCCAATAAGTCAGCTAATTTCTAAAGTTGCTCTTAATGTTTTGCGAGATTTCTTCTTTGTCTAGAAAAAGTAATTCCAACAAGGTAAAATCTTGTTTTGAACAGAGTTCAGTCAAACTAACAACTTGCTTCACCTGTAGCATCTTTACCATTTTGAAATAGGATTTGTTGGTGATATTCTTCTCTGCTGCCACTGCATGGTTTTACACACTTCAAAATTTATGATATATGACACCCACAAACAGCAACCATCATTTGTTGTGTTTTTCTAACAGATACTCCATTTTACCTCCAGCAGACTGACATTTTCTCGTCTGTTCTCCAGTTGCGGATCCACTCCAGCTATTAAGTCAGAGCTCCATCATTTCAAATAGCCTCTGGTGTTGAGTTATTGCCTCGTAGTAATCTTGTGTATCATCAGTACTGAATGCAAGGATTCAGAAGTTGCCTGCAGGCTGAACTCAGAAGAAAACAAATGTCCTCATTTGCCAAAGTCCTGAAAATCTATTTTTTTTTAAATCCACTTAAGCTGCCAATTATGCAACTAAAGTACCTCTGTTCTGCATTATAGGTAGGTTTAATTATTTGTAAACAAAAAAGCTGTTAAATTACAGTGGATCATAGCGCTGTGACAATACCATAATTCACACAGCTGTTACTATGTAAAATATTAGATTTAATTTCCTGTTGCATACTTTACTGCGGGAAGAGCTTGACCTTTGCTTTTAAACGAACAGGGAGGTTGCTGTTGTATATTTTGCAGATCATCCACAGTTTTCTGTGTTTTGTTCTCTAGAAACCTCTGGACATTTGGTGCATGCTTAAAAATGTTTACTCATAAACTCTTGCTGTGCATCACTCTAGGTCTGTTGTTTTCTATATGGTGAGACAAAAAAGTTTTGAACTGCTGAAACATTTTACAGGCATGTTTGTCTCCCTCTGCTGGATTTTGAGGAAGACTACAAATACCATAAATATTCTGATCTAGGTAGTCAAAGATGTGAAGCTGTTATTTAGTAATTTTCTTACTTTACACTCTGCCGTCAAGTTTCTTTAACTTTACCTTATTGTTTGAATGATGTTTCTTTCACTTTTGTCTTTTTTAGCACAAATATATTTGTCAGTTTCAAAAATATATTTGTGCATTCGCCCACTGTCTGACTGCTGTATGTAAAGTTGGGGAGGGGGGGAAATAAACAAACGTAATATACGACTTCCAAGCCACATCAATCTGCTGTTTTGTTTAGCTCTTTTTTGGTTGTTTTTTATTTTTGTTTTTAGACTCAGCTTCACTCACAACATTATTAAATTGCATAAAGTTGTAGAGAAGGATTGTACTTTCAACTCCAGCTGGAATTCAAATGATTTAATTGTTTGTAGTCATACTTCTCATAGAACAGGTAGTTGTCACGCAGCTCAGTTTATCAGATTTTATCAATAGTTCCCACTAGAGGGCAGCAAGGTAATTTTTTTTTTTTTCTTAGGCTTTGATAAAAATAATTCTTGTTTTAAATTGGTGATTTGCTCTTACAAATACTTTTCCTTGTCAATTTATTTGTGATATGCTCTTAAAGGTTTTCACTGCCGATTTGGAGTTTAGCTGGTTGAGATTTCTCTTTATAAAATATTCATCTCCTTGGATGTTCTACCCTTTTATTGCTTTCAAAAAGGATAAAATGGAGTAATTTTGCTGTAATATATTCTGCTTCCTGTTAAATACTGAGAACTATCTCCCTGTGGTGAGATCATGCTTGATGTCTCTCCATAGTGAATAGTTTTCTTTCAAAAAGGGTCTTTACAGAGTTTCTACTTCCTCTAACAAAATTTTTAAGCACCTAATTTTTA
Source organism: Poeciliopsis retropinna (assembly GCA_010277075.1). Classification (NCBI taxonomy): domain Eukaryota; kingdom Metazoa; phylum Chordata; class Actinopteri; order Cyprinodontiformes; family Poeciliidae; genus Poeciliopsis; species Poeciliopsis retropinna. Next base: position 2,223,704 of record VMRM01000027.1, on the reverse strand, counting down.
GTTTCCTGCTCACCGATCAGGGGCAGTCAAGTGCAAAAATCCTTTGATTGCTGACACCACATTTATCATTTTAAACAGTTCTGTATTCACATTTCTTACATTCTTATCAGTATGACAGAGAAATTAAATATGTGGAAGATGATTGATAAAGGTAGCTCATCTTTTGGTTAAGGTTTTGTTCCACGGTAACAGTTAAATTTGCTTGTTTTTAAATAATTAATATGAATGCATTTATGTTAATAGTTTGCCTGTGTCATAAATTTGCTAAAGATTCCAAATCTGATTTAATAACAAATGCCTCATGCCAGGTTCTGATGTTTTGTTATCTATTTTGGCTCAGGTTGAGTCACCAACAGCCATTTTTAACTTTAGTCACACACCCAGCTGGAGTGCTGTCTAATTCATTAGCTTACATGGACTGTTGTTGCATGGTTACAGGTAAGCTGGTAGTGAACGTGAGGTACACCAGGCCAGTCTTGGGAGCATGGCGAAGGCCCAGAAATCACCTGGGAGGAAGACTGCTCACTGTCTCCGCAGACAGGTACTGCAAAAAAAAAAAAAAAAAAAACAACAACAAACACTCATGTTACCCTCCTCCTCTTTTCCCACTTAGATTTTCTTGAATAGCTGTGATAATTGTTTTTTGGCAGGTTTTCACAGCTGACTTGGCTTAGGTTATGTGTCCTGCCACCTCATGCAAGCACATGTGTTTGAATGTACGGAGTGACCCAGTGGCCAAGCAGTACACTGTCTTGTGCTGATGTATTGTAATGTGCCTAATGTGAACTCATTTATCCATTTCCAAGGGCAGCAGGGACACACAGTTAGCTAGACAAACACAGACAGAGAAAATGAGAATAAATTGGTTTGTGGGAAAGAAAAAAAAAAGATAAAGGAGTGGAAGAGGAGGAAGGTGTGGTTTACAGACACAACAGCACATTAAATCTAAAAAGCTGGAGAGGAGTCACTTATCAGCTCTAGGGTGCCTGAGTATTCTGAAGATAATGGTCCTTCACAAATAGTCCAGCTAACTTGATGGCCATAAACATGTGTACCATCCACATTCAAGTGTTCTGAGCCCATATTTGTTACCAGCAATGTACATTTGTGTACCTGGTTAAGATCCTAGGAGTTTGAAAAAATGACAGAATTGGCTTTTAGCATTTTCCAAGCTCAGAAAGACAACTTGTATATTTAATAATGATACATTCGCTATTGCTTATTCTGTTTTCTAATGGAATAAAAAGTGAAAAGTGTAAGCTTTGTAGAATTTGTAGTAGAACTGATCTAAATGAACCCAGACACCAGAAGAGCAGTCAATCAGCCTTTTATCACACAGCCAAGTCGGAAGCCAACTTCTGACCTGGCTGTCCAAGCATCAAAATATTCATTTTTGAAATGGAAAATGTTTAAATGCTTCTTAAGCCTTTGTTCAAGTCAAAAGTACTCTTACTGTGCCTTGCTGAAATTATTCTTACCCCCTGTTTTTGTCTAAATTCTCCCAACATGTTTGTGGCAGCATAATACTGGTGAAAGCTGAAAAACAATTTTCCACAATCAATATCTATTTAATCTGACATTGTTTTAGCTATTTTGTCTACCAAAATGGCCTGTCATATTAGATTACAAGTAACCCCTCAAATATTTTGAATGACAACTTTAATTATAGCAATTTGGTTGCTATGATTGTTTTTTTGTATATATATTTTTTCTTCATTTCTGGTCTGGTTTTTCTCAGGTTGGTGGTCAGACAGACATGGAGGAACTTAACGTGGACACTCAGCATCCACCACAAGGCCAGTCCAAGGGTGGAGACCAAATCCTTATTCAAAATTCTTCTCCCGCTGAAAGCTTGTCGGAAAACTGCGAGCACAAGGAAGCTCCGGTGGAGGCCCAGGAAAAGAGCGACACCTCTGGCCAGCCGCAGGCCAAGTCTCTGTGGAAGCCCATTCCCCCTCTGCTGCCCGAACCCCACAGGAACACCGGCACAGAGACCAGGGACCAGAGCAGCCAGACTGAGGAGCAGGGTCAGCCTACCACAGCCAATAACAACGGCCATAACACAGGTGCTTCTTTTGATTCTACACGTCTCGCCGCTTTGATTCATTCACCTCCAGGCTAAGACGGTCTGTCAACCCCCCTGTGTAGCTTCACTGCCAGGGGATTGAATGGAGCCGCTCAAAATAAAGCTGAATGATTTGTTCTCACTGAAAAATTGACTGCTGCGAAGAGGAGCTGTTTTTGGCTCCAAGTGCCATGACGTGCATGAGAAATTGGCCCGGGTTATCCAAACATTTAAGAAAGTTTTGGTTGCAGTGGAATTCTTCCTGCCAGCGTTTGGACCCTGTTGAATCAAGCTCCAGTCATATTTAAAGTTTGAACTGATGCTAGTTGTGTTTTGGTGTAATGCTTTGAGCACTCACTGTAAACAGGACTGGTCTTTGACCCCCTGCTGGGGGTTATGCGAGTTCAGTGGCCTGTGCTGCTGGGATTAAAGCAGTTTAGAAGTAGAGGTGAGGGGGGGATGGTGAGGAAGACAATGCTCTCTGTCACCCATTTACTTAAGCTAATCCTCGTCACTTTTTTTCCGGCTCTCCCCACCATTCTCATTCATGTTTTCAATCTTTCCAGTTGATGTCTTAGGGGACTGGGTCCACAGCTTTTCCTCCCCATCTTTCACTTTTACCTCATCAAATCAGCTGACACGACTGTGAAATGGATCGAGTCCATGCTGCTTTTCCACTCAGGTCTCATGAATGAACTGCATCTAACTCTGATCAAGTTGATGGTCATGAGGGAGACTGACCCAGGCTGAAACAGTTTTGACACACTGTAACGTTCTACAGACACATAGGCCACATCACACCTACTGTTGCATATGTTTGTCTGCAGTCATTCGCATATAAAAGCAGGTGTGACAAGGTTTTAAATATTAACTGCATCACCTTTCATCTGCTAATGAGGAGTATCTCCTAGTCAAATCCGTCTTATTTGATCTGTTGATATTGAACTATGATGATAATATGAGCAGATATAAAAGCAACTTAAAATGTTGTTTTAAGTTAAGTAAATTACTGATGTTAATTGTCATCAGTAATTTCTGTTGGGTGCATTGGCATCATCATGATGCATGTATGAGAGAACAGTTACTATAAAACAGCATTTTAATGTTATTTTGAAACAAAGGCTTTCTAAGATGTTTTAATATCCCTGATTATTGATTAGGGAGGTTTGAATCACAGACACGAGTCTCCCAAACAAAGGTTGAATGGGACAAAGTGAGCTCTTCAACCTTCCTGTTGTCTGCCTTAAGTCTCAATTCCTCTCATTATCATTCAGCATATATAAACTGCTAACTGTCTTGATTCAGTAACAACTTTAGCAAGAGGGTTGTTGCAACTATGAGATGTAAGTGCTTGGAAACGGTGCGTTTACTTATCAGAGAAAGATCAGACGTTAGAGTTGCCAACCAGCCAGTTGTTAGTCAGGACCGGTCAACCTGAATATCCACTGTTACTATTAACCAATTAGTTTCTCAGTGCAACTTTAGCAAGTTGTTGTATAATGTTGTAGTTTTTCTCCTTTATTTTGTATTAAATGTTTCAAAACCTCAGTAGTAAAAATTTGACTTTTATGTAAAAATAGCATCACAACAATTAGCTTTGGTTTCCTCTCAGATTTCAACTTTTGTAACAAGGCATGTCAGTAAATAAAAAAATTTAAAAAAAAGATTTTCTTCAGGATTTCTGCTTTCTACTTGACCCTTAACTCTGTTGTGATTCAGGTCACCAGTGAATGAGGGCATGTCCTTTGGGATGCGTCTCTGATTTCGTCAGATTAAGTGACAATAAGATGCTCTGGTCTGTGTTGAACCAAAAGGGCAGATGAAGTCCTCACTGTGCTCTTCATTAGCCCAACTGAAAGCCTTTTACTTTGTGAAGATTTTCATTTTTCTCATGCAATGCCTTTGTTCTTCTGTAGGGATGCAGATTTTACTTTGAAGATAGATGTCCTCCTTTATCTTTGCCTCTCTTTCCTTTAAGAGCATGTGTGGTGTTAGTGTGATAGAAGGTAATAAGGTCAGAATGAATCACTGTCCTGTACAGATCTCATTCTGCACACAGTAATTTACCTCGTTCATAGCCGCTACACAGACCTCTTCTCTTGTGATGCTATAGTTCTCTAAGATGGCCATACTCTTATACAATTAGGAGCTGACTTTGATATAATGCTGTGTCTTTCTCTCTGTCTAGGTTTGTGTGTTGAGCCTGGCGATCCCCCTCTGCTCCAACAGCCTCTGCAGACCTCCAAGTCTGGGATTCAGCAGATAATTGAATGCTTCCGATCCGGTATGCGTCTCTGTTTTCTTGTTGTTTCCTCCTCCTTTTATCTACCTCTCTGCTCTAGCTTCTTATCATTATTTTTAATGTGTGTGTCCTGTTTTTTTCATTGGGTTGTTCAGTGATGCGTGGTGATTAAAACCCTCATTATGAAGAGCTGGACTTAAACAAAAGGAGGACACAGTTAATGTTCTTTCTGGATCATTCTGTATTCATTCTTTTTAAGCATTTTTTGTTCATTTGATTAAATATTAATTCTAAAAAAATTAGAAGAGTATCTAAAATCTATTTTTAACTAATTTTCTTTTAGATCTGCACTGTTCTGAAGTTTTAGCCCAATTTAATATATCTGACTTTCGTAATTCTTTAAACAGCATTGCTGATTTTAGCAGATTCAGACTTTTAATTTTAACTTTTTCCAGGAGTAAACAGCCAATATTTCTTTAACCTTCTACTTTATTAGTCTCATTATTTATATTCAAAGCAGATAATTTGTCATATTTATTGTAGCAGTAATACTAAAACAAATATAAGATATATTGTGAGTGGTTACCACAGTAAGCTCTTTAAACAGTGCAGTCTTTTTATGTGTTCTCCATAGAGAATGAACTAAAACTCCAACAGGCTGCCATTAGTTTCACTCCATAACAAACACGGGGTGAAAGTTCACGTTTTAGGAAAGAACACAAGTTTGGTTTTTGCTAACAGCATCAACTCTGAAGACTTTTGTTTGAGCTAAAAATCATCCGACCTCAGTCACCTGCCAATCTCAGGGTGCAGTTCTTGTTTCTACTGATTACCTGGCTGCACATCTTTAATAGTTGCAATTATTTTTTTTTAACCTCATCTGTGTTGCCGCTAAACCTGCGTTGTGTGGATGACCATTGTACCTCTGTCCCAAATCACATTTAACCTTAACATTTGTGATTGATAACGGAGCCTGAGGAGGTTTACACATGTGTGAGAATCAGCTAGCAGCGGAAAAATCATTTTTATCCAAATTACAGAACCATGGCTTTAAAAAGACAATAGAAACCCTATAGCCAGTGTTTTATCCTGTGCTGTTGAATTATCCAGACAGGCTGCTTCTTGGCAACCTCTGAAGAAGTGAAGGTCCGTTACTGGTTAAAAGAACCACTGTTTGTCCTTTAGTGTTGCTGTTTTTGATTCGACTATAATTCCTGGTTTTGCCTGTGTATGTGTTTAAACGTATAATTGCACAACCTGATGGAAATAATTCGCAGAATACACAATTTGCACTCCTTGTACTGTAAAATGTTCTCACTGAAACTAAGAACTCAAGTTCAATCTGAATTGATTACAAACCACTTTAATCAGAAAGCAGACGGCAATGACATAAAAAGTGGAACGGGGCTCTTTTTATGGAAATTAAGCACTTTAAAACAAAAGAAACCAGGGAAAAGAGAAGAAAGATTGATTAGAATCCAGAGGATTTGATTTCTTTTTTTCCTATGAAAAAAATTCCACACAAAAATACCCCTGACATTTATTACTTGACCAATTAGGTTTAGCAAAGCAAACCAGTCAACAGAAGTTTTAAAATCTTTTTTTTTTTTCATGAAGTAAAAGAAGGGGAAAAAATTCAATCACGATCCAAACAATCAGAAAGCAACACAACTGCACCCCAATTCATTTTTGTTAAAGTTCGAATCATCATTTTGAAAAAAATGACTTAATCGCTACCAATCTCCTTTCAAAATATGAGAAATGCCAAAAACGTTATTGCAGACCTATTAGAACAAAATTCCAGGCGGGCTTGCTATTTTTTCCTGGTAGATCGCATTAAAATGGATAATGAGTTACAGAAAGATCCATCTGCTCACTGTTTTTTTTTTTTTTTTTTCTACTTGCAGGCACCAACCAGCTCAGAAGTATGCTACTGAGGGAGGTAGACACCATCTTTGAGTGTAAACTGTGTCGCAGTCTGTTCAGAGGCCTCCCGAACCTCATCACGCACAAAGAGTACTACTGCTTATCACGGCTGCCTGAATCCGACGGTGAATAATGCAACACAAACAATACCAAAACCCTGTGAAGTTTTGTGAATTTACAAGAAATTTCGAATGACAAACCAACACAAAGTAGTTCATAACTGTAACTGCTGACGTCTGTCATTTAATGCCATGTTTGTTAGAGAATGTTAGCAAACAGAATCATGGAGACTAAAAGACTGCTGAAAAATTCCCCACAACTTGATCTCTGAGTTAAATCATATTAAAAGTTGGAGTTGGAGCTACAAATCAGTGGTTTTAATCAAAGCATATTTATATATTAATTATCGACCACATTTATTACCGATAAATGTGGTCAAGTTGATGGCATATGTAACTTGTAAGGGACTGTAAACATGCAGATATCCACTGAAGCAAAGGACTCATGTAAGTCATTCTTGATCCACTTTAAAAACCCTAAAGTAAAAGCATAAGACATCAAAAAGCCTAAATATCCTCTCTTGTTGTGAAAATCAACAGAGAGAACAAGTGAAGGGTACATAGATTAATTTGTGCTTACTAAAGATGAAGTAAACATCTGAAAGCTTCCCACAGATCAGCTAGATTTGTCTTGATTTCATCTAAGTCATTGTGAACTCTGAAGTTTGTACAAACACTCTCTGTCTTCAGTCTCCTTGGACTTCTTCACATTTTACTTCAGTATTCTGTCACTCCAAGGATCCCTCACTCGCTTTCATGCCATCTGTCTCCCAATTATGATTCCTGCCCTTGCACTTTCATATAGAAGCATAGGCACACAGTAGAATCGTCTCTCCTTTGAAAGTTTCTTACACAAAGGCCAGCTTTCCCTCCATCTGAGAGATGATAATTTGTCAGTGTTGGAGCTTTTTCAAATTCTAATTAGCTGCAGTGTGTTTCCATGTTTCCACTTTTAACTCCAGGGAATGGAGAAGTCTCTAAAACTCTTGATATCATTTCTGTAACTCTACCCTCCTAGAAGGGAAAGCAATCCTCACAAAGGAAGTCGATATATTTTGCTCAGTTTTCTCCACCTTGCCAATTACTGCTGTATGAACCTTCTCCATCCTAATGCTATCATCATCTGCCTGGGGTTGTAATGAGGTTTCCTCTGCATAAGTAGCTTGGTTTTCCTCAATAAAGAGGTTATAGCTTTGGGTTGAATGTGTATTGTATTATTAAATGACCGAATTGCTGTCGTTTCCATCTTTGATATTCTGAACATTGATCGTTTCTGGTTGCAGCAAAGTTTTGTTTTCCAGAAACACTCGATTTGTGTCACCTGTCGCATTGCACCCCAGCAGTCTGAACAATATGAGTCTTCTGTCTCTTAATTTTTAGTTGAGAATTATTCACACTATTGATGCTTAATGGCAAAATGATTATATGTGCTGTAGAGAAGGAAATCTCTATGATTAAAAATATTTACCAAACAGATTGAGCAACAAGTAGACATGGTTTTTTGTTGCTTTTGACAGTAGTAATGGTTAATAATTTTTTCTCCTTTTACCATCATTTAGTTATTAAGCAGAAAGTTGAAGGTGTTACTTCTTAGTTGTCTATTTTGATTTTAAAGCTTTCGTCTGATTCCGATGAATGAGTTCAGAGATTTGAAATGAATGGCTGCTGTTTCAGTTTATTTATTTTTGTCTGTTAAACGGGTTCAGTGGTATGCCAAATTATTCATATCCCTTGGATTTTTAAAATATTGTCACACAGAATTTTACATATTTAAATATAGATATATATATATATGGGAGAAACATGAATATGCATTTATTTTCACCATTCCATAGGAGCTTTGACTGGAGGGTTTCTTTTTATTATCCTGTATCTGCGTCTTGCTATAGGAATGCAAAAAAAACAAAAAAAATGGGTCAAACCATCATCCTTCTTCCTGTTAACTTTGTGGTAAAAGTTACAGTGAAATTATAACACTGTTCTCTTTCAGAGAATTCTCTCAACACTTTACCTGATCTTTTACTGTTCACAGCTTTCATAATCATACAGAAATAACCACAACCGAAAAACAAATGCCTATTTAATACACTAGGTTTGTGTGTGTGGTTAAAAGCATTATGTTGTAACAAACCGACCCCTGAACTCTGTTTGAAGTAATAGATGGTGATTTTCTCTGACAGGCTCTTCTGGTGATGACCGACAGAGTGTAGCCATGAAGGATTTACTGGACGCTATATATCCTAGAGCTGACCGGCCCGAATACGTGGTCCGATTAGAGCCCATTCAGACCACCAACAAGGCGGTGTTCCAGTACCTCACCACAGAGGAGGAGCTGGCGAGATTTCCATCACACACAACCAGGTACGTTTTGTTGAAACAAGGGACAAACACATATTTATGGTAAAAACTATTGCATTTAAATTCACAAACAAAATGTATTTTATTGACTTAAGTCACTCGTTTGTTTTTGTTGTTCGTCACAGTGCGAGAGAAAGTCCTGTTGCTTGGGAAGGAGAGACTATGGAGGGCGTGGAAAACAATCCAGTCAGTCAGCCAAATGCACCCGAGAGCCACGTCAGTCCAGGGCCGAAGACATGGGAGGCTGACGATGAGGCAAAAGAGGAACATCCAAAGCCCGAAGACGAGGGCTCCAACAGTGGGGTAGGCTGTAAATCCGTTGTTTAATGACTCTGTTTCACAAGGCCTGTCTTGCTCTTGGTACAAAATATGTTTTTACATTTCCTGACCATCCAGGTTGAAGATGTGACCATTTCCTGTTGTCTTTGTGGCCAAGACTTTAACTCCCGTCGGAGTATCAGGCGTCACTGCCGCAAAATGCACCAGACTAAACTCGAGGAGCTCCGAAAGTTCACGGAGACGCGTACAGTTCCTACAAGCCTGCTCTCTATGGTGAAAGGTAGGAAATTATACAGTGAATAAAAATGAGTTCTGTAGCATATCAATTCAAAGAACCAGCTTAGAAAAAAATATATTTTCTTGTCCAGTTTCAGTTCTTTAGCTGAAGAGATGCAGTTTCTAGATAAACTGTGCTTTTTGTTTAAAAAAAAAAAAAAAGATCAGTCTGAATAGATATGTATCTCTGTGTTGCTGAAGGTCGACCAAGGACTCTCAGTACACCAACTGGAAAGTCCTGCCCAGTGTGCCTGAAAACCTTTGCCACCAAAGCCAACGTGCGGCGGCACTTTGACGAGGTGCACCGGGGTCTACGGAGGGATACAATCACACCAAACATTGCATCAAGGCCAGGCCAGCCATTCTCGCTGGAAGTCACACCACCCAAAAAGAGCAGCAATTCCTCCCCAACACGTGCCCACGGCTCCAAGACCACTCCTGTGAACTCTAAAACATCCACCTCAAACCAAGCCCAAGGGAAACCTCAGAGTAAGCAGACGAACTCGGCCTCATGTCGATGCACCCTGTGCAAGAGGAACTACAGCTCCCAGGTTGGTGGATCGACTAGCATTGGTTTTCACTGATTATCAAATTTACTTTGGTTATGAAAGCATTTCCAGTACCTTCTAATAATATTCACATACCTTGAACCTTTTTTGTGACATTACAACCACAAATCACGTGTGTTATTTGAATATTGTGTGGTATCCCAATGCAAAGCAGGATATTGAAAGGTGGAATGAAAATGATCAATGGTTTTCAAAATGTATATCAAACTAAAAACATGTGGCATGTAATCGCTTTGAACCCACTGTGTCAAAGCGATTGACATGTAGAACCAGGGGTGTCCCAATGCAACTTTTTCATTTCTGATGAGGTACAAAATATTAAAATATTGCAGCTTTGACTATTGGCCAACACCAACATTGATCCATTAAGATATCAGCAACAAAAGATATGAGAGCAACTGGCCCATTTATTATTAACCAGTAGAGCTGTGTGAGATACAAGTACTGCTTAACAGAAATGCTAGGGATGGACTAAATACGGGAGTGGAGTGTTTCCATCCGCATGCCTTTATCAGAGATGTTAGACGAGGGGTGGGCAATCCTGGTCCTTGAGGGCCGTTGTCCTGCAACTCTTAGATGTCTCCCTGGTCCAACACTTGAATCCAAATAGCTGAATCACCTCCTAAGTACAGTCAAGTTCTCCAGAGTATTTGACTCAGGTGTGTTGAAGTGGAGATGCATCTAAAAGTTGCAGGAGACCAGCCCTTGAGGTCTGGAGTTGCCCACACAGGCCAGTATAATCCGATACAAATTGTTTGGCTGATTTTGGACCGATATCTGTATCATCATATCTGTAGACGAATACTTTGAAGATTCTGCTGTTTGAAATACCCCAAGCTCAGTCAGATTGCACAAAAAGCATCATTTTTTAAAAGGATTTGATTCTATCACATGAAACGGGAAACACGTATCCAGGTGGTTTGTGGTTGTAATTTAAAATGTGTTGGGTGAGATTTTCTGGTGGTGTGTTCTAAAAAAACGTTTTTTTCTTTTTAGCTTATGTTAAAGAGACACATGCGCATCGTGCACAAGATCTACAGTGTCAAAAGTAACAAGTCTGGCGGCACACCATCACCTGCTCCTGCTGTAAACACCCCGAGTATGAGCAGCACTAATGTTAGCCTTAGCAACAATATCAGAGTGAAGGAGGAAACAGTGGAGCCGTCGGACGAAGATGATGACGTTGACAGCAGCCCCGCTCCGTCTCCCTCTAACAACAACGGGACAGCTAGAGGCGTTCCACAAGCTGTTCTGAAAGTTAAAGAGGAGGAAACCCCCTCCAGTCCGAAGGTACCTTCATCCACATCTTCATCCTCGTCCCGTGGAGGGAACACATGCACAAACATGGCAGCCAAATTAAGCAAATTGTCAGTCGGCTTTGACTTCAAGCAGCTCTTCTGCAAGCTGTGCAAACGACAGTTCAGCTCACGTCAGAACTTAACAAAGCACATTGAACTGCACACAGACGGCAATGACATCTTCATCAAGTTCTACCGCTGCCCTCTGTGTCGCTACGAGTCGCGCCGCAAACGTGACGTCCTGCGCCATGTGACAGTCGTCCACAAGAAGTCGTCGCAGTACCTGGCAAAGATCATGCCCAAACTGGAGAGCAGGGCGGTGAAGAGGCTGGCAGAGGTGGTCCTGAACAGTACCAAGAGGACAGGCAGCAGCGTCAAAGAGGAGATGAACGGGCGTCACATTTCGTCATCGTCATCCTCCTCCTCCTCTTCGTCTCCATCACCTCCAATCACCCGCAAACAAGAAGCCTCCACTTCTGCCTCGACCGCCACTTCAGCCTCCGCCCCGCCTCCCGCCCCCATCACCAGGAAGCAGCAGGAGCTTTCATCTCCGGTCTCGACTCCCTCCCCGCCTGTCACGCGCAAGCAGGAGAGACAGCAGACGGTTCACCAGTCCCGCCCCATCAGCCCTCCTCTGACCCGGCGCAGTGAGAAACACTCGCTCTCTCGCAACGCCTCCTCCTCAACCTCATCCAGTAACCAAACCCCGCACACCCGGCGACACGACGTCCAATCGGAGAGCAGCCCCGTGACATCTTCCACTGAAGTCAAAGTGACGAAGAATTTCTCTCTTCATGCTTGTGACCAGTGTGGTCGGGCGTTTGCTAAGAAGGTAGGGATTTTAATTAGCCAAATTAGTGGGTTATAAAGAAGAAATCTTGTTTTTTCACAAAGTTGACTACAATTATATTTAGATTTTTTCTCTTGAGTCTGGACTCCTCTTAATTCTAATAAAAATATTAGAGCACAATAGTTTAACTATTTTTTGCATCAAAAAGGTTTCCACAAGTGACAAATTTTTATGTTTGTGCGATTGCGCCTAAATAAAACATTTATCAGTCCCTCCAGGATGTTAGTGTTTTTTGTGACTGTTGCAGCATAAAACCATTACTTTTGTGTCACTTCTTTTCAAAATATTGCCATCAGAGTTTTTACCATAACATATTCTTTCAAAAAATTGTGATAATTTGTGAAAATGCATATTCGTGCAAAATTTGCAAGTGGTGAGTGAATTTGCATCAATAGTTGCGATTGCAACATTGCAGCATCCTGGAGGGACTGATTTATTGACTCATTAAATACTTTAAAAGAAGAAATTCAAAAACTAGAAAGAAACTTTTGGAGTACCCAAGAAATTCAAGCAAGTGCTAGGACTCTCTTCGCACTCAGTGCAAATCTTGCTCAGGAATGGCAGCAGGTACAGGCAAGTGTTTCTATGCACAATTGCCGCATCTGGTGTCAACAAGGGCAGCAAAAAGCCTGAACTCCAATGAAAACCGACTCCTGTCATGCTGGAAGTACCAGCATTTGACTGCAGTGAAGATATTATCTCCAAGGACTTTTGCAAAAAGAATTGTGTTGAAGAGAAAAGGCGGACGCTTCGCATGCAGATCTCCGTCATTTTGCTGGAATGAGTTTTAATCCGAGGGAGAGTTTCTTTGCCTCAATTTGCCTAAAACACTCCCCTAAATAAAGAAAGGAGCCAGAAATCCTACCGGGGCCAATTTGCCCAACAAACCAGAAACAACAATGTGATGAGCAATGTTTATTTTTTGAAAAAAATGTTCAGCATGATGGAGCATCATGCCACAAGAAAGCAGTGATAAACTGGTTTAGGGATCAAAATGTTAAAGGTTTAGCTTGGTGGTTTTAACCCCATTTAACCCCAACATGTCCTCAGCTCTCAAAAATGTTAGTGGACTGAAAAGGTCCTAAAAAAAAAGCAAGAAGGGCTCTTCAGCAGTCAGGATTTGGCTCGAATACTGCAAGTCTTAGGAAAAGAAAAGCCCGGATTCAAACTTTGGGAAAAAAAAAAATGCAACTTATCCGACAGATGTGCCCTGGTCAGCTTTTCTATTGCTTTTATGAATGTGCATTCAATGGGGTTCTGGGATCCTTGTGTGTAGAGTAGGTGTCTCCTATCTGCTGCTGAGAATAGAGAGACCAGCTTATTTATTTTGGAGGACAGAACTGTGTTGTACCTCATTTTATATAAATTTAATTGGCTGTAGGGCCAGCTGAAGGCACCATTCCTGTGAGAACCGCCACTGGTCTGATAAATAAAAGAAATGTTAAACCACAGAAGCAGAAAACTTTGTGGAAAAACAAGGTTGCCACCAGTCTTAAAACTTTTGTGCATGACTATAAAATCCCCCAAATTATTTAAATGTGATACAAATATAAACTTTATTTTATTTTTGCTTCCTCTTTAATTCTTTTGTTCTCTACCTTTTGAATCTAGGTGTACCTGGAGTCTCACAAGCGAAGCCATCGAAACGCTACGGTGGGACCAGCGAGCAGGAGGAAAGGAGTCAGCACGCGCTCCAAATCTCTGCTCTGGTGAAACACACAGTGTAAGAATACAGCACTCACCTTTATTCCACCGACTCTTCTTCATTCCCATCCTCTGGTTTCCTCCTCGTCTTTGTTTTCCCCTCCTCCCCTCGCAGTGTATGTGCAATCAGAAACCACTAAGTAAGGCTGAAATGTTGCGAACCTCAGCAAATTCTTGAGCGCCTGCCCTTTTAAGATGTTGCTTACCACAAGTTTTGTGTGTGGCAAAAGTAAGCTTTGATTCTGTCGGTGCAGAAGACGACTCCCTTCGGTAGAGAGAAGAAGCCAGTAATCAGCTCACTGACCAGCTGTTTCCTCACTTCCTTATTTACTTATTTGTGTATCGCACAGCCGCTCTCTGCTCACTAAAAACGATGACATGTTTCTGTTCAGCCTTTTAAATCAATAGTTTTATAAATAAATAAATTAGAGGTTACTATTTTTATGACATTAAAACTACAATCTTTCGTTTTTATTGGGATTTTTTATTAAATAGTTCCACACAAAGTAGTGCATAAAATGAAGGACTCATTTGGATTTTACTTATTACTGATAAAAAATGTTTTAAAAAATCAGGTCTTGAAAATAAATAAGAGCAACATGCTGGCCAACACATTGGCTGTAGATGCTGATAATGTCAAAATCATGGGATATGAGAGAATTTCTTGTTTAGATCTATGAGTATTCATGTCTTAGACTGACCTAGTCAAAACCCAGAGCTAAATCCAATTAGAAAACCTCTGATTTTCATTTGAACATTTAAGAACCACAATTTACATAATCACATTGACACTTTTGGTTATATTGCGAAGAAGCATAAAAAGCATTAAGTGCTGTAACTTTGGTTTAATTTTAACTTGTGCTGATGATTTCACTGTTTTTGTTTTTTTGTTGTTTTTTTTTCTCTCATTTCGACTTACAGATGGCCACAAACGAAGAACAGAAAGCCACAAACAATTACTCAGCAAATCAAAACATTTAACTGGAAAATTGAGACTACTAGAGGAAGTACAAGGAAGACCTGGAAACATGAAGGAAGAAACTAAGCAGGGACCTTACAGAAGAGAATAGTTGCATATGAACCAAAAAAAAAGAAAAACTGTTGTAAACTGACAATATTTAGTTTCATAACGAAACCAGACAGCCTGCTGCTATTTACACAAAGACTCCAATCTGCTGTACATATACATATCTGTATTTACTCATGTAAATATGGAGCTATATGCAGACTACAGATATTTACTGCTTTGCTTCTATTACCCTGCATTTAGCAAGTTGCTGAAGGTCTGCGTGAATGAGAGAAAACGAGGGAATCAGAAACTGGATTTCTGGGCTCAGCCCGGTTACATATGAAAGATATTTTTTTGAATTCCTTAAAAATGAAGAATATTGTTACTTGATTTTCCTCAGCTGAACTATGCCTCGTTAAAGGGTGTTCCACTAGCATCTCAAATCAGTTCTTCGTTTACGGTCTGACATTTTTGGGAAGTGTGAAAGATGTAAATTTCCAACCCTCATTTATTTTCCAAATGAGTTGTCTACTGTTCTCTGCTGCTTGGCAGCACTAAAACTAGCAAAGGTGAACTTACCTTGAATATGAATTTGTTTTAATTCAGAAACGAAAAACAACAAATCAGTCATATTGTCCCCATTATAAAACAAAACCCAGTCTTTCTTATTTATGCTAAAACCTTATTGTCTGAAGGAGCTTTAGTGCGACTCTGAAGGTTAAGTCTATTTCTTCAGATGGTTTGAAACTTCAAATAATGTATGAAAGACAGAGCTACAGTGAGACTGAGGGTACAAATTTGCAACAGGTTACAGTCTTACTGTTGTAGTTTTTTAAGACATTAACTGGAAGAATTTACTTTCTAACTGCCTTTATATCGACTTTATGTCCTTCCACAGCCCTATTATGACACGCTGTTATGTTACCTTGCATCCTCAGTGCCTAAGAGCTGGTCTAGGTGAGCTACAGAAAGCAAAACCATCCCTGACTGAAAGCCCTCCACAAATCTCTACACTGGAGCATTTTTACATGATCTGTCTGATCTTAGTTTTTAATCTTTACCAACGTAACATGTTTATTTTTTACTAGTTTGTGCATTGTTTGCTTATAAAAATGTGTTTCTGTGAGTCCAACCGTTGCGATCGTTAGATAGCGACTCCTAAAGGTAGTCTTTGAGACACTGGGAAGAGTTCGGAGGGAATGAAGACGACCAAGATCAGAGGAAAAGTGAGGAAGACCAAATGTAGATATGTCTTAATGTTCAAACTGTAAGCCATGAAAACGAACAAAAAGCAGAAACAAAGAAAGACCAACCTTTATTTTTGTAACAACAAAGGCTTCTGCAGCAGACATACTGTGTATTAACTCATCCATGTCGGATGGTATAAATAATAGCTATAATAGATAACCTACTTATTTACAAGTTGGTTTTTTTTGCCCAGATGTTTCGAACATGTTTGAGCCGTGAGCATGTCATTCTGCAGCCGGTTTAAGTTGCTCACTTGTTACTCGTTTAGTTTTTATTTCATTTTTTTTTTACTGCTTGTTAAAATACAAGAGCACAAAGACATGACTCAGAGGGGTTTAGTTCATGTATGATTTTTTTTATTTTTCTTGTCCTGAAGTTTTTGTTCATCATATATTGTGATATGTTAAGCTTTTTCCTCTAGAGACCACCAGTCGTAGAAAAGCCTTTTCAGATGTGACCAGAATGTTAAAAGCCACTATTTAATAAATAAAAAGATACTACACAAAAGCCCCTGAGTGGATTTATACATGGATTTGTGTTTGGTTTGTATTAGTCATATTTTTTTTATTTTTATTTTTTTATTATAAATTGTTGAATTTCTTCAACTCATTAGGGCCCCCTACCGGTCTGGGGAGAATTGGCAACTGCATTTCAATAAATTATAATATTAGAACATAAATTAAAGTTAATTCAATTTGAAGTATGAATACAATTTAGTGAATGCAGTGAATGATATAATAATATTTCTCAGAAAGCATTACATAAGACCAATAAAGTTCAAAAAAGGATTTATTTCTTTAGTTGAATTGAAACTAACATTTACATATTCACAAGACTCGTCTGTATAAAATAAGTTATGCAGCCATAGTTAAGATTATTTGTTTTTCTATAACAGACGTTCCCGTCTTCAAGCTAATGTTTAATGAAAAGAAACATCTGTCCTGATTGTTGAGACTATAATCTGAATTCATTGGATTTGGCCAAATCTGATAAACTGAAATGTCATTTTTTTGTTGTCATGGTCAAATTAAAGCTAACATCACCTTGCAGGCTCTCAGCCTACTTGATGTGCTGCTCAAAGTAGCTCCACGACCTGGAGATCAAATCTTCCAGCTGCTGTGACACAACTTCCCCTTGAATTGAAATACAAAAGTTCAGAAGTAAAACTGATTACACTTTCATAAATCTGAATAATCAAAAATAAATACAGCTTTTGATGATTAGTTTTATTCATACAGATGGGCCTGTACTTTCTGGATCGTTGCACTTTGGTCATTTTTGGGGCAAGAAAATCACCGTATGTTTTTTTTTTATCTAACGTCGTAATTACCCCCTCTTGCCACAAGATGGTGCCATTGACCCGCCGCTCTGGGTCTTTTTCTAACGCGGTAAGATCGACAAATTGAACGTGTTCACATCTCTCCCCCCCAAACGCTGTCAGGCAGAGGGAACACCCCGGTCTTGTTCCTATTGCCTCCACACACTCAGCTTATCAAATTGTTATTACACAGCAGATGGGACGCGGTTCATTTGTTTAATTCCATTCACCACAAAAAGCCACGGCGCGCTGGTTTTTACAAGGAAAGCTGCTTTGAAGGAGGGGATAATCAATGGGCTCAGTGGAAAAATAAATTGGGGGAAGTTCGTTCAATTAACCGTGCATTTATTTATTTATTTATTTTTATGACTTATTAATGTGTTGTTCAAATAAGCAAAAAAAAAAAAGGGACAGAAACGCATCCAATTGATCAGCAATAAACTTAATTGAATGTGGAGGGGGCAGTCCGCGCGAGGACAGTGGCGCAATTAGGCGTCGATTTGGTGCGTCTTGCGCCAGCACCGCGGAGGCTGAGCGGGCTGGGCGTGCGCGCGCGCTCGAGCCGACACAAGCGAGAGATTTAAGAAGGGAGAAGTGACCACGCGCAAAGTGCGCGTGGGAGCTCACGGATCACCCTAATCAGGTGGGTTTTACCAACAGTATTGATCCGCGCCGCGTGTCATAAATTCCTCTGCTCTATGTCCCCCACCTCCTCTCTCTCTCTCTCTCTTTCTCTCTCTCTCTCTCTCTCTCTCTCTCAATCCCTCTCTCTCTTTCTGTCTCTCTGTGTCTCAGATTCATTCTTGGTCATCGGCTTCCACAGACAGCCTCTATCTCCATTGTCTCCTTAAACAAGTGCGGAGTTAATAGTCACAGTTTGCGTCACGACTGCGGCTCCATGCCCTTTGCGGATCTTTTTTCATCATCATCATTATTATTGTTGTGTTGCAATCAATCTTTTGATTTTTGGAGAGAGAGACAGAATCACCTCTCTCTCTCTCTCTCTTCAGCAGGACTGAAATATATACATGACTATTATTTGAGCTGTGAAACTGCTGAGCTCCGCAAGGAAGTTGCCTCAGGCGGACAGGGACCCCGCGGGATGCTTCCCCTCTTCCACGTCGTGGGTTGGAACCTGAATTTCTGATTTTTTAAAAAAAAAATTTTTACCTTTAACTCTCCCTCCGTAGGTGTCTTCACATTCCTTCGGTGATGGGTGTTTAATGGCAGAATTGTCTCGTGCTCTGCGCAGTAGTTGTTGGGTGAGTATGGATGTCTGAACTTGATGCATACATGTCGCGCTGGAGGTGGACGTGAAATCATGCAAAGTGCATTTGTCTCTCTCTCTCTCTCTGCACTGGTACTAATTAGGCTGCAATCAGAACCCCCCCTCTCCCCCCAGAACCGAGCCCATTGGGGGCGCATAACCAGCGCACACGCCTAGACTTTGATCTCCAACTCTCTCGATATGCATTTTATCTCCGAGACGCACGACTCTCTCTGTGCGAAATGTTTTTGCGGGGGGGGGGGGATGCAATTGGACTTGAACGCAGGTTTTTAAATTATTGTATATTTTTTTGATTCATGCATCTGCCCTTAAGAGTCCAAATGTGGGGTACATGCAGGACCTGCTCAGGTAGAGGAATGGGGGTAAAGATCAGCAAGTGGCTCCAGGGAGGAAGAGGAAAGTGGTCCAGAGGGACTCACTGACCAGCAACTCTCGGACCACGAGTGAGGAAAGAAACGATGGGGGGGAGAGGACAAGAAAGCTATTTCTTTCTGAGAAGAGCAGTCTCTCCCCAAAACCAGTGATGTGGGGGTGGGTTGGGGGTGTTGGGGAGGGGGCTGCATGCAGCAAGGGATAAGACTGGGAGGAGGAAGAGGAGGAGGCAACTGTGGCTTGCACAGGATTGCAGATATGAGAATGAAGTCGCCAGGAGGTGGAGGGATGAACTCCCAACAACCAGCCAGGGGTGTAAATTAAAAAGAGCGATGAGCTCACTGAAGGCTTTTTAGGGTTCAACCCTCTTCATCTTTGAGCCACTAAACATCACAGCAGGGGAACCCTCATCCTCCTCCTCCTCCTCCTCCTCAGGGCAGCCACTAGAGAGATTAAATCTTTTTTTTTTTTTTCTCCCCCAGCATTTGAGAAGAATCATAAGAGCTCTCTTGAGGTTGAAGGAGGAAGAGCCAAGATGATTAGCATAAGATCAGGTGTGTTGCGTATGAGAGCAAACACACAAATGTCACCTCTTTCACCCTCCAAGTCGCTGATAATCTTCAGAGAGACTGAGTGCAAATGAGGCTGGAGACGGCTTCGTTCACCCCGATCAGATCTGTTTCTTTTCAGCGTCCCTCTGGAGACGTTTGCGTGTGGTTGCAGCTCGAATAGACAGAACAGGTTTTAACTTGCTACCGAATGCCTGTAGGAGTTGACAAATGCCTTAAACTTTGTCATATATTGTCGTGTGACAGCTAAAAGCTTGAGTATTTGTTTGGGGTGGGGTGGGAGGCGGTTGAATTGCATGTGCAAGATCAACACAAGATGGCATGTCGTCGTTTAGGAAACTCTTGACTGGACCCTTTGCACACATGAATTGATCAAAACCATCCCCCTGCAGCACTGGGCTGTATGTTTATGGTCGTTGTTCTGCCTTTGGGCGTCGCTTCAGAAAACTTCCCATTAACCCTGATCACTTGGGAAACGTCATCATCATCATGGCGGTTCTTCTCTCCAGCAGGGGACCAGGGGGCAGCTGGTGTAGAGTTTGGCACGTTGGGCGAAGCGTTCGAATTTGGTCTCATCTGACCCGAGCGCCTTCTCCTGCACGTTTTGTGCGTTCCCCTTATGGCTTCCTCTTTTTTCCTCCATTCTTCCTCGAAGGCGAGATTTGTGGAGTGCATTCTGATTCCGATTCTTCCACATGAGCTGCGGATCTTGGTGGATCTCTGTGGCTACCATGGGCCACTTGGCTGCTTCTCTGATTAACGCTCTCCTCGTCTGACCTGTCAGTTAGTTGCGTTGCTGTTTCCCCTTGAGGCCTCTAGAGAAGCATGGCATTCATACCGTTAAAAAAAAAAAAAAAAAAAAAAAATGATGTGGGTCTTTTGTATCGCGGACATTTGGAGACAGCTGAATGCACCCGGTTTCATTTAGGGTCGTCGGAGTAAAGGCGGCTGAATTCAAAGCGGTCCCACCGATCCCGAGCCGCGTTCATTGACATTTGTGATGAGGTACAGTGGCTATAAGTAATTGTGCAAAGCGCTGTGAAATAAAATAGGAACCTCTGCTTCTGAGATGTGCTGGACTTTGATTAGACCGATTCGGAAGCAGATGTGAGTTACATCCACTGCACATCAGAATTACTGGGGCCACTAAACCTCATTAAGAAACCCTCTGTGACTTCGCCAAGGAGAAAGTGTTTAATAAACAATGATGCCGTAAGTAGACTATGGTGTTTGCAGATGAATCAGAGATGGCTAGCCTATATAATGCTGGGGGCTTCAACTGTAGCGGGGGATTGCTTGGCTCGTAGAAGTTGCTTTGACCTATTTCCATTTTGAGTGGGGAGGAACTGATGAATTAATTGGGACAGGAATGAATTACATTCATCAAGTGTCACGCCGGGATGTCAACCGACTCCCAAGCCTGTTCGTGGGGCTTTGTGTGGACAAAATCAAGGTTGAGGTAGGGTGGGGGGGCTAGAGTGTGTTTCTAAAGGCTGAGTACAGGAGAGCCTCTGTGTTGCCACAGGGGAGGTTTTTTTGGGAGCAAAAGGGCGGGATCTGATCCAGCAGGAACAGATGCAGTGAAAGATCAGGAGCAGGATCTCCTGCAGGGTGGTACAAGCTCGTCTGTCTTAAATAGCAAAGGTGCATGTGTGTGTGTGTGTGTGTGTGTGTGTGTGTGTGTGTGTGTGTGTGTGGGGTGGGGTCCCAGCCAGAAAATAATTTATGGCTGTCCAGTGATGAGGTGCTTACTTAAAAACTCATGATTTTATTTTATGTTTTTTTTTTTTTTTTTTTTTTTTTGAGAGAGAGAGAGAGAGAGAGAGAGAGAGAGAGAGAGAGAGAGAGAGAGAGAGAGAGAGAGAGAGAGAACAGCATTACAAAAGCCTATCAAAAAAAAAAAATACTTGTCAGGTTTGCCTGGCTGGCTTTATTGTCAAAGAATCAAAAGGGAGGCTTTTATCTTATTTTTCATGTCCCTCTGGATCAGCTCTGCCCTCTCTCTCTCTCTCCCTCTCTCTCTCTCTCTCTCTCCCTCTCTCTCTCTCTCGTGTATTTTCCCTGCCACTGATCAATCACTAGCTGAGTGATCACAGCTGTGTTCATCAGTCTCTCAGCAGCACACCCCTGCTGTTTTGCTTTGGATTTTGCGGGATGTTTTTCTACCTTCAGAGCGAAACTTTTACACCACTTTTCCGAGCTGGACTTTCTGCCGTTTTGTTGGCCGTGGAAATGGGATCTCCGTGTCCGGTTAGCACTTGAAATTTGACTGTTTGGAGTCTTGAACGTGACCTGCGAGGATTGGGGCTTCTTCAAGGAGATCAGACATCTGCTTGGCTCAGCAGAAACCTGCAGTTTGACGGGACAATGCAATGACTGTGGTTGTTTATATTCTGCTTGTCAGATAAAAGGTCATTGTTCCTTCATATTTAGGTGAATAGTTGTTAAAGGGGAAGTTTAACTCAGGCTGCCTGACTACTAAAGACTGAAAAGCAAGAGGATGAACCAAGTCATGAGGTAATGACCGTTACCCTACAGCAATGCACCTGTGTTTAATGCTATCTGATTTGGTAACACTGGTTATGTCAACCGGTTGTTTCTGATCTTGCCAAACATTTAAAAAATGTGTATTACCTGGGCCAATATCGGAATAACGTCTTTGTCAGTTCAGATAGAACATCTGCAGAGCCTCCAATGAGATCGTGTGACATCTTGTGATTATTGCTTGGGTACTTCTTGCTCTTTTGTCTGTGCATGGTGAATGTTTTTTTTTTTTTTTATCACTTAATCTGCAGTATTTTAGACTTCCAAACGAAGCCTACGGCAATCTGATTTAAAGATAAAATTGCATATTCTACAGTTTCAGATGAAGGGGTAGACGATGCCATGACATTATTTTTTCTTAAAATAACCCTTTAGAATGCAAAATGGATAAGTAATGGTGTAACTTATCCTCTTAAAGCTTCCTCGTACTGCAGTTCTTTGCTTGAGGATGTTGTCACTGGGTCTAGTTTAAAATAAGACGAGACTAACTTTACTTTAGGAGTTTGCCTTTTGGTTTTATACCTTCCCGCTACAAAAACTCCTCAAGTTGTGGACTTAAAACATTTGTGGCTTATATCAGCAGTGTCCAGTTTTAGAGGCGTCTCTAGTTTTAGTTTTATGAAATGTCTTTATTTAAATCTGTGTTGCTGGATCAAGAGCTGGGATTGGTTGGTGTACAGGGCGTAAAGCATTCATGCTCTTGTTGGTATTTAAGTGGTAGAGAAAAAGATGCTGCATATTTAGGGTGCTAATGCAGCAGATGATGTATGGCTGTTTGTGTGAACAAAACACTCCACGCTACGATGAAGTTATGTGGCCATATTCGCACAAGCTGAATACTCGTACTTGCCAAAAATGCAAGTGTTAGTGTTAGATTTGTTGCCATGGAGCTCACTGAAAGAAATTAAAGGGAAAAATATGTTCTTTTTTTTCCCTTTCCCCTTGAATCTGGCTGTCAAGCTAACGATTAATTATCTTTAAATATTTATTTAGGCCCCAGAAATTTGCACAAATTGCCTCTTCACCCTGTCTGCACTCACAAAATTAGAAAAAAAAAAAGAAGAGAAAATCAAGGGTTTGAGATCAGGGGAGGCAAATGAGAAAATAAATTCCCAGGGGCCTCGGCTAATGAAAGCACATTAGCAGTCACACCGTGTAGAAATCCGCCAGTTCGTCATAAGCAATTTTCAGTCCCCCGACCAACTTATTGCAACAATATGGCTGCTTGCTGCGCAACTCGGTGGAGGAAGCGTGACATTATTATAACCAGGGGTGAAGGCGGAACCATCCTATAGTGGGTGAAAGCTGATAAAGTGTATCAACGTTTGATGATGATCATGTCAAATAAAAAAAATAAAAAAAACCTTTAACATTCACTTTACCTGTTGAGTTTGAAGCCCAGGAGGAAGAGGAGGAGGCACTGAATATGTTTATGAACTGCAGCAGATGCAGTCGCTCCACGGCTCTGTTGTCTTTGCGATGCTGTCGCTTGCCTCATGTTTCTGTTGTCTCTCTCTATTTGTTATTTTTTAAGTCTTTGCTTCTTTCCTCCCTTCACCCGCCTTCCTCTCTTCACCCCACTCCCCCCCACACCACCTCCTTCTTCTTCTGCTTCGTCACAACTGCAGCAGGTAGTCATGCGAATAGCTCGAGGAGCTCCCCAAGGAGGTCCTCCGTAAGCCGCTTCTCTCCTTGACCTGCCAGCAGTGAACAAGGGTGTAGAGGCGACAACGAACTGAAACGCTTGGGCTACATATTATCTTTTGCTGTCCAATAAGCACACTCCCAATGGGCTTTTGCAGTAATCTAGTTGCACACCCTTAACTAATATTTTTGCACCGAAACCCCTTCTGGTCCATTTACGTGTTCGGTTTTCTTGAGTTCAAACCTGCCATCACTTGAATTAAACCTGAACTGCAGTTTTAATTGGATTTCCTCGACTTCCCTTTGCTTAGTTAAAGCCGTCGTTTTGGTTACAAATGATCCAAACACGGCGTCATGAAAACTGTAATCGGCAAGCGCAGAAAACGTGGGATGACGGTTCCACGACAAAACTGGACGTTTGTAGCGGTGTTTGAAATTGACAGACCGGTTGGGGATTCTGCCAAGAGAGACACGGCAACAAACATGGCCAGGTTTCAATTTAATGACGGTCAGCAGCCTGATCCACTACTGTTCTTTCTTTCCATTTGACTTTTTGTCTTCCGGCACAATCAATTTTCATTAGTCACGTGTGAAATAAGTCTTGAAATTATACATCGTGGTCTAATTTTTTGTTACTTTGGGCATTTTTTACAGGGGGTTTGCACTTTTGGGAGCCTCCGTATATCCATTTTTTTGTTGTAGCTTCATTCATCTTGGTCAGGGTTTTCCACATGCCATGTGAGATTTGCTGCCCTGCAGGGGTTTGACCCTTGCACAGTTAATGGTACCAACATGTCTTGTCTCTGTCTCTTCAACAGGCTCTGCAAAAGATGTGACTTGTGGTTTGCACACTCTGCCCCCGAACCAGATACTCGCAGCTGAAGTGCCACATTTCCTGCCACACCTCCTGTCTGCGCTCTGTCTTCCCTGGATTATGACTGGCTCATGGGGCTCGGCTAACTCCGCACCCGGAGTCCTTTACCCCCGCCTCATTAATCAGTAGAAAAGGGCTGACTTTAATAATCTTTAAAGACTCTCGGATCGTGTTGCGTTACTAACCTCTTTGATCATGGAATCTCAGTGGGGCCCGACTCTTCCCCTCCACTCTCCCTCTGTCATCTTCCTGCTTCTGGCTGCTTCTTACACCTGGCTCTTTCCCGTCACGTCCCCTCAGCGAGTCCCGATAGACCCCCAGGCTGCTCCGGAATACGCTCACTCCATCCGACTGGACGGCGACATCATACTCGGCGGGCTTTTCCCGGTGCATTCGCGGGGAGACCGCGGCACGCCTTGCGGGGAGCTGAAAAAGGAGAAGGGCATCCACCGCCTGGAGGCCATGATGTTTGCCATCGACCTGATCAACAAGGATCCCGAACTGCTGCCCAACATCACGCTGGGGGCCCGGATCTTGGATACCTGCTCCAGGGACACGTACGCTCTGGAGCAGTCCCTGACGTTTGTGCAGGCCCTGATAGAGAGGGACGGCTCCGACGTCCGCTGCGTCAACGGAGACCCTCCGATCTTCACCAAGCCTGACAAAATTGTGGGCGTGATCGGGGCCGCGTCCAGCTCCGTGTCCATTATGGTGGCCAACATCCTGCGTCTGTTCAAGGTAGGATTCGGTCTTATTTTCCCCTTCTGTGACCGTTTCTGTTTCATCTTGACTAAATGTAGGATGCTTGATTAATCAACTAAAAGAAATGAATAATTGTGAAGTCATGGGAAAATTAGAAGTGTGGTGGCATTTTGTATTCATGTTCCAAATTTTACATCTGTTGGTGAACTTTCTCTTTCATTCCCTGGACACTTTTAATGTCTTGCTGCAGATTCTTAATTGGATTTAAATGTAATATAACTATGAGCCACATCACCTCTTTGGCTCTAAGAGTGAACATTCATTCCAGTTTTAAGATTTTAAAAGCTTGTTTTCAAAGGATAGTCCTATATTTGCCTCCAACTTTCTCTTTGTTGCCCTGACCAGCCTTTTCGTTCCTCGACGGGGACGAAAACAATCTCTGCATCTGCCTCATACTGTCCCTACCGTGTCCCAAAGTGGAAAGGTTTGTTGATAATGAATGCAGTGCTAGTTTTCCTAATTCAATTTTAAGGTGTTTCCACATTCCCTGATGTGGCTTTTGGCACCTATTATCGGCTTTCTCGAACAATAACTTCCTTCCTATCACTCTTCCATAAAGGCTGGATTTAAGCCGATGGTGCTGCCAACAGACTCTCCCACTCGCGGCGTGGATCTCTGCAAGTCCGTCAGTTAACATGGGTGTTGTGGGCTGCTTCTCTAAATGATGCTTCCCTTGTCTGACCTGTCAGGTTAATAGGACAGCGATGTCTCGGTAAGTTTGAGTAACCACTTTAAACTGCGTGACAACTTTTTTTTTTTTTTTTCCTGACCCTCGCACTGTTTTCCTGACTCTTCGTGATGCGGTTTGTTCACCTCTGAGACCTTCACAGACCAGCTGGATTTACACCGAGATTAAATCGCACATGGAGTTGCACCGGATGTTGTTTTGGGGAATTGGAGTACAGTAAACTACACATAGACTACCTAGTCTAATGCTAGTAATGTTTAATTTTGGGTGATTAAATGGGTGCTAAGCATAAATGCACATCACGTCTTTCAGATGTTTGTAAAGTCTTAAACCACGTTTCCTTTGACTTCACAATTACCTTCTACTTTGTCACGAAATCCCAGTAAATTACGTTCATAAGGGTTAAGGTTGCAACGTGTGGAAGTTCAAGGGGATACGAACACTTTTGCATCCCCTTCAGCTCTGCACATGCTGAATCACTGCCATCCCACGCAGCATCCAGCCCCTTCACCCATATAGGCAAGATAAAGTTCAGTGACGGCAGCCGTTTGAGGCCTTATCGGTTTCTGCAGCAGTGACACCTCTTCCTTCACCAGTTGCAGGAGAAAGATAGCCTGAGCGTTTCACTCTGGGAGCCCAAAGCGCGATTTCAATCAAACATTCAGATGCGTCTGTGAGGGAGAAACTGATGTGTCAAGCGATGCTTGTAAGTAAGTTTAAGGCTGAGCGAAATAATAATAAAATAAAAATAAAATAAAAATGGCAGCCAAGTGTGGGTATCTATTACGAGCTCGAAATCTGTCAACAGCCACTTCATTTCCTGCGCGCCGCGGTTGTTTATGCGCATGTGTGTCGCCTGCGAGGCCGCCGCTTTGTGATGCCATGTTTTCAAGTACATGTGTGGGCCTAATTGAGTGTCCTCGTCGGGGTGCAATTCTTTTGTGTGTTTTTACATCCTTTCCTGAAGCCTTTATGCATTTCAGGTGTGTGTGTGTTTGAGTGTGCGCCCATTGTCATCATTAGCTGACTGATGGCATCATGAAATACGAGTTGTTTTTTTTTCACATCCACATTTTATCAACACGCTCTTCCACAGTGTGACCACACATTTCTTTGGCACAGAGGAAACCATATGCTTGTGTGTGTGTGATTTTTTTTTTTTTTTTTTTTTTCCTGTGTTTCAGGACGCACATGTTAACAACCGGCTTGCGCTTTGAATGGAAGATTTGCATATTAAACAACAACAACCAAACATGATTTATTCCAGGATCTGTCACAGCAGCAGCCCTCGAACAGAGCGCCTTTTCCCTGCCTCGCTCTCATTTGCCTAATACGATTTGGAGCCTCGCGCGTGTCTGCGCTGCGAGTTCGAGCGAAGACGCCATTGTGCGTCCGCTGATAATTTGTGTGTGGGAGTCTTCTGCTGTTTTCTTTCTTCTCTTCTTTTCCACGTGTGTGCGCGCGCAGGTTCCCTGCGTTATGTCGACCTCGTGCCTGTGGCTGTGCTGACGGTTTGTCTTCCAAACTGTGTATCTCTCACTGCATGCGTCTTCATAAATAATACAACCCCAATCCCCTGGTTTCTGGACGCAAACACATGTTCGCACGAATGTATTTCAAGCAAACATACGCCTTTTTGTTTTGTTTTTTTTAAACGGGCTAATCTGACAGTGTCAGTCACAGGCAGTCGCCCACTCAAGACGTGATGAGGGTGCGGGGGCCCCCAGAAGCAGAGCAAGAGAGAGAGTCTGCTTGTGTGTCTGTTTTAAATTCTAGCAGTTGACAAGTGCGATTCAAACAACAGATTGTGTGAAGAACAGGAAAAAAAGCAAAAAATCTCCATGTTTTTAAAAAAAAAAATAAAAATTGTTATTATTTATTTCTTCCTGTGCTTTAGCAGCAGAGGGAGCCCCTTGCTGGGAGTCACAGCTGAGAGAAATCAAATCAAACAAGAGTCGCTGATGTTTCTTTTGTCGCCGTTCCTCGTTTGAAGATTATCGCTCTGCACTGAGGGATGATTCAGAGCCGGGCTGCAGATAACAAGCAACTTTCTGTAAATCAGGGCAAAGCGTGTCGTCGCCACAGCCTGCATGTTGCAGGAGAAAATCTGTCCAAACAAAGTGAGTGAAAATTTGGAGCTTCACGACAACAACTTGGTTCTGATTAAATCTGGCTTTTATGTTTCCTTTCAGACCCTTACATCAGTTTAAAACAATGCATCAACTTGAATATTATATCTTTGAAATTCTAACACGGAGAATAATTTTGAATTAAGTTAAAGAATATGCAGGTGCTTTGTCTCCAAAGTTTTAAGGCAATTAGAAATCAGCTGCTGCCCGACTGACACTGTTTGTGGATGACCTTTAGCCTGGCCAGGGTCAACACATGTGTTGCACTGCAAATTTTGCGTGGCGTCTAAATGACTCGCTATGCATTATTCATAGGTTTTTATTGACGTACATCTTGAGGAAAACTTGTGAAAAGTGTTCTATGCTTTATGGAGAAAGTAAAGCTAATCGCATGGAATATTTTCAACTTTGCAGCCGTCTCTCTTTTTGTGTCATAACCTCTTTTGTACATCATTTGTTTTTTCCTGCTTTTAAACAAAAGCCGTTGGATCGTATTACAAATTTTTGCTCTAAATGTATAAATACTGGAAAGATAGTAGGTTATGTCATGAGGACATAAAACCAGCCAATGCCAATCTGGGTTATTAGAAAGGAGAAGTTGTCTGTCACTGTCTGATTGGCCAGTGTTCTTGTGAAACAAAGTTCAGCATAAAATCTGGTTTGTCTTATGAAAATCCACAGTCATGCTGACTCGTTTTTCCTCTTCCCATGCTGCAGGAAGTGAATGGAAAACACCAGGGCAGAGATGTTTATTAAAGCCACAAATTCATTTGATTTAATTTCCACAGAGTGACTGTAAACCATGAACACGGTCTATTATCAACCTCAATTTCCTAAATTATGTTGCTGCTCTAATTCAAATGTGGCCCAACCCTAAACTAATTACAGCTATTACTTTAGTTGTGATCCAGAGTAGCGTTTCAGGTAGCTACAGACAGAACATGGCTTTTTTTTATTTTTTAATTGTATTTCTATATTCTTCATTTTAGCTTATTTTTTTATCTTTTACACCAAACCCTTATATTTTTGGCATCCGCTGTTAGCAGCAAAGTAAAAATGTAATCGAACAATCATAAATACCAGGCCTTCAATTTGTGCCAAACTCTTATAAATGGTAGTAATAACACATTTTTAATCCCATCTGGTGAACTTTCTCATTGCAGTACACAAGGGATTTCCTTGGATTTTTTTTTCAGGTGCTTCATATTGATTTTTTTTTTTTTGTGTGTGTGTGTTGCAAAGTTTCTCTCAACTTAATTCATTGTTTCACTCAGTTTATTGTCGCTGTGCGTGTTAAAAGAAAGAGTATATTAAGCGGGCATTAAATTTAACCATATACGGCCTGTTCATTCTGTGCAACAAGATGAAAACACGAGCAATGTCAATTCTTACATGTTCCAGTAAAAACCTTTGGACCAACAGAAATTGTTTCAAGGGCTTTTTTTTTTAACACATGTGAAACGTGTCCTTCGGTTGATCAAAAACTATTGTACAAGTACTACTGGTGGTACTTCGACTACCTTTAATAACCGTTTGCATGTTTGGAAGGGACTCTGGAACAGATTGACAGCTGCTTGTGGCGACTCGCTTTGTTCCAGTCATCGCTGAAGTTGGAACTTGGATCTGGCAGCGGCATCAAATGCGTCTAAACTGCGTTTGGTTCCAAGCCGCAGAAGCAGCGGCGTGTTTGAATCAGAGGCCAAGCTGGTTCGATTCTTTGAATTTCAAATTCTAGGGACCTTTTTTTTTTTTTTTTTTTTTTTTCCAAATTCAAATTTTTAAATTCTGAGTTAAAACAGCATGCATGATTACCTTCTCCTCCAATCAGTCATGCAGAGCTTGTGAACTTTTTTTTTTCTCTCTCTCTTGTGGAATTAAAAAGGAAAAAGAAAACCTATCAGGATCTGCAGTTTTGAAACGTATGTGAAGGTGAGACTGGTGTTTTAAATGCAATCTACCTCAAAAGCCAGAAAACCACCTTCTAAAAACTCAAATCAAAATTGGATTATTGTTACGTTATGTTGATGCGACGCTGATTCACAGCTTGAATTTCCTTAAACGACTCAGTGAACTTCACTTTAGTCTAAAGTAAGACTTTTTAGGACTCTTAGAAAGTCTAAAAAACCTCCTGCTTGACATATAGTGGGAGAGTGAGGCTCAGACTAAACCCATCATGTATTAAAAGAGGCGCTCCTCACTGGAGTTTCAGTATTGGTGGCTTCCATGCCGTCTTAATAAACGTGTTTTAAATATTTTTCGCACCCCAAAAGAAAATATTCATGCAAGACTATTAGATCAAGTCACGGCTCCCCAGACGAGTCGCAGATGGCCTGGAAAAAGGTGTGAGATGATTAAAGTGAAAGTTACTCTTTTCTGCTTCCCAACTTCTACCTCTGTAGAACTCTGTGATATAAAGTTAAAAAAAAAAAAAGGAATTCTTTCATCTTTATTTTATCATTAGCTAAATTAAAGTCACAAATTCCCTAAGAGTTGGAAGTAATTGGTGTCTTTAATAGGAAGCATGTACGTACGGCATGAATCTTAAATCCAGAAGTGAGCCGTATCGGTTCGGGCTCTGGCATAAACTTTGAAACATCGCAAGGCGCTTTTGACCTTTGCCCTTAAGTCGTTTGGGCAGGTCCAGCCAGATTTTCCTTGAGTCATTTTTGCAGCATGACAAAGAATCAAAATATTTAAAATCTGATTCTTTTTCAGAAGCCATTGATTGCCAGTGGACGGGATAAATGAGGCACTATTGATTTTTATGATATGGGATCGGCGTTCCCCCAGGGTTCCACAAATGAACAGTTTAACATTAAAGGTGCAGAGAGTGGAACGTTTCCTTTCACCGCAAAGCTGCACATTTTATGTTTTCTGCACCACCTCTGGGTCTCCAGTCAGCACTGAGGGAATTTTATTGTGTTTCGCCCAATGTATACAAGTATACTCTGCACATTAAAAGTCAGTTTTAAACTCTATATACTGCATAGAGTAGTGTAGCTGCTCTTATCCTCCATTTGTTGCAGACTGCCAGTCAGCTGGCTGATAGACTACAAGGTGTAGAAGTTAAAATGAGCTGATCTTTAAAGAAAATTGCAAAAAGAATTTTATTCTCCGTATTATCCATTACGTTCAGTTTACAATGTGATTAAAGTTCAAACATTGAATAAAAGTTAAGTGTTGAATCGTATACCAATGTTTGCCCCGGATAATTTAGATGAAAGGGGAAAACGAAACACAAAAAGACGCAGAAAACATGTCCAGCAAATACTTTTCATGTTCATAAAAGAGAGAATCCGTTGCATCAAAGCGGGGACTGATGCACCGCCCCGCGTTCGGCTTTGTCTGCCGTCACCAGGAAATCCCACAACGAAGCGATAGACGCATTTCAGCCGGTGACACTCGCATGCTGTGTGTCAGAGGCTGGAAATGAAATTCAATTCTCAAATTGATAAGTGGCGGCTCTCCCCTGGTGAGAGTAAATGGAATGACGGCGCCTCAGGGGAAGCTTTGGAAACACTGCACCCGAACACACCAATCTCTAACCCTGCATTCATTCAAAATCAACTGCAATTGATTCTGCTGGAGGCTTTCAAACTTGCACGCACATACACACACTTGGGGCAGTCTTCATTTGAGGAGATGGCTTATTGTCTTTGTCTCCGGTGGAGGTTTTTTTTATGAAGTTGTGTGTTCCAAAGCCAACGCCGAAGTCTTTCCCACGCTCTGCTGTCCCGCGTCACGAACGTCCAGCTGAGTTTGTCCTGGTTGCCGTTAGCCAAGGTTTGGCAAACGACGCCCTTTCATTTTGCTTCCAATGATTATTTCTGTTCCTCCATTTTGAGCAGGATTAGCATTTGTTTTGTTTAACCACCGATAGTTTTGTAACTTTTGCCAGAACAAGCAGTGCAAGTTGACACCTGCCAAAACGTCAACCAGGGGGATTCAAAAATCATCTCTGGGAGTCGTATCAAAGAGGACTTCGCTGCCAGAAATGGGTTTATAGTTTGTGTTAGAATTAGATCTACTAAAACTTCACCTTGTGAACAATCTTATTTTTAGGGTGATTGATCTGTGATGCTGTGGGTCTGAAAGCAAAGCTCCCTCCCTCAGGATGCTCCCACTCTGTGTAATGTGATCGAAGTTTTCTCGAATTGACAAGTTAGTTGTACAATGTATAATAAGGGGCCTGTGATTTTGCAAAACAGTTTTTAGGGCATGCTTCTTTTTCTCACCATTTAATAAAAATGGTCTAAAGGTGAGAATTCATAATAAAAGTCAAGATTATGCAATCAAAGAGGGATCAATTTTAAAACTTTGTACACCTGTAAGAGTGATTTTTATGCCTTGAGATGCTTTAGCATGTTAGGCAATTTAATTTTCAAATTTATAGTAACCATTTTTAAATGCAATTTGCTTTACTTTCACTTTCTGAAAATACAATTTGACTTTAATTTTTTGTTAACGGTTAAACATCCTTAATGTCCTTAACGGCTTGGGTGAAACATCAGTTCATGAAAACCAGTTATTCACATGCGGTGTGTTGACTCAGTTAGTGGGATTTAATTTACTCCAATAATTTAGAATACCTCTAATAACCACAATTTATTTTTTTAGATGAACTGTTTTATACAGTAAGCTAACATGCTAAAAGTTTATGAACTTGTACAAAGATGAAGTTCTGACACTGTTCGTGTTTAAAGAAAGTTAAGTTGCTGCATGTTGTTGCGTCGACGTGGTTCAAATGCTAACGTGTTAGCGTTACCTCCCTCCTCTGTGCCTCGAAAACCTGCTGGTGCTTTTATTAAATTTCTTTCTTCATTTCCTCTTGTGTGACTGCTTTCTGTGCTGGTCCACATTTTCAATCCAGATTATTCAGGGCACTTTCAGTCTTTTGTGGGAACAGCAGTGAGCGGTTCTTTTCTCCCTGCATAAGCTAATAAAAAATAATAATCGCACACGCTTCATAATGCACAAATCAGTGAGAAGGATGATGTCGGAGCATAAAGCGAGCTTGGGGCCCTTTGCACATTTAAAAAGACAAACCGACACCTTCCGAATTACAAATCAATTCGGCATTCTCTCCGCGAGGACGACGACGACTGCATCAAAATGCAATTAACAAGGAGCGCAGTAATTTGGACATAACTCCATACAAAGGTGGCCATTATTCACGAGGTTATGCCTACTTTGACTTACAGTGTTGTTCTAATCCGCGAGCTGCTTTTAATGAAGTAATGAAGGGAGAGGGGGCAACGTGAGGGTAGTGGGTGTGAAGGAGACTTGAGAGTGAGGGTTAGGCAGAGGCAGCAGAAGAAGAAGGAGAGAGGACTGGATGAAAAGCAGACAAGTGGAAGTGAATCCTGGACAAAGATGCGCTGGGACGACATCCAGCGCATCTTCTGTCTTCCCTGCGGGGGGAACGATGGCGATAAGATCAGAGCTCTGCATCCTCCAGGGCGTAATGATGTGGTGTTGATTTCCTTCATGAAAGCATTAGCATTAAGAGGGTGACTATAATGAAGCCACAGAGCATGCAGAACAGCGAGCAGAAAGACTCATTAGGAGGCGAGCAGGGTCGCCGTTTTGTGGCGGCTCTCTCTCTCTTGCGCATGCCACACCTTTCATCGCCACTCATCTGCAGCAGGTGAAAAATCACGGGTTGCTACAACGGGGCAGGACTCGATCATCCAACCTTCGCTAACGAAGGCAGACTTAACGAGCAAATGGTTAATGAAGATGGACTTAATTGTCCTTCTGAAATTATTTATTACCTTCATCTATTGCTGCCTGGAGACGATTCATTAAGAGCCGCCCGATATTGTAGCGTCTGAACGCGGGCGAAATTTGATTTGCTTTCAGTCGGATGGTGCGAATCCTTTAACCTGGGTTTGAAGCTGGTGAGCAGCGGGGGAAATCCAAATACGCAATTCATTAAGCTGTTCCCTGGATGAGGAAAGGCTAAACGCAAACTGACAAATGATTTGCTTACCCGTCACTGTAAAGGGCAATAAATGCAGTCCATTAAGCTGGATTTTCACATCAGGAAAGTGTTTAAAGAAAGTGTTTAAAGAAACTCTAATTTGAAATGCCTGCGGGATAGTAGAAAAGTTTATGCCCCCTTGTAGATGTCAGAGCATCAAAGATATTTTAATGGCAAACAAAGGTAAACTGAATAAAAAAGGAATTCATTTCAAACTAACTTGGTCCTGTGTGAGCAAGTCATGGCCCCGAAGGGTTAGGGTCTCCAAAATTCAAAGATTGCTGTGGAGAACATTTCATTTTAGTCTGGACATTTCTCTTTTTTGAGCATTTCACAGATGGACTTGGTCGTGTGAATCGGAGTGTCGTACTGCTACGCAATGCTTAATTGTCACAAACTGATGACCGGACATCCTCCAAGATTTTCTTAGGCCCTAATTGACTTGTTGTGACAGACAGAACCTGAAATTTTGGTCTCTAAGCAGAAAAGAAGCCCCTCACCATTACACTGCCACCACTTGTCCCTTGAGGCTATACTACCTTTCGGCAAAGCCTTTAACCTTAAGTTACTTTCTGATCTGCATGCTTAAGAGTGAGCATGCAGATCAGAATCAAAGATGAAAGAGTTCGACTGAAGGACCAGAATCCTTGGCTAGATGACACTTGATGTACAATTGGGATTCAAAAGACTGCAAGGAAAACTAACAAGTGTCACGTTCTTGTCTGAAGAGAATGTTTGATGACATTTCAGTGGTGCAGTCCAAAGACCGGTGGCGCCTAAGTGCACGTGTCCCCGCGATGCCCCAACTACCTCAAGCTTGCCTTATGTGCCGCTTCAAAAGAGACGTGGCCTCATGCAGCAAACACAACAAGTTAACAGCGTCTGTTTTTGGACGAGATAGGAAAGTAATTTAAAGTTTAATTAAGACCCCTGATGAAAACCGAGGGGTCATTAAAAATGTGCTTGACGTTATGCTTGGTGTTTCTTCCCGCTTGGCCCGTGAATGCGTTTCTCTGCGTCGGTCCCACTGAATTGTGTGTGCTTTTGACAAAGAGCGGGTCGGAAAAAGGCTCTATCTGTCCCAGTATTGTCACTGAGAGGACCAGCGCGTGGAGCGCATTAAAGTGGAATGAGATTCTATCTCTCACCGTCCTTTCATCAGCTGAATGGAAGCTTAGATAAGGGATAAGTGAAGCTATTACACACAGCCCCAGATTTCACACATCACAGGTGGACAACACACACACACACACACACCGTTTGACACACTTGAGAGACCTCACTCACGTTTTTGACTCTTCGGCTCTTGCGCTCAGCTAAGGCTGTGACCAATGGAGGCTGAGCATGAGTCACTTGAAAATAATGGGAGCGTAATTAATGCCATTAGTTTCACCTGGCAGCTCCGGTGTCTCAAAAAAAAAATAAAAGAGAGAGGGAAAAAAGCTCCATCGTGTATTACGTCCCTGGTCTCATGCATCATCTAACGGAAAATGAGAAAGTTAGCAATTTGTAGTCGAGTGGGGAGCAGGCGGGAAGAAAGGGGGGGAAAAAAACAAAACAAAAGTTATGTACTTTCTTTGAGGGTGAAAGGAGATTCTGGTGGGATCTGGGTTCAATGTGTTGCTGGTGATAACTGAGTCAACATCCACAGAAACCCCCCTCTGCGACCCGTCCGCAGAGTCCCGCCAGCGTACACAATCCGAGCACCCTGGTGAGCTTTTATAGAACAAAGACATTAGTGCCATTTTTCACACCTCTCTTCAAGAAAACAGAATGTCTTCTGCAGGAAAGAGATATTGACTTCACGAGAAATCGCACAAAAGTGTCAACAGTCGCAGAGCAAATGTTTTTTTTTGCCTTTGTCCGAACACCAATAGCAGCGGAGCGGCCTCGTTTGTCGCATGTTCCGTTGTTGCCTTTGTGCTAATTAAGCATCATAAAAGCACTCGAAAGTTGGACCGTAACTTAACTTTTCAGACCAGCGTAAAACTTCTGTTGCTCTGGTTCTTCAGAAATGGTTTCTGCACGCATGATTGCCCAACTTGCTTCGGAAGACTGTGTTATCTGCAGCAAAATGTTGCCGCAGTAATGAATTCTCTCATTTGGAGTAAATGAACCTACCAGGGAGGGAAAATGAGTTTGAGGGGAAACCAGTTTAATTTCTTTGTTTACTCAGGAAAGGGACGGGCACTATTTCATCCTGGAAACTAGGCACCTGCTCTTTAAAAATGCTGAAATGTTGATTCTTTTCAGGCAGGATATGTGGTTATTAAAACTTTTTTTATTTTAACTGAAAAAAGCAATGAGTGCATTTATGTTCAGCCCACTTAAATATCCTTTTGTTGGTCTCTCTCCTCTCTCACACAAACCCACCGACAGAAAATGTAGAAACACTCTATGCACCCCCACATCCTAGTGGTCAGACTTGGCATTGCAGCTTCCCATCTCCAGACAGATGAAACCTGAAAAGCCAGACCTCTAATGCTGTTTTTCAACCCGCTGGACTCCTTGGCAACACTTTAAGGCTGATTTACACCGAACGGTTGTAAATGTGACAGAATATTGCTTTATATTCCAAAGCCAAAGAATGGCTTTTAAAAAATGGAGTCACATACTGTAAATCTTGTAAGTTAATGTGGCCTCCAGATATCACCGCCGCCTGCATCGTCTCCTCCTGCATACAGATATCCAGGTTGTCTTTAGCACTCGGCTCCGACTCCGTAGGCCGAGTTTGTCGTTTAGTTATTGGCACTCTTAAATTATTCAAGGCTTTGGCCACATTTAAAGTGTCTGGGCCTGAGAACGAGCACATGAGGAGGCTCTGCTGGTTGTGAGACTTTCGACAGCTGCATTTTCCCGATTAGTTTGCCGTTTTCTTGGATTTGTGCTTCTTTTTTTCTCATGTGACTGCATTAAGTTTCTTCTAAACTACTAGGAAAAACAACATTTGGGATCATGTCACAAGCAAATGGAGAAGGCTTACCAGCGTCAGTTGGAGAGCCGTGTGTGTAAAGTATGATGTGTGTGTGTGTGTTCATCTCTGTTCAATTGGGAAATCATTTGGTGGGCAGGAAGTAACGTGGGTTTCGATGGATTCTTATTGCTGTTATGATTGCTGTTATTTTTTCCCCTTATTGTCCTTCCCACTTGGTATTGTTACACAAAAATTTAACAGCTTGATATGCTCAAACACAGCAAAGGGTAGAGGCTTAAATTGAGGTAATCATGTTAGTGTTTGGATCTGGATCACCCTCTTTTAAAAAAAAAAAAAAAAAAAATGTCTAAATTCAGTCTTGAGGCAAGATGTGGAATATATTGTAAAAATAAAATCTGAACATGCACCACTAAAGCACAGCTGGCATCAATAACAGCCAGAGACGAGGATTCAAGTCTGAGATTTAACTTCGATCATTGTTAATTAGTACGACTTGTCGCTTTCCTTGATCTTACACTCCAAATGTTCCAGACTTGGCTTGGACTCTTGGTTCATGACGTGAGTTTCATGATGTCCTTCATGTGTAATTAGGGCTAAAAATGGAGGCTGGCAGTTCCCACACTTGGGCGCATGTTTCCAAGCGAGATGTTGTTTTTCCAACCAGATTTCCTGTTTATGGGATCTTTGTAGAGGAAGTGATCGCCATATTCTTTTTCTAAAATGCCAATAAGAAGTTACGAATACATGCAGATGTATTGAAAGAGATGCAGTTGAGGCCGATCATGGTTTATTTTTGTTTTGAGTCACGAGATTTTCCGGCTTGCTTGTAGTGGTTTTGACCTTTGGCCCTAAAATGATGTCCAAAACATGCATCCAAGAATATCCATTTCAGTTGAATGCGATTTGAAACTTGATTTTGACTTAGAAAATGAACAACTGAGCTACACAGAAACTGTCCTTAGCATTAGCAAAAATAATCTACCAAGGTTCTGAGATTACCGAAGCGATTTTATAAATCTAATCCAGCATAAGGAGCTGACAGGAACCGAATACAACGTTGAAACACCTAATCTGAAGCATAATCTCTGACTGACGTTAAAACAGGAGCATCAAAAATAGTTCAAGGATTTCTAAAAACGCAGCACAAAGTAAAGTATTTTTCAAACGTATGTGAGTGAAAGTAGGACAGATGGAGAAATGAGACTTTGGGGAAGTCGCAGGGGGCATTATGACACTTAAATAAGGAAATTGATTCTTCATGCACTAAGTTTTAATAAGTGGTTTCTGGAGCAAAGCCAGAATCAACAGAGAATACTGTATGTGTGATAAGAAGCATTAAATAAATTGGGTGTTTATTTTCTTTGATTTCCTTTATGCTTTGCTCCTTTTTATTCACATTTACCTTCCTTTTCCTTCTTGGTGGCGTCACCATTAGCTTTTATGCTCAATGTCTTTCTCCCCCCTCCCCCTCTTTCAAACCGTTCTTTAAAGAGAAGAAACACGGGAAGAAGCTTTATGGTTCAAACGACAGATGCGGAGAAGAAAGGCTGCGAAACGGTAAATGTCAGAGGAAGAGAGCGCAGTTTAAAGAGCATCGAGGAAAAACTCTGGGGATAAAGGTGTGCAACAAGAAGTGTTTTTACATCTTGCAGCAGTGTTACATGAGATCACAGCGAACAGGTGGGTGGAAAGTCGGGGGGAGGATGGGAGGGAAAAAAAAAGAGGTTAAGTGTTTGTTTCCACTTCCCTGCTTCCTTAGCTCGTGGCGTGCCTCGGTCTGTCTTTGTCTCTGTGGTCTTGTTCTCTTGCATGGCTCCTGACCGTGTTAACACTTTTGTTTTATTTATGTGAGAAAGGCGATAAGACATGGAGGCGAAAGGAAATACATGGAAACGGCATTAGCCAGAATCTTTATGAAGAGAGAGAGAAAACCTCTCTTAGTGGGCATTATCAAGACGTGTGAATGCGTGTGTTTTAAAATAGATGTCCTCCTTTGGAGATTTATATAGAACATGACAGTCTCGTTATGACACTCTTTGCTACAGTTTCTCACGCATTCCACTTGAATCGCTTTCATGTTCAGGCAAATGTAAGGAAATCAATACCAACCCCTTGTATGAAATACAAAAAAAAAAAAAAAAAACTAATTGAAAAACATTTTTATTTAAAATGAAGTGATTTATTCATCACCTTTCCTCATTTCCATATCCGCGAATATGGAGATGAGCTCTACCTTTCCTCTCTGCTGTTTTCATCCGTCATCGCCGTGCATGCAAGTCAGAAAGTACACAATTTCAGCAACGTGATTGCTAAAGTCACAATAGAAAGTTACGGAAAGCATCATAAGAGAATATTTTATGGTTGACAGTCAAGAAGGTGGCACACTTGTTGGAAAACGTCTGCTGCACTCAGGAGTAATGGCAAGTTTGCGACGCTAAATTTAATTTCCTTCTATGCGGGTCAAAATGCCATTTTTGAAAATCTCTAGATTCTGTGATCTTACAGAATCGGTGACTCCACTTTTTCTTGAAATTGACCTTTTACTGTCACATCCAGTCCTTCAGCTCATTAGCCCAGATAAGACACTCCTGACTCTCTTTTTCAGGAGTGGCTTGCCACGAAGAATTTTGACTTTTGGAGTCCGTCTGTGTTTAGTGGCTGTTCATGTGATTACTCGGTCCATTCCTCGGGAAACGCTCACAAATTTTTCAATGGATTCTGCTTGACGAGTCTTCCAGCGGTTAAAGTTATCCCCTTTGCAGATGCACTTTTTCCCCCGACCACACGATTAAATTTTACTCATCTTTTTATTAAAATGCTGGAACCTGTTAGGTTCTCAGATACTGAATTTTTTTAGTATTGTCATGAACTTAAAATGACAAAAAACAAAAAAAAAGTGTTAAAGCAAACATTTTTATATTTGTTAAAATATTAGACCAATGCTGTTGGAGCAGCAACAGTTTACAACTGTTGTCATGAACTGTCATTCGGTAAATAATGTTTTAATACAAAGCTGGCTCTTTTAGTTGACTTTTAATCTAAGTTTTAATGCAACTTTGCATAAAAATTTAATTATTTACCAAATAAACATAAGCTGACACCTTTAATGCAACTTCTAATGCACATTTGCATTAAAAGTGTCATTTACTGAAAGACACTCCACAAGTCATAAAGATTAACAAAAACTCCTCCGTGTTCATAACAGGCGTGATGTCATGTTTTTGACATGCACACTGCTTCAAATGAAGTGTGACCAAAAAATAAATAAAATAAAATAAATGATGACATGATGAAATAACTCCTCAAAAGAATGTGTTTGTTGTGTAGAACCTCAGAAACACAATTACATTACATCTCAATTTTCAGGCGTCTCTAGAGTGTCCTTTATCGTTCTGCCGCAGTCGGAGTTTAACAAAATGCGATGTTTGACTTGCTCGAGCCGGTGCAAGGTCGCCACTCCACCTTATTCCTCATTCTCCTCTTGCTCCTTGTCCACCCTCCTCCGGCCCCCGCCTGCCTCCTTTCCTCTCTGCCCCGACCTGTGGCGGTCCTCCGCCAGGGTAAGGCACCGCTAAACGGGCTTGGAGCAGCATCCCCATGTATTTTTAATGGCCACACCCGTCACGCTGAAAACCCCGCTTGAATTATGCATGGCGGATTAATGGGAGAAAAGAGGGCTCGGAAAGTAGCATAGGGAGGATCCCCGAGTGTAAAACAGAGCGAAGGACGAGAATGAAAGACATCAAAGGGTGACCGAGGGATCGTGGCGGACAAAGATGCCGAAAGAGTAAAATGGAGAAGAGCGAAAGGGAAGCATGGAGTCGGAAAAAGAGGGAGAGAGAGAATAATCACGGCTCAGAGGAGACTGCGACCTCTTGCCTCCTTCCATCAGGCCTTAATTTTATCTCTCCACCTCTTGATCTGACTTCACCCTCAAACCTTTTCTGCCTCCCTCGAGTTCTCTTTCGCCTCTGTCCCACTATTTCATCACCTCTATCCCTCTGTCAAAATCTGTTTTGTTTTTTGTCTTCCGCCACCTCCCTCCATCTCCTGCTCCCTATTTTCATCCTTCCGCCTGTCTCTTCCTTCCTTCATCTCCCCCGTTGTCCCCGTATCGTCTGTGGGCTTATTTTTTTTTTAAATCGACTGATCTGATCTTTTAACGAGACACAGAAATGAGACGTTGCTGCCAGCAGCAGCAGCCGCCGCGATGCGTTCGGATGCCACTCGACCTCTCCGGAAAGGCTCGTCGGTCTGCAAGGTTTGGCCTCGTGCTGCCTTCGCGTCTGTGATCTATGAGCCGACCCGGCGTGCACACAAGTTCGATTTAGTGACATTTTATGAAATTACCTTATGACAAATGGAGCAAATGTTTGAAGAAAATAATAATAATAAAAAATGCCTCAGCGGTGCAGACATCCATTCTGGCCCCAGACCTTTGAGGTCTTCCTTTCCTGCTGTTTCTTTTGACCGTATTTTCTCTTGACCATCAGTCACCCATGCAGATGACTGCCAAGCAATGAACCGTGTATCTCAGTGCATGCAAAATAAGAGGCGTAGATTGATTCTGTGATGTCATTCGCTCATTATTTAAATGGCTTTATTGTTTGGAAGGCCTTTTCATTTGTATTTTACGCAGCAACACAATGTAGGGTACACGCTGTACTTGGAGAACTATATATTTTTTGACACAACAAGCATGTGGAACAACTGGGTTTGGTTAGATTATACGAAAGATTCCCTGCGTGCATGACCACAAACGCATCATCGTCGTGTCGCTCGATGTTAGTCGATCATGTGCGTTTAAAAACGGACCCCGACTGTTTCTGTGTTTGGCGAGGGAGACGGACGGGGTCACGTGCGAAGAAAGCAGAGCCCAGTCATTCAATGTTCATGTTTAGTAAAAACGCCTGCTGCAGATTAACCTATTTTTCCACGTTCATCCTGAGTTTACTTTTGGTTCTCACCGTTGTCGCAGTCGGTCGTCGGCGGTGATTCACGACGGGTCACAGACCCGAAATTTGATTCGCTGTTGACTCCGCTCCAATTCTGACGTGGCTCTGAGAGGCCGAGACGAAGCAGGAACCCTGAGGCTTTGGTATTTTGGCTTATTTTTTTGATATTTCATTACATTGCTTGCAATAATTAGGGTGACATTTAGAAAAGCTTTGATGTTTTCTTCCTGTGGACTGTCGAGGCTTATTTATTTTTTAGATTTTTTTGGTTCATTGGTGGTTTTGTAAAGCAATTCAAAATGCTTCTAAGACTCAGCGGTGATGTATTTTCTTTTCTTTTTCACTTCCAGAGATAGATAAATAATCAAAAACAAATGTCCTTTTTTTTCTTTTCTTTTTTTTTATCTTCTTTGTT
The DNA here is from genome assembly GCA_010277075.1 of Poeciliopsis retropinna. NCBI lineage: Eukaryota > Metazoa > Chordata > Actinopteri > Cyprinodontiformes > Poeciliidae > Poeciliopsis > Poeciliopsis retropinna. The sequence goes on along the minus strand of VMRM01000027.1, from coordinate 2,181,345 downwards.
TTAAATGTCTAATGAAAGAAGCAATTCTGAAATGTGTAAACATGTGTAATCCTAGCCATAAAATCAGGAAGCATAACCTCCAGATATCGCTTTTCCTGATAAATGAACCCTAACCCTAATATTTAAAGTTGAGACTGATTTCTAAAGTAATAGTTCAGACGTGTGGTTGTGTGTTGACGGTGAGAGCAGTCTGTATTTTCAGTCGATTTTAAGACGAGCTCCAGTACCAAATTTAACGCACTCTGATACCTTTTTAGGAACTCCACCCGACTTAATTAAATTAAGAGAAATTGGTAGTTTTGATGAAGGGGTTTAGGCAGCTTTATGTTTTACGGCGCCTTCTGCCTCCCGAACAATGCAGTTAAACTTTATCATTCTCTAAACTGAGCGTAAATTGTGTTTTTTTGAAAGTGGAGCCGACGGAAACACCTCAGTTTTGTCTCCTCTTGTACAATTATTTATTTTTTTAGCAACATTTTCCTCGGGGATAATGTTTGCTTTGCAGTTTTTCCTCTTTGTTTAACATAAAAGCTGAAATGATCACCGAAAGTTGAAACAATTATGCAGTCAAAAAAATACATTCAGCTGACAGAGCTAATGTATCTTGTTATTCTCATTTGCACAGAGTGACCCAATGGAGTGTTTTTGTTTTTTCTTCTCGCAAAGATGAAGTCATAAGGTGCTGAAAGTGATTAAAAATAGCAGATAAAGTGATCAAGCTGCACTTTCCTTTTGTTACAAGGACTTATTGGCTCTTTTCATTGACCTTATTAGTGCTAATTGATGAAATTATTGGAAACCAATGTTGCGTAATAATGACGAATGTCCAGTGACATACCATTAGTCCCTTTGGGATGCATGTAAAGGAGAAAAATCCTCCTGGTAATCAAATATACGTAGATGTAAAAAAAAAAAAAAAAAAGGAAAAGAACAACAAATTCACATCCTGTTTGATTCTTATTTAAAAGGAAATCTGACAGAGAGGGAAACGGCAGCAGCAGCATCAACAGGCTGCCAATAACTCTGCAACAAACAGACAGCGGTTCCAACAGCGGCACACAATAACTTTGCCCAGAAGCGGAGAAGCGATAATATTGAAAACAGATACGAGTTAAGTTCCCTCTCTGATCCGGCGATTATGTTTTCGTCTTGCTTTCACCTGCCTGCGTTCCCCCATTATACAATCTGTTCCTCTGCACTTAAGGGAAAAAATAAATAAAAAAATCCCCCGCCAGCGAACGCCTCCAGTCAATTTAACGACTTAAAGCTGCGAGATATTGTAAAAACACGAGCCACGATTATCAGAGCGGATCTGCCTCTGCAGTTTTACTGAGGAAAACGCTCGTCAGACGAGGCCGCGATTCAACAACCAATGCAGCAAATGTGCATTTCACTAAATCGCACACGTTGAGTAGAACACACCCTTGTTTTAAGAAGTTTATGAAAGAGGGGAAAACGTGTAAAGTGCAGAACATGATCTTAGGTTATTTTAAATGGATTCTCTTGACCTTGTAAGTGGATTGTGGGGCAGCTGAAATACATTTTGTGTGGCACAAGCTGGTTAACTCCATGTAATAAAAACAGTTTTCAGGAACAGCGGTAATACATTTTGGTTCAGTACTTCACAGGGAGGCAAAACTAATGAGCAGCTTTTGTTTGTAATTTTTTTCTAACCAGTGGAAATTAAATAGTTTTTTTTTATTATTATTATTTGTTTCATTTGTTGAGGCTCATTCCTTTTCCTTGACTGAAAACAAATTTGATCATTGTTTCTTCTTATTTCATCTGGAATGGAATCTGCAGAGTCCCTACAATATCAAAAGCTAAACCCATTTTAAGGTTGATTTAGTTTAAAACACATTACTTTGAATACAGTTGCACATCCAAGTGATGGTTCTGCTTCTGCTTTTCTGTTGCTGTGATTTTTTTTGTGGCACCCCTCAGAGTGAACGAAGATCTGTTCTTCTTCTTGGACAAAGAGGCCTTTTTGTGTTTTTTGGGGGGTTTTTTTGTGTGTTTTTTTTTTTTTTGCCTGTTGTACATCAGACTTCTAATTGCGTCCTTCAAGTTTCCGACTCTGCAAGACGTTCTTGACATTTTGGGAGAAGCTGGCCTGACGTTGTCGCTTCCAGCTTTCACTCACGTGACATTTTGATCATAGGCTCCCTCTCAAAACTGACGCCCCTCCGTAATCCATGTGTGAGATGTGTTTTCTAGAAGGTGGTTGCAAAAAAAAAAAAAAAAACTCCTTTGGTGCTGCAGTTTCTCTTTTTAGACAGCCTTGACCTTCAAAGAGCATCATTCTTATCGACACCTCACTTTTACAGTCAGACCCAAATCAGACGAAAAGAGGTTGTTGCACCAAATCGGGCAACGTATCGTATCTATTTATTTTTTGCAAACGCTAAATTTATTTCTCTATTAATTGGAGCAGAGCAGATGGAATAATTAGTTCATGATGAGCGTAAGTGAATGTTGCTGATGCAATTTAACTTAGATTAGCATAATTGAAATAAAAAATAATAATAAAAAATCTGCATACAGCATGCTGGGAGAGAAATCGATCTTTTGTGTAATTGACTGTGCGCGGTGTCCAACAAGAGCCGTGGTTGTAAAATTTTCAATTAGGGCGGCTAATCTTCTGCAAACAGTCTGCACTGACGGGGCCCCGTCAACGAATTAAGCCCCGTGCCTCATAATACCTGTCGGGTAGGTGTTTTGGAAAGCCTCCGGGAGTACTTGGCCACAGCTCGGCTCTATAAAGACAAGAAAAAAAAAAAAAAAAACTGCTTTGCAACAATACATAAAACTCATGGAGCGTGTTTCACTCGGCGTCTCAGAGGGGGATTTAACCACCGAGACAAGACAAGTCTCTCCTTTCTCTCACTCAGCTCTGTCCAAGTGGAGCTGGACTCCTGCCAGAGTCTGAACGTGGTGAAGGGAGAAATATTCACACACACACACACACAAAGGTGTGCATGTGTTTGCAGAGTGATGCACAATAGGGCATGCTTAATCATATTGTTAAATAGAGATCATCCGGATGGCAGATGGAGAAATGTGAAACATTTCCACCTGCTATATATATATATATATATATATATATATATATATATATATATATTTTTTTTTTTTTTTGTTTGGCTTCAATTTTACAGATTTATCTCCATCAAATGTAACTAAAATTTATTTTCGGAGTCTGCATGCTTGTCATATGTCATATTAGACTAAAACGTTGTGAAGACCGAAGTGGAACTTTGTCCGTTTTGACTTTTTAGCAAACTCTCAGAGCACACTTAAGTACATTTTCATGTCTCCAGTCAGTTTTAGAGTTTGTTAAAATGTTGGTGATCGTTTTAAGGTCTACACGCTTGTCTGTGCTGACAGAGTGAACCGAAGTGAAACGTCGACACGCGGTCTGTGAAACATTTGAGATGAACACACGGGGCTGAAGAAACTCCAGAAACGAGATCTAATTTTGGTTGGAGAACGTCGAGGTATTGCTCTGTGTGGGCTCGAATCTCTTGTTCTAGGCTGCTAGGGGAGGGAGGAAGAAATGAAAGCGTCGCTTCAAAAGATATACGCTCGTGCTCTGAACTTTTGTGTTTCCCAGAGGGGCAGCTCTTCTGGCTGCAGCTGAAGGGGAATCCTTGTTTTATTGCTGCCAAATTACTCTGTGTTTATAGTGTGGGTTCATTCCTGCCATGTGTTGTACTCATAAATCACATGTTCTCATTCATTAAAAAAAAACAACTCTCTTATAAACAAAGTGTCAAGTGTAATAGTATGAATATTTTTCAGTCTATGGTGGTGACTGTGAGCTAACAAGACTTGATTGAGTCCCAACTTTTCACGCAAAGTTCATCTGATTAAATGTAGCGTTCAGATGGAAAGGTTAGAGAAGAGCCGGGATCGAGATGCTTTTGTTCAAAAAATACTATGATACTTTTGTGATATGAGAATGCGAATTTGTTCTCTCAAAGACAAATAAACTCCAATTCAGGATGTTTTAAATATCCAAACTAAAACGCAACAGCCAAAAGCAGTAAACACAACGTAAATAAAAACCACTTACGACTGAAACCATAAAGAAAATGGATTATGAAGTCTCTGCAAACAGAATTGCCCTCAAGAAATATTAATCATCAGAATGAAATGGATCAAGTTCATTTTAATTTCTTGCGATTAGGTTCTTTTAGCCAAACATATTTTAAAAAATCAAATATGGCATTTCAGTTTCAAAAGGTGGTTTATGGCACCTTGATGCCATAAACCAGCCAGACATTACTCATTTTGGCTGAGATGACCATTACCGGTAGACGTCGCCTTCTGTGTCCATTAAAATGATGTTTGTCAAATGCTCTTTAAAATCCCATAACGTTCAGGAAAAAATAAATAAAAATGTTTTTTGGGGATTGTAGCCTTCATATCTTTCACCAGAATTCCCCTCACTGGGCAACATGCATGATTTCACCATTGAGCACACGCCCACACACAAATGCACACAGTGGTATATAACAAACGCAGCTTTGATATTAATTAAATTTCCATTTTCAGAGTGAATTTTTCCCCCAATTTTGTTTTAGATGTTTCTTGGCAACTTAGTTGTCGTTCAGACTTTTTCGCGCAAAAAAATATCCATGCATCCATTTTCTTTTGCTTATCCGGGGTCAGGTCGTGGCTTCAGAAGGGAGGCCCAGACTTCCCACTTGTTCCAGCTCTTCCGGGGGAATCCCAAGACGTTCCCAGGCCAGCCGAGAGACATAGTCCCTCCAGCGTGTCCTGGGTCTTCCCTGGGGCAGCCCTGGTGGAGTCCAACTCTCACCGGACACGAGCCCGACTTACTGCCGGCAATGCGGACCAGCCTCTGACACCGCTCATGACAGCCCGTATCAAAAGGCTCGATACCCCACACTCCCGGAGAACCCCCCACAGGGCACCCCGAGGGACACAGTCGAATGCCTTCTCCAAGTCCACAAAACACATGTAGACCCCCATGCACCCTCCAGGACTCTGCTGAGGGTGTAGAGCTGGTTCAGTGTTCGACGACCAGGACGAAAACCACACTGCTCTTCCTGAATCCGAGGTTCGACTATCCGACAGACCCTCCTCTCCAGGACCCCTGAATAGACCTTGCCATGGAGGCTCAAGAGTGTGACCCCTCTATAATTGAGCACACCCTCCAGTCCCCCTTTTTGAAAAGGGGGACCACCAGCCCAGTCTGCCAATCCAGGGGAACTGCCCCCAATGTCCATGTGATGTAGAGTCGCGTCAACCAACACAACCCTACAACATCCAGAGCCTTAAGGAACTCCGGGCGAATCTGGGGCCCTGCCACCTAGGAGCCTTTTAACCACCTCGCGACCTCATCCTTAGAAATTGAAAAAATAAAATAAATTGTTTTGTGTAACACCAAGTATTGTGCCAAGTGTGAAAATTTGAACATCTTCCCATGGAATATTGACTGTTTTCATTGAAAACAAAACTACGGTCAAAGTTCGATTTATCTCTCTATAAGTTGTAAATTGAGATTTCTAGCAGTTTAAATTACGTCTGTGTTTCAGGCTAAAACCAGTGAGAAGGAAAAGGAGCCGTCGTTCCTCAGTAGGAGTTGTAATTTTGCAAATTGAAATGAGATTTATGCTTTTACACCAAGACGAAAATACTCCCTCTGCTTTTGCGCCCCTCATAAAAGACACCTACCCATGCAGACACACACGGACGCACACACACCCCTGGATTCCACTTTCATTTCCTCTGGTGGTGACAGTGTTGATGCTTTCATAACAAAACTTGTATTCTCCCTCTCTGGACAAAGACCCACAAAATTCAGCGATACATGCACAACGATTAAATCTTCAGCTTCCTTTTCTTGCCACACAATGAAACAACAAACAGTATTTCTTTTATTTTTTTTCTTTCTTCCTACAGTTCCTCTCCTACTTCTTTTACTCGTGACCGAGTGTGCACCGGTTGTTTTTTGCCTGTCAGATTTTATTTCTCACCTGCTGCCGGTATTTCTCCACGGGGCGCCGTTAGACCCGTTTGACTCCGTGAGTGATGTCTCCTCAATATTGCGAAACGCGTGACGTGTGCGTCTCTGGGGCCCGGTCAGGAGGCCGGAGGGGTGCTGATTAATTTAGCAGGCTATTGGTGATAACAGACTGCCTTGAGGGATGACTCTCTGGGACTAATGCAAACACACAAGCTCACACACATACACACACACACATGCGCCGGCTGCAAACGGTGCAGCGGAGCTGATTAAATGAGCTCGTGCGTGAACATTTTATTGCAGGCCGCGGCGACACGGGAGGCCTTACGTGGGTTTGACGAGCGGAGCGTCAAGCTCGGAAATGAAATCTTCAAAAAGAAATGGACAAACGCAGCAGCGCCTGGTTGTCTGTTCACCTTTTGTGTGTGCATGCTTTGTTGAAAGAGTTGTATCGAGCAAGAGCGAAATTTCGATGAAGGTGCTTCGGATTGAAACATGTCAGGTTTCCGATGCTCGAGCAGATGGAGATGTAGAGAGTGCGTGTGCCTGAAAAGACTGAATATTTCAGACGAGGTTGGATGTAAAGTAGGGAGCTTTTCCAACTCGACTCTGGAGGAAAGTACAGTCTCCAGATCTGATTTTTGGTGGTTTTCAATTCACATTGGGGGAAGAAAGACATCCTCTTTTGAGGATCGGTGTTTCGATTGGCTGCTGTATGTGTACTGTGAGCGTTTATGGGCTGTGAACTGAATTGAATAAAACTCGGTGTGACTTTTTATAGCCTCGTCCTCTCTTCAGGTGTTTCTACATACACATTATCGTGTCTGACGGGGCGCCATGTTTGATCACTGTGTGTTAACGCTGCGATAAATGACTCTGAATGCAGATTGTGCTCTTTCTCATCCGGAGAAGAAAAAATAGAAAAGGGGGGGGGTGCAGATGTTATTGGATTTGAGCACCTGCAACATATATAGTCAAGAGCTCTCAGAGCTTGTCCTTTCATTCTGAGATGAAAAGAACACACCGGTGTGTTTTTGCAAAAAAATAAAATTAAATTAAAAAAAAACCCGCCCTGGCAGTCTTCAGAAGACAAGTGTGGTGGATGATCACAGGATCCTTTTCATTGTAAAGAGCTTCAGAACACCTCGCCGATTGAGGAATGCCTCTCAGGAAGCAGATGTGTCGTTATTTAAGAGGAGTGAACAGAATACATAAGGGGAATTTACCAGATTAAAAAGCAAGAGCAACATTGGAACGGCTTCCTATGGGTGGATAGTGACCTGAAATCATGCAGAAATTTCTTTTTTGTTGTTTTTTTGTTTGCTTGTGTTTATTCAGAGGCACCTTTATGGTTCTTAACAGGACGAGGTTTTAATCTATTTTAGACTTTCCCCAGCCTTCAAACACACTTTTAATTTCCGTCACTTCCTTTTCTTTTGTCTCCTTTGCTCTTTCTCGCTTTGTCTTCTCTGTCCCCTTTCCTCCCGTCTCCTTGCTGTCATGTTTAGGGCTGTTAATGAAATAAAATACCTTGGCTGCGTTAAAAAAAAAAAAAAAGGATCCTGCTTTCTATTCCGTCCTCTCATTCCTGTCTGGCAGTAATTATGGCTGTCTAATTGGGTCTATGGAGGCTCAGACAGTGCTGGAGAAAGAGAGAGAGAGAGGCTCTGCTTGTGTATGTTGAGGAAGTCCTGGACGCCTTCAGCTGAATACAAAGTGAGTCTGCCTCCTGACCACAAAGAGGGGTTGTTGTGTTTTATCAGCATGCATGCTGAGATGAGATCCAGGGTGGATAAGCAGTGGAGTTTACTCCAGCTTTTTTGTTCAAATTATCTGCTAAAAATTTGCTCAGTTGGTTGTTTACGGCAGACTGTCATGTTTGAACAAATGTCAGCTCCGCACTTTTTCAACAATGTTTCTATTTTTAAGCTTTTCGTCTGTGCTCGACCCTCTAGCTCTCGGCATTCGCATTCAGTTCCACATTCAGGGTTGAGAAACGGATGAAAAACCAACCACAGATGAGAAATAAGAACTCTGGCATAAACGCATAAGCAGTCGAGGCAAAGAGACGTCTGCAGCTGGAATTCAAACATTAATGCAAATGGATGTGAGCACTTCCATTTATCTGAGCAAATGTTTGTATTGCGACGATTGTGTAAGTCTGGCATTACCATGCATGCTCAGCTTAACATAGTTTAACTCATGAAGGTGTTAAAATACATTTGCTGTCTTCCCACTAAAAGTCCTTTCAGGACAAAGACTTTATGCTAACAAACACCTGCATTTCCCCAGTCATACAGTTATCTCTATTAGCCATGCCATAAACTGTGTTGTCCTCCAAAGTTGGTTTTAGGTCCTCTAATTTTAAGTTTAAACTTTTTAGAGTCATGCATGTATTTACTTACATGGACTTCACCGATATCTCCTACCACTTATGTTTCTCAGTTCATTGTTTTTTTTTTTTTTGTTTGTTTTGTTTCTGTTGTCACCACACAGTCATTTGGCATATTGCATCAAAAAGGTCCATATTTTTTTCTCTCTAATCCTAAAAATGTTCAAACATATGTCCTCTATCCCAGACCATAGTATATTTAACCGTAGGCCTCTATTAAGCCACAGGCATGACACCAAAATTACCAGTCCGGGACGCGTCTCGGGAGAAGGTCATCCTCTAAAGACACACTAACACAGGCCCATACACTAGATTCATATGTGCGAAGGTCTCCCTGCGCTTTTGGGTTTTTTAATTCTCTTCCCCCGTCGTGCCTGACTGGCATCGACGAGGCAAAAGCGCAGAAAGAAATGCGCACAAACACCAACACTTCAGTCTGCTGTGTTCACAAATCAAACACCCCAACTTCTGTTTGTCTGCAATAAATTGGCTGATGGTAATGTCATGTGAAGGACGAGCTCTATTGCAGATACGCAGCTGGCTGATTGTTAGGCACAGGCAGGGGTAAAACTTGACATTGGTCTTATTGCTGCTGTCAGATGCAGATTTTCCCACAAAGCCTTGGCAGTGTCTTTTCAATAATGGTGGCTTTAGTCTTAATTTTGTGTCCTATTTGTTGATCTTATTGTCACTGAGTGACAACCTTTAACTTCTTTGTCGCCTAAGGACTGTTATAACAGAAGAACAAGAGGGGAAAATGGAGAATATAGTTTGGTATGCTCAGCCTTATATCTGTCTTATCCACCTACTGGGTGTAAAAAAACCTACTTGATTACTGCCCACTAAATGGATAGTACATTCAATTTTATTTTAATCATGCATATTAAGAGCCAGAAACCAGACTGATGATCCTATGTCAAGATGAGAGGAAAAAAAAGGTTTATAATTTCAAAATTTTAATCTTTAACCAAGGAAGTGTTGAATTTCAATACAATATTTGACGTCTTATAAAGTGTGAACATGTGCACTTTAACAGATATCCTTAGCAGATAATTTGCTCTCATCTCACTCTAACACGCAAATATAGTATGAAACTAATAAAATCAGGTTGTCACATTGTAGTAACGCCTTTGTTACACTGGTTTACTGGTTTTCTGTTTGTAAATCATACAAATGTGTGTTGCTGGTGCTGAAAGGTCATGACAGGGTTTGCCACCAACATGCAAGAAGTCTCGATAGGGGACCGAGAGTTAATTACCCTTTCAGATCAACAAATTAGAGCTGCTTGTTTTTGTCACTGGGAAAATGGGGGAAATGTACGAACAGGCAGGCAGATTTGTTTTTATGAAACAAGAGGAAAAAATTTGAAGTGAAATCTTTTTAAAGCTACAAGGGGGGAAGAGGGGACAAAGTTAGCTTAATTTTGTTTTTATTACTAAAACTTGCTGCCTATTTTCCATGACTTTTTTTACAATTAAAAACAAGTTTAAGTATTAATCAAATGAGGAAAGTTTTGTTCTGGGACTTTAGTTCATAAGACTGTCTAGATGTTAAAGGATGTCAGAAGCAAACTCAAAGAGCCAAGACACTTTGGAAGCATGAAGTCTCCAGAGACATTTTTATTTTGGCCAATCATCACCCTACTCGCTAAAGCATTCCTCATTAGTGATAGCTCGTGGCTTGCCATCAGCAACATCTTCTTGTTTTAAGCTGTGAAAATGGCAGTAAGTGTTGTCTAAAATGAGCAGCTTTTTCCAGGATGATTTGTCTGGAGAATTTATTTTATTTTATTTTCTTGGTAATGAGAGTGAGAGAAGAAACTCGTAGTTTGGCAAGTTTTCCTAATCCATGGGTAAAAACAGTCAGCTTTGTGATCCTAGCTGAATAAATTTTCACTCTTTTTGCTGTCATGTTTTGTGCTTGTTATGGCAAAAATAAAAAAGCAACAAACAATTCTTTTAATTTGATAGTAAAAGGCATATAATAGCAAACGAAAAACAAGGTTTGGTCTGCATCAACCATACTGACAACTCATCCATCCGTCCTTTATCTTCCACTCATCCGGGGTTGGGCAGCAGCCTGAGCAAAGCGGCCTGGTCTTCCTTCTACCCAGCCACTTGATCCAGCTCCTCTGGGAAAATCCCAGGTCAGCAAAGAATCATCGTCCCTCCAGCGTGTCCCAGGTCCTCCTCAGTCCCAGCCCGGAGCTGCTGAAGCAGAAAAAGTTGCAGGGCCCTGGCTCTCAAGAACTGAATTTGAAAATGTCTGGGACAGGCAATGAAAAATCAAGTTTTCCCCCAAACTGAGCACGGCACTCTTAACAATCTTAATCTCTGGTTCATGCAGAGGCGTGTCTGAACTTGGGCGTTCTGGTGGAGCTGCAACCAACTGTGATCGGTAACATGCCCAGGTCTGCATTAGAAAACACAGCGATAATTATGTTATTTTGAAGTGTTTGGTCGTATGATGTAAACCCCATAAAAACTACGACGGTGAGTCTAGTCGAGGCAACCTGTGGTGCAGACATGAACGAAATCGAGACGAACACGCTCGATTTAAAACTAATTCGCTTTTGTTGTGGCTCTGGAGATTCAACATGAACTCCTTTCCACCGTTCTCTGCTTCCTGCCTTTTTAAAGTGTCATCAACTTAAACATGACCTTTAAAAAGCGTCACATTGATGGATTTGATTGATGTCCATAGGCTAGGAGTAATAACACCATTCAATATCACTGCAGCGGATCATGATGTATTATCATAACAGTAGGCTTTTTCTAACCCTCAGTTTGAAATATTAAAACCATGATGTCTGAATGGTCTTTGTAGGAAGACTGTTGGTGCTGCGAACACATGAATGGAAACTCGATGTTGTGTGGTAAAGCTTTAGAAGCGCTGGCTGTCAGGTCGACGGTGTAAAGTGAAAGAAAGCGGACAATTAAAGGGTATTTTCTCCCGGCTTGTGGAAGTGTGCGAGTGCGTACACCGGCCACGAGGTAAAGCTGTTTGTTTCACAGGCTTTAGACCTTTTCCTGTAATCACCCGTGGATATCGCGAGAAAGGGAGATCTAAAGAGAGAACCGAAGCCAAAAGGATTAAAAAGTTGGACTCTTGAGTGGACAGTCGGTAATGAAACCTGAAGAGGTTGCCGCTGATAAAAGCATGCGTGCAGCTGACGACTGTTTGGGTGAGCAGGATAGACAGATGGAGGTCAGATGGGATGAGGCACTGCAAGCTGATGACCAGGAGATAGAGTAAGCAATTAAAGACGAGGGAAAGGAGAAGCGGTGAGGAATATTGAATTAAAAAGGTTGCAAAGGAGGGGAAGCTGACAGAGATTCAGAGGAATAAACCGTATCTGTCAAGATCTCATCAGAGGAAAGTACAGCCTCCGGGCATCGCCACCTCCGACTAGTAAAACCGGATAAATCACAAATTTACACACACGCACTCTCCAACACACACTGTAAAGTGTGAACCCATAGGAAGTGAAAAGGTTCATCTTCCAACACATTAATTAGGATTTGCTGGATTGCTGTGTCTGATTTCTGCAAGCGTGTTTTGTAAATTTGGATGTATGCTTTATTATTAGAATAACAGACTAAAAAAAATGACATTTGTTGGAGGCTCTGACTTGAGCAGAGGGTTAAATATCAGTATTTGTATGGAAGCAAATAACTCTCAAAATGGGTCGCTCCCATGCAACTTTCTTGTCCCCACTAGGGAATAAAAAGATAAAGGTTAACTGTATGAATATTTCTTACAATGTCCTCCGGTTTTGTCATGAAATGCCCTTATCTGGACAACAATATAAGGTTATTGCCTAAAACATAGTTTAGTGATGACCAGAAGAAGAGTGGGTTCACTGTTTCGCAATTTTTAGACGCATCTCCACCGCTTTACTCTATGGACTCTGTAGGTTGTGCTTTTCAGACTGGAATAGTCTGAAAAGACTATATATTAAAGATTTCATATTTCTCAAAATGTTTATGGGTCTATATTACAACACTTATATTGTTGTAAATGGCAGTTCTTCCGGATCTTTACATAATCTGTGAAAATTTCTGTCGGGCGTAGCAACAGGTTGTCCTCAAACACTCCAGCTAAACGAAATGAAAAACAGCTAAGTGTAATTGACAAAAGTCTGACCTCTCTAGTCTCAGCACCTGCCTTCTTATGTCGTCCTTAGCAACAGCCCAGAACAAAAAAACCCCTCTATAGTTGTTTAAATTGGGGGGGGGGGAGCTTTTTGAATTTGACTAAGCATATGAGAACAAATTGTACAACTACAATTAGACATTAACTAATTTTTTTTATTAGTTTTTGACGCCAACTTGCATTTCTCAAGATGACTCTTGGCTATGTAGGGAAAGAAAGTAATCTCTTTCAGAAGCTAATGGTCCAATCACTGTCATCATCAGTATTTTTCTGCTAATAGATGGACAAATTTTATGGCTTTTACTTACCAATTAAGGCTGATCTCATGTCCTAATTAAACCGATGCAACTCCTGTTACTGCTGTGCCTGTCGCTATGCCATGACTGAGAAATGGACAAGCCCTTTATGATTTATGATGATTAAAAATGTAGCCATTAATATAGTGGTTGTTACTGTCACTGATAAAATAACATAACACCATACCAACCTAGATCTTTTTTTCTTTCTTTCTTTTTTTTGACTATTCCTTCATTAATTGCATGCAGATGTTTAGAAACCTTGAACTTGTTTTCGTCGGTCGGTCGGTTTTTGTAAATTACAATTTTATCACCCTTGGAAACAAGTTGACAGATGAAAATAAAATCTGCATGCACCCCTAAAAACCTTGTAAATGCACAAACCACGTTGCCAGGGCGAGGGTGAAACAAGTCCACCTTTAGTCTTTCTTTTGCCCTTTTTGGCTGCCCCTGAAAGCAGCAGGTCACCTGCAGAGAAGAGCAACTTGTCACATACTCGGCCGCTGCTCTCAAGTCTGTGTGTTTGTGTCCCTGCGGCTTGCTTCCTGACACCACTCTGTGCCTAACGAGATTTATCTAACATGGCGCCGCCTCAGAGACAGGTGGTCAGCCAGAAAAAGGAAACCTTTTCCACTTGGTAAACAAAATTGTGATGTATCTGCCCGATCACTCACTGAAGACCTGCATGTGAAGATCAAGGTTTTTTTTGTTTTGTTTTCCCCGCAGTCATGTCCTTTGGTTGCTGGAAATGAATGTCTGCTGTTGGTACACTGGCAGCTTTATTCTTTCTGATGTCCCCTTTAATCCTTCTTCCTCTTCTCCCCTCCATTTATTACTCACTTCCATCATTCATTTTGCTGCGAATCTGTCACTGTGTTCGTTTAATATCTCTTTCATCTTCGCTCCCCTTCCTTTGTCTTTGCGGTGCTGCTTGTATTTATATTACTGAGTGCCACTTCTGTTGAATTGTCCCAGAGTTTGTTGCATTAAAGGCAAAACAACAAAAAAAAACCAAACATCCGTATCCTAGAAAAGGTGACGCAGTGACACTTTTCTCTGGCATAAACCATACCGTCAGGGAAGGCTTTGAAGCTATAAATGTCTACTTTGATTCTCCTCACATGTGCTTGCTTTTAATTGGCTTGGCTGTGCGCGTTAGGATGTGTACATCTGTGTGCATAAGTCAAAATTTGGAGAAGTTATTTTTGTTCCAATCTATAAATAAAGCGAGGAGATTTAAGCCTGTCTGAGTGAATTTGGCCCTCAGAGGAGATTTAGGTGTTGGGTATTTGTGTGCGTGTTAATTTTGCCCCGTTTTTTGAAGGATCGTTTCTGAGCAAAGCCGAAGACGGCTCCCGTGTTTAAAATCTGCATGCGCTTTAAAGGGACGCATCCGTCAGCTGTCGGGCCTTTGATTCCAGCCAGGGAATTAAAGCGACTTGAGTAATGTTCCCCCTTATAATAAAAAATTTGTCATGTCCATCAGTGATGTACTGTCTCTTCTCCTCCTTAAATTATGCAAAGCCTTACCCCTTGCTCATTTTGTTTGCATTTCTCCGAGACACAATCTGCTCCCGGTCTGTGCAGTTGTCAAATTTTCCTCCCAAATTGATATGTATATCTGGCTTTTTCCGAGTGCCGTTCTCACTCTGATGGGTTTCGGCGCAATTTGATTTTTTGCCATTTTTTTTGTTTGTCAAAGTTTGCTTCTGAGATTCTATGCATTTTAAGCTTCCTGTTTATACTTTTCATGAATAGAAACATTGCTTTTGCATGAGCTTTTCTACTGATGTTCGTTTCCATTGACTTTCCTGCTCACCAACATGTCCGGATACTCGGAAACATCGGCGTGTCTCCGGGAATAAAGCCCCGCGTCACAACGATACATGGAAAGTAAATAATCAAATCCATCAAACTCCCTACAGAACAACTGAATGTGACAAAAAGATAAATATAAATGCTTTTCTAATGCAGATTGTTGATTGAACAAGGTAATCAAGTTTTTCTATGTCGGTGTGACAGATTATTTATTGAATATGACAGATGAATAAAAAGATTTGTAATGAAAGCAGCCACCCAATTTGCCAAATGGTCAAACTGTTGCTCATCCATATTCAGCTCCACAGAGCAGGAGTGTTTGGAGAAGACCGGCGCAGAGTTTCTGCAAGGTCCAAAAGTCGTAAATGATCCGACTTTTAGGCCATCATGAATCCATATTTTGAAACTGCAAACTTCATGGTTGATTTCTCCAACATTTTCCTTGTTCCAAGTTGGCGAGTGGCTTTTGTTTGTTCTATGATCTGTAACTCAGGAGCGTTTTGCTCAAAACTACCAGACCTCATGATTAGAAATTAGATGAAATTAGAGCTCTGAATTGTTTAGCGATTGGAATTGGTATTGATTATTGGCATTAAGTTGTGATAGCTTTTCATTAAATGTCATTAAAAGTCTCAAAACTAAGAACTTCCACTGTTTTTGTTCTACAAATGCATCAATCAAGTGCACATATTTTGGTGCATTTTTTTTATTTAATTAAAATGATAGCATATTATAATTTAATAATATGCATATGTCCCTAATTATATTAGGAACATATGCTTTGATGTATATATGTGTATGGTTTTGTAACTGCTTTATTTTTTGTTTCATTCAAGTCTTCCCTCTTTTAAAGAACCTGCAGTACATTGTTTTGCTTTTTATGTGGGGGTGTGTGTGTGTTTGTGTGTGTTTTTTATATATAATAATATTATTAGATAATATAAATATAATAAATATAATAAAGAAATATTCTAACTACATTTAGTGTGTTTGCTTGAGGCTGTGTATGAGAATCACAGACAAGTTAAAATGTTGACTGTAATTGAAATAAGACATATTGGGGTTTTTGGTCATTAATAAAATCTATTGTTATACATATAATACTCTGATGCACTTGTATTTTTACACTATGAATATGACAGTATGCAACTGGGAAGGACTTTATATGAAAACATTTAGTCCTTCAAAGGAAAATCCAAAATTGATCACATTTTAAAGTTGTTTTTAATGGTAGATAAATGCCGGTTTAGCCAAAAAAATGAAAATAAATCAATAAAAATGACTGAAAGCTCTGTCTAATTTAGTTTAGAGAGGCTAAATGGAACCAGAAGTAAATCTGTAGTTTCAGACAGCAAATAGAATACAAATGTAATAGAATTTAATTGTGTTCAATTAAGGCTTTAATGAATCGCACTCCAGTTGGTAAACTGTAATAATTGGATTAATGTAATGAATTCCCTTGTATTTAATTTAACCTTGACTTAAAGTTGCTTACTTTTCCTGCAAAATGCCCCTAGGTTACTTACTAATTGGTACAATATGAATAAAATGTATTAATTTTCATTATGAAAACAGGAGCTGAAAACCGAAATGAAAAACTTTAATCAGTGTCTGATTATATATTTAAACCCTGACTAAATTATCCCATGTTTACTTCTGTATTGATGGCAGCGTGATTTGTTTTAATTTAGTCACTATTGGTCATTTATTGATAACCATCACATTTTCTTTAGGTTATTCTGTTTTTGACCATTAATAATGTATTATTATTATTATCTGTAAGGCAACAAATATGATTCTTATTCTTCTTTAAACTCATTTCCAATATGGCTCTTGAGGCAGCGTCAATTCAAATCTGTTTTGCATTAAGATATGTTTTAGAGAGGAAAATGATGTTCGATTTCTTGGTCAACGTTTCTTGAAAGTCTTCATGGACTTGGAAATTGACTTCCCAAAATTATGCAAATTTCAAACACACCTGGAAGCAGACGCTGCTGTAGTTTAGAAATGTTTGTATTGAGAGTGCGGGAAGTCGGAGAGCTTTTGAACAGATGAGCTTTGTGCTCCAAGTTTCTGACTGAGTGCATGGAAACGACTGCGTGTTCCCATCGCTGCATGAATATGGAGAAATGATTTTCATACTAAACATGTCTGAGACAAGCAACTAATAATCGTCCTTTCAAATCAGTAATTATGCTCTTGACAAAAACGACTGGCAACAAGCTTTTGAACCTTTTGAATATTGTTGCCAGTGGAGTATTTGTGTCGTTGCCTCAACCTTTTAAATTTCTATCTTGGATTTATTTCGTAGTTGGTATATCTCATGTAAATTGATCGTATGGAAACACAGATTAGCTGGTTTTCTTCACTGTCTGACATTAATCAGACTGCGACGAGGTTCTGTTATGACTTGGACAAATAAAAATGACTCGCCAAGGCCGGAGATCACGTTAGTGAAATTAATTATGCTTTTTTTCAGGTGATCAAAGAGGAGAAGTGCAGAGTTTGTACAGAGGCAGATTAAAACAGCATCACCTTCAGCGTGACATGTCAGGAGTCTGACCACAGAGTCCTGCTTTTAAAGCCACAGGCTCCGCCCACAGAAAGAACAAACGAGCAAAAACAGCTAAACCATTACTTCTAACTCAGGTAAACTCCTAAAGTATACAAAGTAGTAATAAATAATACCTACTGGGAAAAATATAAATAAATAAACTTGTGATCCACAATACAAAACTCAGTTTAATAGAAAACTTCAAAATCAGAAGTGGGTAAATCTGAAACATAACAATATTTTACAGTTTTTCCGCTGTTTAAACTATTAATAGATTTAAATATATAATCAAATGCAATATGTTGTGTTCTTCAGCGATAAAACTGCAGTATTCTTGAAGCAGCATTTGCAGTAAGTCTTTCCTTGTTGCATCTCGTTTTGTAGTTCGCTTTTGTTTTCACAAGACCGGTATTTGTGTCTGTGGCCCCAAAAAACTATCGATAGGTTTTTAAATACTTACCACTTATGCCTTTATAGATCCTCCTTTGGTTTTTATTTCTTGCTTCACCTCTATAACCTTTTTGCCTATATATTTCAATTGAGGCTGAAAGTATTGATTCTTTCTTGGTGAACCCTCTCCAGGTTCGTAGCGGTGATGAATCGGCTCCAGTGCAGAAAATGACTCAAGTGTTCCTGCAGCTTCCAGTTCGGGACACGTTAGTCTTGGCGTTTACTTACTACATTGTTTCTGCACCTCACGACAAATCACCTTTTATCTGTAGGAGCTGCTTTGTGTCATCTAGTTAATCTAAATACAACATAGAGTTTGGAGTGAGGAAGCATTCAACGAGAGTTAATAGAGTTTGATGATTGAGGAAACCATGAGGTGGAGTCGCAACTTGGCAGTAAACATTTATCCAAATATCGGAAGCATTTCTGCACGTATATATTTGGTTACATAAATGCAAATATCAAATTTTTTAAGCCTAATATAGTCTGTATATATAATTTTCCTTCTTCTTCAATCTTTCATCCTTCTGCCTGGGGATCAGGTGTCACCGTTTAGCCGCTGCTAAAGGCTTGTTTTCTGTGAGGAGACGACTTCGCCGCCACGGTGCAGCACTAATTAAGAAAATGACCTGAAATCTGTTAAATGAAGTTTCTCACAGCTTGCCCCCTTGACTGTTTAAACTCTTTATCCACTCAGACTTTTTTTAACCACATAAAATTCATCTTGAAAAAAGACAAATTCATTTCTGTAAGATTTTTCATTTTTTTTCCAGAGTGTGACAGTTCTTTGGTTAGCAAAACTCCGCGCAAACATCTGCAAAATGAGAATTCATTTCTCGCACTAATTGAATCACGATGGTCGAAAGATGTTGCAAACCTGTCCATCAATTCACACACCACCTACACACACCCCCCCACACGCACACACACACACACACACATGCATCCTACACCCTCTACTTTGCAGTAAACAGTAATGACTCACATATTCTTTCTTTTTACTCTTTTATACAATGCTTTCATGATGCTTTATGTTGGTATAAGTGTAATGATTAATCTATGTAAGCATCATTTTAATAATGAACAGGACCTGCATTTGCAATGTTTTTTTTTTTTTTTTGTAATATAATTTGGATTAGGGCGATCTGTAAAACTCCACTGGATGCATTTAAAGTTTAATTTAAAAATTTGTTCAAAACACTTCAAGAGTCTCTTTGGCATTCAAAGCCCCAATGGCTGCAAATCACTACTGTAGAAAGCAGATGAAGTCAGTGATGTATTTTTTTTATTTTTATTTTTTTATTCCACAGCAGGTCAAACAGGCTGCAGTAAATTCATTTTTAGTTGGCCTTTACATAGAAAAATAAAACCCAGTGGTCTGCAGTCCTTCAGTTTGAGATTTTTTTTATTTATTTTTTATTTTAGTGGGCCCTTGAGCTTGGAGTATTTTCAGCCGTTATGCAACGGTCAGTGCCTAATTATGTAAAAGTTGCATTTCTTTTGTATCTTCCTGTCTTTGCGGGTTCGCTTCGAAATCAGCAAGTCTAATCTGTTAAATAGAAATGCTACACTGTTTTATTTTTGCGGAGGAACATATCCTCATTGGGAGCCAAAGAGTCAAAATCTCATGACATCACATTGACTCGTCTACACTTTCCTTTACTCGCTGCAAAAGGAACTCTGCTGTGCTTCTAGGGACTTTAAAATAATTTACTGCAGCTTCCCATTCGCTCCCTGTGCTTTTAGCGCTTTCTGATGTGTGTGACATGATGTAATTAAATGCAGGTTTGTGTGCATTGCACTTGCAAGACAAAAATGGGGGGAGAGCAAAGGGTTTAGTGTGAGTCCTGAGCGATTTGGTAAATGAACTTAAAAGTTCTGCCTCGATTTCCTGTTGTTTTCCTCTGAGTGGTGCTGACTGTTGGTAATATTCTGATCTACGTATGTTCAGTAACCTGGGTCGCACTGAGGACACACAGTCAAAACCACAAGCTTCTGTGTGGGTGTGTGTGTCTCCGTGGTTTTAGAGGTCATTCAGCGTTTATCAGACACGGGACCAGAGATCAGGCCTTGAAAGCAGATATCGAGGAACACACTCGTGCGCAGACATGCATCGCTTTACTCCCTCAGACGCCCACAGACATCTTCTAGGACCCGCCAGATGCCGGGCCTCGGCTAATTGAAGTAAGCTCATTGATTGGCTGGTCATCTGAGACAGAAAGTGCTTAGAAATCTAAGCCAGTGGCCACAGGGAGATGATAAAGTCTGAGTGTCTGGTACAGAGTCATGTTTGGGACTTTGTGGCCACTGACAGCAGGCTGGGCGTGCGTGTTTATTGGTTTACGTTGCCTTATGAACATATTTATTACCCTTTGACTTTTTCCACATTTTGGCACTCGACAGCCACGAACCTGACTGCGTTTTATTTTCGGGTTTATGTGGTGCGCCAGCATGAAGCGGCGCATGCTTTTGGAGGGGAAGGAAAATGATGCATCATTGAAAATAAAAAATAAATACAAATAATGTAGCCACCCCTTCTAGTCTGATACTCATAATTAGCATCCATTATAAGCAGCTACCCTGGGAAGTCAGTAAGTAAGATCTGTATGTAATGGAGAAGTTTCTTATATGGGGAGGCACGGTAGTGGCTGCATAGTAATGGGAAGGTAAATTATGTAGAGCTGATTACAGGACAGAACTAAAACAAAGAGGTAATTATGATAGAAAACCTGTTTAACTGCAAAGGCTATTACAATGGGTTAATTTTGGTTAAAAGAAATTCATCTGCTTTGAAAGGCCCAGTCAAAGTCCACATCTAAATCCAATTCACTTGTGGCAGGGTTGAAAAACTGACGCTCCCAGATGCCATCCATTCAGGCAGTTTTTGCAATTTTGATAAACCTCTGTCATTCTTCTTCCACCTCACAAGTATTTTCCCTTTTGTGTTTGTCTTTTCTAACATCAGATGCTTAAAAAACACATCAATATTTGTGGTTCTAATTGGTATGAAAATGTGAAAAGTCGTATGAACACTTTTTGTGAGGAACTATACAGTATCTGGCTGCAAGTACTGTCACAAAACCTGCTTCAGATCTGATGAGCACCCGAGAAATGATGAGTGTAAGAACGATGTCACGTTCATGTCGAGCGATCTTAATTCCCGACTGTATCAGACGAGGCATATTCCCATTTATATTCCGCCTTAGAACAAGGTTTTAAAGTACTTTTTCAAGCCCAATTTGGAAGCGAACTTTTCAAATTAAGGCTACTTTATGGTAATGAGGTGGGAGCAGCGTGAATTGTAAGTCCATCTGGTGGAAATGTAAGTGAGAAAATGGATCAGAGGCACACGCTGCCCTCTTAACTGCCTCAAAACTCGCACACGTCCAGTCTGAACCCCGCATTGTCCGACGGGGGGTAATGACTGCATGCAAGACTCACCTGTGAATGTTCCTGCCGAATTTCTTAGAAACGGTGAAGGTGCAGCCACTCGAAACGTGAGGGGTGAGGTTGATTGCGTGACTTGCTCAAGGGTTGGAATCTTACGGTAATCATACTGTCCTCTTTCCAATGTATTAAATCTTTTAGAGTACCCTATTTTTTTATTCCAGTGGGGAGTGAAATTTAGCCTGCTGCCCCAGGGATTTAATCACAATGGAATGCATGTCAAGTCTTGTGGGAAACCATCAGAAGTAGGTCCATGCTCCATTTTGAAATCTTTTTCTTTTTTCTTATTTTTTGTGCGACTTGTAGCCTCCTCAGACTTGCTTGCAACAAACTCCAATGTGTTGCTAATGGAGGCTTGTAGCATTTCTGTTGTTCTGTAGCGGAACAAACAAGCCCAGATTTTTCCACCCTGTCTTCCTCCGTTTTCTCTCGGAGTGAGTTTGTGTGCGTGTGTTTGAGGAAGGCTTGATTTAAAAGCTGCTGCGGGGGACTTCCTCCTTTCCTGATTGGCGATGCCACGAAAACATTCATGGTAGCGCACACAAAACACAGCTGCGACGCACGAGCTCCGCGACAGATAAAAGAGCATCTCTGTCCAAGTGTGTGGAAATGTGTGCGTCTCTTTTCTGTGTGGGTGGCTAGCTGCGCTGGTGGGGAAAAGAAAAAAGGGAAGAAAGAGAAAAAAAAAAAGGGATGGGGAGTGAATGAGTTGTGGTGCTGTGGGTGTGATGAGAGTCATCTCTCTGCAGATTAGAACAGATTGTTTTTCCAATAAAAGAGGAACATTCTCTGCTTTCACTCGTTCTCATCGAGTCGGGAACAGACTTTTAGGGGTCAACTACATTTTGAGAATGTTTGAGGCTTTGACATGTAACTTGACTGTTTACTGATATTTAAATTCTGTTTTGAAAAACATCCAGTTGGTTCTCAAATCTGAATGGTATGGGGTTATACACTGGAGTAACATCTACATCATACACCAAGCTTCTTTCTGCACTTGAAATGCATTATAGAGACTGCATTTTAATTTCTATACAGTAAGCCTTCTTACAAATGATGTGACGAGAGATGAACGAAAGCGTCATGATGTCGGATTCACAAAAATGAGATGGAACGCCAACAATATTTTTTGTGAAAACTAAAAGTCTCAACATTTTTTTTTTTTTCAGAAATGGATTACTAAATAATTTATAAATGAAAATAATGTGCTATCAGTGTGGAATAATTCAGTCCAGTTTTACTTGTTCACATATTAATATTAATGATGGTTTAACTGTTTGGTGGTGTGAATTTCAAAAAGCTTAGCAAAATATCGTTCTTGTTCCTTTTTAAAACTCTTCCATTTTCACTAAAACAATGTACTGAATATAATTTGTTCACAATAGAATTGTCTACTCAGTTTATTGATGTGTTGTATTTTGAACTCAAGACGGTCAAATGCAGTTCAGATAAAGTTTAAAACTGTGCAACACTCCTTTAGATTCCCCACAAGTTAAGTCTAGCTTTGCTAGCTGCTAATTGTTAGCAGCCAGCTACATTGAATTGTGAATTGTACATTTTTTTTTGTGGCTCAATATTTTTTTAAGCAATATCTAAAATTCTGCTAAACGATAATGGAAAACGTATTAAAGTGGATTGGGAGTTTCTTCACTTGTGACGTTGAATGTTACCAGTCACCAAGGGCGGACATCTTTATCGCCTAATGGAGCAATTCAAGAGCTGCGTGTTGTTTCACGTCATAAAAAGAGTCTGATACAGGCTGTCGGCTGTAAGGCTTGAAGTACACAATAACTTACCATATGCAGACAACAAATGGAGTGTTTCTTAAGAAAGATGCCACTTTGATGAGAATTATTGCACGTTTAAACATCCAGGGATCTAATTTCACCCATAGTCTTTACAGAAATCATAAAATTCAAAGCAACGTTTTAATAGAAACCTCAATGCACTGTACTGCTAAGCAGCCCCCACCTTCGAAGACATGTTCCTTTGCTTGCTAACAAAATAACAAAGAACGAATAAATCCATGCATTGAGCTTCTCCGCATGTAGTGACCTGTGTTTTCTCTCCGTGGGTTTGGATTTATCCTTCCCATGCACCACTGTGTGCTACAGGCTCTGAGATCCATGACCACAGCTGCCTCCGCCTCACGTGGCTCCGATCAATACGGCAATCGATGGGCGTGAGGCAGAAAGTGATCCAAGACACCAATGAGCAAATAAATGTTAATAGAACCTCGCGATCCACTCGCAAAGACAAAACTCATGCACGCAGCGTTACGGTGGCACAGCTGACGGATTCCGATCTCTTTGGAGGTTGTGAAGATGTAGCCGCTCGTGCGTTTGTTGGTGCACAGGGCTCTCAGGAAGAGGAAACTCTAAGGGATTATAAAGAATCCATTATCTGCTTTATCCCAGTCTCCCCTCATCACCTATAAAAGCAGCACTTTCCCCTCTGACTTACCGCTACTTTGGTAATGATGCTTCTCCTCGAAGAAAACAAATGTCTTCAAACAGGAGGAACTACAGTTTCCATTATGCCGCCACTGATAAGAGTATGTAACAAGCGCATATCCGTCACGGGGCGTTGGGGAAATTTGTTAAGTAAAACTGGAAAGAAAAAATACATCAAGATTTGTGAGGGTGCAAGTGTAGTTTAATCCGAGAAACTTAGAGGCACATGGTGAGAAGTGTATATTTTCTTCTTTTTTTTAATTGTTTTTGCTTGTTATCTTCAAATCATGCAAACTGAAACTGAGAGCAGCAAACAGTTCTAAGGTTGGGAATGTGTCCGAGTTGCAAATACGCTGAGAAATCCTTTGAACATATTCTTTGTACAGAAAGGACAGGTTGACCTTGTTTTCTCCATCAGGGACAGAAACAATACCAGTGACATCTAATGGACACAAAGACAGAATTTTGGATATTTTGGTTTGCTATTGTATGTCTTGTTTGTGATTCTAAAATATTTTTGGGAATTGAATAAATGCCAATGGGTTAACACTGAAAAGGACAATTACACCATTTATTGTGGGAAAGATGCTGTGGCCAGTTCAATACTATTTGTGCGTTGGAATACTGACCAGTAAAGTAAATGGATAGTTTCTTGTTTCAGACAATTTCTTTGCTTTTTTATAAAGATTTAGCTTACAGATTTTGCACAGGTGGTGGTAGTATCAGTATACAAAGGTCTTGGGGAAAAAAAAGAAAGAAAAAAAATCTGCTGTCCAATCTTTCTTTGGAGTGTTCTCATATCAAGGGCAGCTGTAGTTTGTGGTCCAAAGTAAAGAAAACCCCTCCAGCTTCAGTGTGTATTGGGCAAAGTGCTCAAATATTCATTTGACTTGGCTTGCCAGCCCGCTGAACAAGACCTCAGTTTTTCGCTCAGGTCAAAATGAGGTGAAGATGTTTTTCATGTTCCTGCTTCCATCTTTTGAGGATGTTTGTTCACACGTTCTCTCGTTCATATTTTATGGCCGATCGGTAAACACAAAAGTGCTTCTTTTAGACTTTACTACATCCAGAAACCACTGCAACGTTGGTGTCAAACGTGTTAACCATTCAGCATGTTGTTGACACCAACTTCTCCCTTCGGGGGTTGCAAGAATTTAAACTTTAAAATTCTGCTTTAAGGCAAATACACAACGCGGGGACTGGTGCCCTGACTTCTTGATCTATTGAGAGCAGAGAGATGTTTGTAAAGTCAGTTACTTTCCAACAAATTTAATGGGAGTATTAGATTTAGAAAAGTTACATGCACCCATTTAAACCCCAGGGCAGGTTTTCAAGTCATTTCCCCCGCAACAAAAGCTCCATCTAACTCCGTTTTCTCCATTTATTCAGTTATGTTAGATCTAATAAAGCACTTTGTGGACTGGCTCCTGATGCAATGCCTGCTCCATGCGAGTCGCAACCATTTATTGCAAAGTCTTACCACCATGCTTGTGTTCTGTCTTATCCTTATTTTTGCTTTTGACCTTAATGAAAGATTCACATTATTGTCAGATGATTTAGTGATCCCCCCTCCCTTCACTCTTCCTTGCATGTTCTGTAGATATATTTTATTTTTGATACTGCTTTGATTTGATACTGCATTGATTTTTGATCAATGCTTTTGTGCACTTTGTTTTGTTATTGCAGTTTCTTCTGCTTTCAACTCCTTAATCATATCTGTGCAATTTTTTATTTTTTTTTGTACAAAATCAGTTTTGTATTCATTTTATGCTATACAGCCGGTGTGAAATTGCATGTGTTGAAATGGGATTAAGATAAGATCAGGTTATTGATGTCGAGGTTTGCTAAGGTTTTTAAAAGTTAGTTTCAAAACTAACATTTTCTGTGGCGCTGCTTCTTGCAGTTTGTTGAATAGTTGTGATCGCTTTTCTCCAGCGGTCTGGAGCTGCTCACTGCCAGACAGCTGGTTTAAAAGCAGCTACACTTTTCCTTTGCTTACAAGAAAGACAAATTCTATTATTTATATATTAAATTTTTTTAATGATGTAGCAAACGAATACTATAACCCAAAAACCAGAATGAAAATATATATATACATTTTTTGTTTGTTTTTTTATAAAAAAACCTAAGATATACTTGAAACTAAGTGATCAGGTGGCAAGCATATTTTTAATCAGATTATTTTTGTAGATTTTTGTTCTGAATTGTATCATAAATACAATTCAGAACAATTCAAAACCTTGAAATTATGTTGGTTTTACTCATCGCCATGGCGATTTCAGATGTACTCATGCGAATAGGTATACCAGTTTTCCAAAAACTTTAATTTAAATTTTTTACTCCTTATTGGAAATATGACTGATACTCTTTGCATCTTACCATCCTCATAAACAGCTTTATTGTTTTTTTTTTCTCTTTATACGACTTTTTTTAGTTTTCTACGAAAAATATAATTAGAGAAGCTTTTAAACATGCTTTGAGACTCTGCACTGGCAAGAACGTAGCCACAATGTGCCAGGCTAATGGTGCCAGCCATTTGTCTATGATCTCTCTTTGGGCTCAAGAAAGAATTTGTTGAGCTTACTTTCTTCGCATTTTCCTTGCCAGCAGATTATGTTCAGCTTGCGTGTGCCAAAAAAAAAAAAAAAAAAAAGTGCTTTTGAGTCTTTTAGTTTTCCCTTTGCAATTTCAAAGCTTTAAGAGTTTTTAATCGCCTAATTATTTCCACGTGAGATATGTGATGTAGGAACGGGAGTGGAGCCTATTTGGGAATAAGGCGCGCAAATTAAAAAATGGCAAAGTTGCTGCACTTAAGGGAGGAGAAAAAAAGCTACTTCTAAGGTAAAATAAGACCCAAAACGGCAAGTACTTTTTCTTCCCCCAGCGGAGCTTTGTTACTTGGTTGGGAAGAACAGTGAATTGGATGACAAGGTAGAAGTGTCCAAAAGCAAAATGTCAAGCTGAAGAACTTTCGGTTCACTGAATTTAAGAAGCTAAACTGTCCACAAGGCAGAGCCTAACATCCGCACGGCACGGGTGACTGGAGATGGATGTAGCATTTACTGAGACCCTAAAGTGAACTTTTTTTTTTTCCCATGTTCCTCTGGGAAACTCAAAAACATTTAAAATCTCTATATTTTGAACTAAATGAGAACGCCAAACGACTGCTCTACTTATTCTCCTGCAC
The DNA here is from genome assembly GCA_010277075.1 of Poeciliopsis retropinna. NCBI lineage: Eukaryota > Metazoa > Chordata > Actinopteri > Cyprinodontiformes > Poeciliidae > Poeciliopsis > Poeciliopsis retropinna. The sequence goes on along the minus strand of VMRM01000027.1, from coordinate 2,154,598 downwards.
CTCCAGCTCTTCCCATTCGCCACGCGAATCTTCAGTCTGAACTCAAGCTCAGACTTCCTTCTCTCCCCGCCCTTTGTATTCAGAATCACATTATTAATCTTCCTCATCTTTCTGACCATCGTCCAGACTTCCTATTTTCACCTTGTAATTGAAGCTCTTCTGCTGAAGCGCAAGAGCTTCACTGACGACTTGAAACATCCTTTTATCTCAGAATTGGTTGAATTGTGATGCACTAAAATATTAAATTCAGAATTGAACCATTGGAGATGGTATAATATGTGGCATACAGTTGAAATTATATCAATAATGATGATGAAATGTATTTTTTAATAGGAATCAACATCAAAGGGTACGCATATTGTAAAATTGACTTTTTATGAGCTTTGCATGTTATGTTTGATCAAAAACATAAATAATAGAAACAGAAACATGCTGAAGGCGGTTTGTGGAAAGAGCAGGAGCTTCTTAAAGAGACAGAGCCCTTTATTTCAAGGTTGAAATAAGTCACTTGTGTTATAAAATGGCACTATGTGCCTGGAAAATGCACAACTGCCCCTTTAAATAATTGAATTTACCACTTAGGCGTGAGGATGTTTCCTTCAGTTGCTCAACCAGCTTAACTGATTTAGATTTCCTGCATGTCTGTGCATCGGCGAGTGCCAACTGCTCACTCCCTGTGTGGTGTTCCCTTGTGCTTCCTGTGTCACACACGTGAAGCCATGAGCCAAGGGAAAATCCAACCTTTGCCAGCTCAGTGACCAGTACACTATATCATCCACCCTGGGGTTCCCCCACTATGTAGGATCTGTACCCACACTGACAGATTTTTTGGCTAAATCTATACAAATATCTAGAGTGAAGCTGGTTAAATCTAGTGCTCTCAATTTGACTGAAATAATTCAGTCTGTGTGTGTGTTTATATGGAAGAACCATTTAATATGAAAAAAAAAGACTAATATACATATCTACTTGAATGCCCATCGTCTCAGCTGTGGGAGAAAAGCAAATAACAATAAAGGCAAAACAAGAGCCAGCACATCCTAATGTCGACCCAGCATTGGCCAACACACACCCAGACAGACAGGCTCACAAACACACTCGTTCCCTCTTGTCTGTCAGGCTGCCGGCAGAAGTGTTTGTCTGCAGAGGAAATGGAATTTGATGATGAAAGTACCCTTGAAGCGAAGACACGCGCACATAAACACAAACACATGGCTCCTAAATTTCACTGACATGGCAATATGACAGAAAATGTGCTTTTTTTTTCTCTCTCTCTCTCTCTCTGGCGGCATGCATCAGTGGTTGTGCTAGCAGAGATGAGTGATGGAGGGATAGACCGGCTGGCGGAAGAGAGAGATGCTTGCACTGTAGGCCAGATGAAGGAAACGGAGAGCAGAAAGAGGAGTGACGTGTTGAGAGTGGTCTGACAGCTGACAAGAGGGAAATTAAGGAGGTCAAGAGTTTGTCCAAGCAAATGTTTAAACACAGGTGGAACGCTGATTGAAGACGGTACAGCCGAAGGAAAGGTGTAGATCGAAGGAGGAATATTCTGATAACACATGTACCTGCACTGTAAGAGTTAAAAGATATAAATCAATGGTTTCAGTGCATTACATAAACAAGAATATTTCAGACAAAATTGTTAGAAAATAACATGGTCGTTTAAAAATAGAGTTCTGAGAGTTATTCCTAAAAGGTGCTAAGGTCCTGGCTTTCTCAAACTGATAGGACGGTCTGTGTTTGGAATTTTTTTCCTGTTTTTCTTATTAGAAAAATGGGAAACTTCCTAAGCAACAGTATGCAGCGATGTTACTCAATGCCCAAAACAGCTGGTTGCTTTCTTTCTGGCATCTCATTAAGACTCCAAACTAAAGGAATAGTACGACAGCGAGTTTTAGTGGTTTTGAAACCAAAAATAATGGATAGTTTTTTCTTTTTTTGACAGGTTTTGAGGTCTTTAAAATATTTGGTAAGAGTGTAATGTTACACTTGCATCATTGTTTGTGTGAGTGTAAGAGAAGCTAAAACAAATTATACAATAAATAACTTTTTAATTCTTACAAATACACACATTGTGAAAATGTATTTTCACAAATTCAAACGGATGAGAATTCTGTGATTTTAAAATGTCATTTTTTTGCAAAATAGAATCTTCTTTTTCTTCCTCCCCCCCCTCAAGATTATTTCACTGACTAGACATCATTTCACCGCCTGGAGTGATGAGATCAAACTCTAAGGTAGGGCGGAGATCGCAAGTTAAACACAACCGGAAACAGGATTCCTGATGTGTGGCTCAACTTGAAAAGCATCTTCTTACTCCTTCAGTGGATCTTCATCCAATTTTAGCTCCCACGGATATATCCGAAGACAGGACTCACCATTTTTGATAAATAATGCACCGCTGTCTTTTTAGTGTTCATCTGATCAGGTCGAAGCTCTGAAACGGCCTCTTGTAGCGCGCATTAAAATTTTACCGGAAGGGGAAAGTAAACTGCTTTGGGCTAGAAAGGACAGACAGAAACGGAGAGGAGAAAAGCAGAGGAGCGAGCGAGGAAAGATATGAAGAAAAAGACGGATGATGAATTGGAGCAATGTGCACACGAGCATGGAGGGGACAGGAGGTGTTATTCTGCTCTCCATCATAACTCGTACTGGCCACTGGCTAACTGCCCAACTCTTCAGACGCATCTGTTTATCTTCTGACTCGGTCTCTCTTATCCCAACATCTTCAAGCACCCAAAAGTTAGGGCACCTTACAAAATTATTTTTTTTCTTTAAGATATTTTGTCGAATGGATATTTATACCAATTTTTATACCAAGTTGAAGCGTAACCTTTTGAGATTGTCATGGCGTTGTAGAGAGTAAAATAACTTTCTTATCCAGAGATGACCCAAAAATTAAAGATTGATTTGTGAACATTTATTTTGAAAGAATCTTATATTTAAATGGGTGTCCCATGGCTCTGTGTTTTTGTTTTTTTTGGGGGGGGGTTTTCTCCGAACTCATAAAAATGGAAGAAATAAATGTATCTGCGAGTTTTCTTGAATCATTATCAGCATACGTTCACGTCTACCGGTGAAAATCAATAGCGTTTCCAACACTTGGATCGCCAAGTCAGGTGAAATGACCTCTGTATTTAAGCAATGTGTTTTCATAGTAAACATATGATGCAGCTATTGGCATTTTCGTCACTTGGTATCAGAAAGCGTGTAGCTCTTGCTCCTCCCAATTAGAGGTGTCTGTTTCAATTTTGAGGGACGGCACTCTTATTGATTAGAGTCTGCTGCCTATTTGCATCCCCTTGGGCTCGGCTTAATATTTTGCCTTGAAACATGATGCATTTTGCACCACTGCATACGTGACCGCTGTGACGGCAGCGACTAAGACTTCTTTCTTAATAAAAGATAAAATGCTGAAACGGTGACAATACTATTGTCACCGTTTCAGCATTTTCTATTTTGGTCTATTTTCTTACTCTGTCAAATAAAAAGAAGAAAAATCAATATAATTACTATTCTCCTTTTTTTGTTTTTTTAAAAGACTCCTGTATGGCTGCAGGAGTTTGCCCTATAGTTGCTCATATTGCGCTAACGAACACATGCCTGCTGACAAACTCTCAGATTTAATATAAAATATTTAAAATTCACTTTGATACTAGCAGTGCCTTCTTAATAAACTGAAATAAACACCTCCCAGTCATTACTGAAATAAGTTTTAGTAGGTTTTTATCTAATTATTTGGTGCTATATAACATTTGTGAAAGATTATGTACATAATTGTATTGTTTTTTATTAATCTGTTTAATATTTTTTGCCATCTAACCACTGATGTTACATAACCTCTGATTGGCTCCACATGTCTTTTCTAAGCAGTAGCACCTTAAACGACAGCAAACTTGTCATTATGTAATGTAACTAAAGTGACGCTGCATTCACGACGACTCAGAAACGCAGAACATATTTATCTAATTGTCGAGTACGTGACGTTTCCTCATTTTAATAAATGCAGGATTACCAAACTGTTGTTCTAACCCGCTGCAAAGCGCTTCCTATTTTTGCTTTCAGCAACTAAAACATCTATAAATCATCTAGAGCTGAGCATGAAGTTTAAATGGCAAGAAAGTTCATGTGTTGCTAATGGACCTCCACTGGTTAGTCATGTCAACTTGAATCAAATTCAGGTTGCTAATGGTTACAGTCAGGATGACTTCAACTTGTAAACCTAGCAGTTTGTACTCAGTAACATAGCTGTCTTTAATAATGACTGCAAGAAAATGTCACAAAGTCCACAAAGTGTTAGTTTAGTCAGTTCATGTTTAAAGTTGGAATATTTCCTTTAGATAACTTTGGTACTTAGAGGAGATCTTATCAAGATTTGTTTTAACCCCTTTTATATGCTGGTTTAAAAGAATAGGGATAATTTTTCTGTGGTAAAAGACTATTTTATAAATCCATTAACTTTAAAAAGCAGTAAAATAACATCATGCATTTCATCAATAGTACATCACACCTGTCTCGTGGGCAATATGTTTTTCTGCAGAGTAACAGATGGTTTACTGACTCCTACAGCTTCTGCCTTCAGTAAACTCACATCTTCATCTAAAGGATTGTTTTTTTTTCCTTGTTTTTTAAGCAGTTTTCTGAAACACTAAAAAGGTGTCTAAGTACTACTGAGCTACACTAATGGCTTGATTATTTGACTCATAATGTATTTAGAGCAAGTTTATTTCATATTTCAATATTTGGAACAACTAAATCAGTAGTTTAGTTTGGGACTGAAATTCCTCGATCACAAGAGAAATTTTATTTTCATTATTTTAGGAATTTTGATGCCTGATTACTGTCGAAAATGAACTTCTGTGCTTTTTATTATGTAATCTGATTTATTTCTTGAAGCTAAAAAGTTACTAACTTCGTTGTGTCTTATGCATCTGACTTTAGTCGTATGTTTGCAACACTCATTTTTTCGGAGTGGGACCAACTCTGCTCTCCAATGGATAAGATGTGGTGGGTGTGTCGACTACTGATTCGTCCTCCTGTCCAACATCATCTCTGGTTTTATTAATGAGTTCAAAAACCCACTTAAGTTGGATTTGAATATTACATGCTGAGGTTGTGGCAGGACAGATGCATGCTGGAGGTTCAGATTTAAACCCTACGGCATCCCAGGAGGACGACTACTGCAAATCAGAATATGCACTGAAATGACATTGGTCTCCTGAACTAAACCATAAAGCCCTGATTACACAGATTAGCTGTTTTTAATGGTGAAATATTCAGAAAATTAAGAGTTTAGGGATATTATGCCCAAATATTTTTGCTTAAATGTTTAGATTTTTAAACATGCCCAAGCATTTAATATTTTAGTGCAGGTTTTCTCCTCTGGAATGTAAATGGACAATTAAAGTAAAAGACATAAGGTATCCCTCGGTAACACTATATTTGAAGGGGTGTGCAAAAGAACATGACATACACCCATCATGAACACGAACGACTCTACATAAATGTTTACAACTGTTGTCATGACGTGTCTTTTGGTGAATAATGACATTTTCAATGCAAAGTTGCACTAAATGTTCATGAAAAGTGTCAACTTTGCATTATTCAGGAAATAATGACACTTTTAATGCAAAGTTTCACAAAAGCTTGCATTGAAGGTAAACTAAAAGTGTCAACTTTGCATTAAAAGTGTCATTATTTACCGAATGACGCTTCATGACAACAGTCATAAGCATTCATGAAGACTCTTTTGTTTTCATGACAGGTGTTAGCCATGCTTATGACAGTCAAAGTGTTCTAAGTCTCATTTAGCAAAAAATCTCCAAACGATGGTAAAATGCTTCAGTAGAGCCTGTAATGTTTATCTTATCAGTGTTGTAAGTGTCTTGTAGAGTAATAAAACTTAAATACACACATGCTGCAGATGGTCGCCCCCATTCCTCTGTTCCTGCAGAGGTCAGTACCTTTCTGCAGTCCTTTTTAAGATCAATAGGTCATGTCATTATGCCTCCATGGAAGTTTGGACTTTGACCCAGTTCAGCCTCTCAGGACTTTTGCTGCATGCTTAGCGCATGCACACAGAAATGAAGCTTCCATCTCGGATCGATTGAAGATCGAGTCTGTTTCTAATGCCAGCTCGGTGTTTGTTTCCACGCACACTTCCACGAGAGCCGTCATTTTTGGTCTGTTGCAATTAATTTTCACCTCTTGGGTATTATACCTTCTGAAGACTTAAATCAGAAGGCTTCTGGTGATTATTGAGAGGTGGAGGAATGCGTCAGACAGAGATTGCACATTTCTCTAAATGTTCAAACTTGGCAAATTACTGTCAGCTTGAAGCTTCGTTGATTTGACGGGCTTTTCAAGTGGTGAAAGATGAGGAAATGGGAAGAGAGCAGTTAGGCTTGACTGTGGCGCTAAGTGCGAAGGACTGGGGATTTAAATCCCAACATATTCAAAATCACTGGCGATGATATTAGGCCATTTGTCAAAGCCATTAGTTCTAAGCCGACACTTTGTGAAGTACCAGCCAGTTCGTCACTGTCAAAATTTTAAGACAATTTTGCCGTCGTAAAATAATCTAAAAGTGGAGACATTAATATATTTGAAAGCAGGCAATAGTGATGTGAACACAAGCACATTTTTTGCCTTGAGGGCTAACTAATTGTTTTATGATTTAGGGGAGTTTACTTTGGGAAAACATGACTGTAGTTTACAAGTACTGCTAAGTTTTTCGTGCAGTACTTTAAAGTTGGTCGGATTTTTGAGAAATGTAGTAGAACGGTTCAGTACTGGCTTCATCCCCACACATTTCAGGTAAACACGCAACACCATTTATGTGTTTTGTTTTATCTGGTGTAGTCAAAGCAACACGAATGACTCTAGTTCTTGTACTTGGAACAAAAGGAGAGGCCTGCGGAATCTGACTATTGTTTCCCGCAGGACAATAATCGGATTCCTGAAAAAAGTTTCTGCAGTCTTCATCCTCATTAGTCATCTCCAACTTGAGCTGAACAATCAGAATCATGAATCATGTTTAAAGCCTGTGTGAGTCGATTTATACACTGCTCAAAAAAATAAAGGGAACACTCAAATAACACATCCTAGATGGACAGTTTGATTTCACAGAAGTTTGATTTACTTGGAGTTATATTGTGTTATTTGAGTGTTCCCTTTATTTTTTTGAGCAGTATATTTATATTCATATAAGACCTCGCAATGCTAATATACTCCTAGAAATCTTCAAAATCTTATTTGCTGCTTCTGCATTCAGAAAAAGAAAGTTTCACTTTTTTTAGTCTGCTTTATTTCCTTTGGGGGTACAGAGAGATGGACGGAGAGCTGCAGCTGAACAAGATATTATTGTCTGTCAAACGTAGATGTGTGCTCACCTAGAATTGTCTCCTGCAGAGAAACACAGGTCCAAAAACAGCAGTTTTAATCTTGTGGATGAGTCAGAATTACAAAAATAAAATGAAATTAAAAACAAAATCATACCCAATATGACCTGCTGTTTAGTTTTCACAGGCAGCCGTCTCAAAGCACCAAGTGCACACGCCTTCGTTTTTTTAATTATGTGTTGCAGTCACACATCACAAAATTTCCGGCATTCTTGCAACATCCTGTCAGAAAAACAACCAGGAAGAAATGTAAAAATCTTAATAATTAGAGTAATTATGGAATCTCCTTCAAATGAAGGTTCTATACATTTGATGTTTTCTAATGGTTAATTAGACGTCACAGTTCAGTAAGTGGTGAATTTAGGTCTGAAAATAATTAAGAGAACCGGTACGAGGCAAATAAAATGTTCATATCTGCTGACGGAGAAACTTTAGTTAAGATGCGATAACCTGGTGTTCAAGCATTTTTATTCAGTTTTCTCTGGTTAAAGTCATCTTGAGCTGACATTATTTGCCCACTACCTTAGGAAAATTCTCTAAATCACTCAAAATGTGGAATATCCAAAATACTCTTGAAGTACTCTGATTTTCTGTCAGTTTTTGAATTCTCATTCCAAAGTCCGTCTTCTGATAATCTCATTGTGTTGTTGATTCGACATAAGTGGACTCATAAATATTTTTTAGCTGCTTGGCTTCAGTATTGGCATTTTTCTACTTGGTTTCCTTTGTTAGTCACATTTTTGTATTCTGGTCTGGATGTTCCAAAGAAGAAAATGTGGTCTATGAGAATAATGTTAGAATTAAAGAAAGGGAGGGGGGGGAAAGGTGCATTTAATAGAAAATGTTTAGAATAACTTAGAAATATATTTTAGATTATGCTTTTCCTTCCACTATCGTTTGTTTTTTGTTATATTTTCCCATCCATTCATGTACACAATGCCACAATCCTCTAAAAAAAAAAAAAAGGGGGTTCTCTCTCTTTTATTTATTTATTTTATCAGAGTGTGAATTAGAGGAGCGACGCTTAATGAATCTGTGCTTAACATTAGCTATAAGGAAGAATGAGCTAAAACGACAGAGACAGGGAGCAGCAGAGCGCGAGACAGGGTCCCTGCGTGACGCGCCCCTGTGTATTGTGAGCCATCCAAGGATGTTTTGCTTCTTAAAAGGTGTTTCTGGACCCTCCCTCGAGCAGAGTAAGGTTAGAGGGGGTCTCTGCTGGGGAAATCGGCAGCCAGGCTGAACTAATGGCCGCCGACAGAGAGGAAAGAGCAGTTGAGAGAGCTGGGGGGAGTCAGTGGGTAGGAGAGGGGAAATGGTTCAGAAGAAGGGGGGAAAAAGTATTGTAAGTGCAAGATGAGTTGGAGGTAGTATAAGTGGAGAGAGGAGAGATGGATAGATGTGTGTTAGGAGTTTTTTTTTTTTTTTTTTTTAGTGGTTAAAGTTTGGGCAGCAGAGATGGAGGCAAGAGGATTTATTGCCGGAGACTTTGAGTTTCAGTTGTTGAAATTACAAAAAAAAAAAAAAGGGGGATTTTGCATCCGGGGGTTTCAATTCTCATCCTACCCCCGAGGAAGACGGGCCAGAAACCAGCCCTACCCAACTGTGCTGCTCACTTTATTTGGCTACATCTCACTGTGGCTTCAGTCTGTTTTTAATCTGCCTTTCTCTCCTCGTGTTCGCTTTCAGCTGCAATATTATCAGGGGAGGGCGGCTGAGTCTGAGCAAGTCATCGCTCGCTTTTTCTTTCTTCTGCTTCATGTGGATTTTTCTACATTTCCATTCCCGAGCCCCCCCGTCTCCGTGTTTTCACCTCACTATCCGTGCTCAGCGCAGATCTTCCTTCCCTGGTTTTTTTGACTGCCAGCTCTGATGACTCCGCAACCTCTGATCTGTCCCCGGATCCCTGAAGGGGCGTTGTGCTGCATGCTAGTGCGTGTTTTTTTCTTGTTTTTTATTTTTTATTTTATTTTTTTGGTGGCTGCAGATCCTGTCTGTCATCTTTTAAACGTGTGCGGTTGTGTGCGTGGGGGCAGTCAAAGACTCTGTTTGACGTCACATCAATCACTGTATCTTAAGGTCAGCTGAAGCCGCCTCACCTCCCCCTTGAGTCACCGCGCCCTGGAGCTGTTGGCTGGAATATTTTCAGACTTTTATTTTTTTTCCCATCTTCTATTTAAGTTGCTTAAAAATCCGCTGGTATTCTTTATCGGCGAATAGCTGAACGTATTACTGGTGCACATCTGAAATCTTCATTAAACTCATTAAACTTCATCTATTTCATAAGATGTGGCTTTTAATCATAAACACAGTTTTTCTTCAAGTCCCTGCTTGCTTTGTGAATTAAATTAATCAAATAAAAATATTTTTGTTTGTGCTGAACTAGCTTCCAGTGCTCCATATACATATCAGTTTACCTCAAAATGTGGCCACTGATAAAATACATTAATCTCTAGAATAATTGCTGAAATATTCCTTTTTTTTTTCTCCCTTGGATTCAAGCAACAGTATAATTGCATTTACAGATGAAGTCATATTCATATGGTGGGTGTGTTAAACAACATTAACCTTTGCCCATGAGCGACCCTCGATATTTTACACACGTTTTAAAGTATCAGGATTCTTATCGGGATCTGCAGAGAGTCGCCAGGGTTGCAGCCTATAAGACTTCAGGCAAAGATCTTTGTCACGTTGACGTCTGATCACGCACGTCTGAGTCCATCTTTTTGTTCTGACATGATTTATATATATATATACATATATATATATATATATATATATATATATATATATATATATATATATATTTTTTTTTTTTGTCTCGCTGACCTTGTTTTTGATATAAAGGTCAACGTCCCGAATAGAAGTCTTAATATGAGGCATCCATTGAGTATTTTAAACACTCGGGTGTTTTATGCATGTTTGAGGAGCCCAGAGTCACAAACCGAATCGCTCCCTTAGGGGGCAGCGTTGCTATCTGCAGAGCACACAAAGCCTGAAATCTTGGACCATGTTATTGAATAACAGAAGATTCCATCAAGCAGTTTAAAAGGGGAGAAATGAAGCCTTTAGATGTACTTAAAAAAACGGGGTTCATATTCAGCAAAAAGAATAAATCAGATCTAAATATTTTAAACCCTCACAGATGAGTTACATAACTGCATTCTGACGACGATCTCGTTGCATTTTTGTATAAGACCTGTCTAATGTGCTTAGCTCTCCGGTTAAAACATAAAAAGCCAAAGATTGCACTAAATCAATGGTAACAGACCTGAGCCTGACAGCTGCATGTAAGAGAGGCATCCTAAAATAAGTTTTTCAGGTTGCTTTTTCTGTTTTGTTTTTTTTTTCCACCCTCTGTGTGCTTGGGAAAAAAAAAACCCAGCGGTGCAGCAGTTAGTTATCGACACAGATATCTCCTGCCACAATAAATCCTCTTTCAAGCAGCTAATATTGACATATGCAAACGGACCTAAGAGGTGCCAACCCGTTCTCGTAAATCCCAGCAGCTCCACAAACCCCCCCCCCCCAACAAAAAAAAGACACTCTGTTTTCTCCTCACTAAAATGCCCTTCAGTGGTGAACGGTGCTCCCTCGGAGGTTAACACAAAGCATCCGACACTCTTTGATCAAACTATCACTTGTTTTTAGATCTGCAGCTGATCGCAAAGTCTTGGAAGTGCAGGTGTTGCTGAGGATAGAAGTGGTTCCCTTAACTCCTTATGCCCCTCTGATGCTCCCCTCAGTTGAAGGTCAGCAAACAGAACCAACAGCAGAGAACTCATATCAGTTTCAATAAAAAGAGTTTTGTTTTTTTTTTGTGGAAAAAATGTTAACCTTAGTGTGAACAGTGAGCATTTACATGGAAATGAGACAACATTGATCCAACAAATACAATTCTCACTGCACTTTCGCCTCTTACTTCCAATAAATGTTTAACTTTTTGTGTTCTACTCGGTCGTGATTGAGCAATGGTCCAGTCAAAGTCCCATATTTGACTGGGACTTTGAGGTTTCATGGCAGGTTTCAATCTGCCATGAAACCTGCCTGAGCTTGAGACGTCTTTCAAAAGAGGTGGGCAAAGGTTTCGGCCTGCAGGTGTGCAAAACTGGTCAAAACTTGGTTCTATAAAGAACCGACTCAAGGGATTTAGATGTAAATGCATGCCGCACATTTCAGATTTTTATTTAGAAGACCCCCCAAAAAAAACATCCTTTTTCTTTCACTTTGTTGGCCTATGACATTAAACCCAGTGAGGTGCGTGTTTGCAAAGGAGACAAGGATTCTGGCAGAAAACGGTGCTTTTAAATTAAACTTGGAGAAAAAGAAGCAAGTTTGAGGCTTTGATCCCGATACCTTTCTAAAGTCGTTCCCTTCGATATTCCCATTTTATTTTTGCTCACATGCAGGATTAGTAAACAACTTTGGGCCGGCAGTCTTACTTGATCCCACTTCATCTTGTTTTCACATTGACACCATCTGCCTCTCAGATGTACTTCATACGGTATTCCCCACAGCCTCTGTTCCTTCTTTCCTCGCGAAGGACTCTTGCTTTTACAAAGTATTCACCGTTTGAGGGAATAAAGCAAAAAAATAAATAAATAAAATAAGCCCAGCAAGCATGGCTGTTTTTCTAAAAAGAATGAACTCGACATTCTCAGGCGAGTAACACACCTGATGGTGTCAGTGGTGTGTTTGTGGGAATCTCACGCACTCCGTGGATGTTTATTTGCATCGTCTGCGGATGTGTGTCCAGATTTTTGATGACATTGCTACCCAGACATTTAAATGAGGGAGAACTTTGTTTTGGCCTTCCAGTAACCTTGTATATGGCTTCATTGTCTGCCTTTGGCATTCCGGCCATCTGTTGTGTATGGCACTGTGTTTCACCCCGCAGAAAGGACACGATGATCAGTAAATAAGGCTGGATCTTTTGTTTTTTCTTCTTCTTCACTACATTACTCCCGCTCACTATCATCAGTGTTTAAAATGCATCCAACTTTTCCTCAAAGACATCCCCACCTGTCATTAGCTATGTGAGACTTTCCTCCAATATGCTAATTATTTAGCTTTAGCGAGTAATTCGTTTTGTGTGAAGTGAAAAATGTTAAAACCGACACCAGTGCAACAAATGGTTTGATCTTATTTGCAGTCTGTTATTACATAAAGGAGCTAAGCTAGCTCTTGTGGGCTGTACCCACAATTGGGAAATCATCATTTGTAATCAGAACTGATCTCAAAACAGATCAAAGGCAGAAATGTGTTCAGCTGTAAAATAACTTGAATTCATTTTCCCAGCTGTATTTGCATAAGGAAGAAAAAAACATAATAACGATTTGAGTTTCCAGCGCATCCTTCTTTCACAGAAAAACGTACAAGATTGTATAATTATCTTAACATAAAAGTGTTTCCTGATGTAGACTTTGACACCAACTCTAAGCTTTTAGTTATTTAGCTATTTTTCAATGGTACAACTTTGCAAACAAGCAGCTCCCGCACAGAACAGAAAAAAAAGAAACGTTATCTAACTGGCTGCTGGAGTATTTCATCTGCTGACTGGACTCTTTGTTTGGAGAAAATATGTCCCCGCATTTGAATGCCAGGTGTAAATACAAGCTGCTGTTTAGCTCTACATCTGTACAACAGTACACACAGCATTACTAAGAATAGACTCTGCTGGGGTTTTTTTTTGTTGTTTTTTTTTGTTTTTTGATGCCATCATAAATATTGATGGCAGAACTCACATACCCACTTCCTGATTTTTTTTTTATTTTTTTAAGCTTGTGAAGCAAAAGATTTCCGAGATAAGGATGGCAGGTGGGAGTGCAAACCGTATTTGCTGACTATGCACAATATTATAATTAGCACCTTTAGCTTGACAGTGTATTCTCATAAATATTTATGTAGGGCAGGTGTTTTTTTGTTTTTTCTCTCTTTTCTTTTTTTCTTTTGAGAAGGCGTTGAGAGGTTTTCAGTGATAGGTGAGGAAAAGCTGCGTAACAATAGAATAAAACCAATCTACTGGACGCCGGGGAGATTTGCATCAGTGTAAAGAGAAGATCTGACAGGCTGCAACTTATGTTTGACTCTTTCTGTGCCATCTACGTACCTCTATGCATGTACGTAGACGGCACATGCAAACGTGTGAACTATTAAATGTTCACACGTTTCAGTTTTTAGCTTTGACTTTGCAGAAACCCAGCTGTGTCTGTGTGTGTGCTACAATAATGCACCTCAAGCTGCGGTCAAATCAGATGCTTTCTTTTTGGTTCACCACCCAGGATGGTGGAAAGCCTTCTTACTTTATTACATGTTCAGTAAACACAGACTGGATGTTGTCTCGGGTTATTTGTTGTTGACATTCATATGGGAACCAGGTGCTCTGAGCTAGGCGGGTGTGTACAGCTTCTTTATTCCATGGCAAAAGTTGGGATGATCTCAGCTCAGGTGGGAGGATCTGTAGATAACCACAAGTCATGCGCTTCACAAATCTGGAAGAGTTGCAAGAAGGCAGCCATTTTTGCAAGAAAGGAATAAGAAGTCAGTTTAGAATTTGCCACATGGGACAAAGGGAGCACATCGAAAGGCGGCGTTCTCATTAGACGAGATGAAAACACTTTAAACCACACGCGATGCGTTGTGTGGCAGAATAGTTCTACACTTTACACATGAACACAACACCTCCACCAAGAGGGATGGAGCTTCGTTGTGGAATTGCTTTACTTCAACAGGCAAATGATCTAGAGTTGACTAGATGCCACATTTTTCTTCTCTCTGCAAGTGTTACTGGTTGTGGTCAATCACATAGAACTGCATTTAAATTCATTAAAGTGTGTGGTTGTAACATGATGATGTGGAAAGTTTCATCATTTACTCAAATACATGATGCCAAACAGGATGAAATGCTGCCTCTCACACTTGCTCTGAATTGGGTAAAGACCTTTTTTGGGGGGTTTGTGTTGAACTGAAACTCAAATAGAAAATCCTAAGATGTGTCATCAGGGGTCACTGTTGTGTAAACTCATTGCTCCTGCTCTACTGAGGAAGCTTCTCACTATTAAACTTTTTTTTTCTTTAATAAGTTTTCTCCAAAGTTGTCTTAATGAGCACTAAACACATTCCCTTAAAGTCAGGTTTGAAGCATATGTGGTCCTTATTGCTAATAAGCCATGTCTGATTTTGCAATAATGACCAGCTTGTTCTGCTTTCTCGATGGCTACATGCTATTAATCAATAGCATGCAATAGGTTCTTTGCAGATGAAACCGTTTCTAATAGTCTGCTGGTACGCGCTCCATGTGTAGCAAAGGGTTTTGACGCAAGCTGTTCAATTAATTCCTACTGTTTTAAGCGAACTGTGATATAACAGGTGTGGGGGTGTTGCTGATGAACACTGCAACAACAAAGAATATAATTCATTCATGCATACCTTGCCTTTTGTGTAGTATGTGATAAATCCTTTTAATTAGTTCCCAGTATTTCAAGGACTTTCTTTGCCAGGACTTAGCCTTGGCTGCTCCCGCTGAGTAGCTTTCATTTCAGTAAAAATGTAGAGCAGCTGCAAGAGTTTGTCGTCACACTGTACGGACAGACGAAGGCCGGTAATGCTTATAAAAATTCATCTGCTTTAAACAGATAAATCTCATAAATGTTGCATAATAGCTATCCAGAACTACTGTGGCTTTTAAGAGTGAACTTTTGCAAAGTTTGTCACTTTATAACCTCAGTGTGTTTCATTGGGAGTTTATGTTATAGGCGAGCAATTTTGAATCGGAAGAGAAATTATGCATTGGTGGTTTTCAGGTGAGGAATAAAGTGATGAAGTTGTGGAGACGTTTAAATCAGGGTTAGGTTATAACACAAAATGCCAAACTTTGTCTCGTGGCGTGCTGCTGCTCCATTCATCATTCGCAATTGGAGAGGGAAAGGTCAAATGTGAACATACAAGACACGGTCATCCACCTGAACTGACAGGTCAGGCAAATAGTGCATGTATGAGAGAAGCAACTCTAGAGGAGGTACACAATGGAGTTACAGTCAAAGTATGTTTGTGTTAGAACGTCCTAGTCAAAGTCTAGACCCAAATCCAATTTAAAATATGTGGCAAAACTTGAAAATTGATATGGAAAGATCCTCTTAATACCATTAAACTGAGCTTGATTGGTTATTCAACAGCTACGGTTGATCAGATAAATTTCCAAAAAAGCATTCAAATACAACACGTAATCTGACTATTAAGTTCTTAACATTGGGTGTGTGAATCTTTGTACACAACATTTCAGCGAATAGTAAACACTGGCACTGATACACTTTACTGAAACACATTTCCTTTGCTTTCAAGAGGACATTTGAGTTCTCCTGCCAGAAGATGTTATCTTCAGGGGGGGAAACGTGCACACCATCACAGATGCATTTGTCTATTTGACATGTGGAATGCAGTGGCTGAAATCTTGCTCACCCAAGGGCATCTCTTAGCAGATGTCAAGTTTGTGTGACCTGGTGATGTACTGTGTGTGTACATTTGTTCCACTAAGTGTTTTTTTTTTTTACTTTTATATGAGCAACAATGCCTGTCATATAGATGCTGCAAGAGACTTTTCAAACAGTCTGTCCTGCCAAGTGCCAAGAGAAGTGATCTAAAATTGCAGCGTGTGAGTTTCGGCTTATTGAGGAGGTCATCTGGATATTCAGATTGATCCGAAACTTTGAGCCCTACTTTAGGATGTGTGCAGTGAATTAATTTTAAGGTCATGCCTCCTGTGTCTCGGCTCTACATTTAATGAATCGATTGATGTTGGCCAACATTAGAGATGCTCGAGTCCTCCAACACTTCCTGCTCAGCTCTTTCATGATAAGTGTGTCTTGGATTGATTTTTTTTCTTCTTCTTTTTCTTTGTAATGCAATATTAAAAGCCAGACTGAATTAAATATGGATAATTCAATATTAATTTCAAACAAGGTTTTGGTAGAACATTTGTGCTGTTTGCCAGCAGACCCCATATGGGACTGGCTGCTATAAGACATGGAAGATCCTCTCTTTCAGCTATCATTCGCCGTTAATTATTTGTGAGTTACTTAAATCTCTGTCTTGTTTCATTCTGTAACAGTTGCTGCAGTTGCTTTGAGCTGATATAATCAAGGTGCCTTCTTTTTTTTCTTCTTCTTCTGGTTTTCTTCAGAATGTTAATTTAGTTTGGGCGAGAGTTTGAAAACTCGACTACAGGAGCTTCCTGAAGTGTAAAGTTTCAAATCAAGAGAAGTTGGATTACACAGCAGCGGATCACACCTGCTTAATGTATGCATGGCTGGCATCCACATCTTGGATCAATGAGACTGAGGTGCATTGATTTATCCTGGATGGCCTGGGGCTGTGGGGTTTCTGCAGTGATGACTGAGGCCTTACCTCCTTCCTGGCAGCTGCGTTTGTAAAAAAGCAAGCGGTGTCTTGTATGCCAACGTATCCTACATGCGTACAGCTAATGCTTGTGGTCATCTGCAATGACTCAAACTAAAATAGGACAGGTACTGCATGGAGTACCATGTGCAGAGGCTGTAGTCCTCAACGTATTTGTTGTTGGTTCAGCTCCTGCTCTCAGGTTATTTGCTGCATGTCTTCCTCTTTCTCTCACCACCCTACGTCTTGCCAATTTATTGTGCAATAAAGGCCAATATTGTAAAACAAAAAACAAAACAGA
Source organism: Poeciliopsis retropinna (assembly GCA_010277075.1). NCBI lineage: Eukaryota > Metazoa > Chordata > Actinopteri > Cyprinodontiformes > Poeciliidae > Poeciliopsis > Poeciliopsis retropinna. The sequence continues at coordinate 2,137,504 of VMRM01000027.1, read as the reverse complement.
AAAATACCCGAAGGAAAACTGAGCTAAGGTAGTACTGCACATCTATTTGCTTCCGTCTTTTTTTCTATTAAGGTATTGTAAAGGGAAATGCTCGGCCTGATTTGCGACATTAACAGTTGTCTTAAATTTCCAAATTCTTGCTCAGACTGTAGATGTCATCACATATATTATCTCCCCATACAACACAGAACTGAGAGTAAATTACAAGATGAATAAATAATGAATAGTGTTAAATAATTAACATACACTAATACACTATTTTCTTATGAAGGGAATAGAGTCCTTTGGACTGTGAAGCAAATAATTTTCTTAGTTCTTGGCTGCCTTTAAAATCTTGATTATGAAAAACACAGTGCTTGTTTGAAAATGTTTATAGCTCAGTTTTAAAGTCCAGTACGAGAAATTGTTGGGACGATAAATTAATCGACATTAATACCGAATAATGCGTTTGATTCCGTATGTGCCTCATGTTACTAATTTGCTTCATTCCTAAATTACACAAACTGTAGGCATGGAAATGTACAATATCTAATTTGGAATTTGATTGCACAATAATAAAAGTTGATTAGGAAACCAAAATTTGAAACAACATTCTGTGGTTACTCAATATAATAGTGCAGAATTAGCAAAATTCAACTTATGGTCAAACAAATAAAGGAAGTGGTTGATTTTTCTATTTTTCAATCTAAAAGATTACGTTACTGCAGTGAGACTATTTTCAGGTTTCTCACAAATATTTATCGGGGTGCCTTTAATTATGTGGCTGTATGTCAGATGTGTTTGGAAGCTATCGACAGTGTAAAGCTGATCCTTTTCTTCTTTCCTTCTTAGAAAATGCTAGCGGTCTATTTCAATCCCTGACTAAAAGGGACGGCCACAGATGCCACAAACAGACTGGTAATTTACTGTATTGTAGCTGCATCTTTCTAACAGCTGAAGCTCTAAATCACAACTTCCATAAATGCATGAGAACTTTTTTTTTTTTTCTCGTTTTATTGCTTAGATGCACGGTTCCAGAGCAGCATAATGGAGGAGACAAACCATATCACACAATAACTTTGCAGGAATAGCAATTGTCAGGTCTGGCAAGCCAACGCTGAATTGCCAGTGTCACTTATAAATACTTGTACCAATGCACTTTCTCCATGACTTACACTAATAAGCATGTAATAAGCACCTGTGATCGTATGATCACAGGTCCACCATAACACACAATCACGTACCTGAAGAAGCCTGTGCGCGCGCACACCCACACACACGCACACACACACGCACACGCACACACAGACACCTCTCACACCGAAGCGGTGCCTTGCCACATGCTCCTCAATCGTATTACAGTGGCTCTCAGCCTGTTATGATCTCATTCCAAAATCATTCAGCACTGCCACAAAGCAATTCCAAACACATTTCCAAAACACATTTTGCCGCGCCACAAAGTGTTACATCCATCACTGGGGGAATAAGGCGTAATAACCGACAGTCACTGTAATAGTTGATTCCCCTGCCAAGGAAATGTGAGTGCGAAGTGTGCGCGAGACTCTTTGTGGATGCCTTTCGGTGCGACGGTATGCACGCGCATGGGTGTGTCCTTGTGTGTGAATGCTCAAAGAGAACTTGACCAACGACACTAAAGCCAGGAGCATCTCTCGTCTATGCCACCCATATTTATGTAATGACATGCTGAGGGAATAAATTATAAACCTCTATCTCCCTCTCTTTTTTCATCTTCTTTTAGTTGTTACAGCTTACCCAGTCTTTTTCTCATTGATATCGCCAACCCCACGTCTTCATTTGAAATAAAGCAACACTTCACCACATCAGTTTGCGATTAAAACGTTCGCACGTGTCTGCCAAACCCCCCCCCCCCCTCATACTTAAAGAAATGAAGTGAGGAATCACTAGAGATGCTGGCATCACCGGTAATGGAGAGTTTCTATGTGAAAATGATGGATAACGAAAGGGTGAGAAATATAAAGAGAGAATCAAAGTGAGAATGGAACTAGACAAGATGAAATGGACAAAGTGATCAAAGAACCCGAGGAGACAGCGATATATAATTAGAATATTGAAAACAGCACTAAAGTTTGAGGCTTGGAAGAGAAGACAGTGGGAATGCAGTGGAGGTGTGAGGAATAAAAAATTTAAAAAAATGTCATGCAAATATTTGTGTGCTGTTGAAATAAGGTTGGTGAGGCAGAAGATGGGAAGGTGAAAACCTCTATTGAAGTACAGTGTGAGGCAGATTTATATTCTCAAAGGGATCAATTAAGTTTTCCAACTAAGGGTTCTGTGAAAAGGTTATAAATATTCGCTAAAAATGCTAATTACATGAATGTAAATGTGAAATTAAGTTTATGTAGTATTGCTTTGTGCATGGGTATCGTTGTAAATTTCACTTCTATACTTTGTCAGGTGAAATGGTTACCTGATTACCTTGACTTTTGCTATGATACCAAGGCTTGTCCCCAAACCCCACCCAATGCTTAATTATCTGAACAATAAAGTTCAGATAATTCAAGTGTAAGTGGTCAGAAATATGTTGGGTGGTCCTTCTGTTGAAGGGCATTTAGCATCTAGCATGCTGAAGTGAGTGAATCTTCACGCAGACAGAACTAATGCATAGCTTAAGATGAAATTTGGTTCACTGCTGCACCATTTTGGAAATGCTTGCATATATTCTGTTGCAGTGGAAGCTGCGTATTTGATATTTAGTGCTAAGGGCATTTTTTGACATGTATGCAACAGTATGAGAGATGTTAAGTGATTCTAAAGTATTATTTACGTACAGCAGTGTATGTATGTATGTATGTATGGGGATTTTTATAGCATAGCCAGTTGACTTTACATGGAATGCTTTGTAAGATTAATCTTCTGGCACAAAAGTCATGGTATGTATTTTTACATGATGATTGGATTGGAACATAGCTACTGATTTAAATAGCTCTGACTAGTTGTTAGTTGTTAGCTAGTCGTAGAGAGCATTGCTCTGTTTGGTTTTGGGACCATTTCTCGGCCAAAAACGTGTTAAAACCAGTTCAGATTAGTAAGGAAGTGGCAACATTATGTTCGGTTAAAATGAAAATCAACCACATAAACCTTATTGTCACAGTAGATAAAGCCCAAAGCAAACCACTATGAATTTTCTGTCATTTTTTTCAAAAGGTGCAACAGTCTTTTTGGACGCACTGAATATTTGATTTCAGATGTCATGTTCAATCATCCTTTAATTTAACCAATGAAAAACTACAAAGGTAATCAGTTTAATCAAGATGCTCATCAAGAATAGGCTTTAAATTATGCCACCCAAATATACAAAACCTTGAATATTTGACCCAAGTTGAGCAATTTAAATGTAATCCCATCAAACACACACAAAAACCCCCCAAATATGTAGACCTCTTGCCCACTTAAGATGAAGTAGGAAATCCCTGACTCTGAACTAAGATGGGAAATGCTGAAAGGGATTAATGTCAGGAAATTAAAAAAGTTCCATCAATACGAGGGATTTGGTCAGAGTGTATGTAAACCTTTAACAACCACTGAGCCTTGTGGGTGTATGTGGATGCAGCAGGCTGCAAAGAGGGATCTTCAAAGCCATCAGATTTGCACGCAGACGCACAAACATGCGGGTGGAGAAAAAAAATAAAATAAAAAAAGCGGTGCATTTTCTTTGATCTATTGATGCATCCGGCAGGAGGAACAGAATACAAAAGAAAAGCCACACGATTTTTGCAGTCAGGGCAATTTCATCAGCCTCTCTCTAACCACTGCTTGATCATGGAAAAGTGAAATAGAGCACATTAAAGCTTCGGTTGTATCTATCAAATATCCAATTTTTCCCTTCCATACGCTCTTGCATGGCTTGAGTAACTGCTTCTTTTTTAGCTAAATAGACACTTTGAGTAATTAACAAGGTTGGGAGTCAAATGAAACTATAATGAAAGCATCAGATGGGAGGAAAGTGGAGGATTTAAATGCCAATAGGGAACAGCCATTTTCTTCCAGTCTTGTCATTCTGAAAAGGTCACAGTCACGCATGTCTTCTCTTCTATTTGCGTGTTTTTATTAACACACCACAGGGAAATTGCTGTGTCACAGGATAAAGTGGGATGTCTCTTTCATCCCACTTGGACAGTTTTTAGGAGGAAGACATTGGCAGAGGTGGAGAGTTGTTGGTGGAGTGGCAGAATTGACGCGTGGAGATGGATGATGTTTTAAAAAAAAACAAATAAAAAATACCTTGTCTCAACCTGCGATTATGTTTGCTTGCTGGCGAATCAATTTCTTTTCTCTCTGCAAATAATTTCACAAACTGGCAGGACGCTCAGACTTCCAATGACGGCATTCTCATTCACCGTGTTTTGGCTTCAGAGACAAACTTGATAAAGTTTGATAGTAGTCGTGTAATAAAGCTACTCATCTATTTAGATGACTGACTACTTGCGGGGCTTTCACGGCACATGACCTGCCGCCTCACAACACCTAATCATTACCAAACCTGGCCAGTTCATTTTCTCAGGATACCATTTGGTTGCCTGTGTGCTCAGTTAAATAGCTGCTTTTTCTAAATTAATACTGCAGATTGGACTTCAGATGATTAAATTATGTGATAAACAATGTTCCAGGGTAGAATTTCTTTTATCTGTCACATGGATTGAAAGTATCTTGATTATCCCCAAATATAATCAGAGATCCCAAGCTGTGTAAGGTTTTTTTGTGTCCTAGAATGATCTTGTGTTTCAGTCGTGCTCGCACAGACAGACAGGGCGACAGACTAAACTGTCTGTCAGAAAGTACTTTGTTTTATGGCGGAAGTCATATTACCGTCCCCCTTCGGAAAAGTGATTGACAGATGGATTGAGACAGCATGCCAGAAATAACAGAAAATACAAAGTCATCAGTCCCGCGGCAAGATGAGAACAGAGAAGGGAAAGACGATAGGCCCTTTAATGCATGTCAAGAGCTGAGTATTGTTCTTTCTTTGACTTTCTTGGTGTTGAATGACATTTTGTGGATGTTGACTGAAGGAAAAAAAAACATTACAGGCAGTAGTTTCTCTAAGTCACAGGTGTCAAACTTCAGTCCTGGAGGGGCCACTGCCCTGCAACTTTTAGATGTGTCTCTGCTGCATCACCTGAATAGAACAAATAGGTCATTAGCAAGGCTCTGGAGAACTGATCTACACAAGAAGGAGGTAATTAAGCCATTTGATTCCAGTGTTTTATACCTGTGGCACATCTATAAACTGCAGGACAGCGGCTCTTGAGGACTGGAGTTTGACACCCTGCTCTAAGTATTGGGGCGTTATAGATTCTAGATGTGTACTACTTATTGAATATGATTCATTATTTCACTTTTAATCTGAAGTAGGTGTACAGGCAAAATTAGAAATTGTTCAGCCATCCAATACCAGTTCAGTTTTGACTACAGTCTCGAAATTGTACAATCTCCTGAACAGTCTACGTCATGAGAGCATGTGTTTGGAAATCAAACTAAAACTATGGAAAAGAATATGAGAAGATGGCAGTGAATGTTTCTATGGGTGGTGTTAAAACAATAGACTGCTTGTGCAAAGTTAACAGTGGCTAAGCGACTGCGCTTGAACATGGTGGAGAGATAATGGCAGCTATCAATGGCTGCCATCAGATTCCTGAAGAGGCAGACATTACAGATGTGCAACAAACTAAATGTGAAGGTTCCATGTCTGGTTGCCAGATGAACACCACTACTCGCCCCAAAACACAAGAAAAATCAGCTCCACTTTGCTTGCAGCAAAATGCATAAGTCAGAGGTTTTAGGATCCCGCTGTCGTAAGTGATTAATCAAAAGACGATCTTTTCTGTCAGGGTTGTGTCTGGAGGAGGAAAATGAAGCGGACATGGAAAAGAACACCACAGGATGGTTTGATTCCTCTCGTGCTGAAAGCCTGCAATGTGTGAAGAGCTAGAAGAATTGAATCAAGTGTGGGCAAAAATATGAATATGAGAATATGTCATGCTGTCTGTGAGGAACCTGAAGCTTTGATATCATTTCCTCAAAAGTCCACCAAAGTTTTGTTTGAGAAGAAGTTTTAAAAGACATTTCCGTGGCTATCATAGTCATTTGACTTGAACTCTGTTTATAGAATGATTAAAAAATAATCATCCTATAAACCAGAGGCAATTCCCCATGAGGGGTGATTCCTGCTGGATTCTACTGGAAGCTGTGGATCATGTTAAAACAGGTACGATGTCAAGAACTAAAGATGCTCGTCTGAAGGACTTGAACCATGAGACTGCAGTAGATAGTAGGAGTGGTATCTTGTGTTTAGCTTGGAGAATATCAGAAGCATTTAACTCTTAGATTGTTTTGTTTATGACATGCTTGTTTGTGCATTTTGGTAATGCAGCTAATTTTCACTGAAGGTTGAATGATTTTAGATGTGGACAATTAGTTTAGTGACGAATGTAACGTTCTCCAGAATTCTTTGTCTTCTGCCTCTTTGATAAGTGTGTTCATTTGGTCACAAAGACAAGCAGCCTGTGGCCATTCATTAATAACTAATAGCTGTGCTGACCCCTCTCGTCAAATATCTGCCCCTCTTTAAGCCCCGTTAGACTTTTAAAGCTTCAGTCAAACTCACCAAGTCAGCAGCATAGCGGGACTCTGCGAGTTCGATATAAAGCATGATACATACAATCACCTGCATCTTGCATTTCTACGGTGAAGCGTATCCTTGATGTATGAAATCTCATCGGTTTTTTCAGTGTTCAAGTATTGAGAGAGCTACTGAAGTCTAGTGATTTGTCCTGTCATTGCACACTTCGAGGCAAGCCGTCCAACAGTGGAATATAAACATTGAGGTCTCTTTCCACCTTGGATGTTTTTCTTTTTCTTTTCTTTTCTTTTTCAGAAAGCACAGATGGTGAAAAAAGAGACAAAACCCTACCTTGAAGTGTTTTGTGGAAGGCATAATATATACAAGCAGTGTTGCAGAACCTGAGGTAGTGAGCAGACTTGTTCTTTCATACATTGACACTTGCAGTAGAATATCAATAACTCAGCAGCTCTGAGATACCACAGCTGATGGTGGAATGCAGAGCCCCGTGCCGATCCTGTCAGAAATCTCATAACGATGCTAAAAATGGTCAGAGGGCGTCTCGGACCCAGCTTGAATTTTTTGGGGGTACCTTGTCTCGCAACAAAGCTCAATTACCCTCATTAACGAATAAACTTCCGATATTGAACTACATGTAAAATATGCAGAAATGAGGCATTCGGTAGCTGAAGTGGTTTGTCGGGAAACCGAGGCTTCATATCTTGTGAAGCAAACGTGTGAAAGCTATTAATAAACTCTGTTTGAAAATGCTTTGAAGCTTTTACAGTTGTAATCAATCAATGTCAAAAACATTATTCACACGCTGTTGTTTTTAAAATTGAATATGTATTGCCTCAAGAGGCACAACTATTAGTCTTCATCCGCTTAGCTTTTCTCTGCATTAACAAATTGAGGCTTGGACATTTTTTTATCGTTTTCATCTAAAAGCCAAAGAGAACTTGTCAATGTGTTTGTATTTGGGCCATCCAGCTCATTAGTTTACAGTATTACTCTCTTTTCTAAATAGGAGCTTATAGTCTGCTGATTATCACTCCGTTTCAATGGAAAGAACACTTCTTCATTGTCCAAAAGGATTAGACTCATTTGTTGTATCCTCAATTCTCAAGTGATGAATTAAACGGGTGGATAGCAACAATTCCTCAATGTTTTCTCACAATACAAATATTTTCTTCTTTCTTTTTTAATAGGATTTGTTCAATATCTGAATCTTCTAACATCAACAGTTAAACTCCTTACTCTAAACCCTACCACATAAGTGGAAGAGAAGCCCGTTGTCATTGGTTTTAAAAGAAATATGCTAAATGCACATAGGTTGTCACAATCTGCTTCTCCACGCAATTACTTCAGCATCGGATTATGTGTCACTTCAAGGCTCATCAAGTCTGGCGAGATAAGTGTGAAAGCAGAAGTGTGGTTGACTGAGGAGGAGAGGTACCACCACATTATGCTCTGCTCTCCGGTTAAAAAAAGCCTGTTTAACAAAACACGAGCCCAACTAGCTTCCTCGAAAAGCCGGGAAAATTATGAACGCAGCAGGCATGAAACACAACTTCCTCTGTGGGACCAGAATGTGTGAAGCAGCCTGGGGAACGGGTGAGAATTGGTGAGAATAACGCAGAGAAAATGTCTGTTATGGAAATAGATCAGGAGTTTGATGGTGTTTGAGCGTCATGCAAAATCCTGAACTTGACTTATTGGGAAGGAATGCAAACGCATGCCTGCTATTGAAAATGCCTGATGGCAGTTTTTGGGGCTAAGTGTGACATATATTGCAGATGTGTCAAACTCGAGGCCCAGGGGCCAAATGTGGCTCTCTAGACATCAATAAGTCCCTGCAGTTTTTCAACAAGTCTGCAAAACTCAAAATTCACACAAAATCTGCAGATTCCAAAATTTTTTTTCTCTGATTTTTGCTTCAAATTTTTTCTCAAAAACTTTGAGTTTACGTGACTGCTTCCTCAGTATGCTATGTCGAGCTATAGCCCATGATCAATACGGCGATTAATAAAAAGCCACGTTTAACATCATACATGAGCACAAATATCATAAAAATTCCTTACAAATATTTCTAAATTGCTGCCATAAAATCTATGATTTTAATCTAAGAAAAAAAAAAATATGAAAAAACAATCACAAAATTCTGGTTGGACTGATCAGTGTGAAAAGATGTTTAGTGAGTTTTTCTCAACACATTTTGGCACAACCGGCTCTTTAAGAACATTCATATTTTTTGATATGGCCCATATTGAAAATGAGTTAGACATCCCTGATATATTAGCTTCTTAAAGAAGTAATTAATTTTTCACAAATGGCCAAGATGGTTAGGATTGTTTTCTTCTGGAATCACTCTGGTTATCATTATTGTTTTGTTGGGTGATGTAAAAACATCTAAGCATGGCCGACAAGCTAAACATAATAAATATGTAAAGAGGCAAAACACTTTTTTCCCCCCACACTGCTGTGAGTTTTAGAATTAATAACTTGGCTTCTAAATAGTCTGTCAGTATTTTCCAATGTTCAGCTGCATTTTTTTTTTCTTTTTTTGCTGCAGGATACAGTTTTGTTTGTCCAACTTTTAAAGTCAAGTGATCAAAGGCTGAGAGCGCGCCCGGGTTTTTCTTTTTTGAGATTTCAGGAGAGACAGAGCAGTAAATCAGGGGTGTTTGGCCAGAGGTGTAAATAACTGAAAGCAGGAGTGGAGTTCGGGAAAGACGGCGGGGAGCGAAGGAGATGAAAAGGAGCTCGGTGAGATGACACAGACATGGTGGTTGCTCAAACCCAGACGGGAGACTTATGTAGAAATGCACATTTTTTTTGAAAGCGGTTTTTAATTTGACGCCGAGCCAGCCCCTACCACTGCTGTCTTTGCTGAGGTTTTTCTGAGCACTGTCCAAATGGGTATCGGCTCGATCGTAGCCACACGATACCAAATCCATTATTGGCAAAACTGGGATTCATGTAAAGCAAACGAAAATGCCAGTGATGATTAATTGAACACTTGTTGGTTGCAGCACAAACGAGCTGACCTTATGCAACCACATGACATTTAGAGACTGATGAGACAAATGAGAAGGAAGTGTGGAAAGCTGAAAAACTGAGTGGAGGAACAAAAATCTATAAATGGAAAGAAAACGAGACCAAATCCAATGCAAACATGTAAAAAAAAAAAAAAAAGTTAAAGTTTTTTTTTCTCTAACGATTTTGGGTCAATGAGAAACAAAAAAAAGTAAATTGAGGAAGACACTGAAGTGAAATGTAGTTATAGAGGTAGAAACAACAACGGTGGAGTTGAACTTCTTGAAATATTTCCTAAATGTTTCAGAAATGGATGTGAAAATATGTACCGTTGCAAAAAGGCCATTTTGCTTCAAACCCTCCCTGTACTTCCAGATATCCTCAGTTGTCCCTGTTTTTCTGCCACACATATTCCCTCCATTTAATTTTCTATTATGAAGCTGCAGACAGCCAGCAATGACCTGCTGCCCTCCTCGTAGAGTTTCTGTTTCATGGGGGAAAAAAATAAAAAAATGACCTCAGAAAGTCTTCCCAATGAAAGTGTAGAACTTTTTATGTCTATATTTAAAAATCCTTTTTACTCATCTTGTTTGGTATTGAAAAGTTCAGAGAAACTGAATTTTGGGTTTTCTTTAAATGTAAGTAACACAAGCAGTGGGTGGAAATGTTCAAAATATCACTTTGTGTAGCAAAGTCGATTTTTATGAGTTAAAGAAATTAACGGGTTTTTTTATTGTTGTTTGTTTATTTACCCCACATAGTTCTACCTGCTGGTGTAAGAGAGGCTTATATCTGTAAAATGTCAAACTTAAGATAAAGGGGAAAAAAAACAAAGTCCTCAAAAAGATGCATTTAAACATTTATTTGCTTTATTATTACTTTAAGTAGCGTTACTTGCTTATGTTATTAAAAACAAATCTTTTTTGTAATAACTTTTCCTCACTCGCATAGCTCCTAAGCATGAGTTGTGCATAATGAAACTCTTTGGTTTTATTTGCAAAATTCAAGTATATAATGTTTCCTTCTGACATTACTTTGAGTGTTTGCTTGTTAAATAAAGCGGAGTCACTCCCCGAACAGCTAGTTTTATTTTGGTCCCCAAACTTCTGTTCTTTCATCTGTTATATGATCAGTCAAATGGTGAAGTTTGGGTTTAAGATTTTAGCATTTTGACAGTCTTTAGTCTCTCTCTCTCTCGGCATCTCCAGTCTTTGCTTTCTTTTTCTAACATAAACAATTCATATTGATATTTTTATTCTTTAACTTCAATTCGATGTCCCGCATGTTGCTCGCTTTGGTTTCTCCTCAGTTCTTTCTCTCTGTTTCTCTCTCTCTCTCGGCCCAGTTTACTCCCACTGGTTGTATTATAATCATCCATCCACCCGTCCCATCGTATTAATATGCTGTCGAGAGCGTGATTTCAGCAGTAGCTCTTTCTATTAGCTGGCACTGCATTAGGGCATTACGTCCGTGTGCACAGTGCTGCCTGTTACTCAGATGGACACATTAACAACATAATGGCAAGCGACTGGCTGCATTCTAATGCTACCGAGCGCACGCACTCCTCCAAAGTTTGCTTAAATATTCATGCCGGCCCACATGAGTTAATTACATTGTCAGACTTCCATGCATGCTTACACATACATAAATACATCCTCCACATCAACACACCTGGTCAAAAAGAGGGAACCTATTAGAATTAATATTCACCGAGTCCAGGAAATAATGCTAATGCTAATGCAGCGAATGAGTCACATGAGCTTGCTCAGATGGCAACAAAATTCAAGAAGTGATTTAAAAAGTAGTGCCTGATATCTATGAAGTGGGTCTAAAGTATGGCAGAAAGGTCAGGGATAAAGTTGAGGAGAAGTTTAAAGTACGGCTGGGTTATAAAACAAGGCTCTGAGCGTCCGGAGCGCCACTAAATGTCATTTCATAAAAGGGAAGTATGATACAGCTGCAAGGTAAAAATCCCCATCTAAAGTCGCAGGCCAGGGAAAGAGAGCATTAGTCAGACAAGCGGCTGAGAGGGTGATTCAGGTAAGATTATTCCAAAAATGTTTTGGACTAAATTCTTTGGGGAGGTAAAATGGGTTTCTCAATTCTCAGCACCAAGCAGGGTTCTCAGGCTGTCCGTCGGCTGTGCAATCATAAAAACAAAATGCCGGGACAAAGACGCAGCCAGCAGACGAGTTCTTTTTCATCTGGTGTCTGTGCGCCTCCCTTTCTAATGCTGCTGTGGGGAAAATCTCCACTGTTCCTTCTACTTTGCAATCATCTGGTGTTGGTCAATCACATGAAATCCCAGTAAAATGCAATGACATTTGCGCTGTAACATGACAAACTACTAACAAAAAACCCCCAAAAAACTAACGGTGTATGAATATTTTTGTAACTACTTTGTGAGAAAATGTCAGTTGCTGAAAATGGATGGAAAACACGAGGGGTGTTCAGAAATGGAAACCGCTTCCTCTCAGCGGGTGAGTGTGTGCATTCCTCCCTCCAAAACAGAACGATGGCGCTTCCCTTGAGACCATACGGAGCAGATAACGAGCCAGTCCTCCAGCTCTCTTGTCTGTACCGCTCCCCGGTGGGATGCAGCAATCATTTGTGTTGGTAGGAACCTTATGAAAAGTGGAACACGAATAAAGGTCAAAAGTGTGTAAACGTCGTATTCCCCCTCCTTAACCTCATCCTTGAACGATTCCAATGAGCTTCAGCTGTTTTCAAGGTGTGCATATGTCATTCTGTGACTCACTGGAGAGAGTGACTGGTGTATTCCACTGCATTAAATCAGCATTACTAAATATATTCTGAGTGCAAGCAACAGCTACTGTGTATATTATTAAAATGTTTTGCCAAAAACATATCTACTAAGCATGAAGCCAAGAAGGGAGGAGGGTGGTAAAGATAAATACAACTCACTAAACTTTAGACAATATAAGTTGATTTGGGTAACTCAAGTTTAAGCAATCAAGATTTTGAACAGCTAGCTGTGCTAACAGGTTAACTGTCTGACATGTGATCAAAGGAGTGTCATTTCACTGACTAAGAGCTGAAGGTCGCTGGTGAATTTTTGACTGCTTTTTTTTCATTTAATTTATTTTTTGCTATTTTTTTATTTTTTATTTTTTGCTAGTGAATTTATAGCGAAGAAACTCAAGTGAAAAAACGTGTATAGATTCAACGTGTAAAAAGTCTGATTCGATTGAGACTATATTTAATCACAAATAGCCCTTCGGTTTAGCTTCAGCAACTAAGCTACAACTTAATTTCATCTTTTCGTACGTCAAAATAAGGTCTCAAACATACAGTTTCCAAAACTTAAATCAGTTGCCTTCATATCAACAATATAAACTCTTTCTGCCTCCGTTAAAAAAAATAAAAATAAAAATTGCTTTTACTTTATTCACAATGAGTGGACACTTTATCTGCTTCACAGAATGCTCCAGTGACGGGTTAATTCGCCCTTCATTGTTTTGTACCCAGGCTTTGCAAATTCTTCTCTGCCAGCTTTGCTTTTGTACTTGTAAACAAACCTTTTCAATTCTGTTTTTAAACCATTGCAAATCACATTGCTTTGGAATTTCAGTACTTTAATGTGTTAGGGAGATAAATACAAAAATGATGTTATGGTGTAATTTAGTTTAACTGTCCTTTTTTCCCCACATTTATTGCACAGTTCTCTATTCACTTTGGCTCTGTTTACCATTTGGGGAGCTTCACGCCAAAATGAGGTATTAAAACGACCCGAAGTTTAAAAAATGGCCGCCGTTTAGCCCCATTTCTGCACAGTTTTACACAAAACCAGCAAATATCACCAGTTGTCAAAATAGGCAATAAATAAATCCCTTCAATTCAGAGTATGAAAAACAAATTGCAAATGAAAAAGGGACCAAATCACCCACTCCTACTTCATATATGAACTGGAGAAAGCTCCATTTTCTCCTGCTTCTCACTAAATTGTTTTCAAACCACAGGATTTGTCTAAAACCCCAGTACGCCTTCATATCTGCAAAGCGCATTCTTTCAACATATACCCATGCTTAAAGGTTTTCTTTAAAAAAAACATACTTGCGTGATTGAAATTTATTGAATTCATTAGGTGCAGCTAGCTAGTAGAGTTTCTGTTTCTGCCAAAAACCCTTTCGTGGAAATGGCCACTGACCAAAGATTAAAAATTTCTTTCAATATTTAAAGATCTGTTTCTCTTCTGCAGGCTGTAAGTGTAAACCATGAATGTAATGGGATTAGTGTTTTAACAACAGTCTAATATCAGTGAGAGGATTTCAAATTGAAAAATGTAATAAAGTAATTTGACCTTCTATATTAGTTGCACAGTTATTGGGACGGCCACTGTCTGTTTCACTGCTAACCTGTAGGTGGGTGCGCACAAATGGCCGTTTAGTTACGCTTGGGAGCACAAGAAATAGATGAGCAGAAAGTCTCGCCATCTGCTGCGCCGCTGTTTGAATCTCGAAACAAATGTTAGAATGTCAGAGTGCATTTGTGCTTTTCTCCTACTCTGTGAAGACACTGGGACTGCTGTGGCAACAGGCTGTTAGGTTCTGCAAATTAGACTGGGTTTAATCAGCGTCACAACAAACACTGGGTGGGGGTTTTCATCTCATCTGCCTCCGCACAACACAAGATGTGAAGGAAACTCACCTTCTTACTGGGATTATAGCGGTGTGCCTCGGTTTTCACAGCTCTTCAACGTTTAGTTTCAACACAGCACATGAGTAAGGATTTCTAAGCTCAAACATTTTCTAATTTCTTAGTGTGCTTGGCTGGAACACTAAAGCTTAATGAGTTTGAATGCGGAAATGGGTGCCGCCATTTTCAATTCTCCTCTGTGTTAACTCAGCTGAATTAAAGCGGCAGTCTTTACTGTGCAGTCTTAAAATTTAAACCTTCACTCAAGCTGTGGTGCGGAGCAGACCAGGAGAATAGCGAATTATACTGACGGTTGTAGGAAGATACAAAGTGATTTTAGCAGCTAATGGTATCCTCGCATGGCAGTGATTGCAATTGTTCAGAATTGATTTTTAAAAAGTTGCTTGAACAGATATCTCCAAGTTTCAGTTGTGAAATTCATACTGTACAGTCAAGACATAAAAAACATAAATCCATCCTGCCTTTCATCAACCACTCAGGCTGGTGGTAGTTGAATGACGGTGTGGGAGAAATTTTTCTTTGCTCACCATACGCCCTTTTCTACCAATTTCTCGTTGTTTAATCTCTGAATGTCTTTGTGTCTTTGCCGATTATGTCCATCCCTTTATGACCACAATGTGCCCATCTTGTCATATCTAAGAGGATTATGCATCATGTCACAAATCTCAAATCATCACAAATGGCTTTTTGGTACACGACTGTAACTTCACTGCAGTCACGTCTGTTTTTATCTCTAGGCAAGGACTCATGTTTAAAAAAATGTCACCTTTAAGCTAACAGGTTTTATTGAAATTACATTTGCCATCGACTCAGCTTTGTAAATTGTGAGTGTGTTTATTTCAGTCTTTCCAGTGCACAATACTGTTCAATAAAAGAGTGGGGGTAATTGTTTTTAATGATTTTTCTTTTATGTGCACAATAAACATAACAAAAGCAACTGGTGCAGACGGGATGGGGAAATAAGCTTGGAGGGAACTATATTAAATTTTTATCTTATACAGTCATCTGGTTTATGATGAGCTGTAGTTTGTCTACTTGTGCATTGCTCTGGTTTTAAAAACACGTATAGTGCAGCAGTCAAATTAGCAAACTTTTTCAACTCTTCCAGTTATAAGTTTCCTAAAGGATGTACAAAACATGACTGAAGTAGCCACCTGCTGGGCTAATGGTTGAGCTCAGACGGGAGCCTACAAACTGAGACGAATCAAAACAAATCACGCAAGCATAACAAGGTAAGGAGTTCCGCTGCCCCCACAGTAACTCAAAACACCCTCCCTCGCCCCCGCCCCTTTTAATCAAAACAATTGCTTGTTATTGAGTTTTGCATGGGAGCATGTGAGAGTATATTTCGTCCCGCTTTCTGTGAAGTGTGGCATTTTTGATTTTTCTAACAACTTGCATCCAACATCCCCCAGCAGCAAGCTCCAGTGATATCCTAAGACTTCCTATTGTAGCCCTCATTTGCTGCTAAGTTGTTTTTCATTAAGCAGATTGTAAGTGCTTTCCTTGCAGGTCTGCTGGCGTATTGCATGATGTATGAGGCTCATTTTAGAGTTCAGCAATGGGAGTACATGCCTAATGGGTTTGATACAAAGGAATACCTTCAGTAAAAATCAAACTTCCTTTGATTCAAAACTCTCCAACTCCCGCAGGTTTGGTTTGCTGGTTTTGTGCATGTACCAACCACTCGAATTAAAAAAAAAAAACAAAAGAAATTCCCTTGCTGTTTTGACTTGACGTTTACGACTCCAGGTGCATTGCGTCGCCAAAAGAACGGAAGTGCAATCGAGCACAGAACTCGCAGGGTCGGACTGCAATTTTGTGCAACTACAGGGAAATCTAAAATCTAAAGAAGCTGCTATGGAAAGTGTTCAAACATAAGAATTCACTGTATCTATATTTCTATCTCTCTAAGACTCCAGCAAACAGGTGCAAATGCACAGCAAAGGACAAAACGTGCTGCAATGGCACAAACTCCAAAACATACAAACACTAAAAACGAAGCGGGACAAAGAAACGCTACAAACATAAAATTGCTACAATTACAGAAAATGGAACCAAAAATCAACAATCCACAAAACAAATGCTAACGCAAAATGCTACAACTAGAGACAAAATGCTGGAACCATCTGTTTGGAACATTCATGTGTTTGTAGAGCGTTTCTTTGTATGCTGCAGATTTGCACCTGTCAGCCCAGGTAATAAACGGTGGCCTACAAAGTAAAAAATAGCAGTTCAAAGAATATTCTGGCTGACTACTAATGTTATTTTGCTATAATTATGGTTGAGTGATTATTTGAAGAACTGTTGCCTTTCAGTAACTTTGAACTAGTCCATCCCTTTTTCATCCAACATCAACTTGCAGTGAGCCAGTAGTTTCAGAAATGCCCAGACCAGCCAGAGTGACACTTCATACCACTTTCAGCCATTTTGATGGCCTGTCCTTTCTAGTGTGATTAGATCTCATGAGTGTTCTCTTAACCATGTTCGGATACCTAAACACATTATGTTGCCACCCTATTACTGGCGTATTCTCTATTTTTGATAACTGTGAAGTTGATGAAGTGGCTGGTGGATTAGTACATTACTGGCAAAGTCAAATTTAAATTCCCCTCAAATTTATTTAGGTCATTGTGAAATCCCAGCTTGGAGGACTGAATCCAGTACATGTCATATTCCTTCGGTGTATGTTTGGGAGCTAATTTGATGTGTCAGGCTGTCTTTGGCATTTCAAGCATGTCACAGAGAGAAGATGGTTGCCTACATCTGTCATGGCGGGTTTGCTGTTCAAAAAGGACATCTGAAAATGGTATCCTATTTGTGTGGTGGCTCGTAGCTGTATGAGAGCATGTTTGTCAGCTGGTTGCCTGTAGGTGTATGCAAGTGAGGTGGAAGACCTAAAACTCATAGCAACTAAGGGCAGCAAAGGTCATCCACTTTGTGATCTAGCCCCTGTGAGATTAAGACGAATGGCCCATAAGCACCTCTAGTTCACGCCAAATTTGCTCAGGCTTGCTTGTTGCGCCTTGGACAGTGTTCATAGATGGCTGTTGTTTACCATTCATCCATTTTGTGTGTTTTTTGGTCTGGGAGTGGTAACATAAAATTTTTACTGCCAAAAACAATCTTCAAAAATACAATATGATTAATTTTGTAATTGACAGGTTCCCAATTTTTTTTATTTAATTTCTATGAACAAAAAAATAAGTGAATAAATTGTGGAGGGCCCCCTGTTAGTCAGGGGCCCTTAGAATTGTCATAGCTTTTCCCCTGGTGGTAATATCCACACAGGCCCCTGCAGGCACACCCAGCCTCTAAAACACCACAGTCCTATCAGGGCACAATCCAAAGCCCCAAGCTCCCAGGCCCTATTTCATTCCAAGACCCTCACAACCTAACCCCAATCAACCCCCTTGATTACTCCAAGTATACAGCCAAATCCTGCCCCTCTGGTGGTAGGCGCCACACCCTCAACCCAAAGTGACGCCTCCATGCTTGACCCACCGCCACCCAAGGGCAGCACACAGATATCCAATATGCATAGAGACAACACTGCCTCTCTGCCAGCATACTTGGAGAGACTCTTAGTCGTTTAAATTATTTGGGCTGCTTCATTTTCACAGTCATGTCAGAAAGGTTTAAATAACAGGAGGACACACTCCTCGTTTTAAGTACTACTAAAAGGTGTTCAATGATTTGGAACAATAGGATGATTTTTAATTTCTTTTTCCTGAGTAGGCAGCTGGTTTGTGTGTTTTTGAATTTCTTGTGCAGCCCTTGTGTATAATTACTAAATTTGTATTCAGGGCATTCAGAGTTGGGTGGTAACAGATGGGTATTTGTTCTGTGTGTGCCAGTCGGTGTTGATTTCAGTGAGTTAGATACAGTGCTGTGAAAGTGAGTGTGTACGATAGTGTGAGAAGGAAAATAATGATTTATCAATAGTTATATTAAAGGCTTTAGCCTCAGCTGCCTGCTTCCTGTCCTTTTTTGCATCATATTCTCCACTGCGTGACAAACTCAGACCTAAACCCTCTGTCAAAGTTTGTAAAGCGTTGTATTTTCCAGTGAACCCTCTGACCCTGCCTCCTTCCCAGCAGCAGCAGGCAGAGATGCATTTCCAGATCTGTAAATCTTTCTGTTGCTAGTTTTATTGAGGTTCCTCTTGGAAATTTAAATGAACTGATGCAGTGGGTTGGTGTTGCATCTTACATCTTTTGCCTCCACATTAGTTTCCCCCCTCTCTCCAGTCATGCGCATCTCAACGCATCCATGAAACGGGCCAGTTTTAAATCGCATTGAAACAACTTGATTACATTGCTATTCAAGAATGAGCACTCTACAAATTGTCAAATATTTGGACAAACATCGAGGTTGGACTAAGCTGTCCTGAAGTGGATCTGTAATTAGTCAATACCGTCTTTCCAATAGCTTGTAATCCAAGCCTTTCATCTCGTCTCCAAGGTGATCATCCTCCTCCTCAATTAGAGGTAACCCTCGTGCTGTCGAATTGCAGAGTCCACTTGCAAGTTTCACACAAAAGCCACATTAGACTAATTATTGGTTTTACAATTTACTTGTGATTACCTGCAAATGTGGGGGGAAAAAAATACAGTCTCGGGGCCTAACTGGCAGCTGACTACAATTTTACCACATTTTACAAATCAGATGCTACAAGCATGAATCAAAGGCTTTAAGGCTAAAAAAAAAAACATTGAGCAAGAAACTTTAAATTCTAATTGATCAATTTTGAGGATTATATATCAAGACTATTTCATCTCAATATGAAATAGACTATAAATATAGTCCGAGTTTATTGCGTAAATGTAGTATTGTGTTAATCAACCACTTAAATTGTCACGTAGTGGTGTGTTTTGTTTTTAATTATAAGTGTAAAGTTTTTCTTTAACCTATGCTAAGGAAAATAATTCATCAGTTATAGTTAAGTGTAACTAAACATCACCATCACCGCCATGTTTGAATGTAGATCAAATTATGATGGATTATTTTTTAGATATTTACTTTATGTTGAACTTCTGCTTAGAAATCTCTTGGTTGTACAGGACCAGCATTACTCAGCCCTGGATGTATCTTGTGAAATTGTCTCATATTTCCACAAAATGTGGTCAAACGTACTGGTGGCATTGTTTTGATGTATCTTTTCACATTTTTCCCATAATACATCAAATCTTTATTTTAAAAAAAACTTATTTGTCTTTACTCAAGTAATCTTGGTCAGATTTTAGCTTTCACAAAAGTGTGAATTTTTAACATAGTTCATAAAATATATTCATACATCATAATAAGATAATGGTGAATCATGGTTTCCTTTACTTTTTTTAAATTTAAAAAAGGACCAGAAGTGAAATGAAAACATTAAATAGACCCTAAGCACAAAAGAACAGTGAAATAATTAGACTATACAATTCACTCTTTCATGTTTAAACTCCATTTCCTAACGTAATTTTGATGTCAAAGACACAAACAGGTTGCCTTCTTTACTTACTCCTACTCCTAGGTGTTATATAAGCCATTTTGATGCATCCTTTAAGGGTTGAGCACAGCTGATAATGGCTATTTAATGGGCTGCTAACATTTGAAGTCAGTTTTCAGAGGCAAAGTAGACGGGGTGTAAAGCGGTCTTGCTGGGTGAGTCCCATGGCTTCGGTGGTGAAGCATTATCACCATCAGACCTTCTCGGCTACAGTCTGCCACTAAAGAGCTCCTGGGAATTAATGGCTCGCTGGGCCATTAATTCACTTGCTCGCTTATACATAAGTCTGCAAGATAAAAACTGGCTAAGAGACCTTAGACAACCATCGATTCAGTTCATTATCTGTGTCTTAAGCTCTCGACACTTTAACACATCCGAGTGTACATGACGGCGTTCATAAATTACACCATCAAAATGAAACATGTTTGTCTTGCTCTGCTTTTGCTTCTTCTTGAAAACATGAAAAGACCAGGAAAATGTGACCAGGAATGCATGGAGGTTTTGGATGAATTTTAAAATGCACTCCATGTCTTATTCTTTTGTTCTGCCTTTTTTTTGTAGTTTCCCCCTTTGAAAACCTTTGTTTTTGCCTTTGCTGAAATCAGTCTCCCTTCTGTTCATTTGTCGCTTTTTGTGTCGCTTTTCTATTTCCTTTTCTCATCTTCCATCGGCGTCGGTTCTTTTCGTCTCAACCTTTTAGCAGACTTAAACAAGTCCCTTGTTTAATTTCAGTGACTTTTTACTTCCATCTGTTTCTCCTGGAACTTGTGTCACTTTACCAAATCCTCTGTTTGTGTTGCACCAATTATCTCCGTTTCCTCTCCTTCAGTTTCTTCATCTTTCATCTCTATCTCCCTTTGCCCTTCTCTGTTGGATGTTTCCTCTCATAGACTTTTTTTTTCTTTTTCCTCATCAGTCCCCTTTTCTTCCCTTTTGTCCTATGCCTCCTCTTTTGTCTTTACGCTTTTGCTAAACATCCCCTCATTAGTTCTCCCGCATCTGTTCCGATGATTGTTTTTTCTTCTTCCCTGTCGCTTTCTTTTACACTTTGCTTTGACGAGATGATTGCCGTTCACCTACGCTGTCTTTCCTCGTGTTTTCTAAATTTTCTCAAAAGTTTTTGTTTTTAAAACGTTGTTGCTCCTCACCTCTTCTTATCGTCCCTCTGCATGCAGATTTGTTGATGCCTTCACGGCTCGTCAAGTCAATGCCTCGTTTCTCCTCTAAAGTGATTCAATTGAGTTGCGTCCTATTGAAAAGTTTTACTCTGCTCAAAAATCTGCTCAAAAGATGTTTGGGTATTTGATAGCCATGATTAGAACAGTAATCAAGTCTGTTTTGTATTAAATAAATATAATTAAAACAAAAAACAAATGCAAGTTATTAGTTCCTACATTCAAAACAAAAGGATATATTTTTTAAAGCTTCTAAATATTAAATATTCTCCATATCAGAGGCTTATACATCTTGAAGCATTTAACATTCAGCTGCAGCAAATTTAGGACATTTAGCGATAGTTATTTACTTTTATTTTCTTCTACTTTCACCATTGAGTTCATTTATGCTCACCTTACTCTCATCTTTCTTTCTTTTTTTTCTTCCTTTATGTCTTTTATTTGGTGCACCGGCTGAGGTAGACTCCAGCTAAATTTGCCTCCTTCACCCATTTGACAAAATGTACCCAAGGCAGGAACAAATCGAATCCATGTGGCAGATTGCTACTTTTCATGCTTGAAAATAGTTGGGTGGGGAAAAACAACTGAAACTGCAAAAGTATGAAATTGAGAAGGAGTGAGATGACAAGCAGCCGCTCAGGTATAGCAACAGTCTGTAACTTTGAGTCTTATGCCTCCTGTAATAACAAACACACAAAGCAATGCCTAAATGGTGCACATACTGGTAAAATAAGACATTTGTGTACTGGATTTACAATCAGACGCCGCCTCCAGTCGAGATCGATCGAGATAGAAATCAGCCTATTCTGGTCATCAACTTTATATAAAACCAACTCTCTTCTATATCACTAAAAACACTTTAGTGGACAAACTCTGCAAGACAATGTGCAAAGCATTTTTTAACAGAAAGTTAAAGAAAAATTAAATGAGATGTTGAAAAGTATCCACTTTAGTTGGGCAATATATGTTTGCCTTTGCAGCATACTAAGTTTGCAACCCATTTATCTCACATTTTCTCAAAACTATTGTGTGGGATCTTGGAAGATAGTTTTTCTCTTGTCTGGTCTCAGGCAACATGTGATTTATTTTTTTTTTTTTTAGTATTTACTTACTTCCCTGTTTTTGGGTTATGTTGTTTTGCATTCTATGCCCACCACACCAAGACCCTCAAAGACTCCAGACACCCGTGGGGTGGGGATAATTTATGCAGCATAATCTTTTTCAAATTAAAAATAGAGACAGATGGACTTGGGCACAGACAGTGGGGGGAACTGACGGTAGAATCTCAGCCACAGCCATCTTCTGTTGGGTAAATCGGTTAGATAACATTCCTCAGTGCCAGTCCTCATCTCATTAAATGGGAACTAGCGCTGGCTATTAAAGGGCCGAGTCAAATTTTGAGCAAGCAAACAATTCCTCAAACCGACTCAGATCAATTTGCAGTGTGTGCGCCTGCAATAAGTGCGGCGAAGTTTTCTGATTTATCAATCCTTGTGCAGCATGGGTGAAACATTTTATGGTCATTGCAGGTTTTTAGTAAAACTTGCAAAGCATGTGCATTTGCATGCGTTTTTAAATCCATATTTAAAACAAAGAAATCCCATGTGTTCACATTCAGCAATTGGTGCACCTGACTCAAAGCGAGCATTTCGGTGTAACTGCTCGGAAATGACACTTGTTCCTCCACCCGACTGTATGTCTGAGATACAGAGGCAATGTGTACGTGTAAAGCATCAGGGTTAATTAGCATCACTCCAATGCCATCTATCAACCTAATGCTCAGTCTCTGGCCCTTGACAGCTCCATTACCGCCAGACACACACGAGGGCCAGTTTAGGTCATTGTCGGGCCTCTCTGTTCGCCGTACGGGAACAGTCATACTTCAAAATATCTGTTTTATGAGAATATAAGGACTGAAAGCAGCAGCAGCAGCTGCACGAGCAGCAGAGATGGCTCATGGAGTTTCCAGTTATTAACTATTCAGCAGGGTTCATGAGATAAATGTCTTTGAGATACGAACAAAAAAGCCACAGACCTAGATTTTTCTTTCCTCATCTGAAGGCACAACTCCTGCTTTTAGTTATCAGCTCGGTTCGCATGTGCAGTCCAGACTGATCTATTCTGAGGGATGAACCTGTTCCCCACCACTGCCAAGACCATTAAGGAATAAACGACAAAGGAGTAAATGTCTATTTTGGCAGGATTTCTTGGATTAAAATATATTGGTTGTGCTCCAAAGGTGTTCCCACTGGTGGTTCAACAAAACGTGATTAGTTATGTGAGTTATCAGTAGCAACATATACATATGTTTTTTTGTTTTTTTTTAACTGGACAAAATAAGATGGTTGTATGTGTGTGTATCAGTTTTTTATTGACAGAAAACATAGTCTGCTCCTACGTTGCTTAAGGGGGAATAGATTTCCATTTTTATGGATGAGAGACGTCTACTTCATGTTTTTACTGTGATTAATTTATACTTAGAAGACAGGATGTTGTTTTCAGTGAAAACCACACGACATGAAATCAGCTTTTTCTTTCTTTTTTTTTTATTATTTCTTCGGCTTACCAACAAACTGTGATTTGTCTTTTTACATGCCTGTAACACACAGAGTGATGGATCTTTATGAATTGCAAAATTCCAGCATAGTTGGTATTGCAAAGATTCACCATGCATGTAAATAAACAGCAAAATGAAAAATTGGCTTGATTGATCTTAAACTCATCACTGTATCGGGATATTAAAAATATGTTTAAAATGTATTCAGAAATCTTTCAAATCAACAGAAATGCTGTTGAACCATCTCAGAATTTTTTTTTATTTATATTACTATAGCTATAGATTTTAAGCTATTTTTAAATACACAAGTGAAAAAACATGAATCAGTCAGATTTTGAAATTTGTGTCTTTTTCAAATACAGAGAATCTCGGGGGATTGCTTTGCTTTTGCACCCTTTCGTGAAAAATGTTACCCTTTGCAGTTCACCTAACGTCAATTAATTAGAAATCAAAGTCTGCTTTCCTGACAAGGTTTTGATAATAAATGTTCATTTGCATGATTCCACTTCAACCCTACTTTACAGAGAGTTTACAAAGAACCACAAACAATTTCATTGTGTGACGGTATCTGTAAAAGGAAGGGAACAAAATCAATGAAAATTGAATATGTAGGTCATCAGTAAAACAGACAAAGCTGCAGGAATTTCTGGTTTTCTACATGTAACCACAATCTGCTCGGTTCTTTGTCTGGACTAAAAAGCATTTTCCTTTCAAAGAATATACCTAGAGTATGGAGAATTTGTTGTGCTCGCATGAAACTAAACGAAGAGTTTTGGACTGCTATGTTTTGGCATAGCTCAGCAAAAGGCCTGACCAGAAAGCACAATAACATTTGATAGGAAATTTTTGAGCTGGAGTTTATCGAAGAATCATTAAATTATCGTTATGACATAAAACAGTGTGATACAATCTTTTGTCATTATTGATCTCCCATAGATTCAAAGTGTTTTGCTTTGCACCAGTGTCCGCTTCTTCGCAGCCCATTTTGATATATTTTCAAATGGCAACATAGATCAGCAGTTTCTCCAATAATTGTTCCAATTTTCACTGTGCATGTAATTGACAAACTTGACCATCTGACACCGTTATCCCCCCGGCTCCACTGAGACGAATCCGGAACGACATTGAGCGCTGATTAAGAATCGCACAATGACACGATTACAGACAATTGTGTATCGAGACACAAAACAATACATCACCCCGCTGATAAGCATGAGAGAGTGAGAAAGTGTTAATTAAAACACATCAGCCTGCTCATTTTCTTGGATACACTTGTGATTTCCTCTCTCCCCCTCTCACATGCTCTCACACATATTCATTAGAGCAAATGGAATTAAGGGGATTGAAAGAATAATCTTCTTCCATAGCCATGTGGGGGAACCAAGCCATTAATTTCCCACCTCCAGTTGCACTTGCTTTGAAAAACCTTGTCGGTGCAGGCATTCTGTTAAATATGCTCACTCCGACTGGGTTTTTGTACTTATACACACTGTGTGTGTGTTTCTGATTGACCATTAGATGCCAAGCTATAGGAATGTCTGCCAAGATGTTATTTTCTTGGTGCGAATGTGGATAGTATTGGGTCTAAGCCTGCAGCAGACGACACTGGATGTTACTTCATTTGTGCTCTGCTCTCTTTCTTTTACAGCTCTAGATTTTCCTTCTCTATTCAAAGTGATGTTTTGGGGAAAATAACAATAAGATGACTGTGCTGCGTGTAGATGAGTGCAACTCTGTCTGTGGTGGTCTGTTTTCAAATTGAGGCGAGAAATAACAAAAGATCAAAGTATCAGGTATGCCCAGGTCACTCGGTTTCTTTCTTGTAGCTGTTGTAAACAGACAAAAAAAAAAACCCAACATATTCTTCCACGAGTGCATTCAGGCCTCTTTGAAATGGATATTCATATATTTAAATGCACACAGAGTGGGGGGACAAAAAAAATAAAATAGCAGAGACGAACAGACATTAAGTCACTCCCACGAAGGCGCATGCAGAGCTGAGCCAAA
The DNA here is from genome assembly GCA_010277075.1 of Poeciliopsis retropinna. Classification (NCBI taxonomy): domain Eukaryota; kingdom Metazoa; phylum Chordata; class Actinopteri; order Cyprinodontiformes; family Poeciliidae; genus Poeciliopsis; species Poeciliopsis retropinna. The sequence goes on along the minus strand of VMRM01000027.1, from coordinate 2,111,978 downwards.
TGCACACAATTTGTTTCCTCAGTTGTTTCTGTCTGCCTGCATTCCTTTTGATTTGTTTATCCTAATCCTCCATGAATTATACATGCCCATCCTGGACTTTATGAAAAGTTTCCAATTTTGTTCCCCTGACAGAAGAAGCTAATAACAATGCTCACATGTCCTATACGTGAACTCCTGAGTTCACTGAGAGGAGCAAGCAGTTGTTGAGGAACAGAGTTACAGTCCCTGAAGAGTAATGTGTTTTTGATTTAGACTTTTCTGTTGATTGAGTAGCGATATGGTTAAAGATGTGACTGTATGCACATTTTGTTTTGTGTCTTTGTATATATATATATATATATATATATAAAAACAACGAGGCACGACATCTCACTGTTTCAAGAATGGGCGGAATTCCCGGGGATTCTAGACTTTTCCCAATGTTGGAAAAGTCTCCAAAGAAAATAAAAAAGTAAGAAATAAATCCTAAAAGAAACCTATGTGTTTAAACTATGTCAGTATGAAAAAGCGAAAGAAACAAAGAACGAAGGAAATCCGCCATTCATCAAAGAAAATGTATTTTATGAATTTATAGGTCCACCCCCGCCATTGTTAGAACAATGGTTCAATCCAAGACACAAAAAAAGGCGGAGCAACAGCAGTAACGCTGCGAATGGATCAGACTCCGACAGAGCCGTTGAAGTGAGGAGCTAGCTGTTAGCTGTTAGCTATGGCTCTGCAGTACAAACAAAAAACCCTCCAGTAAGTAAAAACTCAAAGCAAAGACATTTTTATTTACTTTCTCCGCTCAATAGGAAGAAACACATTAACAATAAAAAATAATTCTTTTATTACTTTGGCTGAATGATGATAAACAGCCCTGTTATGCCTTGGAAATCAAAACTAGCAAAATGGCTACATTGCTTTGATACCCTTCAACTTTTTTGTCGAATGTAGCAAATATCAAAATTATATTTACCTCTTTAACTCTTATGTTGATGATAAGAGTTTGAAACAGGAGGGACTAAGCACTACAACTCGCCGAAAAACATTAAATTTAAGTTATGCTTCCCAGATCTTCATTATTTCTACCTAATTATGGATTTTCAGCCATCTAGGACATGGCAAAACTAAAAAAAGATTTACACGTTATAACTGGAATAACAAATAACTTGTATTGAGAGCCACTACAATAAATCAATATTTATGAGGAATTTTGTCAATAAAAATTAGTCAATAAAACTTTTTGCTGGTAGCCTAAAATTTTTGGAAAAGTGTACCAGAGATTTTCTGTTCCACTGAACCAAACTCATATCTAAACATTTAATTTTAGATTGACTTTTATGGGTCTCAATAGTTTGTGTACTGAGAAAAACATATGTTTGAGTGTTTTTGGTCTTGCAGCTTGAACACATTAAAAACTTTTTAAACCACCATTTGTTGTTCTTCGGTGGTTCCTACTTGTAGTTTCCTCGGCTTGTGGCTGTAATAAAGTGTCTCTGCTGTGGTCAATTTATTACCACAATTATTAAAAAAAAAAACATTTTTAGGGCTATTAACACTAAGATTTATTTCCTCTGATCCAATGGTCCTTTAACTGTCACACCAAGTTCACTGTAAACTATTTTGGGCTCATTATTTATATATTTATACATAAAATGTTATCCTTCCGTCACTTTGATTTGAAGTGAATGATTAATGGTGAATTAAAGTCTTAATTTGTTATTTATCAAACCCAGCGTGAGCCAATGCATTGATCGTGAAAGTCAGAGCCATTTAAATCTGCTGGCAGCAAAGCTCCGGAGCCATCAAAAGTCTGGCAAAATAGATTCCTAACCTTTTAAAATGGCAAGGGACAAGTGTAGACGGTGGATGGCAGAGATTTGAGATGAAGCCCGAAGGGAATAGAGACAGTGAGTGATGATCTTCAGCAACATTCCAGTCACACACACACACACACACCATCTGTCTTAAACTCTTTACTCTGTAACCAACTGGATTTGCTACGTTCAGCAACTGTAATGTATTGTGTCTGCGTGTGCGTATGCGAGTGTGCGGAAGACTGATAACCGACGGCCCTGGTGTTTGTGTTGAGATTGGCAGATTAGTGTTACCCGATTGAATGCCAATGAGATGCGACTGTCGTTGGTCTGTGCGTTTTTGTCAACGCTGACAGGTGCAGGCCCACCTCTACTGTCCCGCTCTGTTGGGGAAAAATCTATCTGCCTGTCAGCCAATGGACACCTTCGGCCTGTTTCGTCGCCCATCAAAAGCAACACGTGTGTTTGTGTGTCTTCTGTCATTCTGTTGACTTTGTGTTGGACGTCAGTTCCACCGTTTTCCCCATATCTCTCCTGCTCCTTCAGATCTTCTGTCTACTTTAAACTGTCACTCATGAAAGGAGTTTTTAAAAAGGAAATTATGCCACTTTTTGTTTTCGTGTCATCAGAGTCCTCTTTGTTCTCCAGATCCCCCAGATCAGCTACGCCTCCACCGCACCGGAGCTGAGCGACAACACCCGCTACGACTTCTTCTCCCGTGTGGTGCCGCCGGACTCCTACCAGGCTCAGGCCATGATGGACATCGTCACAGCAATGGAGTGGAACTACGTGTCCACGCTGGCCTCGGAGGGCAACTACGGGGAGAGCGGAGTGGAGGCTTTCGTTCAAATTTCCAGAGAAACTGGTAGGAAATGACATTTATTATAGCTTTTTTTCTTTTTTTTTTTCGTCCTCCTTCTGGGGAAAAACACCTTGACTTTTCCTTGTTATATTCTGTGCCCTGCAAATATATTCATCCTATGTTTAAACTATGATTTTTATTAGATCTGAGACAATGGAGCAAGACAAAGTAGGGTGGAGCTGTGAATTGAAAAGAAAAGGATTCCTAGTTTTAAATTAGAGATCCATAATAAAGTATATCACAACTTTGTCATTAGAACATCACTGTAGTCAGTATGGGGAGATGCTTTAACTGCAATATCACCTTAGTATGCATTAAGATTTTCTGTGCATGAAAAATATTTGATGTGTGCTGTGTTTAGCTTCAATGTGTTCAGTTGAGCATCGAATTGAACTCATTTTTAGTTTTTGGCACTAAAAATGAATAGTATGGAAGGAGCCAGCAAAAAAAAAGGCCTTCGACAGCATGATACTGTCAGGAAATGCTTTGTTCTCGATAGCAACCCTTCCTGCTTTCTACGTCTTTTTTTGGGTGTCGCCCAGGTCGGAGGGCACAGGGTGCTTAGTGCAGATAATCTAGTATGTTTTGCTCAATTAATTGTTAAGACTGGTTGATATTTCGGAGGGCAATGTCATCCTAAGATCATGTTTTGGAAACGAAACTCCAAAAAGCAAGCTATGTATTTTTGTTGAGCCTCCCTTATTCAGTATGTTTACAGTTCCTGCTACGAGTCGTTTCCACTGACTTCTGCCATTTTTGCAGCTCTAGAAAATCAAATGTTTGCTGATTGATTTGTAAAGTGGTTGTCGGATTAGATTGGGAATGTTTGTGAACATACATTTTAATTTTGACTAGCTTCCATGTATCTGAAGCAAATCACCCCCACATCATGATGCTGCCGCTAGCAGATGTCATAATGGAGATTGTGTGTTCAAGGTGACATCCATTGTTTTGATGGTAATAAATGTAATGAAAGTTGTATATACTTTTTCCTCAACTTAACAGTTGTACACTTATCTGTGAAAATGGTATAAATACTTTGAAAGGGATTTTTTTTTAATCTTGTTTGTGAGTTCATTAACATGACGAGACAACAGCTTTTTCCCCAATTGCTCATTGTGTTGCACTTATATATAATGCAACCTCATAATTTCAAAATTATGAAGTTTGTTGTGCATATAGATTGATGGGTTCTAAGAAATCATGTTGTGTTTTTATTACCTGCATGTGTGAAATCATAACTAACACGACGAAAACATCAGACTGTGTGAAATGAAGTTAAGTTATTGAAATAAAAAGATAATTTCAACGACATTCACATTTTTTTGAGATGCGTCTGTAAACAGTGTTTGGGTGCATTTCAAAATTCACTTGTTTTTATGCCTTTAAGGTCCAACTCTATCTCTTTGTTTTCTTTTATGGTCTGCATTTTTATTTTAAGGGTGCACAATTTTGTTCAACCAATAACCTCATGTTGGCAAAGTTCACTGCCATGCATTCAGTGTTTGAGAATTGAGTCTTGACCTCCTGTTCTCAGCTGGATTACATTCCCTATTCTTTCTCCCATTGTTCTCTCCCTCTTTCTGGCTTCCACTTGTAATAAATACCCCTGGATGGAAGTAAAATATTATCAAAGAGCTCTAAATGTCTCCTCTCACTGCTATCGTGATATGGTGATGCTTTAATTATATCAACAAACGCAAACTAACTGAATGAGATGCACGACAGTAGAGAATAAAGCATCTTCTAATTAGTATAAGTGATTCTTATAGTACACAGCTGCTTTATAGTGTGTGAAAAGCTCTTCTTTCTCAGTTGATTGAATCCCTGCAGCAATCTCAAGGCGGCAGGACTCATAATTAATGTGGCTTACAGTCATGGGAGCCTTGACTCCGTTCCAAGCACTATTTCGTGTTTCTTTTTTGACATTAATTACAGTGCAGATGTTGTTGTCACACGGTATGACATGTTGTGACCACTTGTGACATGAGATGGAGTAAAAAGTAAAATCAGCCCAGAGTGATGCTGTCATTGTCAAGTTGATCCCACTGTTCCTTTTCCTCTCATTATTGCTGTCTCCGAGGCTGGCTGCAGATTCAGGCTGCTCAGTTTTTGCCATGCCGCTCTGTGCTGATGGCAGCTTTACTGTAGGAACCTCTTTCAATCTGTTGTGCTCTTGCCGTGCACAGCCGATGCAGATTAAGTTAAGTTATTGAAATAACTTGTGACATGAGATGGAGTAAAAAGTAAAATCAGCCCAGAGTGATGCTGTCATTGTCAAGTTGATACGCTGTTCCTTTTCCTCTCATTATTGCTGTCTCGATCTGCTGTGATCGTATGAAAGTAAAATTATAGCCTTGTCAACTCCAAAATGAACTTCAGACGTATTGTTTTGTTGACTTAAGTGGGGTACTGTGTATCAACAATTAAAGCTCAGTGAAACTTCATGTGCTATGGTGTCGCAATTATGAAATATTATGACTTTCAGTCAAATTAAAACTGGTCTGAAAGAAAATTAGTTGTTGCACAGTTGAAATGAATAATAGTGAGGCTAGAGTATTTACATTTACATATTCAAGTTAGAATCATAACATAGAAACTTCCATTGAAAATGAAAGACTGTATTAAACTTAGCCAATAAAATAATCACAACCGCTTAGAAATCTACCTCATCTACTTTGTAATGATTAACAGAAAAACCCATTACAAGTACTGCATGTCCAAAACAGACTGGAATGTTAATTTGGACTTTGTGTCGCTGTTTAATTGATCTCAATAATTAAAAGTGTGCCTCTGTTGGTGAATGGAAAACTCCAATTAATATTTGGTTAATAATTTGGGTCAAGGCTAAAACTTACCGTTCGACTTCTCATTGCACCTTTTTAAAAGTCTCTAAATATTTTTACTTGAATGAAATTCTATATTTTCCTCATCATTTGGCATCATGTGCAAATCTGAATCGATACACCCCTTGTTGAATTTAATTATTAAACAAAAAAAAAAAAACAGAAAAAAAAGTTAAATATTATAATATGCTGGAGTTGAGTTAAAATACTCCTGCTTTGAAATGGAAGAAAAATATGTTTCATATAATTTCTATAGACGCAGACTCTGCAGGGAGACTTTAGTTTGGATAAAAGTACATTTCTCTCGGTTTCCACTCATCCTGAAGGCCTTCTGCGAATCCTGGATAAGTGTTAATCAATGTGTTGAAAGTCTGTGAAAAGTCAGATTGATGAATGGATACAATAAGGAATGAAGCGCCAAAATTGTTTGAGAAGGATTAAAAGCACATATCAGTGAATATAAAGTACACTCACCACATTTTGAAGTGTTTGATTTTTACATTATAATCACTAAACACGGACAATGTATTATGTATTTGTACAATTCAACTGAAAAATAAATATTTGCTAAAAGTGTACCTTTAAACTAATGCTTTCCTGAAGGTACATTTGATTCAGTTGCAGTATTCTTGAGTTCAAGCCCACTGTTAATTGTAATGCGTCTGGTTAGCATCAAGTTTGGTTTCTGTTGTTATGTTTTCTGGTTATCTTGGAGTTAATAATTGGATTTTCCCGTTAGCCACGATCCCTGAAGAGCTCAAAAATGTATTTGCCTAACCTGGTCTAAAGTACAGAACTACCTAACTAAAATTGCACAAGCAGTAGACTAAATTTTCAATTAATTCGGAGGACTGCATTCATAAAGCCGAGTGGCACAGCAGCGGAAAAGATAGAATCACAAAGAGATGGATCACTTGTCTGTTTTGATAAAATTTCAAAAGCCCGCTTGATCTCTGCACTCTCGAGAGCATCAAGCTGCACGAATGCAGCCTCAGATCAGTTTATGAAATTATCCAAGCGCTGTTGACAGATCAAAATGCTGTCTGTTTATGTCTCAAATGTTTATCGGAAACTCACCACGCCGGGCGCTGACAAATATTTACAGACTGACAGAGCTAAAGATTGTTAAAGAATCCATTTGAGGGGATGTCAGTTGAGATCCCTCTCTTTTGATCTATTTTGATCACTTTTTCTTCCCTGTAGTCTTCCCCAGTATCCCTATTTTGTTTTTCTTCCCTGCACTGTTTGTGTGCTGCACTCAAGATGACAGCACTGTGCGTCTCTGCTGTGGCCTGCGTGTCCATCTTTGTCTGCCCGCGTCTCTGGAGCCGCCGCACCCGAGGCCATACGCTGCGACAGTCAGCACATAGATATATTTTCTGTGGTGTCAGATCTCTGGATATGTGCAAAGCAGTGTTGTGCATTAGTGTGTCTTTGTGGAGTGGAGGACATTGTGGCGTATTTTCTTTTCCTGTTTCTTTTTTTTTGTTGTTGTTTTTTTTTTACACGGGAGGGGGTAGGTGCTATGACAGCAGTCAGTCGGTTGTTTACTCTGCAGCTCTGGAGATGTGAAGCCAACCGAGAGGAAGAAGGGACAGCGGCACTGGCAAAACATTGAAGAACATGACGGCATGAGAAAGATTGAAAAGTAACAAAAGGAAGACTTTAAAGTGTGCTTTTGTAACAAAGACGCAACACGAGCTGTATGCGAAATGTGACTGCAGAGGGAGGACAAAAACAAGATAAGAAAGAGGAAACACCCAAGCGCAGCAAAAACAAAGGCTAAATCAAATCTTTTTTTTTTTTTTTTCCAAAGCACATATCATCCATGCAGGGTTAACCTTCACTGTATGTAATTAGAAGAGTTTTCGTTTTTCTCAAGCTGAGCTATAAGATTATTTTCCACCAAATAGTTTCTTTGTAACGAGGCAGCTTAATGGTTAGAACATGTTGGAGGTAATGTTTATTTTGTTCTGAAATCATCCAAAGTCGTTTAGTGTATTTTTCACTTGGAGAGAGATCTGTGTGCTCATTATGAAGCTGTAGCTAACCTGAACAGATTGTTATGATCCATTAACGGCCCATAATCCACCAATGTTGCTGGCTAATAATCGACGTAATCTTTCACAGAAAACATGAACAGCAGCTACATTCTGTTGCTACCAGCTTTGTTTCACTCTTAATTATTTGAGGCTGAAAAAACAATGTTACTACAATTAAAGTCTGTTTTTTTTGTATTGTAAATGTCACTTCAGACACATTTTCTGTCACTTCTTGCAATATATTATGCTAAGCATGCAATATAGATGATTATATTTCCTTTTGTTTTAAAGTACTTCTACATAGTACCTTATGAGTCAATTTAAGTTTTCAATCTTCTTTGACAGTCTTTCTGCAGGACAGTTTGATTAGATTTTTTTTCCCTCACTCTGCCTTCCTCAAGCCATCAAATTGTGAGATCATCTTTGGCCCACAGCCCTCTTCAGGACAGCTTAGTGATGTTCTTTGAAATCCAATCATACATCCTGGCTTGGCTTCTTCCAAAGCCTTAATTTTGTGGTGAAGACATTGATTTTTATATTTTTTTGTATATATACTTGGACTCACTGTGTGGGTTCAGTTTTGAAATGTCACAATTTCACAAAAAAACTAATTTACATCCAAAAACCCAAAAAAGAATGCTCCACCATGCTTCCTCCCCCACCATTTACCATGGGTATGGTGTTTGCTTGATAAAACTCAGCATTGTTGTTGAACCCAGCAAACTTAAGAATTGTGACCTACTTTTATTTCATCAAACGTATTCCCTTTAACAGAATAAAGGGGGTTATTTTTCTAGGTCTGGGTGTTTTCTTTGGAGAAAAAAGGCTTTTCTCCTCCCATCCCACTTCCTTGTCCAGACATATGAAGAATTCAGGATATTGTTGTTGCACAACCAGCACTTGGCCAATGCTCTTGCAACACCCTCCAATCTCCCTAGACAGCCTCCCTGATTAGTTTGTCTCGTCGACTTACACATTTCAGTGAAACATAATTCTACAACTAAATTATTGCAGCGTTGATTACTATGAATTAACCAAAGACTTTCTGTGAGAAGACATCCTGATCTGACCATTCCCAAATGACTAGGAGTATGTGAACTTCTCAATAAATGACATCTGTGGAAAATAAATATATGTATAAAACCGTCTCCACCAATTCCAAGGTTATGAACCTCAGCATTGCAACAGCAGGCCGGCTCTTCAGGAGCAGATGTGGTCACTTTTCTTTGTGTTTAGCCTCCCGGATGGATTCTGTAACCTCCACACAAACAGCCACGGGAATTTCAAGGTGATTATGTTGTGATTAAAGTGTAATAATTGCGAGGCAATCTGATTACTATCACCAGTCAGCCATAGAAATTGGTGTGTAATTTTTCACTTATTTCTCGACAGTGTGGATGTAAAGGAGAGCATTTTCATGATTATACATGTGCATTCTAATCAGCTGAAGGGTTCCAGAGGTGCTTGGTGCTTATTAGCGTGAGTCAAACTTACTCCGAGTGTGACGTCTTAGGTGCTTGTTCAAGTTTAGTGATTGTTGCTTTGTTCTTGCCCCATGCTTCCTCTTCACTATGAGTCACCGTAAGAAAATAAAAAAATATTTGCCATTTAAACATATTCTTTGAAACTGGTCATGTCCTACTTGCATTTGCTCCTGCACAGCTGCAGTGCTATACCACTCCCATGAGAAGTTTGTAAGGGACCGTGCACGACTAATTTTTCAGCCGAGCTCCCGCAGTAGTCAGCAGTATCTTTATTTTGCAAGAGCTGCTTTAGGGGAAAGCTGGAAATAGACTTGGACTTTAAGTTGCAGGGACGAATGAATCAATTCAAAGCCTGGATGCTCTCGTTGATCCCATCATCTTCCACTCAGTTGATATGTACAAGATCAGAGATTTAGCCTATACATTGGTACAGAATGTTAAAAATTATTATATATTGCCTGTGCATTGCAAAATTCTACAACAGAAAGCACATGCCTAGAGTTGCCTTATCTCATCGCAGAGTGTCGGCAATTGCTTGTGCTTCAGTGACCTCCCGTCTTGGGTGACAAAAACTCCTGGCCCCCTTTTATGAGTTCAATTGGACTATTTGTATTCGCAATAAGATGGCAAATGATGTGAAAATCTGTACTGAAGTGTTCATAAATTTTAGCTCAAAGCACAGGAAAGTCCAGCAAATGGAAACTGACAACTTAGGTAGGGGTCATATTGTAAAATTCAGTTACTTAGCTATCGCAGTGAAGAAAAATAACAGTTAAACCAATGGACTTGCATGCAAATTATTGGTCAAGAAGTGTGAAAACTTGGAGGGAACTATTATGGGAACTAAATTAGTGTAATTTCATCACCTGAAGTGGAAAAAAAATGAAATAACTGCTTCTGGTTTTTATAAACAATATAATCAGCTGTGAAAGCCACCATGCTGTGATCTTTGCTTTCACTAAATTTAACAATCTGAAATTATTCTGTAAAAATCTTTAAATTTTCTAAGTTAATTGATAACTGCCGATAGTTTCACATGAGACCATTGCTGGTTGTCAAACATGTAAAAAGGGGAGGGGGGGGATATGTGTGCCAAAAAATGTACTCCGCATCATGACGCATACCATCAGCTGAAACCATGGATTAGAGATCCAAAATGTAATTGCCATTATCTGTTTCAGAAATATTTGGAGGCAATATTTAGTAGAATGTCATATTTTTAATGTCAGCCACTCACAGTTTTTGCATCCGTAATGTATTTGGCCAGTTGAATGAACTAAGTGCTCTTCAAGTCTTCAGCAGTTGAGATGTTAAACTCAGAGATTGGCAAGAACTTAATGACACAAAAGGGAAATGAACTGGAAAATTTATACAATCATTGCAATTTTCAGCACTAACATCAACATTAAATTTTTTTTGTGATATCCAGCAGTTGATTCAAGTGAATATAAATTAATTTAATATTTTTTCTGTTAAATTCTGATCTTACCATCTTAATCTTCCAGCAGGAATCGAGTCTTACCGAACTAGCGAAAGTGTTTCTATTTGTATGTGCCTCTATGTCATTTTGTGTGGATTCTAGCCACAGTTTCCTGTTTTATGTGGTTCTTTTTCAGACCGTCATTTGTAAATCTGAGTGATGATTGTGTCTGAAAATCCCTAGCAGGTTATAAAATATTCAGACCAGCCTGTCTGGCATCAACAAACATGCCATGTTCAAAGTAACTTCAATCCCCGCTCTCCCTCATTCTAACGATTGGTTTAAACTTCAGGAAGTTGCCTTCATTACGATTGGTCAGTTCACTATTTGCAAACAAGCAACAAAACAGGTGTGCCTAATAAAGTGGCCAGTGAGAGTAAGTTTCCAAAGGTCAAACAAAGTAGATGAAAAGTGAAATCCCAACATGCGCTTAAGTAGGACTTTGTGGTTATGAGAAGAGACAGCTTCTGACAGAAATCTTAGCTTGTTAAACTCAAGTGTTGCTCAGACATAATGTTGTTGTGCTAATGACTCATTTCTTTTCCGTGGCTTCTCTTCAAGTGTTCAATCATCCCGAGCTTAATCCAGTAATACCTTTTGCTCGACCGTGCCCACATCCTGAAACATATTCACCGTGACTTCTACAGCATATTCAGCATGTATGCTTACACCCGCAGCCATGGGTTTGCAGTCATGCAGAACTAGTAGCCGCCACAGCTCAGTGAGCATGTTCCAAACATGTTTATTCATCATTAATAACCGTTCATGGACTTTGTGCAAAATAAAATGAATCGTGTGCATCTGTACACAATAAAAAAAAAAAAAAAGATTATGAAAGGTTAATGAGCAAATAACGCAAAGGTCAAGTGTGGAGTGTGTGTTCAAGGGAAGAGCTGTGGGAGGAACTGCTGTAAAACATGCATAATGTCACATCTTACATTAGACAATATGGCTTAGAGAAGCAGTGTCGTGATTTTATTATCAGAGCAGTTCATTAAAAAAGAAAAAAAAAAATCAGCCGAGAAGTCCAGTTAATCACTCCACTGTTGACCCTCTGTATGGGAAACACAGCAGATGAGACTGATCCTAAATCAAAGTGTGTGGATTTATGCACTATAAAACAAGAGGTGGCAGCCAAACACACCAAAAACATCTTCTAAATCAAGCCACTTTTTTCCTCTCCCCCTCCCTTTTTTCCCCCTACTTCCTGCCCTCCTGGTGGAACCCAGTTGGGATTTAAACCACCAGATCTACATTCAGGCTCGCTGCAGGACGACTATAAAGGGATATGGGAGTGCATAAGAGGAGGGAAGAACAGAAGCATCAAGTAAAATCCTCGCATTAGTGACCGTGGTTGGAAATCTTTAGGTGAAGGAATTAAGAGGAAGTGAACTCGCTGGTTCAGGAGTCACCTCTCTGTGACTCTGCCAGCTTTGCAGAAGCTTAGAAGGCAGGGCTTGGAAATGGGAAGGAAATGAGCGGGAGAGAGGGAAAATAATTAAATGTTTATCTCCCAATTCATTTAATTAGTTCTCTGGCTCTTTAGTAATCTTCAGCCTTTTTGCTTGACTTTGCCTCTTTTAGCGTGTGCTGTCAGGGCACCCGTGCGAGGGAGGCGATCCTCGTCATTATCAAAGTCTTGCTGCTGGTTTATCTTGTTTTATTCAGGGGTAGCAAACAGGGAATACACCATTGTCTGCTATAAAGTTGAAACCAGATATTTACATACACTTTTTTTTCCTTTGCAGTTGGCCATTTTTATACTTCCTTAATGCCAGAATAAGAATTTTTTACTTTGTTTTTCTTACTTTAGAAGTTGTCATCCAATTCTTTAGCTTTAGATAGAATTGCCTTTTCAGTTTATTGAACTGGGTAAACATTCTTGCGATCCTTCGATAGTTTTCTAGCAACATCTCCTTCTGAGAGGAATGGTATATCTGAGCCAGTTATGTGGGCCACGGTGTAGCTACTCTCACATTTCTTTTTGATCCATAAAACTCAAATGAAAGATTTATGATGACCATTTCAAAACGTCGACTGTGTTGTCCTAAAGCCACTTTGGCGTCAAAGTTTTAACTCGTCTTGAGAGGTTGCTTTAATATTTCGACATAACGTTCTTTGCTCATGCTGCCATCGGCTTTGATGGCACACACACAATATAATGCTGTCGCCTCCATACTCTGCAGTCTGTCATAGGCTTGCGAGCTTCACCATATTTCCTCCAAATATGACAATGCCGCTGGTCGTTATAGCCAAACACTTGAACTTTACCTTCACGTTAAAGTATTGGTCCCTAGGTGCAACTGAAAACTGTAATATTGCATTGTATCTTGTTTTGCAATGAGGGTTTTTCATCTCCGAGTTACTTTTCACACAAGACTGTGAAAGGAAGACTCATTCCACCCTCCCACACCAGATTCCGCTGGCATCTTCACAAGGTCTTTAGCTTTTGTTCTGCAGTTGCTGGGCGCATTTCTTACCACCACATGTACAATTTGTGGTTCAATTTTTCCATCTCTTTTCACTTATGTTTATACTTGGATATAATTATTTGAACAGCTGAATGTGGCCCTGTCAGGCATCTGAGAAATTGTACTCTATGATAACCAACACTGGATGGAAGAGGTCCACGATTTTCTCTCTGATATATTTGTGGATTTCTTGAGTTTTTAAAAAAAATTATTATTCTATGTCTCAAGTGGAGATCCTGTGTTTGAGTTGTTATATCAAATATGTCTCCATGTTTGCATTTTAATGAACTCAAATGGTGTGATTTGGCCAAACGTTATCCGGCTGTTTCCGTAAAAGTATATAAACTTTTAAATGTGGAAGGAAAAAAAAAAAAAAAGAGAGAATTTTGGTGAACTTGTATCCTTCAAAAATCAACTATTTTACAGGATACATGAATGTGATTCAACTGTGTCTATCACTAATATAAAAATATCACTAATGATATTGGTTTGTATCAATTGACTGGACAAAATAAATAAATTTTATGTCCTGGTATCCACAAATACCTTTTCAATGGAGCAAAATTCTAACGATGAAGCACACAAACAAGCTTTAACTCGCTCAACTGACAGCGACTGTCTCCTGGGCTGAATTTGCTCTCTGTTTCTTGTCCTTGATTACACTTTCCTCACAACTTAAGACTTATTTATCACCACACTCACAGACACACACACACACACACACACACACTTCGACTGCTTCGACATCAGCCCATCCATTTGTAACTAATTACAGCAGCCATGGTTTTCATTTCAAGGTGAAGCTGCCTTTGTTTTGTGAAGGGGCCAAAACACTCTCTGCTTTTAGATGTTTGCTTTTTTCCTTTTAATATGGTTTATTTTTACCCTATTTGATATGCTTCTGAATGTTTCAGCCCAAAGGTTGCAAATGTGACTTTAAGTTAAGCTGCTGTTACTTTCATTGCTGCAGGTGTACTTAAAAACGTGTTTTATGGTGAACTAGAAGAATGAAACGATATAAAACTATGTCTAGAGTTACACATCTATGGGAATAAACCTTTATCAAATTGTGATATTATTACATTTAGTTTATAAACATGTACTGAACTAATTTGACATATTAGAACGCTTTCTTTAAATTACACTATTTAAAAAATTAGCTACATTTTTAGGTGTTTACAGCTGTCGTGTGGAAAAAAAAATCATTAAACTTTCAATAATCTCTGCCTTTTGTTTCACTTCCAGGATAAAAAGCTGAAATTTTAAAAGTAAAATCCCTGTTTTCTGAAATAAAAATGCAAAAATATATACTTTTATCAGCCAAATATTAATATTTTTTATTCCCAATAGTGTGAAAGATATCTTGTTGATGTCATCTGAAATATAAAAAAAGAAAAAAAAAAGTCCACATTCTGTAATGGAGTTTCTGGCGTTAGCCTTACACTGCCCGTCTTTCACGGTGGGACCCGGCCGTATCTATTAGACATTAACAGCCCTCTGTGGATGGCATTAGTTTTGCCAGAGGTCATCAAGGTAATTATTACCTGAACAGCGCAGTGAATTTCACCCCAACCAGTCGAAAAAGCCATTTTTAGCAATCTTCCCTGTAGCCTCCCCAATAAAACATCCAATCGAGAGAGAAAAAAAAAGGTGCTCATTCCCATTAAACTCTGCGACAGCTTGCTGTTCTTGACCTGCAAACCTACTTTAGCATTTTCGAGCTGGTCGCAGTGATTTGTTGGACTTTAAAGGAACAGAAATCAGTGACTATAGCTGGCATGTCAGTATGGCTGCCAAGCAAATTTCAGCATGCGGTTTTCAACTGGCGTAAGAAAATGGGAATCTCTTTTTCACATCTCAGACTTCCTGATGAGCTGACGTTTCAGAGTAGCCCAGCGTTTACCAGAGGCTAAATGCTCCAGCTGTACGGCTGACCAGAGGGAAAAGTGCTTTGGAGCCTGTGCTGTATTTTGAGCTGTGCCTCAGTTACATGTACAGAGTCCATTTCAGCTCCAGTGGTTTTCTTGACAGAGGTGAGAACTCCTCATATTCCCTTATGACGGAGCAAGAGAAAGTGCCGGGCAGACAGACGAACAGACAAAGAGAAGAAGAGGGAGAGAAATTGAGTATTAGTGTGTAGTCTATGTATATGTGTGCTCGCCCTTCATTTTCTGTCCCTATTTGGCCTCTTCAAGCCAACCAGCAGATAAGGCAGAGAGAAAAAAAAGAAGGAAAAAAAAAATGTCTGTACTTGCAAAGCCCCAAAAGTAATTTCAGCTATATCACTGCTCCAGTTGGTACACATGTGCATCTGGGCTTGCACAGCCTCTCTCAGGTGGCGACGTTTGTGTGTTTCAACTGTGATGTCGCGTGCGCATGTTTGTATGAGAGTCTCTATGTATGTGTGTAACCAAGGATGGTGGGCACGTGTGGTTTTAATGTGTGTACTTTGATGCGAATGCATCTGTGCATCTTAAAAGCACTTTGAGGCATCTTCTTCCAGTGTTCCACTTACTGTCCTTTATGTTTCAATTTTCTTCCTCATTTTTTTCTTTGTCCTCCCTATTGTATCTACAGTGATACTCTGGGGTCATGGATACAATAAATGTTGAGAACCAGTGCAGACTAGCACCGCTCTGAGCAGTGCTGGCCACCTTTAGACTAAATAATTGTTTAAATCTAAAACCAGAGGTGCTTTAAGAGTTCAATAGAGCTTCAACTGAAAACTGCATGAAGCCAGAAGACGAGATCGGTGATAGAGGCTTTTAGAACTAATTTTTGCTGCCTCAGAGAAGACTTGGGAACGTTGCAACAAATATTCATAGAGTAGGACAGAAAAAAAAAACTGTTTGCAAGAGACTGTGGACAGCTTAGTCACAGGTTCATCCTCCCCACTCTCAGCAGGACAACAAGCCTTAACTCAGAACCTAATGTATAATAAAATGTTGGATAAAACATATTCATGCGTTGGAATAAAACTTCAGACATAAATCTAGTTGAGAGTAGGTCTCTAGATGTCAAAAGCTTGTACTCTAAAAGGCTTGTGGCAGTAATTGCAGTGAAAGATGGTTCAGCAAAGTGTTGACTTGGAGGAACGGGAGGAGGGGCTGAGTGCATTGTGCAACACTTCTTAGACTTTTATTTGTAAAATGTGTGAAACCCATTAATCATTTTCCTTCCACTTCACAATTATGCACTATTTTGTGCAACAGCAGGTGCGATGGAGAAGCTTGTAGTTTGCCTGTGCTGTGAAACAATCACAGGTCACTCTGATTCTCTGCAACAGCTTCGACGTACCCAACAATTACCAACAGCGTGGTTAATAAATATATGGGGCGTCTCTGGCTTTTCATTGACACAATATAAAAACAAGACGACTGCAAGCTGTTTGTGGAGAAACAAACGTAGTTTGCAGCAAAAAAGAGTCGATGGGCAACAGAAGGGAAGTTTTTTCACCAAGTATCATTTGTTTTATCAAACGGAAATGCATACTGAGAGGGTGAAGGTGCTAATAATTCTGGCGCTCTCCAGACTACTTGTTCTTAGAGGTTTGATGCAAGAAGTCCATGGCTACCGTTTCCGTTGTCCAGGCAACGGACAAATATTTTCCTTTCCAACAAAACAAGCCAGAGAAAATATGCTCACAGCTCACATGTAACATGAGTGGACAAAGATATAGAAATCAATTATTGGAAGTTTAAAAATGTATTTTATCAAGCTGTATGAAATATATAATCTAGGTTTTATTTTTCCAACTAACCCTAGAGCTCATTTGTTTCCAGGATGTCAAAACTTCCCATTGTCTTAGGTTTTTTTTAAAATTAATTTATAATTCCTACTCATGTTAATTTACATAGTTTCTGCATGTGTAAAAATAAGTGGTTGCATAGTGTAGATGTTGAAGTACAGATTGTTACTTGACCACAGCATCTCCATTGGACTAGTTAGTTAGAAACTTAATTCTTTGCAAATAAAGCTTGTATAGGAAGAAAATCATAGTACATACCAAAGTTTGGACCTCCTGATTTTTTTTTAATGTGTAAAGGTAACGCATTTTAATAGTCATTTATGCATTTCTTCTTTTCTTCAGTCCATCCCTCTATTGTTTTATCACATCCTTTCATTTCAGTTGTGGTTGTGGGGTTTCCCTCCCTCTTATTCGTTTTTGGGTTGTTGCCTTCTATCATTTGTCCTTCCTTGAGTTATTCCCACTTTATACTCCACCCTTAGGTTGTTCCACCTTTCAAATCCATCCTTAGACTCTTTTTTTTCCCTCTTTCCTTTAATTCTAAGGTTGTTCCTCCATTTTCGTTCTTGGTTGTTCTTGTCGTTCTTCCATTCTTTGATCGTTCCTGTCTATCCTCTGTTCTTTCTTCCTTCATGCCAAGCTCTTCTGACTTGAGGTTCCTTTTTGTCTTTTACTTATTTCTTTCTTACGTACTTATCATTGCTCCTTATGATTACTGTGGAAAATAACTTTTGTATTTACATTAAAATTAGCAATATAACAGAGTTTTAGAAATTATGAGCCTGGATACATCTGGAACTTTGATGTGAAAATGTTCAGGACCTCCATGATTGATTCCATGATGACCTTTTGGCAAGTTGTCATAAGCACTGGATACTGGGTAACTTAAGTTTATTACAATCCCCTTAGCTGCTTTAGAAAAAAACATTTGTACATTTTGATTCATAGTTTCACACCAGACCAGTTACTTGCCCAGTAATCGCCCTGCTGCTGTTTTCATGGAACAGTAAGTACATATTCAAATTGGCAGGTGGTAAACTCGTCATTTGTGAAATTCTCTATAATTTAAGGTGAATTTTGCTGCAGCTTTACTGCTCTATCAAATCAGGTGTGCAGCACCCAAGGAATTTCCACCTGGTAGTGCAGATTACTGGCGTTACTTGTGGCAAAACATAGCAGAAAATGCCCAAAGACTAATAAATCAAACTTGGATTACTGCAAACACGGTCCTGGACGTCTGCTTTTATCGTCCATGTGTCCTCTTATTTTGTATTTGCGAAAAAGTCTATCACAAGAACACACACGCACGCACACGCCTGCAGACACACAAGGGCCAAGAGGCTGATGGATGTGGAGCTGGCAGAGGCTGATTAGCAGGGAGTGAAGGGGGCAGAATTACAACTCTGTCGGCTTTGCAATTGCATTGTTGCTTAGACAACGATCCATGTCGGGATGCTGGGATGAGGGAAAAAGTAATCAATGATCTCAATCTTTCTCAGTGTCTGTTTATTTCTCTGAAACCAGCCCTAGTCTCTCTGACTCATTTCACTGTTCTTCCTACTTTCCCCCCTGAAACACACTTTGCTTTTTCACTCATTGCCCTACCACCCTCTGGCACCTCCACACTCTAATTGAAGGGATTAAAGCATTAGCTTGTTCATCAGTAAGTTCCTCGTTGTCTTGCTATATCCATACCTTCTCTTGTACCATAGTAATAGGCCCTAAAAATTCTTACCCGTTTAGTAGAACAGAAGCACCTTTTTTCAGATCTATGAACTTTTCACTAGCGTTCTACTGCATTGTTTTTTTTACTGAGGTATAAATATACCTTAACAGAATTAAATTCCACTTAGCTATGATCAGAAGAAGACTAGAAAACATTACTTAAGTGTGATAGAGGTGTTCATTTTAATATAGTAGCAAAAGACTTAATATAGTACCTACTACTAAGTTTAGAAATGTCTGTGACAAACCAAGTTGTTTGAAGGTTAATGTTTAGCTGGTTACTACAGAGTTAGTATGTATAGTAAACCAATCAGATCACAATGAGCACAGAAGTTTCAGACATTAAGTCTCAACTATTGTGATGTTACTAAAAATGATTGTTTGTAACCTTCGGTCAAACACAGACTGTAAACATTGAGGATAACTTATGTTACAACATCCAAGAAGGAGGAGTTTCGCAGCTGGAATCTCCAAGCTTCTGTAGAAAATAATCTGACCAAAAGAGTCGCACCTTCACGGTCTAACCTCAGATGAAGAATTTTGTAAAATGCTTATAAACCCTCACCAAACCTTGTGGAAGAGCCTTCAGTGCTATCTTTTCGAAAATGGAGTCAGCATCACATGAGATGGATTAAAAAATGGACATATAACATTTTAATATTTTTGGCTAGAGTGTTTAAATGGCATTGGGGACGGTAAGAAAAATATGTAAGGTTCTAATTCCCCTGCTCGAAATAAAGGCAGCGTTCTGTTTGATTAAATGTATCAGTCTATCCCTTGTGTACCTTATGTTTAGAGCCAGTCTTAGAAAGGCACACAATAGTATTAAATCTCTGCCTTTTGTGACACCACAGTCAGCTTGACTGATTGTTTTTTTTTTTTTTTTATCTATTTTTTAACCCACTCTTTCTTAAACCCACATCTCACCCCGTCCTTCCAGACTCAGACAGGAGAAACTGCCCTGTAGTGTAAACATTTATGTGACGTAGTTTTAATAATGTGTAAAATCAGCCATCTGATTCTCATCCTTTTTTTTTTATCTCATCCTTCAGAGTGCAACATTATAGAAGACGGTGATAAAAAAAACCAAAACAACTACCCAGAGATCATAAACACCACAATTTAATAACTTCCGTGTAGCTTTTGTGAGGAAAAATCTGATTATATATCTCCAAATCATTTATGTACACAACTGAAGGAAATGGGAGGTAAGTGAAGGATGATAAATATGGAACTTGATTTAGAAGTGAGTCACTGCTGAACACTTCCCTGGTCGGCTTCCAGTCTTTGTTTGCAGCTTTCGAAAGTTTCCTTTGGCTCCTTCTGCTTAAACTTATTTCCAGAATACATTGTTGGGACATTCTTGACAGGTCAGGATGAAATAATTAGCTGAAAGTTGAGATTAAAAAATGGCAAAGGTAAAGAAAGAACAGCCATTTAAAATTTAAATTCAAACTAAAAGACATAATTATAACATTCGAATAAAGATTGACTAATCCAAAACTTCATTATGTACTTCATATTCCCTACAAAAGCAGTTTCCTACTGTTCAGACCTAAAATGACTTTCAGTTGTGAAATGAAAAAGTCACTAGAGTCTGACCCATCAAAGTGCCGTGCTTTTCTCACATTGCCTGCCCTTGTATTTACATCTAAATGGTGGGTTGATGGTGACAGGTGGTGCCGACCCAATTACATGACACAAATGGCGGCGGAACCTGACAAATGAAGGCTTTGACTGGGTTTTGGAGGCCTTTCCGACACTGTCTGCTTTAACAAACATAGCTGTGTTTCCACAGGTTCGACCCTTGACAAAGTAATTTATTCCCACATGCGAGCACGGAGCCACGGATTCAAAAAGTTGCAGCACTTATCCCAGCATTCCCCATTTTTCACTCCAAAATGAAACCGTTATTATTCAAAAGAGAAATAGGAATTTATGCAGGCTTAGACACGGCCTTACATCTTCACTTCCTCTCCCCCTTGTATTATTCTTCCTCTCGTGTTTACTGCCTTTGTGTTTTTCATTATAGAGGCATCCTTCCAAGCTCGGTAGCACATGTTTAATTTATTTTAGGTGAAAACCCTTTATAGCTGCTTGAGCATTCCAGTTTTTGTGAATGTTTGTGTTCACATGAAGGTTATAGCTTTTATGCCTCCATATTTAGTTTGTTTTGGCTTGTAATTAAAAAGGAAACTGGTATATGTTGTATTCAGATGTTGATAATGTTCTCAGAAGAATGTATCTGAAATCAGATGTTTATATACAGTGGTGTGTACGATCTTTGCCTCCTTGATTTCCTGTTTTTTGCATGTTTGTCACACTTCAATGTTTCAGATTATCAAACCAATTTAAATACTGTTATAATATTGGATTTTACTCAAACTTAAGAATTTGTAGTTTATGAACAACAAGACGGAGATTTTGTATTTCAATTCATGGGGTAATGTTATGGAACAAGTCAAAGGAGGAGTTAAAAGAAAGTCAAAATTTAATACAATTTAAAAGAAAATATACGGAAGTCATTTTCACAAGCGATAGAAATAGGGATAAGAGATAGCACAAATGTGTTTATGTAAATTGAGGCATATGAGTGCGTGGATATGGATGCATATATTTAGACATAAGTAAACCCAGATACAATTGAAAATTAATTAACTTGTTTGTTTTTCTTTTTGATTTGGTGTATTGAGGGTCCATCTGAAAATACTGAACGAGTTCATGGGATCAAAGTTCAAAAGTTTTTTACTTCTTCCTACTATTGTATGAGTAAGTTAAGATTACTGTGGGACAAAAAAGTATGTGTCTTTTGCATTCCTTGTTCTTGTGCATGATTTTATACTACTATCATGTTTGAAATAAATAAAATAAAATATAAAAAAAGTATTATCTTTTAAAAATTAATTTCTGTATTCTATGCAATCAATTATTAAACATTTTGGCAATACATTTTTCATTTAAGATTTTTGTGTGTTTGTGTTGGAAAGTAACAATGGAGAAGAAAAAAAACTTTTTTTCTTAGTTTTTCCATGTATTATTCTTGTTAACGGCAGATTTGTTTCTAAGGTTTAAGTAAAATGAAAAAGAGCTTTACCCGTGAATTGATTTTTCTTTTTTCTTTTTTTTTTTTCCTTCACAATGTATTTATGTAGCCCTTAGGTTAAATTGATTAGTTGTGTTTTTCCCATTTGGCTGTGTTGTTCCTATGGCAGCAGAGACTAAGGTGGATAGGTGAGTTGTTTTTTTCTGTTAAACTCTTTGTTAAAAAAAAAAGCTCATCTATTTCATAACTGTACACAAAGTTGTACTCTGGATGATTAGTCCAGTTTCAATTAACTACGAGATAATTACATATACTGCACTTAAACAAATGATTTGTTTAGGGTTGGGTGGCAGGTAACTATTCAGGATTAAAATTTGTGATGATGAGCTTCTTGTGGCATAAAAAAATAAATCTGGAGGGGAAGAAAAATCTAACCATGTGCATCTGTTCCTCTAAAAGGGGTTGACCCTATTTTAAATTCATGAGGAAGAAAATACAGCAGAATATGGTGCTCAACACAGCGTTGTGCTTCCTGTGTGTTTGCCGTGGTTGTTGTTGATTTCTGCATGTACTCACGGCTGTTCCTACAGCATACCAAAAACAAACAAAAAAAGAAAGCTTTTAATGAGAAAGATGCAGTTTCCATTTGCAGTCCAACTTTTCCTCAACTTTTGTCTCACCTTCGGTTCATTTCTTAGTTTCCTTCAGGCAGTCAGCAGTTGGTCCATGACTGTCTCTTGATCTCTCTGTCCTTCCGTGAACACACATCAATTATTCATCCTAATCTAATGAGGTGTTAGTTGCCTATTATGAATAAGCTCTTATACCAGCAGGTCGCTTTGTCAAATCTCATCTGTGGAGCCCCTCAGGCAATTTGAACGTTTGTTTTCAGCTATGCCTGAATGCGCGCCACACTACAGGGGAAGTCCATTTATATGCGTATTAGTATAGGCTATCAGAGGGCAGTAGTTAGCAATATCATCACATGACAACAGGCTTCTGTGTTTGGACCACAAGATCTGCAGGGACCTTGTGATGGAGAAAGCTTATGACTTTGCCCTGCATGTATTTTGTGGGTGAAGTGGAAGTAGGGTATACCTTGGTTGCTTTTACGTTCCTCCAATTCTTGTAAAAGCAACATGAGTGTTCTTGTTCTCACCAAACCCATTTGTGGTGTTTGTTGACAGGATCTGAAGACATGGTAGTATATAGCGCAGAGTGTCTTGTTTGGTTGGGTTTGGGTTTCATTTTTGCTTTTTGTGGACAATATAGTTCTGCTTGCATCTGCAGTCATTGACTTCAGAGTGAACTATAGCAGATTGTAGTCAAGTTGAAGTGGAAGATGGATATATTGTATGGAACCAAATCCGTTGTAATGTTGACACTTCACTAGATGTTGGAGAACATACTTGGGCTGAAAGCAAAACTCTCTGTTTACTGGTCTGTCTAGGTTCAGACTCTTACCTATAGTCATAAGATATGATGACTGAAAGAACATGATTGTCCTCATTTCAGCCAGTGAGTTGAGGTAGTTCAGGCGTCTGATAACAAACGTCTTGCTTATAATGTTTTACGGGCATTTCCCACTGAGAGAAGAACCCAAGATACATCTAGAACCCTAAGGATACATCTCCATTCTGGGCTGGGAATACCTTGGGATGGCCCAGCATGAGCTACAGTGAGACCATTTGCTCCAAACCACTTGCCTGTGGCCGTTCAGGACAGATCTTCCATGAGGGAATGAAAATGGAAAATGGTTGGGTGTTTAATATGTTATGCAAATGACCTTTTCACAAGTGTATTTAAGATAAATCCCATATTCAAAGCCTCTTACCAATTATCCTTTGAACTTTAAGCTACTGCTGAAACTAGTTTGATTGGACCGAACATTACTCTTTGAAGTTGGTTGCTAAATTCCTGATTCAAAATGGATTTTGTTATGAATCTTTCACACATAAGACAGCCATCCATGCTCACATTTTCTCAAAATGTGGATTACATTTCTTCCAGGTGAAATTAAATGCATTTGGGCATAAACTAAGGGTCATAATCTGGCATTTTCCAAACCTTAGCAGTCTCCAATAAGAACCAAAATAAAAGGAAACACAGTGTAATATAAAGTATTGAAATGTTGATTTGAAAAATCTGAATTTAATATGCAAGAGTTAAATAGTTCATTTTTTTCAGAAATCATGAAAATACTTAAGTTCAATAAAAAAACAAACAAAACAAAACAACACAACATGCTTTAAGTACATGGCTAGTAGAGGCAAAAAGCTTGCCAATAGTGTTTGTTTTTTCAGATTCCAAATAATTTCACTCCTGTCTGATATAAGAACTGATTTATAAGCTTCTCTTTCCACCTTAAATTTATTCTTTTTGCCATTTTTAACATTCTTATTAAATAGCCTGGCTAATCATAAAGATCCATAGTAATGTTATCAAATAATGCTGCTTGGCAGGAAAACATTTTCTTTTTTTTTTTTTTTTCATACAGTCAGCATTTCTTTTGGTTGGCATTTCTTTTGTTTCATACTCTTCCACGCGCAGGCACTTTTCTGTGAACGTTGACATGTTTATGCAGGAAGTATGCATAACTGTGAGTGTGCACAGTGCATTTGTGTATCAAATCCCTGTAGTGTGATGGCCTTAAGCTCCTTGTTCCTTCGGAATCGCTCTGAGGAGACAAATCCAGAAGCTTAGGCATATTACACAGACTTACACCTGCACCCACACGCACACATGCATTTCTCGTCTGATGTATAGTCTATCACTTTCCCCTGCTGCATCAAACACACACCTGGGTGTCTTCTCCTTCCCCTCCCTCCTCTGCTCTCAGTTCAAAGTTTATTTCTCTTTGTTATACATGTTTTTCCTGCTCGTACCCCTTCCAGCTGGTGCACATCTCCTTCAGTCTTTTCTTCGTTCGTCTCTCGGTCTGGTTCGCAGTTATGAGTTCACTGAAGTGCAGAGGCGAAGTGGCCTCCTCGTGGATTGGAAGGGCCGATGATTTCGGAAACGGCACACTGAGCTGTAGCAAGCATACACTCTCAAGCTGATATTATGAAGGCTGTGCCAAAGCTTTTCTGGCTTTTTTCCCCTTCCCTGTGGCGGGAATGACCATATGTCGTCTTTTGGCTACACTCGTGGGCGTTTGCGTCCACGCGCATTCGCGAAGCTGCCTGTCGCATATGTGCGTCACCTGCCGCCGAGCGATGTGTTAGTTCCCAGTGTGTGCACACAGTCTTTCAAGCATGGTGAATCACTGCCAGCAGGTTTTGATGGAAAGACGTTTGGCAATTTTTCACCTACCAGCAGTCTTTTTTTTTTTCTTTAATTTTAAAAAAGAAAAAAACAGTACACCTTCTATTCTGTTCAGATAAACAAGAATAGACACAATAGTCTCACAAGATGAAGTAACACGGTATCAAAATGGTTTTAAAAATGTCCCTAGTAAATGTATTTTGTGTGAAATGTGTATTTTAGGGTACATATTCAGTGGCGGAGCTAGAAGGGACAAGACTACATCAGAGGGAATGAACGCACAAATAAGTTAGAACTGTTTCAGATCACAAAAAGTTTTTAAATCACATGATAACATGAGTAAATTAACAAAAACATAAAGCAGTTTTCAAATCTCTGTTTGATGAAGGAAAAATGGTCATCTAAACCAATCAGCTATTGATTTTAAAGTAATATTTTATGGTCTTTTCACAAATTTCTGCTGTAATTGTTTTGAACTCTTAAAAATATATTTACCAGCAGAAGGACTTTTTATCTTTTTGGTTTCATCCAGAATCCAGTGAAATTGTAAGATGTCAGAATTTCTGTGATTATTTATCCACGTAATGCATGCAAATACAAACAGTACGCTTTGAGGCCGCAGTTTAGGTATATGGGTGCAAAAAGTTTTCTTTTTCTGATGCAAAGTAGACATAGAAAGGCAGGGAATGACTACATATATAAAATGAGAATTATTCAAAGGGCAAATTGACCCAGACAAATTCACATTTTCTTCTAACATTCTACTTCATTGTCATGGTACGATAGATAAGTGGTTCTGAAACTGACTTCTTAAAGCCCAACAATATCTCTGATGAATCATTAGCTGTAATGTAAAGTATTGAACTGGTTCTACTCGAGTAATTGTTTTTGATGGTAACTTTTCCCCTTGATTTTTCATCAGGTATTGCCAACTAAGCCACTTTATGGTTGAGCTTTATTTTTAGTGCAGCCCATCTACCAGGTGACGACAATGCTCAGATTGAAACCCAGAGATCTAAACTATGACATTTTACTACGTTGCTGTTCAGCAGTTACACACGTACGCCTGTTAATATTTGATTTTCTCACTCTATTAACAAAATCTAAAGTAATCCTATTAGATCTGAGCGAAAAGCTGTTTTTATTAGAAAAGGATAATGGGTCCATGGAGGGGAAGAGAAGGGGCTATGGAAGAGCTGAACCATATCATATTAGCTATGGATAGTCTCACACCACTCAAACGAACAAATATTGCTTAATTTCAAACATTTGGATGAAAAATATTAGTGTTCCATGAGATTTAATGAAACTTAGTGAACCTAATCTTAGGGAAATTTTTCAAAATGTTAAGCTGAGATTCTTATATTTCCCATTTTCTTTGCTGTTGTATTTTTCCTATGACGAATCCGAATCAAGTCCACAATGCGGTCAACGCCATCGGCGGCATCATCTCCGTTGCACAGAGATTGCCCCACTTTAATAAAAAAACAAGAAAAGTTCAAAATCTGTCCCATGTCTGCTGGGAGGTTGCTGAATCACTAAATGTACACGTGAAATAAAGTCGAACAAGCGAAGCGCAATAAGAAACGGACATCTACTGCGGGAGGGAAGAGCAATATTAGGAACAAATAAAACCTCACCCGTCTATAAATTTTTCACTCCTTTTCATTTCAGCTGCTTTTTTTAGGCTTGCAGGTTGGACTTTTAACGCAGCCAGAATGCTCTCCAATAATTTGAACACGCCATAAACATTAATGCTTGTTCCCAAACTCTTGAATTTGTGTCGTGTAAGCATTAAGGTTAGACTGTCTGGTCTCGCCCCATGTTTATCCCACTTCACTGTATCTACTGTGACACTGGTGAAGCAGCGGTTTGCTGACTGGAGGAAATGTACTCTTGGTGAATTTGTGTGCATCAAGCTTTTTCTTGTTCTTGTCTGATTCGTCTTAAGTCAAATTAAGAATTTAGTGTTTCCTCATAGTGGAGTTACAGTAGCGCTGTCTTTCATCATAAGCGGAAGGAGACGTAGATTGGTGGCGACTGACCAAATGTCATAAAATGGTATATCACATTAGTGCCCTGGTGTTTCTTTCCTGTGAACAAAAAGAAAAATGGCCCAAACTCACTAATAATAAACCTAAAAGCAGAAACTGAGAAAATGTAGCTTTAGTGTAAGTACACCGCACTTCTGCTATCACTTTCTTGTATCTCGTCATCTAATGTCATGATTTTAAAATTCACATTTTATTTTGTCACAATTTATTTTTTTTCTATTTTTTGTGTCCTTTATTTTTAGTAGAATTTTGATGAAAGAAAGCAATGCTTTCAGAGTGCATGCTGTTACTGAATGTTAATTGACACTTGTTGGGAGTGGATGTGTTTTGAACTGACCGGCTCAAAAAAAAAAAAATAATTCTTCAGTGATTACCATCAAAGTCGTCTTGAATGAGTACAGTGGCAAATGCATCTCATTCATTCATTCATTCATTCATTCATTCATTCATTCATTCATTTACGCACGAGCAGTGTTTTCTTCTTCTTGGGTAATTGCAGCTATCGTTAGTCTGCACCACCACCTACTGACAGCATTATGCATTCTACTCTATTCACCCTGAAGCAAACAGTGGAATGAAGCCTGATGGTGTTTTTTTTAAGGCAGCACTTTAAAAGAAAGCTCCATATTGGCTGTAAAACATGCAATGAGGACATTGTTGAATCAGCTGATAAAACTCTAGATTCTCTCTGAGTCTCGGCCTCCCTGGAGTTTTCACAGCTTTTTTGATGCTCACTCCCCCACCACGATGACCTCTTTTTTTCCCCCCTTTACTTGTGTTAGTAATTTCTTTCTTCTTCTCCTTCTTCTTTTTTTAAATTTTTTTTATTCCTCGTCTTTCCAACCTTGCTCTCGCTTTGCCGTGTTGATACTGGCAACCCTGATGAAACTCCGCGCTCTAACTCACGGCGAGTGTAAATGCTGAACACGAGGCGGTGCAGCAAACCTCCGGGGCAGCAGAAAATCAAGTGACAGAACCTTTGCTTTATTGAAATGTCAGTATGTCATGATGGGTCAACGGGTGTGCCAAGTCCTGTGAAGTCATGGCACTGATGGCGTCGGCACTGAAGAAGAAGTTGAATGCAAGGTTGAATATTTTATTATTGTTTTTGTTTTTTAGTATTCCATGCTACTTTAACAGTGGTAAGGTTTTAAGTGATATTTTGATTCCCCAAAAAGTTGACGTGACCAAACAAACAGGATGTTAGACTTTGACACAGGCGTAACCTGAGCAGCTAATCGCCATAATTCCTCATGTTGTTTTGAATTGGACATTGATTTACTGTTTTCAAACAGGCTCCTGTTCCTCTTGGCGCTATCAGGTTTTACAACCGTGGGGAATCGCGCCTTACAACAAACACGGCTAACGTCGATGTCAAATATCATACAAGCAGACATTTTTGCCTGCAGCAGATTTTCTAAACAACAAAGATTGTCTCTGAATGCTAACGCGGTGCGGAAAAATACATGAGTGAAAAAGAGAGAATATTCAACAATCACTCAACACTCCCCCTGGCCAACAATTTGTCTTTGGCTAGGCACCTCATTTTGCGAGGTAATTGCTCCAGTATGTGTACCTATAAACCATTAACATGCCATTGAAATTCAAGGTGTTATGCAATGCAAATGGGAATATTTGTAAGACGTATAGTTTCGCATTTATTTAGCAGCTGGCTAAACGAATCCACTTTTTATGTTCGCTGGAAATGTGTTTTGCGTCAGCATGTGTTTAACAGATATGCAGGTGAGAAGGCAGACATGGGCAAGACAGGGCAAGAGTGAGATTTTCACAGTATAACCTTGAGTAAAAATTATGTATTTTTATGGCATAATACTGGCAGAAATATTACAAATAACTTGATCTAACTCATAATTGATCTATTAAAAACAGATAAGCAAAAGTAACATCTGCTGCTAATATAATCACATTCATAAACTGTTCTAGATTGATCTCTGGCATAAAACTCCTCCTCCTTCCAACCTCTTGTTTTTAAATTGGATGGATTGGATGTTTTATTTTTTAACACTAAGTATGGTAGACGTTTGTAAGGTAGTGCTTAATGATGGATATTGTTGGTTTCTTTAAATTTGGAGAACGTCAAATTTGTGGCAAATTTGTAATCGAAGCAAAATTTAAATCCAAGTATGTTGCTTTCTGTCTCTAGAGAGGCTTAGAGCAGTTTGAAGATTTAGCGATTTTATTGTAGCAATAAAATTGCTAAATTTTAGGGCACTTTAAGAGTGGACAGATGTGGCAAACATTTTCTCAGGAGATGTAGCTGAGATGTACCTGTTGCTGAGCAGCACTAGAGGAGCATGCAGTAGCAGACTGTTTAGCTTAGTTTATGATTTTAAGAAAAAAGGTTGCAACAAACTTAGTTATAAAACAGCCACAGAATTAGGCTCGTTTGCATTAATTTATATGGCAGCCTAAGAAAATCCTCCTTTCAGTGTTAAACAAAAGCAGAACTGCAATGTGTGCAACGTCCAAAAAGCACCAATAACTTGGCAAACTGGGAGACGCTGCTGCAAAACATTTACAGCTGAGCTCGGTGGTCCTTTACCACCGAATTCGCCACATAAGTTAATCTGCCAACTATTTTCAGAAAAATATTTAAACAGAGGCGAAAAAAACAAACAACAACAAAAAAAAACATTGTGGTCTTTACCATTTCATTCATATTCCCTTAACACTGAGAAGGTTTCAAAAATATTATTTTCCAAAATATATTTTGGATAAAAGATGTGAGAAAAAGTCTGAAAGCTTCATCTAGAACATCTCGCCCTTTCCAATCATTAAAACAGAAACGTCTCCACTGGCAGACCTATTTCTATGTAAAAGAGCAAAAAAGAGGAATAGCACCGACAGAATAACTAAGCAAAGACTCAGATTCAGCTCACCTAACAAATTCACATGAATTGCAGCTTAAGAAATTGCCCTGAAAAACATTTGGTTCTGGATCAATAGGATGCAAATTACAAATAAGGAGTCTGAAAAACATATTCTTATCAGTAAAACAAACATTTAAACAGTTCTGTCAGAAGGAACCTGGTCAACCTTGTTGCAAAAACAAAATTGTTGAAGCCTTCTTTCCTCCAGCTGACCAGCATTGTGCGAGCAACAGGTCAGGAAGTAGCAGCACTGCTTTAATTTATTTTCTCCAGTGCCTTAAAAAAAAAAAAAGCTCCCATCAACATTCAATATTCATATACCATCCCTGATTTACTCCTCCTTTGTAATTTTCAGAAGACAGTTCAGCCTGTTGTTTATATTTTAATAAGAACCATTTCAAATTATTCTACAAACCAGTACTTTTACAGTAGCTGAATTTATAAACTGCTTATGTTAAGAAAAAAAAACTATTTAGCATAATAATTGAAATGGGTGGTAGAAATAATAGGATGACAAATGTAACAAAAATGAACATTAAAGTGGCCACAACTCATGAATAATAAGCAGCACATAGCCCGCATCTTAAATGCATTAACATTCTTGTGATGGCTAATTTTAATGTATGACCCTGCATTTATTGGTATAGTTGTCAAAGTAAAAATATGATACAGTCTGGACATAAAATCCTTTCACAGTTAAGAATGCATGCATGCATCGGTAAACACTTTGGCTTTGCAGCTTCATGTATCATGACGGAGATAACTGTACTTAATGTTTTATTTATATATATATATATTTAATCTTTTTTAAACAATTTTGACTGGTCTTGGCAGCAGAATCATTTGTTTCAGTTAGTCTCGTGGTTTCTTGCTGATGTTTTAGCTCTTAAGGTGAAACATGTTTTCATTTCAATGCTGTGTGTGAATGCTTTAATTGCCCTGTGTCACAACACTCGTATTGTCTTTGTGTTGTATTTTCACAAGGTGTAAAATCCTAATTGTACCTTTTAGGCTTTTGTGAATTTTACACACCACGGTTTCCTTCTTATGCTGCTTAATTTGTCAAGTAAATCAATAAAATGCCATTTCCTCACAAATGGACTGCGCCATTTCGGTCTGCAAGTTATTTGTTACAATCTCCGTGAATGTGCAGTGCACAGTAAATGATTGTAGCAGTGTAATCAACAGTGTTTCTATAAGCCTGTTATTCCAGTTGATACATTTTGAATTGAGATGTACTACGAGGCTTCAGTGACTGGTGGTATGAGGTTGAGATGACATAATCCACACAATTAGATATATTTCAGGTTTCAGATCTAAAATTTCAGTTTGGCATTTTCAATTGAACCATTTCATGTTAAAACATTTTCTATTATAAATACATATTTGAAAACTTTTTTTTTTCAAAATGAAAATTTAAATTGATTAAAAACACACAATGTTTGCATTACTCTTTCTAAAGGTGAAATTGTCAGTTTTTAAGGAGAAACCTGAAAAGGTGATGAGTCACCAATATCACAATATTTTCCCAAATCTTAACCTTAATGAAACCTTACAATCATATTTATTTATTTATTTATGATATTTTTTGAGAAATTAACAATGTTATTTGTTTGGTTTAAATAATATTTTTGATTCAACTAAAAGGAAATATCTGTAACTTAAGCTGCCACGAGACTTTAAGTGGTCACATTTGTCATTCCGTCTAAAAGCTTTCTTTAAATTGGTCCAAAAGTGAGGAGCCCAATTATGATTTGTGATACAAGTATGAGTAGTGGAACAAAGAGTATCAAATGGGCTATGTAGTATTTTTTTATTTAGGAGGTAATACGTTACTCTCTCTCTCTCTTTTTTTTATCTTATCCTAAAGCTCAGTTGATCATCTTTGGTTTAAGTTTGGCTTTAATAAGTGCTTAGGTGAGTTAATTAAAAAAAAACAGGCCGTGTCCCTTACTTTTTCTGCCAGTTCAAGCATTCAGCATTCTGAAGTGAGTGAATCTTCATCAGTGCATAGCATTACATAAATAAATATTACAAAAATTGATGGTGATAAAATCTCCTTTAGTTGTGACTGTTGATATATATGTCTAACATTAGCATCAATTCAAAGACCCTTTGCTTTAAGTGTAAAGCAAAGACTTGTGCATTTTTTTTCAATCATCTTTTGTGAGAGTATCATGTTTTGGCTAATAATCACTAGTTTTATTTGGGTTCCACTATAATTATTATTAAACACAATTGCAAATATTTTTCACACATTTAAAATATTTGGCCAGAAAATATTTTAAAGAAATGAAAACTGATATTATGAGGGGAAAATGGGCAACATATATCAGATAGTTAATCATTTTATGACAAACTTGCCCCTGTTAATGTACATCTGTCTTTAAGCCTCTATAACCTCTGGGTAGCATGTACTCTCAAACCAAGGTCTCAGTCTGCGTTCTGGGGTGAATGTCATTCCACGGTTCTCTACATTTGACAGGCTACATGATGGTTGTTTCACAGCAGGATTGATTTGACAGGGGGCACAAGCAGCTGTTACTCCAGTTGTGTGTGGACTTTATGTCTGTGGTACGCTGAGCTAACCTGTGCTGTACACATTTTTCCTACTTTGCAATTAATATAAAGCCCAGTACTTAAAGTTGCTAAAAACACCCAGTTATTCCCAAAATGTTTGACTTTTGTGTCAACAATTTTAGTCAACTTGAGGTCTCTAACAAAGTGTCTGTAATGAATTGAGTTTATTATATATACATTTTTAAATTAGTATTTTATTTTTAGGTATTTCACCCCCAGATGTGTTAGCATCTTTTCAAGGTCTTTTATATCATTTCTGGGTTTTATTCACACTAAAACTCTTTAAACTTTGGGACACATAACTTGTATTTCTTCTGAACAGAGCAATAACTGGACATTCATATTGCCTAATACTTGCATAATATTCTTTAAACAGCTAAATTTGACACCCTCAGGGATCCTGAGGGTGTCAAAGGATCCAAGGATGACCCAGAATTGAAGAGGTTCTCTTTCTGATTTTATGCTTGATTTAGTTTTGTGTGAGAATTTATTTTTTGGACAGCGTATGTAAACATTTAGTTTCACGAATGTTGGATCCTTGCTAAATGGCACTATAGAGAAACTGGATAGTTAAAACCTTTTAGATAATATTGAGCAGGGAAACAAGGATTTCAAACCTTCTACGTGACTTTGACCGAAAGTAGAGGATTTGTGCTTGCACATCTTACTATACAACTAAATATTCATACTTTATATTGAACTGGAGAGTGCTACATCTATCTGTGATATTCATGGAAAGAGATAAAATCTTGCTTTTACCATCTTAGTGTAAAGAACATAAGAGAGATTAATGTTCTCTGGGTGCACTGCACATTTGTGTTTGTGTACGTTTAATCTTTTGAGACTTCTTGGTCTTCTTGTTAATAAACATCTAATTGCTTGAAGAGTTTACCGGCCCGACTGTTTCTGCCTTTGTAATTGGCTCGCAAGGCTAAGTTGTGGCTGTGTGTTTACATACGGATATGCAAAGAAGCGGCTAATGAAGGCCCACAGGAACGTCGCTGATGTAATAAGTTCATAAAGTGTTTTGAAGCATTTTTTTTAAAAGATGTGATGTAAACAGAGAAGGGCCCATTTACAACCCTCCGTCTGTCTGTGTATGCATGTACTTGCTTTACCTGCTTCTGTGGTGTTTTGTGTTTCGTATACATTTTCTCTGCGTGTGTGTGAGAGCACTCATGAATAACCCATCTGCTCATCCTGTCAGTTAAAGCCCACTGTGAATACAGCCAGGCTGGCTTTGTTCACCAGCCAGTCATAAGCTGTCCTGTCAAAACATTAACCAACTACCAGGAAACATTTTGGTGCTGTTTGTGTCTCTTGTTTTTTTGGTATTTTTTTTATGTGTGTGTGTATGAGTTTTGGATGAATATAAATGCACTAATGAGATCAGGTAATCCAGGTTATATTTCTTACCTTCTCATGTATTTATACCAGCTTTATGTTCTTGTTGGTTGGCTTTTTTTTAATGATAGTAAATATGTAGACACTTGTGATTATGTTATGCTTTTCCTGGAAATACAAAAACAAAATGTTTTAACTCATTCCCGATGCTACTATAATCTACAATTCTTTTAGTTTCCCCATCTCTTTCATCTTTGGGTTGGCTAAATAACACTTTTAAATCTATTACGTCTATGAAGTAGTTAGCATAATACACTCTTTGTAATGACATTTGGAAACTTAAAAGATTGTCATTTCTACGTTTCAAAATCAAATCACTAACAAATATAAAATTACCTTCTGAAATAAATTTTTCTTGCTTTTAAAAAATTGTTATTTTAGAAGATAAAAAATATCCAGTAAAAAATGCCTTGAACAACAACAAAAAACAAAAAAAGAACAAAAAAAATTACTTGTTTTATTTTACAACGCCTGCAGGTAAAAGCCTCAAATTCAAACACTACAAGATGGAATAAGTGGGCAAGTGCAATGAAGTAAGAGCATTTATGAGGGACAATAATATTTTACGAGAATTTAAGCTGTGACTGTTTGGAAATGAGTTGCTTTTGCAAACTAAATTAAGTACTTAAAAACTTTAAGTACTTAATTGAAGCACCGATATCCCTCCTCCAACGCCCCGGACTGGAGGAGTGGGTGGAGGAGGGACACTTTCGGGTGTCCCTGCAACACCAGGAAGTGTTTATTTCCACAAGCCGAGGAGGAGTGGAGGTTCTGGCGCTAAAGAGCTCCGCAGCCCTTTTTTATTGAAGCTAATTTAGAGAGAAATGCTTCAAGACAGCGTGAGCATTATATTGTGAAGCAAAGGCAAAAGGTCACATGGTCGGAGTCCTTTTTATTCAGTTAGTGTGTGATGGATGCATGAGTGTAGAAAAAAATCATACCACTGTAATGCTTTTTGCTAAACATTAAAACTTCTGCGTGTAGCGTCGTGATTATGCTATGGAGTCTTTTCCTGGTGATCTGCATGCGACATAATAAATTAACTCAGCTTGATAAGTAAATCATCAGCTTTTAAAGTGCATCAGTACAGGAGAAAACAGAGTCTAAGATCAAAATGGTCATGTTGATATTATGGAGTAATTGTTCAAGGAGTGCAGGATATGACTTATAGATATTCCACCACATCCAGTAAGCGACTGACCTAATTTTAGCATTAAAGCTAAACATGCAGTAGCCACCATTCAGATGTTAGACAACTATACATTTATTTGTAAAAGGCCAATATATTTCATTTAGCCCTGGCTTTGTGATGATAAAATCAACATGTGGAAAATACTTATTTGTCATCAATAACATCACATCACATCATCAATGTGATGAGATATTTACAAGTTGTGATGACAGATGGAAACGTATTTAAAATTGAAGTGATGTTAAATATGTGAACTTGATGTGCACCGACAGACACTTTCTGGGCGTAACTGGAGTTTTTCCAGTTTTCTGCATTAAGTGACAGATTTGGGGATAGAAGCTGATGGATGTGCAGCACACCACCAGAATATATAATATTCCAAGATTTGGTGGAAACGTTCCGCTGAAATCCAAACATGTAAGCTCCTGTTGCTGCAAGAACCCCAATAACAGCTGTGTTTGTCCAACGAAGGACTATGATTTGGCGGTTGGAGACGTAGTGCACACAGATACAGAGCAGCAGAAGTCGTCGGCATTTTCTCTGCACGGAAGACGAAAATTTACCAAGCACCGAATAGAAAAATGGCACACTTAGAAATTGGAGCTACTCTGACAGCTATGACAAAAAGCAGCGTTCAACTTCACATCTGGTATTTCCCCGGAGAGCGCTTAACCAGAATACCTGATCATGGAATGACCATAAAAGGAGGAATAATGCCCTGTGGGCCCTCCTGAGTGAGTTCAGATCTGTGGTGGCTACGTTTCCTATTGGGCATCCCACTGGGTCGATGTGGTTTTATCACTTGTTTTTCAATTGGTGTGACATTTTAAGTTTAATTAAAGAGGTCTTTGCAAGATTATATTTTGGCTGTGGTGGTTTTCAATTAAACCCATGAACGGTTAATATTCTTTGGTGATTAATTCTTAAGATGTACAAAACATTAGAAACGTCTTGGATTAGGGTGGTGATTTCTGGGTGGCCAGCAAACCCGTAGAATAAAATGTGGTTTAATTCAAACTGGGCATGTCTGGATTTGTAAAATTAAGTATTAGGAAATTTTGCAACTTTGCGATTTTGCTTGAAAAATGACAGTCATGCATTAGAGTACTTTGCAAAAGCATGCAAATATTTTCACATTTGATTTTGTTGAGATTTGCGGTAAACCAAAACAGTCACAGATAATGAAGTGGGAGAAAAAAAAATTGTTTTTCAAACTATTGCCGTCAGAACTCACCTGATTCGTAAATGTATTCTCTTGTCCATGTGAAGGAGAGCTTTAATCAGAAAGGCAATGAAGATGCTGCAGACCCACAGCTCAGGAGGAAACAAACCTTTACAAACCTTTACCTTTGGGGGGTAAAGGTTTCCCTCACCCAAAAAGTGGCAAAAAAGAAAAAAAAAGCCCATGACAACTATTTAAGGTATCAAATGTGATCTCCTTGCTGATTAGTGGAATTAAGACTGTCACAACTGAAACAGGTTCATTCATGAATTGCCTCTAGGCCTACATCTGTTTTTTTGTTTTTTTTATTAGCAACATGTTTTACGGCAAACTGCAACTTTTCCCTCCCCCTATTGTGAAAGCTTTCTCTCTCTTCTCCCACGGGCCCAATGTCTTTTGTCTTGATTTTGGAATGGGTCATTGCGCAAGGATTGTGTCTCCTGTCTAATATGAAATGATCACACCTTATGGTTTTCAGAGCATTTTTATTGCCACCGGGGGCATTCTGGAAAAAAGGACAAACATAAATGCAAGGACGCTGCTTGGCTCTGCTTTCTCTGATTCAGTGAAATGTAAAACTGGGTAAGCAAAGGTTTGGAAGAGACCGAGTTTGATGGTCTGTGAAAAGTGACTGTTCCATCAGCACAGGGTGACGCTCCTTTCAGGAGGATGACAAGGGTGCAAGAGAGGAACTGCTAAGTTGACGGCTGGGGAAAGCTCAATATGTACAAAGGACAAGATGTAAGTGAATATTTTGGAATGATGAAGGCCATGATAAGTAATTCGCAAAGAGATAGAAAACACTCAAAGCTCAGGGACAACCCATTCATGCTGCTGCTGCAGAGGTTAGTTGGAAGCACAAGGAGACAAGAACTGATGGCTTAACAGAAATAGAGATTGAAAAGTGATTTATTTGAAGCACATATATTGTTAACAAGACCTTAAAGGATAGAGGGAGAGCCAGAAAAATGGAAGTGATGTGAAGCCCAGGTACGGCCGCTTTAGCTAATTTAGACACTTGACAGCCTGAGAGCCGTTTGATGTCCTCAGCTACTGTTTAACAGAGGAGGCTGTGTGATTCTTTCACTCACACGCATGTATCGGTGAAATTACAAGCTTTTTCCTCTTTCTTTTAGATTTTGCTTTAACCCTCAAAGAAAATACTGTCAGTTCTGAAGATGCATTTCAAAAGTAGACATTGATAGGATGATAACTTTTGATTTGTTTCAGCTTATCCTTGCTGCTGCAGGGATGTCGCTCATCTCCAGTGGGTCAATGGGCAAGAGGCAGGGCACACACTGGAAGGGTCATCAATCTATTGCAGGAAAACATAATACTCGCAGATGGATAATGTTTTACCAACTGACATTGCATAATTAGTCTATTTTGTTGTTATCTTAGAGTTAGCTTTGAATCGTACCTTTAAATGGAGTGCCACTTGGTGCATATTTTATAAGCCATAGGTCTTTCAGCAGTGGTTGATGAGTTTAGGCACATTGACCAAAGCTCTGAAAATCCCAGTACTGTCATTTAGTTATTGCTATTTAAAATCTGTTAAATATTTCACTCAACCTTACGTCACACGCCTCGCACCTTATTGCTAACTTATAAAGCAGAATTATGAAAACATAGGATTAAAGAAAATAATTTTTATTACCATTTCTCTTTCAATGCAGCCTTTGTGTGCTGACTTATTTAAATGAAAAATGAAGTGTCAGCTCGTTCTGCACAGTTGATGCATATTTTATAAGCTGGAGAAATTAAGAGAAGTTTTTCAGAGTTTATTGAAAAATGTTCGGCTTATGTTCCCATTAATCTCCTCAGAATCTCTGATCAAAGAAAAGCAATATGTCATCTTATTGTTGCTCTTAAATGACTCGTTTTTCGTTGATATTTGGACTGGGTTTTTTTTAACATGTTGAGCCAATCTGGCGATCTTACAAGAATGTTTTTTGTATAATTTCAGAATATGTTTTATACAGACCTGTGTCAGACATGACAAGTAAAATAGTGGCCAGACTCCAAACAATGTAAAACCGAATTAAAGGTTTGTAGAAGTGTGTTGTTAGCAATGTAAGATTCAGAGCATCAACTGCAAGCACTAAGACATGACAGGTTGTCAGTGAAACTGGCTTAAAAGCACAGAGGAGATCAATATACCCTACAAAACATGGGATCCAATTGCGCATGCAGTAAATGATAAAAAGTTCTGAAAATGTACTACTTTGCAACTCTTGAACATAAAAGTCCATCTAAATTATTTGAATTTATTTGAAGTTAGACAGTAATGTTTGATTCGTCATGGCGCTTGATGAACAACACTTCACTTCCTGTCAAATCTCTACTACATCATCTTTAAGATTGTGCTGATTGAAATTCTAAGTGTGAACAAACTAACTTCTCAAATCCTGTCAATACAAGTTAACTTCTGCGGTTGCTCACAGGAAACATGTCAAATTTTAGTTCTTGCAGAATAAAATGTCTGAATAAAACACCAAGTTAAAAAGCCTCATCTTTTGAACAAATCTTGAAATGATTTGGGGTTTTATCAGAAAATCCCACTTTATAGGTCTAAATCCTCCATATTAGCTCGAGTGTCTACATTCACAGATGTGAATGCAGACACATTCACAAATTAGTAACCAATTTACTAAGAAAAATGGTTAGTAAATTGCTCCTCTTGGTTCTCATCACCAAAGTGTCTCATATATTTCTGGTTAGAGGATAGGCAAAATTGTCAGTTTTCACTGGAT
Organism: Poeciliopsis retropinna; assembly: GCA_010277075.1. Lineage (NCBI taxonomy): Eukaryota > Metazoa > Chordata > Actinopteri > Cyprinodontiformes > Poeciliidae > Poeciliopsis > Poeciliopsis retropinna. The sequence goes on along the minus strand of VMRM01000027.1, from coordinate 2,073,118 downwards.
ATGTGTGTATTTATTCCCATTGTCATTCAAGAAGTTTAACAATTCAGTTTGATTCAAAAAATTTGTTAGTAATCCTAAAAAATATGTTACAGAGAAGGATAAAAAGTTGCAGAGACGACAATCATTGAAAACTTAACACGAGGGAGTGGAAGGGAACCAGCAGAGTTTCCGTTCAGTGTTCTTTTTTTTTTAAGGTGTCAGCCTCATATGTCAAACTTATAGAAATTTTTTTGAAGCCAAAAAGTGACAGAGAATGATTTAGGAAAGTGGTTGAAAGACCCCACAAAAGCAAAGGGAGAGAGACGTTTTTTTTTTTTTTGTGCTCTGTGCCAATGAAGGACACTGAATTTAAAACTGAAAGTCAGAATCCCAGGGGAGAAAAATCCCCAGCAGGTGAAAGCTGGGACTTCTCTTCATTCCTGTCTCGACAGAGAAGGGATTGAAGAAACTGCAGAGACTTCACAAAGAGGATAAAGGAAACACACTGGGTATATTGTGTTTGAAGTTATAGCGCACTGTGTTTTCCATTCACACACACACACAAAAAAAATACCCCGTCATACAACTGTGTAATTGACATTCACGTGACTGCTTTTCTTTCTTATACCTTCCTCTCTGTATTGATTGGAGGCCTTTACATTTTCATCTGTCCTTTCTGTCTTCCTATGACTTTGGCTGGTTGAAACATTGCTTTGTATTCTTTTAGTCACATGGAAACCAGAGAGGACGATACAATGCAGTAGAAAAACAAAGGTACTTGGAGGTCAGAGAGGCGATGTCTGAGAAGGAAACAGAAAGAGAGAAATAGACATGTTATCTTTTTTTGACTCTGCCTTATCAAAAAAAAAAGAAAACACTGATATAGCTATACAACCATTTTTTACCTGGCAATATTTCTGCCTGCCTCCAACAAGGAGACTGCTGTGATGCTATAAGGAGATGATTTGCCTCTTTTCACAGTAGAGCTTGAGTAGAGTACAGAAAATAACATTTTTTTGTAAAAAAAAAAAAAAAAAAGAAAAGCAAAAAAAGGTGTCAGAAGTCTATCCAATTGCTTATTATGCAAAACTATTATTTCTGATGCCAAATATGCAACTTTTTAATACCACTCATTAAAAAATTTAACTCAATCTGTTTTACTAGCTGCCAGAAGTTTTATAAAAACACCATTCCTAAGATTCATTGCTTTAAGCTAGAAGGTTAACAATTTCCAAAGCCACAATTTTGAAAAACGTAGGACGTACTTCTTATATTGCTGTTAATGGCAAAGTTTCTGTTAAATATGGGATTATTAATTTAAAATCAATAATGGAGGAAAGAGACAACATTGTTTTTGATATGATAAAACAAAAACCCACAAACAAAATTAGATGGTGACATGCAACCAGTGCGGTGGTAAAATGCAAGCTACTTCAATTGCTATACTAAAGTGTACCAATTGATATTGCTATGATGGTCGAAGCAAAACAGAATTTAAGTCAACTTAAGCTAGCTTTAGTGCAACTTGAACCCAATTGAAGCAATTGATACTTAAACTTTTTGAATTTTAAAACATTTCTAAATTTGTGTATGCCAGTAAGCATGTGCTTGGTGGATCAAGGTACAATTGGTTTTTGAAAGGTTAAGGTGCAAAACAACAAAAATGTATTATTCTGATACATTTGAAAGGTCTTTTGATGAAAGTGCTGGAGAGACAAGGTTTCTTGATGATTGGCGTATAGCTTAATGTGATCTTCCACACACAAATGGCTGTGCACTGACAGTCAGCTGCCTGAAAAGATACATTACAAGATTGACTGTTAAATATGTCAATCTTTGAGCTGATGACCCAAAGAAATAACCTGACCAAATCAAATTGTGAAAATATTCATAAGCACCATATATATAACTACTACAAAATGTGAAATTTGTTTTAGATTTCTAGTTTATGTATCAAAACAACCATAAATAAATGTTACTAATGGCATTCTTAAATCAGTAGTAATCTGCATCTAATATCATATTGGCTTATTTTTGGTAATTTTGGACATTTTTACCAAACTACCATAGCTATTATACTCGGCCAGGAATAATGCTCACTAGAGTAAACATATAATATGGTGTCATTTAAAATAAATTGGGATGTTTCTTTTTAACTCGCATGTCAAACTATTACATTTGTTTTAGTGTTTTTACCGTGTGTGTGCATGTAATCATAGTAAATTGCTTCCATAACAATGTCTCAGTTTGATCTGCAAATGACGAGAGCAATGATGAATTAAGTGTCTTTAAAAGCCTCTAGATGACATCTCCTATCCAAAAGTCACCATCTCACTTTATGATGCATACCTGTGCTTGGCTAGGTGGAAAAAAATAATAAAAATAAGAACAATATTTTTCTGCAAATGCCAAACTCGGAAAGGTCACTAAATAAAGATTTTCTCTCTTTTCTTTAAACCAGGTAAAAGAGCAACATTGAATCAAATTTTGGATAAATCCATGGCTTTGTGGGTTACAGCCAGTGTTTTCAGTTTATTATCCTTAATAGCCAATATAGATCTGACTCTGTCTTTTAGCAAAACAGTTTTCAACTCTAGAGCTCCTCTGAAGTGACTCGGAACAAAACATATCAATTCACTTCTCCTAGTCACTGTTGGTGACACGGATTGAGAAGGAGGTAAAAAAAAACAAAAAAAAAAACAGTGTGGTAAATAAGATAAATGCAATAGGGAGAGAGATGGGCAGAAATAAAGTGGCAACGATAAAGATCTGAAGGGTGGAGGAAGTGGCGAATGGGAGTGATAGATGGAGACAAAGATACCTTGGAGAGGGTGTTGCAGAAAAACAAAGAAAATGGTGGTAAGATACTAAAAGGACTGCAAAAGTTTTTAAAAAAAAGTTCTGCAGTGTTATTTTATCAGAGAGACCCAGAGAGTTTAGTCAGAACACCCCTGAGACTCATGAAGAGAAGCACATTTCTTCTCATAATGTACCTCACTTAATAAAATTACTGCTCAGGGAACCTATTCACCTGTGGTGTTCAGTACAATCGTTCTGGAAGCCATCTCACAGAGATCTTTGATTAACATATTTCCTGAATTTGCCATCGGGTTACCAGTTTTTAAACTGACAGCCAACCTTGAATACAATTTGGAACATCCTCTTTTGACATCTGGTGAATGCCGGTAGTCCACAGGGATGTGTTCTCACTCCTGCACTCTTTTCCCACTTTCTCAGTGACTGCGCCTCTGCCATCCCAACTCTAAGAGTGGAAGTGAAGCCCCTTAAATTCAAGGAACTTTCCCAAAATAGCAATGAGAAGTTAAAGGGCTTATATGTCATTGTGATAGGAGACGCATGGTATTGAACACGTCCAAGGCTCCAGGGAGGAGATTGGCCCCTCAGGAGACCAATCCGTGTTTCCTGGAAGGCTGTTCTCAAAAATGCCCAGCAAAGAATGATCTTCTCACACCCTGCTAAGGTAGCACACCCTGCCTCGGGACCTATTATTACAGTTCTCCACCACAATCATTAGATTTTCCCTGTCCACATCCATCACGGTCTCGTTTCAAGCTGCCACAAAAGGGGACAGAAAAGGACTGCAGCCAACAGGAGGAACAGCCAAGAACAATTTGGGTTCCCCTGTCGCCTTTCCAACACTCGTTCCCCTTTATAAGCCGAGCAGGAACTCTTAGTGATTTTTCTTCAGACTTGTGCTACAGGCCATGAGAAGCAAATGTGTTAACATGCAGTCCTTAGTGCTACAGCTGATTGTGATTCGTGAGAACGTACTCAGAGTTTGCAGTTTACTCCTTTTACCAATTAAATATAAATGTCAGATTTGAAAACCAATGTAGCCAAATAACTGCTTGACCAGAACACCGAAACCTAAATTTGGAGCTTGCTGAATGAATGAAGGCATGTCTCTTTTAATAAAAATGATGATAATGAAAGAAAACACTTGAAATCTGCAGTTCAAAAACTGTTTTAGTCCCTTTTTCAATAATTGTATGAAGGGGTTAAATAGTCAGAAGAAAAAAAAATATTGGGACATTTGCATATGTTTATGTTTTTTATGCAAGTAGATCACACAAAAAGGGACAGCAGTTACAGCTCCTGCTTTTATTGAATTTTATTTATGCTGCTGTTGTCCTATGCAGATTCAATGAGCCCGTCTGTGTCTTCACATTACTTTCTTTTTCTTGGATGTGATGCACAGAAGATTTGTTACGTGTTCTGATTTTTTTGTTTTTAAAGTGGTAAAAACTAATAATTTTAAACAGCTCCCCTCAGTTTGTTTATCCTAAATCCCACAGAACATGACATGCTCAGGCGCAAACATTTGACTCATTTAGAACAAAAGGATTTTACACAAGTTAACTTTGAGAAAAGACCTCCACTGAATGTTTCATAAAAATAATTAGTCTGCTTTTGTTCAGTTATCAAAAGTATGTTTACTATGCATCAACAATACAAACTTTTTTTATTTCTTCCCTTCATTTGATTTGAATAACTTTTACTTTTGAAGTCATTCTATTTTGCTTGTTATTTTATTTTTACTTTAATCTCAAACAGTCTGTGATCTAATGTTTTTGTGGTGTCGGTGGCAAAGTAGGGAGGAATACTGATTATTAGAAATTGCAAGTGAAAGAATCTCGAGCACTCCAAGAATCTTGGAGAAGATTGTCTTATTTTGAATTTATGAAAGTTTACTGTTAATATTTATGAACGTTTACTGTCTTATGTTGTAAGACAGTAAACTTAAGTTTTTTTTGTAGACACAGAAGAAATTGCATAGAATGAAACAAGAGATTTGACTAAGGCATCACCTGAAAGACTTGTGTAGTTGGACTCATCTCTCAAAGACAAAAAAATTTGGATTATTTTTTTTCATTCAAAATTTAAAAAAAAATTCAAGATGTGAAATCTATTACAAGCTGCTTAATTTTTTCTTTGACAAATTCTAACTTCTTGAATTAAACAGTGAGCGATTAGCTGTAAAATTTGAAATATTAGTTAAATTAGATAGAAAGACGAGACAAATCTACAGCAAAGAAATGATGCATGAAGACTAAATGAAATCTTTCCATCACTTGAGAATTGATCTGGACTTGTGATGAAAGACTTAAAACTTAACTGAGACTTGTTAACACCTCTGTTGTGCTACCAATCATCTTCTTCTCTAAATCATGTGCAGAGAATGGAAGATTATAAGCTTTTCTTTTAAGAGTAATTATCTGACAAAAAAAAAAAAAAAATTAAAGCAGTGTAAATTCAATAAAAGAGTTGTTTCATAGCACTATAGCAACTTTGAGACTGTAGATTAAGAGTGTAGAAGTTCCACTTTGGTTTCGCCCCATTCCTGCCTTGCTTCAACCTCTAAATCCTCTCTTTTTAAACTCTCTTTTTAAATATATGCCACAAGTGCGAATGGGGTTCATTGAGAGAGAGAGACACAGAGGTAGAAAAGGGCAGAACAGAAACCTTGCTGTAGAGAAACAAAAATCTTCGTTGTGAACATAAAACAGCTTTTGTGGGTTGAAGTGTATGACCTAACTAGAGCAGGTGGTGTCACTGTGAATCTAATACTGAGAGGGGCAGTTAAGACCAACCTTATTAAGATAAGAAAGAATGAGAGACCTAAAGCCTCCAGGGAGCAGTGGTAAGACCAAACATTGTCAGCCGTTGAAAGCGCATTTCCTTGTGGATAAGTGCACTAGTAAGGCGTGCACATAGATATAACTCAGCACTGTTTCTCTCCCTGTCGTTGACAACGAAGAAAACCAGTGATTAGAGACCAAGCTAAAGCTGCTTCTTGTGAGGTTTCTCATTGGTCGATGGAGGGTAAAACACAGTACATGTATATGCATGACTTGGAAAATGAAGGGAAGGAGGTTTTCTTCTATTAATTACACTCAAAGTTACAATCTAGTAGAAAATGAAGCTCTAAATTATAGCTCATATCACAACTCTCTGGTGGATAAAAACTGAGTGCGAAAGAGAATAGCAAAAAATACCAACATGAAATGAGTTCTGTGTAAATCTCAAGTGGAAAAACACTTTAAAGTGCCTCAGTGGTGGCTTTGTGTGACTAATGCTTTTAAGTTGACAGCCATTTTAAAAACTGTCCTCGATGCCGCAGACAAGATGCTCGCACATCCGAGGATTGATAACAGCCTGCCAAATTCACTGCCAAGTAAGCAATTTTACTTGAGCGCTTTGGAGAGAACGGCGTGAAAGCGGCCGCGTCACGCACGAGAAAACACCACTTTCCACCACCTGATGCCGAGATCCGAAATGTCATATTGTCCCCCAAGCAAGCCTCCACTTTGAAATGTCTCCCTGCTGAACTCCGCTGTTGTGCGGCGACAGTGCACGTTTGGAACCAAAATAAAGATGGCAACTGCTCAGTTTGATGGATTACTTATTTCAAGCTAGATTTAAGTTTGTGAAAACGGATTTCTTTATACGTTGAGCTGAAATAAATTAAAACAGCTGCTGCCCAGTGGACAGAAATTCAATCTAAAAAGTTCGGGAATAATGATCTGCTGTAATTCCAGATGTACATATTTTATGTTTTATGCAAAGCTAATGATCTTTTTGCATTAATTCTTAAAGATTTGGCTTTAATTACGCACTTCAGTAAAGCTTTCATTTCTCACAATGCAGCCAGCTTGTTCATTTAATCAATACATTTTTAATGCCTTTAAAAAGTTATCAAACCCTTTGAGCTTCCACATTTTCTCCTATTACAGCCTGTGCAATGTAATGGACACCATAGACTTTTTGCTTGTAAAAACAAAAAATATAAGGAAAACGGTTGCATATATAAAAAAATGCCATCAAATTATGTGGTATAAATGTGACAAAATTTGGAGAAAGTCTAAACATTTATTTGCACTGTCTATCTGGATGGAAATTTCGCTTTTATATAAATAGTTTTGCATACAGGAAATAACTAAATAACAAATATCTCTTTTTTTTATGCCTAAGTAAACCGACTATCTCCAAAAACTGGCATTCCACAGTTTTGTGAAAACACAGATGATGGTGTCACGCCCACAAGTGGGCAGTACATGTTGCTGTTGCTTTCAGTCTCTCAGCTCTTAAAAAGCTGCTGAGGAAATCCAAGTAATCATTGAACCCACCGTAAATGTGTGTGGGTGTGGGCTGATTGTGTGTATACGGCCAGCGTAGTGATGTCTCGTATAGCACAGTGATGGGAGGGGAGAGACTGCAGTGGCATACAGCTGGCATTTTATGGCACCACAAAACTCCTCCTGGCAGCTTGTCTCCCTGTTTTTGCTGCCTCAGTCTGTCACTGTATCATCCCGTCTTCTCTCCCCTTCCTCTGCATTACAGCTTCCAGCGCTTCTTCCTCTCCTGTCCGTCCCACTTCTGCACACACCAGCTCATCCTTTCGCTCCAAAGCACTAACTGATGTCGTGTACCTCGGCCCATCTCTTTTACTTTCAGCGTTCTCTCCTTTCTCTGCCAACTGACTTTCCTAATTCGCTGCCCCTTTTGCCTCCGCCCTCCATGTGCCCCGTACATAATCTCCTTTCTACTGCAAGACGTCGATGGTTTTCAGCGACCTGGTGTGAATGCTTAATGACGACTCCCATGTCTTTTTACAAGCCTCCCCTCCTCTCAGCATCCCCAAGAGTCTTTTTCCTTTTTGCTTTCTTATACTTCTTCCTGCCACTTTCTTTCCAGCCTACCACTTTTACCTCTTCCCTTTTGCTTTATTTACTAGCCAGGAGCCACCCAGCTGTTTAACATGCTTAACAGCTGCCATTGGGACTCTAAAAGGATAGAGGGTTTTCTTTTCTTTTAGAAAATCCCTGCACCCCAAAAATGGACAAAGCATTTGTAACAAGATGTAATGTAAGCACATAAAAACATATTAAAATGAGAGTTAATATATTAGACAGTTTTTAAAATATTGAGATGACTGTGTGACTGCATGTGTGCAACCTGTCTTCTTTTGTGTCTGACAGGCTGTTTGTGTCTCCTGGCTATTGCCAAGATAGATTGGCCATTCAATTGTTTTGTGCTGAGGGAGAGTATTGCTCATCGTGCTCTCATGTTGCCAATATCTTTCCCTGATCATCCCGATATTGATCGAGGTTGTTGCAGAAATGGCTGGGTCATGTGTTTTCCTGGACCTCTGGTTTCTGATGACCAACCCTTTTTACCCAGACCACCAATAAAGCCTCAAAATGACTTTCTGATCAAGTTATTGATTCATTTTTGTGGCGAAATGTCCCAACGAGCATCATGTCACGACTCTGGAGGCCATCAGAAAGCCATCACCGTGCTTGTACAATTCAAAACTAGCATAATTGTTACAAACTTCATCTTAAATTTTTTTTTTAGCTTTTGCTTAATCTTGTTTATTAAAAACTCAATTTGTCAAGCAGGTCCTCCCTGCACCCAACCTCTGGAATTATTTTATTTATTTATTTATTTTTTGTTTTTCTTTGTTTCTTCCAGAACTTCTTTAACTAACCTCAGTAACATTATTTTCAATAATAATAATCATCATTATTATCATTGTCATAACAATAACAAATTAAACATTTTCTTTTACACTCTGATTAACTTTAAAAAAGTAAAATATACATTACAAATGACACACTTGCATTTATTTAACAAGAACAGTTCATACTTTCACTTCTGGGATTGTCAAAATGATTTGAAATGTTGCATTTCTATCCCCATTTTATATCAATACAGCTTAAAGTTTTTACATTGCAAAGTATAAAACTCTTCTGTAGTACTGCACAATGGGAGAACTTGTATCTTACAATTATATTTTACAAGCTTCAATAAAAACACTGCGGTAGGCTTAAAATATATCGGCTTGGCTGATCTGTGCTGTCTGTCAAATCCGTCCGGAACATTTTTAAGCCTTCAGTTGAAACGTTTTCATAGAGGGAAGATAGAAAAAAGAAACATTTGGACTCATTTTTATTCTTAACTGGAAGCTGCCATTCCCCTGGTCTCCTCACAGAGCCCTTGTGGATGCCAGGCCAGATTGCATGTGGGATTTTTTTCTAGTTTTCTTCATAATTGAAAGAGATATTGTTGATATACAACCTTGTCAAACTGCCACATGCCTGCCTGTTTGTGAATATGTTGTGTGAAACTATTACAGGGTTGACCTCTGAAGGAAATACCCATCAGTACTGGCGGGTAATAAACGCTTTTCATCTTTATCCAACTGGGATGTTTGCTGAGTCATATGTTCCTAATGACTGAGGATATTTACTGAGTTTGTGTGTATGTGTTTGAATGTATGTCTGTATTGAGTTTGTGTCCTCCTGCTTGTTTGCCATTTGTGTGAAGTCAATACTATTTGTGTTTTGTTTTTTTTTAATGATCTTTAGACTACATGGTCACAATGCAAAGCCATAATAGAGTTCTTAGAGAATTATTCGTAAATGTTGAAGAATTGTAACAGACCAGCACAAATTTGTACCTGTTTGTGAAGTGGAAAAGAGATGATGCATCAGGTGCTTTATACATACAAATGAAGTGAAGCTGCCCACTGAGTCAATATTTAGCATATCCTTTAATGACACTGCTTTAAACTCAGCCGCAGCCCTATTTCTGTCCCGTCTGATGTGTTTCCTGTGTGTTTTACACTCATGTTCTCTAACCAGCACATTTGTGATCTTTGTTTCCCAGTTTGGTGAACTCTAAAGGCAGTTTACTGCACTTGATTTTATTTTGAGACGTTTGAGCAAATAGGGTAAGCATAAATGCATTCCACACTTTTAAGGATGTTATGTCTGGATCATTTGTCGTATGTACATGCCACAGCTTGAATGTTTTCTCTGAATTATGCACACATTAAAAATAACATCTTTTTGGCATTACAGATATGAGTAAAAATACATGTGGCTGATAATCCTCTTAAAATAGACCCTTCTTTCTTCTTCCTCTCCTTAGTATAATTTCATTTTATCATATTGTTAAAATGACTTCTTGTGCTTCGTGCTCCTTATTTCGCTTTTCCTTTGCATCTTGCTGGGGTTTTTGTCCCCCCCCAACACCCACTCTTCAGTCGTAATATTTTCACAGTAATGATTCACCATTACCTGGACTTTCAGCTCATTGCTTTCTCTAGAAGTGATTTCAAATATATTTCAGGAAGCCCCCGCAGGAAATTGGTTAGTAAAAGGCTTTTTCCTCCCTCTCAGACATAAGCACTTGATTGTAGTTGTTTCTCATCTTCACGTCAAGATTTTCTGTCTTTTGCAGGCTTCAATAGCCAGTTTTATATAACTCCAGCAAATTGTATGCAGTGTGACTAATTCTGACTCAGTGCAGATGCTTATGTTGTCTTCAGTTTTGGCATCAGATGAGAAGCCAAACTCGTTACTTTTGCTCCTCTGCAGCTATATTGCACATGCATACACAGTCCAAAAGAGCAACTTCACAGTTTTTGGCTAAGGGGCAAATTCACAAACTTTGTTTGGCTTTGGCCTTTTTACTGATTTCAAGGTTTCCACTTTAGAATTTCCTTGCTTCGATTATTGCAGCAAACTCTGAGTTGTTTGTCTTGGCTTATGGAGGGAAAGCTCCCAAAAATATACTAAAACGTTTTGGGACCAAAGTAAAGATGACTTGTCTTCCATATTTTTCCTTCCGGAGGTAAACCTGTTTCCAGTTCAACTGGAAAACACTGGAACAAAAACAAAAAAAAACAACAATTGCTTGTCTAAAATAAGGTACATTTTCTGCATGAGAAAGGTAACTTAATTGAATAGTTTACTAGTATCACCTTCTCAAGTCCTTGGCATTGCACTGCAAACACAAAACAACATGAAATGTACCCTACTGAAGTTTTCTTTAGATGGAAATCAAGATTGTCTTGAATTTTGTGGATGTCTTTGACCAATCTGTTAGAATAAAATCTAGGTTTTGATGGTGTCTACTGTACACCACCATCTTAGTGTACCATCACTGTCTACCTGTGTAAGCGACAGTATTCCATCTATTGCATGAGGGAAATGCATCAGTTACCCTGCATATCTTCAGGCAAAACTAGATGGCCCTGTCTGGCATTTACAGTAGAACTTTCACTACCACCAGAATGAAACATTACACTGAACATGTTTTAGATTATATTGTTGGTAGCACTGTTGCCTTGCAGCAAGAAGGTCCTGGGTTCGATTCCCAGCCCGGTGTCTTTCTGCACAGAGTTTGCATGTTCTCCCTGTGCATGCGTGGGTTCTTTCTGGGTACTCCGGCTTCCTCCCACAGTCCAAAAACATGACTGTCAGGTTAATTGGTCTCTCTAAATTCTCCCTAGGTGTGTGTGTGTGTGTGTGTGTGTGTGTGTGTGTGCATGGTTGTTTGTCCTGTCTGTCTTTGTGTTGCCCTGTGAAAGACTGGCGACCTGTCCAGGGTGACCCTGCATCTTGCCCAGAACGTAGCTGGAGATCGGCACTAGCACCCCTCCTGACCCCAACAGGGAGAAGGCTATACTGAAAATGGATGGATGGATGAACGCGTGTCATTTCTGGTTCATCGATGGAAGTTTTGAGTTAGTCTTATCCTAGTTTTAGTTTTGTAAAATGTATCAGCTAAAATTTTAAATGGTATTGTGTCAATAGAGAGAACATATTTAGTAAAACTCCCACTAAAATTACCACATCTGCCGAAAAAAAAAAAAAAAACATACTGTTGTCCCCCATGTAATCAAATATTGTTGTTATTGTTTAACATTTCTATTTAAGCAAGATAAATAGTAGTGGTGTTTCATACAGTTAAAATCTAACAAACTAATCCTGCATTTAGCATGTTCAGTCTTAGGATATGAGGGCAATTGGCTCTGGAGAAGTGGCTTGAGAAAAAGGATGTTGACATAATTGCTTTAACTTATGGTGGATGGAGAGCATATTTCAAGGGGGTTTACCTGCTCCTAAATGGATGGAGAGAGTTGGACACAAAGTGGGTGAAAAGAGTTTGAGTTTAATGTGTATGAGTAAACTGTAATGAAGCAGCACAGTAGTCTAAACAATGACTAAAAAAAAAAGGGCGCTGTCACTGCACAGCTGAACCTTTGTTTTCCCCCAGTCGCCGGCCGTATTTTTCCACTCTTAGTTCCCTTCTGACAGCTTTAATCAACACAATAAGGCTTGCTGAGATTTCATTATGGCGCTTTCGCCACAAGGGGCTCCAAGGAAGGGATAGATGGATGGCTACTTTCAGAAGAGGGAAGAGATGGCGAGATCGGCCAGGGGGACGGACAAGCGCTGGAAGATGGAGGTAAGGAACAGAACAGGTGAACTCTATAGCAGGAAGGGAGTTTTTAAGAGCAAGCGAGGACAAGGAGTTGACAGAAACAGAGAAAAGATGAATATATCCAGCGAGTTGTATTAAAAAAAGGGAGCGGTCGATGTTTGGATTTTGACACCTCGGCAGAGAAAGATGAAATAATGGTGTTCTGTGGCCTGTTGATTGGCCCAGGCAGCATGGGGGGTCTGCATGAGAGCAGATCAGTCTTGCACTCGGTGGATGAGAGGGTCAAAGGTAGCCCAGCAAAAAGTTGATGCTTTTTAATGAAGAAGGAAGGGAAAATAAAACACCTTAACCAACAACAATGCCACCTAAACTTCTTCGGTTGTATTGAGGGAAAGGAAATTTCCTAAATTCAACTTTCATCAGTTAGTATTAAAATCATTGAATGATTTATGTTTGACATCGGAGCCACTCCAAAACCCTGGAGCAAAGCTCCAAAAAGAGCCACACGAAGAGCCAGAGAGGAAATGACTGTCCTCAGTCCCTCTGAACGTTTTTTACTTCTTCATCCTCCTCCATCCAAACTCTTCCTTTCAATCTTGTACTTGACATTTTTATTTTTTATTTTTATTCCAGCAGTTTCAGGTTCTGATAATCAGGACCACTGATGGTTCTGGAAATAAAACAAAACAATATTCTCCAGATGCTTTGGGCGCCTCAGACAAAACTGTAAATGGTGAAAAATGCGACGGTTTCATCCGTCGTATTTTTGGTGCTGCAAACAAACAGACCCGAGGTTTCTCCGTTGAACACCCTCCGTCTTATTTAAAAAACAAATTTACTTTAATCTGTGTTTATACTTCCGAGAGATTAAAAGTTCTGAGCAGTGGTATCCAAACTTTTTGTTTTGAAGGGTAGCTACTTGACTACCATAACAATTTTACTTTATTTTTTATTTTAGAATTAAAAGTCAAGAAACTAGGGGTAATAAAAGGCAAATATTTACCCTCTGGGTCTCAAAGGAGATTTCAATATCTCAGTGAAAACATGATAAAATATTATAAATAATCTGCAATAACCACCTGTCTTGTTGGAACATTTTTAATACTCTCAAACCACAGTCACGTTTGCAAATTCTTAATTGTTGATTAGTCTGTAAATGATTGCTGTGATTACTAATAAACAGTCCTCTATTACATGTAATTGGTCTGATTTCTTTGAAACAATATACAAATTCTGTGCTTCCTTTTTAATATAAAACAACACAATGGAAGATTATGTCCCCATCAGAGTAATTTTTCAAAGGATAATGAGACTAATCAATTTAAGGTTAAGGCCAGTTAAAATAACTTATATTAACTTTAAGTTCAGTCACAAAAGGCTCTCTCAGAATATAAGATACACTTTTACTGCAACTCTGTGCTCTTTATAGATGGTGTCTAGTTCAACATTAATGATTGGCAACAGATGTTGGCCTTCAAGCAATATTTGTACATATTTGTACAAGCATTGTTTTTCTCAATTTAAAAGGATGCATGTTAATGTCATTGCCATAATGCTTCCCTTTATAGCATTTTGTGATGTTGTTTTAATTAGCTGGACATTATGCTTAAAAGCATTTCATGCTTAATGATCAGAGCAGATGGCTCTGTTTGTCTACCTTTTCCATATACTCTGCCAAATGTAGACATTTGCTTTAAAGCATTTAAAGAAAAAAAAAGTAGCAAAGAAACCATAAGCGGTTAATAATCATTTACTGGTCTGCTGACGACTTCGCTAACCTAGACCTGAAATGACCGACTAACGCAGACTGTAACTTTGTTCTGTCTGTTGCCAGAAGTGTGTCATTAGATCTAAACATGCTGCAAAGACAAAAAGAGAAGTCTGATTATTTTTGGATATTTATTTTCCACTAAAAACAGTAGAGACAATGTTTTTATTGTTCAAATGAGGTCTTACTGCATGTCCATCCATCCATCCATCCATCCATCCATCTTCTTCCGCTTATCCGGGGTTGGGTCGCGGGGGTAGCATCTTAAGAAGGGAGGCCCAGACTTCCCTCTCCCCAGCCACTTCTTCCAGCTCCTCCGGGGGAATCCCAAGGTGTTCCCAGGCCAGCCAGGAGACATAGTCCCTCCAGCGTGTCCTGGGTCTTCCCCGGGGCCTCCTCCCGGTGGGACGTGCCCGAAACACCTCACCAGGGAGGCGTCCAGGAGGCATCCTGACCAGATGCCCGAGCCACCTCAACTGGCTCCTCTCAACGTGAAGGAGCAGTGGCTCTACTGAGTCCCTTCCGAATGACTGATTATTGCATGTGATGCTAAAATTGGCAACATGTCTTAAACATTTTTTGTGATTTAAAAATTAGCAGTTACTGTGACTTTTTTCTTGACTTTCACATATTTATCTATTTATTTTATTTCCCAGTTATTTCTGACATTCATTGGGGTCCAACTAGGAAGCAGGTTTATTTTATGAAATTATTTTGAAATACCAAAAAATAAGTAAATAAATTCTTTGCTTTTTTTTTTTTTCTAAACACAAAGAAGTACTGTAATTTACTTAGCATTAGAATTGTAACCTTTTAAAATTTAACCTTTTAAACATTTTTGGTATCCTTCCACAAGCTTCGCAATAGCTTATATTTATTATTTATTTGCCGAAAGGCTTCCGTTCATCATTTGTTCCTAAACAAGGAGTTTGTGACTGTTTTTTTTTTTTTTTTTTTTTTTTTAGATTTTAGATTTGACTTTGTTTCCACATGACGTCCTTTTTGTCACGATGTTTTAAATTTCATGAATTGCACCAGTCCTTCCTGCAGCTAAATCCACATTCAACATATTGTCACCACACCCACACTTCAGAGCTGGAATGAGCTCGGACTTTCAGGCTTTGATGTTTTGCTTTGGATGTAATATTTGATCTAATTACTAGGAACCCAACCCTGATCCTCCCCTGAATTACTTCTGGGGTACTGACTTCATTGTCAAAACACAGTTTTACATGTATGCATGGTAAATGATACTTAATAGGAACTTTTAACACAAAGTAAAACTACAAATCAAGTAATTTTTCAAACAAACCCAGTCATATAATATTACTCCCATTCACAGAAAATAAAGCAACACAGGACATAAAATATTAGGTTAGCCTTGGCAGACCTCTCTTCTCCGTGAACTGCCAGCACTATCTTGTCAGGGTTCAGTCAGTTCATTTTAACTTCTCTCTTTACTGAACCGTAAGGCCATCACTGACCATTTTATTCTTCAGCTAATACACCCAACTGGCAGATGCTGAAAGTGAAAAGTGTTTGTGTCAGTGTGATTCTGGCGGCTGTGTGTTTCCTGTCGTGTAAGGACCTGGGTGTTTATAGGACCCATTGGACAGAGGTTGTACTTGTGTGCGTTTGATTATTCAGCCGGGGTGTGTTTATGTCCTCTATCCCTGTTCGTCTGTGACACATGCACCTTATTAAGTACTTAGTAAATGCCAATGGACTCTGTCTCTCTAACCTTTCCCTGCATTTTGTTTCTGTCCTTTTCTATTTTGCCACAGCTTTGCTCTCCCGTGCAAGCACTTTATTCAAATGACATTTTATGAAGCACTCGGAGAAAAATTAATCAAATGCTAAGATATGTAGCAATAATATCCTTTTCTTTGCTTTGTTTACCTCTCTCACACATAGTATTGTATGTCGGCCAATATATTCAATTTTGGTCTCAGCTGGCCAAAGCATCTTCTGCCATGTTTGGTAAATCTTAAAATGACTGGTGGCAAACACTGAACAGGAATTCAACAGTGTGCTCCATTATCTTTTCAGAGCTTGAGATTAAAATAAACAACAACCAAGAGAATTATACCAGTGCTCAATAGTTAAATACATGGGTACCTAATGGTTTTTATGGGTATTACATGCAATTAGGTCTGGAATGAAATTGCAGTGTGTGAATATGACTTGACAAAGAGGCAACCTGGAGGCAAAATCCAAAGAAAAATAAAGCTCACAACAATGCCATAGGCACAAATTAAGGAGTTCTCAAAAATAATAAAACAAATGTATAAAAAGAAAAGAGAAGAAACAAAAGAAAAGGGAGCAAAGAATTTTATATACAAGCTGACATTACTAGAGAAAACTAAGAAGATTCAAGTGAAGAAAGAGCTGAGAGAGGTAGAAGATTCTCTGTGAGAAACTGATTGCTCTGGGGGTGAAATAATTAGGCATGAGGATGTGCACCACACTGCTTAAAGGAAAAAAGGAAAAAACTCATAAGGGAGCAACGGTACGCAATCCAGCATGTGGGAAGAAGCGATGACAGCAAAACTGAAAAATACTGAGAATATCTGGACAGATTCTCTCGTACCAAGTCTACTTTTCTATTTTTTGGTTAGTTAATGTTGCTATTCCAGTATCACAGTGCTTGTTTTTTTGACCATGTTATTTAAAAGAACTACAAACATTTGTAGATAATTTTGTTTAGCCCAATTAGCCATTGCTAATTGCATCCGATGCTCTTCACACCTTTGTGGCCTGTAATTTCCATAGAGAAGAGTTGAAATGGACAACAGCATGGTTCTCTACTTATTGTAAGTAGGAAGGGGAATTGTTGTACAGAGCAATGCATTCTATACTGTTCTTTAATATAAACATTTTGAACATTCTTTAATTGTAGAATGTTAAATGTAATTTAAAATTCATTGCAGTGGGGTTTGACATAAAGTGAAACGTCATAGTTTGAATTTAGGGAAAACACTACACGTTATCTCCCCTCTGACTTTTCTTGCTCTTTACAAAATGGTCTGAAGAGGTTAACAGTACAGCCACGAATGACTCTAATCCTCAGCACTAAAATCACTCTGTTGCAGGTTCCCTGCGATCCCCCCGCCCCCCATCACCCCTCCCAGTGAACCTCTCAGTCTACTAAAGTGAAGTCAAGTTCAGGTCAAGTCACTGAAATATCAAACACTTGTTGTCGAAAGAAAAACCTCTGCAGGTTTCTGTAAAATGTCACTTTGACACCAAAATACCCTTTTATCCACACAATGAAAATAAAGGCTCTTGCCTCCCAAATGCATTTTACTCTTATTATAACAGAGTGTGCATTAATTAATAAAGAATATTTTATTTTTAAGATGCGGTGATGAAGTAAAATCTATGACCTAAGATGGTGCGCTAAATATTAGTTATTTTGAACAGCACTGGCTTGTGTTTTCAATATTCCAACTGCATTACTTAAAGCTTTTTGTTTAATTTTCAGCTTAAGGAAGCTTAAAGTACATATGCCTTAATTTAATCAAAGAACAATAGAAAACTTGTCCAAGTTGCTGAGATTTGATATTTAAGGGAGCCAGCTGTGCAAAGTTTCTATTAGAGGCAGAGAGCAAGTTTACTTGCACAACAATTGTATTGTCTTTTGTCTAATCAATCTGACTCAGTTCTCCAATGAGATTTAATATCGACTTAATAGCGATGTTAAGACCGCCGTCTGCTGCACATCAGGCACCAACTGATGAAATTAAGGAAGTAGGTATCCCATTTAACATCAGTTGTCTCAAGAAAATCAGCCTTAAATTCACGGGGATACTCACTAAATGTTTTGGAGCTCTTGAAGTAAAAACTCAAGGGTCTGGTCCAGTGAAAGGTCTATGCCGCCGGATCCGTCAATCCATAGTCTGCTGCTTATCCAAGATTGGCTTTAACAGGTCTAGGAGTCAAACCCAGACATGCTTCATCTCAGCGATAATCCCCAGCTTACTTTTGAGGATCCCAAGGCATTCCCTGATCTGAAGATATAAATAGAATCTCAACTAGTCCTGACTTTGTTTCAGTCCATTTCCCTAGAAATCCTCTAAAGAGAGGCACCAAGGAGATGTGCTCAAATGATGGCGTTCCTTCCTTCAACTCTCTGGCAAAGTTCAGCCATCTACAGAGGATGCTCATTTTCACGGCTTTTACTAATAATCTTGGTGTTCTGGTTCAGGATCCATAAGTGAGAATTGTAATGTTGAGGGATTGGTATGAGCTATGACATTACATTTAGTCTAACTACTTCCTCCACCATGACTGAATTGGAAAATGCCTGTATTACTATAAACAAAGTCTTAAAAATGAAAGATGGCTTCATCTAATTCAAATTGAGGACCAACAAAATCATGTTAAAAAGACTTTTATTTGACAAAAGTCCCTCCTTAATCATGGTAACTATAACACTTTTCTTGAAAATTAGCTTTGAGTTTACAAAAAATATTTTTTTAAAAATTACTTTTTAAGTTTAGTATGATTTAACATGAAGAGTTTAGATGAGGAATGATTTTTACACTGGTCCTTTGTGATCATGAGTTTAAAACTGAATAACCACATAAAAATTAAATAATTTCTTTAAAGTTGGTTTTCTGGACAGGTTCTTTTCAATTCAGAAACCAGCCAACAGTTAAATTAGATTCATAATAAAATATATTGCCTCCATAACTGCAGGCAAATTTGTAAGCATCACACAATGGCCTTTCCCAGCATTAAATGGAAAAAAGCCCCTGTTGAATGAAAGAAACACACTTAGAGGCATGCGCATAGATAATCCCAGGCATATGCACCGCTTATAATGTATTCGAGTAGAGCAAAGCTCATTCTTCTTCTTGCCTTTCAGGCGTCTTGTTTCCCACGCAGATGCTATCAGCGGCAATAAGCCCGTGTGGCCACTGCTATTCAAAAAGCCATAATGCCATCTATATATTGTGTGCCATGGTGGATTCTAAAGGAAACAAATTAGCGGCTGAAGTTTTTATGGCTTGGCTTGTTTGGGTGGCTGCACTTTTTTGTGCCAAGTTGACTCACAGATGAATAGCCGCCGGAAGTAAGAGTTTTGTATTTAATTGTCACTTATAAATAGATTGATTTAAATTCTACTGCACAACTTTAGGGGGAAAACCCCCCCCCCCAACATTTTCCTCTTATTGAACATCTTGATGATTTGACAGAGATAAAGATTTATAAACTACATTTTCCTGCGTTCTAAAGCCCAGTTGTTGTGAGCTTGGTTTCTTTTAGGGTTTGTATCTTGAATAACTAATTGGAGGGATTCCTGCTGCTGAATTTGATTGAAAAAATCTGTCACTGCTTATCTCTTTGTAGAAACTATTAGACTCAATTTTGCCCATGAAATAATTTACCTAATAGAAATGTTTTACCTAATGAGGTGTTCATGCTTCATTAGGAGCTGCATAAAGTATATGTGAAACAAAAGCAGCAGCTTGTGTTTCTTTTAAGCAGACTGCTTGTTATTTGTTTACATCTGAAGCTGTACAAAAAACGTTCTGATATTTAAGTTAGATTTCATGCCTAACGTGGGATTAAGACACTGCTAAATTTTATATGAAACAGAAAACTATTTTTTGAACCTTAAGTACGTTTTCCTTCTAATTGCCCTAAATCTTCAAGTAATTTTAAGATGCACAAGTTGTCTTTTGGGGGGGAAAAACGCCCCCCTGCTTTATAAATGAATCATCAAAAACACAATTTTTGCTGCTAAATTGCCCCATCTTCTAAACACGTAGGAGTGCAACAGGAAATCGATGTAAAATGTGCAGAGCATCGTCCTGTGTTTACTGATTTGGAAGTACAAATTAATTTGTGAGCAAACGTTTATTTTAATGCACAGCTACGCCTGACAAACCTTAATTAACACTCTACCACTTTGTCTATTGCGATAGACAAAACAATGTAACCTTGCATATCAGTTCAGTTTCTAGCAAACCAATTCTACATGTATCAAAGTTTTGGTTCTTAAGTCAACATGTCTCAATATCTTTTGAGATGTTTGACAAGTGAATACTTTTCTGTTGAGCTAAATTTATCACATTGAATACATGTTCCTGGATTTGATACAACCCAGGAATCATGCAGTCTAACTGCAAATCCCTGCAACTTTTCCGCGACAGTCCTTTCTCCAACACACCTGAATCAATGAATGGTCAATGACCAGACCTTTGCTTTTCTGACATATTTAGCCATTTAGACAACATTTAGCCATAAACAGCAAAAAACTGTCTTAAATTGAGATGACATGATGCGTTCCTCCCAACTTGAATACCCATCCCTCTGTTTCTAAGTGTAGAGGGCAGCAAATGGGGGGGGAAAAAAACACAAAAATTAAATATTATTTATTTAAGTACTTTACATGTAAGTGTTGCAAACAGAAATAGCAAAAAAATAAGAAAAAAAAAGTTTCTTATTACACTAATTTTCTCAGTTTTAAATTTCTTTATAATGTAAAAAAAAGACAGATAATTATGTAAATGAAGCAGCTGTTTTGCAAATTTAATTCTAGCATTAGGATAAGGAATTATAGAGAAGCAAACTGCATTAACCAATAATCAGCCACCTATTCTGGATTTTATCTGAAGAGTAAATGATAGAAAGTGGACCAAGACATTCACACAAATTAATTGAATTAATACTTTTACAGTGTAAGGAACCCACAACCTCACAGTACGTATTTATTTTAAGAATTTGGATTTTAAACTTTCGTACACTTGCATTTGTTTACAGACAAGATTTAGAGGCAGAAACATGTTTTTTTGGGGGGTTTTTTTGCCTACTTCATTTTACAAAAAAAATGCTGATTGTGCAAGCGTATGTGACTTAATTACAATAAATTTTACTTTAGCCTATTAGTGGCAGAAGCACTTTGGAAATAAAAACATTAAATTCATGGCATCTTAATCTAATTAAATCTTTTTTCATCTTAAGTTGCTTTGTTTTAGCTGGAAATGTTGGGATTTTGCTTGTAACTACCTAATTTATTATGGGCATGGATATTTATTATGGATATTATGCCACTATCTAAGGAGAAAATCTAGAGTTTTGTATTCTCCCTTCATCATGTTTATGCAGCCTGTCACCACTGAAGCTTTTTTTGAGAAATTCCTTGTGGCATTTCTGTAATTCATTTAACATTTAGCTTTCAAACAAATGAGGAAATTATCTAACTTACAATTTCAATTTAAGATATTTAAATGACTTATACTACATGAAACTTTGACACTTTAATCAAGGATATAAATTGTACATTTGTGCGACACGACTACAATAGTCTCATGACAGCCAATGTCAAAGCAGAGCACATGTGGCATTGGGCAATGCAACGTTGGATCTGATTGTTCTTCAGACATGTGTTATACGTTTTATTGAATCATAGAGACTTAGTCACACTTGAGTGATCAAATACAGTGATAAATGCGAACTGACTTCTGTGAATCAGAGAGACATATGAGGAGGCACTCTGTATATGCTGGGTGAACAGATCTGAGAACCAAAAGCCTGGGTTTCAAATCACAAACACTCTGTATTGTTGAAGGCGATGAGGATATTAACTGCAACTTACTGAATGTTGAAATCAACTTGCAGTATTGCCAGTGTTGTGCCATTAGACAGAAGGGATGAAGTGCGGCCATGTTTTCATGGCTGCATTAGTCCAACTCTTTGTTTTTCTTGCTTCACTCAAGTAATAATGATTTAGTGAGTTCAAGGCCTGCTAAACACATTCAATTGTAGAGAGAAGTTTAAGCTTTTCACATAACTATTCGACTGACAATGTTGAAATGAGAAAAGCAGTTAAGTCAAAGTTGCTTTCTATGACAAAGTCTGTCACAGTAATGACAAATGTTTTTCTCTCAAGTTTCCTATTTATGTGAAAGACAAATGTTTTCAGCAAGCATTTATTGATTTGAAATGTTTAGGTCTGAGGTGTCGTTATTTGTGTCATGAAGTGAATAAAAATGGCAAAAATATTAAGAGGGGAAGGAAAGGCACTTGATCTAGCTTCATTAACATTTTCCGCTACTTAAATCGCAAAACTTATTGGCACTTAAACTGTCATCAGAAGAAAAACTGGAAGCAGGAGACCGAAAGGCCTGACATGGGTGAGAAAAACAGCTCGGATCACAGCAACAAGCGTCAACAAAGGAGGCCAAACGGTTCCTCAGTGTTGGAGCCAGAACCACCCCCAAAGACTGGGCAAAGCACCACATTTGCGATTTCATTTTTTCTTTTTTTCCTAGTCAAGAACCTAATAGAAGTGATTGAGATTATTGATGTGTACATTGTATACATCCTGGCTGCTATTTTCTCTGTACTTAAAATATTCATGCCCCTTGAACTTATTCAGTTGATTTGCTTAATTAAAACGAACATCTTTAATATATATATATATATTTTATGATTTTATGGTAAAATATTAAAACAAAGCTGTGAAGTAGAAGGAAATCTAGAAAATTTCTGATGAAATTTAAATGGGGTCTGCCAAAGTGTGCCAGTCGTTTGGAACCCAGTGTTTTGATGCTAATTTTTAGCATCAATGCTAAAGTAAGCTACAGTGTACTCAAGAGTATAATAGTGTATGAGCTTAAATTAGCCAAAATGCTAATGTTAGCCTAATTGCTGCCAGTGGCATGTGGGATATCACTGGCATGTTGTCTTACATTGACTTCCTCCATTCAGTGTGCTAAACATGGCTCTTTTGAAATACTACTTATCTTGTACTATTTAACTTGTGCAGTTGGTAAATTTTGCAGAAAAGTGAAAGTTTTTTTTTAATTTTTGTTGTCATATATGATATATTATAAAACGGACATTCAACACAAACATAAAAATCAGATTTATACTTCGTGGCAGTTCGTTACCAGAAGAAAACACAAAATTAATAGCAAGTAATATTATTGTTTATAAAACATAAACTGTTTTAAAATAGTGCTTATCTGCTTAGTCACAATAAATTAACAGTTTGTAAATTTTTGGAAGGCATTTCAATGCACTGCAATTTCCATAAATACAAATCTAAAAGGTGACTTTGATTCTGAATTACCTTTATTCATTCTAACACACAGATATTGCACTATGGCTCTGTATGCTATGTTTTTAGCAGCTTTTAATTGGATTTCTCCCAGGATTGTCCTGTATTTATGACTGTATCCTTTTCCATCAAACATTTTTCCATTAGACCTGGTGTTCTGTATGCAGGCCAAAAATTAATGGAGTTTGAAACGATAGACAGACGGCAGAACTAACACGTAAGCACTGAGTTGAAGCCAAGACACTTTCTGTGGAAACTGTCTTTATTTTTCACTGAACAAATTTCTGGAAAAATATGCAGTCAACAAATTAGCATTATGTTTAATCAGCTGTCTGATGAAGAAAAAAAATCACAACCATTTGACGTAGAACTTTTTATTTTTAAGACAAACCTCAGAAAAAGTAGTTAAACCATTTCTAAAACTATTCAAGAACCTGAAATCAACATGTTCTTTATTCTTGTATTAATAAGACAAACCGTGAAAACTTTCGAAAGCTGCTGTGCTTACAAGGACTATCCAAAAGAAATTCACATGGTTCTACAAATCACCGACGTCTCACCCACAACAAATGGAGTTACAGTGTGTGAGGCATTTGTTTCAGAAATACAAACTACTTGTGTTGTATTTTTCTCCAGTAACAACCAAATTAGTGGACCAAACCAACACATCAACTGGCCACACTTTCATATAAATTTTGTGCCTTTGTTCGATCGGTCTTTCATCGTAAAATTAGTCCGCAATGGAGAAGAAAAGACTTGTGTTTTTGCTCTTTATTTGAATCTGTGTGAGTTTGTGCCTCTTTGTTGAAATGCTTGATCCCCAGATAAGGCCTGGGCTTGTAAACAGCAGGGCCTTCTATTTGGGGAGGAGCGAACATCAGCAGGAATCTGATTCTGTTTTGTTGTGAGCTTTTTTTTTTCTTCTGCTGCAGAGAAGCTAACACATATTTACTCACATGAGCACACACTGAACAGCATGCACACAGACACACAACCCCAGTATGAGGGCACTGCTGTAATTGGAAGTCTGATTACTCTAGAATAGTCCGTGTAGGAGGGAAAGAGATGGTTGCCACGGGAAAAAAAAAAAAAAAAAGTTATTATTTGAGCCAAAGGATGGAAAATGTTGCATCAGTGAAGTTGAAGGAAGAGACTGATACTCGGAAATGGAGTGTACCCAACACAGGAGTAGGCATGTTCCCACATTGTGATCTCTGTGCTCAACGATGACCTTGCGCTTTTTATCTGCGGTCTGACATCCAATCATCCTTTGCTTATCTGTCTCCTACCTTCCCTTATACATCTTTTCATCCCTTTCCATTTCCTCCTCCCCATCTTCTGATTCATCTCCGTTTTCCCTTATCGGTCCATCTGTCCTGGTTCTCATCTCCCAGTTCTGCGTTCTTGTCCCTTGCCATATTTTAGCTCGCGCATGTCTCGCTCATTCCTCCTCTCGCCCAGCAGGAAGCCAGTTGGGATTGATCTGATTGATTGGATGTACTGGCGATATGTGACAGGTGCCAGGAGGTCAGATGAGTCAGTGCAGACAGACTTGTTTCCTGCCGGACGAAACACAGCCCCTAGTTTGATCGTCAAGTGTCAGAGCAGCACCGATAGTAAGCAGTTTGCAAAAGAAACAAAAAGAAAAATGTCTGTTTAGAAGTTTCTGTGCCCACATAGATGTGTCTCTGTTCATAAACAGCAAAACAAACCCCTCTTGAAACAAAATATTAGTTTTAGCCTTAAGCACATCTGCAGTGTAGGACCAGCATTCCCCGATCATGTGGTTCTTTATATTTTTCTTGCATTCAAAAACCATTTTGTAATTTGTGGGATTTTATGTGCTAGACCAACACATAGAATTGGATCATTTTAAATTGGAAGCAAAAGGAACCATGATTTCTTTCAGTCCAAATAAAAAACCCAAAACATTTAAGCAGGCACCTCAATAGAATAATCTGTTTGTAATTTCATCTTGCCATAAACACAGCTTTTCGGCTGGTGGGAGGATCATGCTGTGGGGATGTTTTTCTCTGTCAAAGACGGTAGCTGGTCATAGTTGATGGGAAGATGAAAGGAGCTAAATTAAGGACAATTCTATGTAAAACACTGTTTGACTGAGGCTGCACAATGTTGAGAAAAACACACTTGCGGTTGTGCTAATATTTTTAAATATTGCTTTGATCAGTTGTGACGAATCCACATTTAATTTCCCCCTCTGTTTCTTGTGTGACACGATAAAGCTCCCAACATGTCCACTAGAATATTATTTTTACACACAAAAATATTTTTTTTTCTTTTTTTTTTTTTTTAAGTATTTTGATAACATATTGCACATCCCTGTGAGGCTTTAAGACTTTGGGGAGAGTTATGTGTTCCAATCCTAAACTGTTATATGTTAACAATCCTAAACAGAATTACAATGAAATGGTTGAGATTAAAGCTAATTTATACGTTAGACTGTCCTGTTGAGAGCATAGATTCAAAATCCAGTGATGTATCACTATAGTGTTGACAGTTATAGTCTTGGGTAATAAAACTATTAAGACACACTGTTGAATCTAAGCATGAGCTGTTTTGCTGAAAACAGTAAGCATAAATTTTGATCTGTAGACATGCAAAGCAGGAATACTCACTCCAGTTGCAATAAGTGTTTTTGTTCTGAGTGACAGATGTTTATTTATTTATCTCAATTCCTCTTCTGTCCACTCCGCAACTATGCACTACTTTGTCTTGGTCTAAGATTTGTGGATGTATTAAGACCAAATATACAAATGTTGAAGGGTGATAAAAACCTTTTTTGAAGTCAGTAGATTTAATCCACTGAAATTAAACACATGCCTATGTTTTGCAAGATATTACAGATGTAAGTACTACAGAGATCTTTTGTGATTTCACTTTCCTTCTCTCTCCATATCATTTGTTCACTTTGTAGCTACTACAAAAGGTAAAGAAAGAAAAAGAAATACTGCAGAGATGTTGCTGTATTCTGGAGTTTCTATAGCGGTAATCTCAACCATCCATGTGTGCACTTCCTATTTTTGGAGATATTTTAAAATGTAGAGAAACGCCCATTCAGAAAGGTTCTATTTCAGTTTGCACATCTGACACATGCACAGCACTTCTTGCAGTACTTGTCTTTGTCCAAAGTGCTGACTTCAGCTAGACTGCCAGACTCCTGTGGAGAGAACAGACCTGCCGCTCCCCCATGCACACGCATACACACACGCACACACTCTTTCTGTAAGGTGGGAGGCAAAGTCAGAAGTTAAAATTCTGTTTTTACATATCACTGTGGTCTAAAAAAAAATCTGCACATTGTTCTTTATTTACAGATCGAAGATGGAGAAAACACTTTTTTACGTCATATTTTATAGTAGTAGCTTACATGTCATAAAGCAATATAAATGTCAACATCTATACTCCCAGTGAGAAAGACCCTCCATTATGATGCAGACCTGAGCAAATAAAGATCTTAAGATAGCTTTTCAAGATTTAATATGGACAGTAAATATGTTGGTAATTTGTTATGTAACAAAATAAATGTGCTTCTATTAGTTTTATAATGGGTAGTCGCAATTTAACCAAGAGGACAAGCATGGCGGAGAAGGCCCTTTTAATGCGAATAAACTCGCCTGAGAGGTTGAGCTGAAGAAGTTGGTCTCATGTTTGGTCAATATTGAGAAATGGTCTTTATTCTGTTCCTAAAGAAGTCCAGTTTTGTTGGGTTATCTATTGAGTATTTCATTTTTAAATATTTATAGGCAACAAAAAGCTATTTTTTGTATAAACACATGTTTGTAATGGTTTGGAAATAGCAGTTACTACATTGTCATGTTACCAGTTTAAATTTTTTTTTTTAAATCACAAAAAAGTAAACAATTCAAGTTTGACCAAAGAGCAGCCTGCCATATTTCTGAAAATGGCATCTTAATAAAATAATTTCTAACAGGAAAGTGGAGTGTGACTGTAATTTAACTGGGGTAAACCTTAAAAAGCGGATCAAAAACATGATAGCTTTGACAAACCATCATCTACACACAGTCTCAGCAAATAATCCTATTGCAGCATCAACCACTCACATTTTACGTGATTGGGCTTGTAGCTCACACTATAATCTTCTTCATTTTTGTGTCCTAAATCAAGAAATATTGAGACAAAAGTAAAAAAAAAATAGTGAGCGCCAGGGAGAACCTAGGAACATCACACTCTGCTACGAGTGCATCACAAAATCTTCACCCAAGGGACAAATAGTGATAGAGAAATCTCCTGCTTGAATTTGAGTGAATAAGCACAGATTTATGAATATTTAACAAGTGAAGAGTAGGAAGAAATGCTGTCTGAGAGTTGTTGCAAGCAAACCAGCATCCTACCAAGATATTTAAATACACTATGTGGCAATCTAACCTGCCTATACTTCACAGAAATGGGACATTTCTGCTTATGGCAAAAACTGGAATTCTGCTGGCACCCATTACTTTTTGCTCTTTTTCTGACCAGCATTGTTACTTTGACGCACAAGGCTGTGTACCAACACTACTTTTTTCCCCACTCTTAGAAGAAGCTACTTTAAATGAACAATCCATGCAATGATTGTTGACAGTATCTCCTCCTGCCGCTCCACAACTCAGATGTCCCGCTGCACAGATTTGTGACCCTTTCTTAATATTAATAATTATTATGCCGTCTAGTTGCACAGCTTTACGGACACGTTCAATCGTGGCTGTTTTCATGTTCATTGCGCTGTTCAGATTAGTCTCGATGTTTATAGTTTTCTGGAGCTCAACCAGAGCTCGAGGTCAGTCACAGGTAATATATTAACGTGACATTAACAAAGACCCAGCGGGACGGATCATCCAAACTAACTGGTTGTCAGACAAATTCTGGGGTTTATGTCTGCTTATTTAAACAAAATGTGTGTCTCCCTCCATTTTTTTGTTTTTGCATTTCTGTCGCTGCTGACACTGTCGCACAGAAACGGCGGTCACTCCCCAAGACGTGCAGAGGAAATAAAATTCAATTACAAGAGAAAATAGTAACACAAAGTGGTTTTGATAAGTAACTAGTCTGACTACTGCACTTGAAATAGAAATACGTTAATTATCATTACTGAAAAAAGTGGTTCAAAGTCGGTAATTGTTCCTGACATCACTGGTTATCAGTCAATCATTTGTATAGCACTTTTCGGCAACAAGGTGCTTTACATCATAAAAACACAAAACTACAAATTCTTAGATTACACAGTCAACAATTGAAATGTTTTGTCTAAAGGCATTATTACACATCAGAATATTCGTCAATATTTCAAAGCAATTCTAAACAGGTGCGTTTTAAGTTTGAACTTAAAGGAACTCGGTGTCTCAGCTACTTTGCAATTTTCAGGAAGTTTGTTCTAGATTTGTGGTGCATAGAAGCTGAATGCTGCTGTTATCAAACTTGTACATGTTTGAAACCACAGCTCTCCTTTGTGACCTGGGTGTTACAACTCCTCTTGTAACTGCTACAGTTAAATTCAACTATATTTTAAACCTAAAAGCTCCATATGTGGAACAGATTAAAAAATACAGGGAATTTAGAGAAGACAATAATACAAAAACATTGCAGAGTGAAGGAGAAATCTAATTGCTGTATCTTTTTTAAAATATTTTTGTCATATTGAATTAGATGTATGATGGAATTGGAATAAGAACCAGGTTTCTACAGTATGTAGGTGTTTTAAACTAGTTTAAACTAGGACTGAGCATCACCTGAAGCAATTATCTTCAACGTGTGAACCAATACAGATATGCGATATCCGCCATCAGACATAATCTAGTGCTTCTGTTTCTACTTGAAATCCACTTCTTGCGCATGTTTCCTGCACTGCTGCGTTTTCATGGCTTTAGCTCGCGTTACCCTTCCTGCAAACCAACACCATTGCTGTTCTTTTTCTTATGCACCTCTGTGTGTCTTATCAGCAAATTATAAGCGCTTCCAGGCTGAACGCCATTATTCGCTGAAATAATGGCGTTCAGCGTTCCAGTCCCCAGGCTCGCTTCGGGACTGTGCAACAATTTTTTAAAGGGTGCAGGTTAGAGCTGTCCTAAATTTTCAAGCTAAATTTGACACTCCAAGACGTGCATCCTTTAAGGCATATTTTAATGGGAGGATGTAAATTTTCTTGGGACAGCTGTTTTGTGGGTGTTGTGAATGATTCATTAGCTTGCCCACAGTGAAGCTTTGCTTCAGAGTAGGTCATGAAAAAAAACAACAAAAAAAACCTGAACATTAATCACATCTTTTAATCTAAAATACAGGCTAAAAGCCAGTATATTTAGTTGAGTTCAGTCAATTGCATACATAGTCCAATGCTTACTGGTGAACACGGAGCTCACACAAGCATGTGTTAGAGGCCAACACATGAACACACACGAGCTTAAGTCGGCGACTTCAAAGGGCCCGTGCTGCTGTGCCGCGAGCCGTGAACAAAGCATGGAGAAGCAGAGGGCGACTTTAATTTTAAAGCATGCGCTAATGAGGTTTGGGGAGAAAGTGAGTGTCGCGATATTTGGGGTTCCATGAAAATTGTCTAAGTAACAAATCACTGGCAGGTATTCACGAGAGGGTGAATGCAGTGGAAGATTTTTATCTGAGGAACACTCGCTATGCCGGAGGGAGAAATTAATTTCCCACCGTGTGGATTTGTCGGGCACATAAACCCTCATGTATAGTCCAACGACACCGAATATTGTGCTAAGATTAATAATTGACATTGAGTGCAAGTCTCTTAGTAGCAGAGACACACTTGGCTTACTCAGAGGGAGACAATGCTGCATTGTGAAAGGAGGAATCATTAAAGGCAGAGACTCTGAATTCAACTTGCTTTTGTACTTGGAGTTACAAGGTCTTATTTCACGCTGTAGCAAACATAAAAATGCAAAAAAAAAAAAAAGAATTAAAAAAAGTACTTGTTCCGTCGGCATAAAAACATGTAGATTTAACAATACCATTATTTCCCATCTCACTCAGCAGGGGGCCACATTAGCATCTCTGTGTGCTTGAGCACAAATGCCAGCATAAATGCATTATAAAATATGTGGATGTACCGGTGAGGATGTGTGGTACTTATGCAGCTTTTATTAGAGGTTCTTCACAGATGATGAAAAGTTCTATTGGTACAAGTGGCCAACAGGGGTGAGAAATCTGCTTTAAAATGCAGCAGTTGCAGCTAAAAAAACATGCACGCAAAAATAGTTGAGAAGCAGACGATAAAATGTAATAAATCCACATACAAAACACCAGCAGTCACCTGCACATAGCAACAGAGCAACGGTGTACCCCATGAAAAAATCTGTAAGGCTTTGTTAATGAAAGTGAGTGCATGAAGCCAATGGAACGTCATCAACCCACTCCCTTGCCATCAGAGGCGCATTAATGTGCTGACAGAGTTGCAAAAAATCTAGCATATCTGAAGACGAATAAATGGTCATGGACTATCTTGCTGTTGCAAATACATCTTTATTTTTTTCCAATTCACAAAGTTGTCGACACAAGCGGCTCCGGTAAAAATCAAACCACAGAGAATGATGTTTAATAGGGTGATTAGGATCTTAGACAGAAAGCCTGTCAGGTTGATATGATGTCTTAAGAAATTAAATAATATGAATTTTGACAAACTGTGAAGCCTAATAGTCAAAATGTTTTTATAAAAACTATATCTGCTAACTCCATGTCTTTCTGAAACTTTAAGCAAGCCGCACAGTCTTGGACAACTCTGGTAATTATTATTGTTTCATTTATTTGTCTGATCAAATGTGGTTCTGACTGTAACACTCTGTAGTCTCGAAGTACATCTATAAGCTATGAATCAGTATGCTTTGCTGAAAACAGCTTTCAAAGGCTCCAACTGAGCTTTTGAAAGCTCAGAAAATGATTCTTGTTGGATACTTTTGTACTGAGAAACCGTTTTATAGGCCATCAGTTGGTATTTAACCAGCTGATGATAACCTGCACTGTCCGGAGGGAGGACTGGCTTCTAAAATATGAACAGATCATTTGTGGAGTACATTGGTTAGATTTTTTTTTTGGAGGTGTGGATTATTTTGGGTTTTTAGCAACCACTGATGTGGACATCGTAACAACACCCTCATGAGATATCCAAGGAACAATGTGTTCAATACCTACCTTACCCACTATAGCTTGCCTTAAACGTTCAAGCATCTGCTGCTAACTTCCAGATCTAAGACACCATTGGACGTCCTCTGATATTCGTTGCCATCCTGCGACTGATAGGAAATAACACATAGAAACTTGGTCAGAATGTTCCAAATAGTCTGATCATGATCTAGAGTTGAGTAGTCACTTCTTTATTAGCATTCCTCAAAGACCACAGGGATTTCTAAGAAACTTGATAAACTGAAAGTGAGAATAAAATAGCATGCTTGAGGAGGGAACATAAACCCTTCCTGCGCTGTTTTTTTCCCCCCATTGTGTTTGTCTCCGTTGAGTTAGAGATGAAATGTTGCCGAGAGAAGAGTGCGTGGGAGGAAGGCAGATTAATTAAACGCTGAGACAGCAGAGATTCACGTCCTCCAAGAGAGAGAATTCAATCTGAAAGCAGAATGCCTTTAATTGCTAACTACAAGCCTTTCATTTGGAGAGGTGTTGAACACACTTAACATGTTTATCTTTACAACTTGTAAAGATGAGCCTTATTTTGGGCAGAAGCGGAATCATTGGAGCACTTGAACGATTATGACACTATACTGTGGGCAGTCATTACATATGATTGATGCTTTTATGTTGCAGGAGCTTCATAAAAGCTTTGGGCCCACCTCCACTAGAGCACCACTTTCCTCCTATTTAAATTGTCCTTGATTGGGATTGTATTTTTGAATTAAGGATTTGTTTAGAACTCTGTTGAAGGCACTGGATTAAATTGGGCCTTTATCTATTGGAATGAAGAGGAATAAACACAAATCCACACCACATTTTTAAAATTTTTTATTTGTGATTAATTTTTAAAACTGTGATATTTCCCTTCTTCTTCACAATGGTGCAACTTTGTATCCCATTCGGCGTATTGCCTTTGGTTTATTTCATATTCTACATTCCACCACATGGACCAAATGTTGATGTTGCAATTATAAGTAACAGTAGAAAAAAAAAAAAGTCTCGATATTACTCTCTGATCTATTTAGAAACATTTAGCATGTGCTTTAAAATGTTTCTAGCTTAGAAACAAGCAGCAGGAATCATTAAATTGGCTTAAAACGATGAGTCTGTTAACATAGCTTATGAGGTGATGTAGGTTCTTGTTTTTTCTTAGTATTTGTAGAACTGGTGCATTTTTGAAAAAGTAATTTGTGAAGTCTGGGAAAACAAGGCGAACTCAACCAGTCGCAGCCTTCTTGTACCTTACGCCGACCCCTTCATGCAGGCTACATGAGTCTGGCAGTTCATTCCCTTCGTGTCAAATGAATGTAGAATTTTTATTCAGCCCTTTAAACATAAGTGCATTGCGAATGGGGATTTTTTTGGCGAAGCTGATTTATCCTGCAAACCAATAACGGCTTTATCTGAAGTAAATGAAGAGGAATTTTGAATAAGCTCACATTAGTTTGCCCAGCATGTGATGTTATGCCATCAAATGATAATAAATGATTCAATTTGTGCACAATCAGCCACAGCATGAGCCTTCATTTATTGAAAAGACAACTACTGCTTTAGGTTAAAACTAAAAATCGATTCAGCCGGTGTCTCTAATTGATTGCTCTAAATATGACTGATTGATATTTAATCCAATGACAGCATGCTGGCTGACAAATTGTGTTTACTGCTCGCGTTATTGGAATATCTCATGCCTTCGGCCAACGTTCTTCTATGGGAAAGAGTTAGGCTTGGCGATTAAGCTCTGTACACAAGCTTAAACCAATGCTGTGCTAAAATGTATCATGGAAAATTAAATGCATACATCTATTTTTGATTGGTAGCAACTTTTTACCACCCATAATCATCCTTAAAAAATTACTGATTCTTGTTCTAATACTTTTAATTTATCTTTTAATTTTGAACCAATCCTGTGATGCTTCAGTATCTTTAATGAGTAACTGATGTTCAATTGTAAGAAGCTGCCCTCTGGCAAAGTGAGCTTTAGAGCTTTCAGTGATGGCGGCAGCGACCTGAACGTTTTATTTGTCTGTGTGTGTGTATTTTGTGTGTGTGTAGATTTGTTCAAACAAACTCACTTCAGATGGCTGGTGGGGTTGATGGCACAAAATAATTAATTGATCACTTACATTCAGATGTTTTTCATTCATTATAAATGAATGAAAGGCATAAAGATTTAATCAGCAAACTGGACATAGCTGTAACCTTTCTGTAGCTTCTAAATCTGTTAGTATAACGTACCAAACTACGTTGTCTTCTCATTAAAAAAACAAAACAACCCAATTTAACTCAGTTCACATACATTCAATTAAAAATAATATGTCCGAGCAAGCATCCTGCAGCTTTGGCATCTGTTGGCACCTCGATTATTGGCTAGATAAATAGTTGTAAATGTGCAAAGAAGAAAAAAGTCATAGAGTCGTCAAACTACCGATGAAGGAGAATTTCATCAAGCACAGACCTGTGGAACAGAAGAAGAAAAATAAATAAATAAGGGCTAACAAAATTATGACCTCCATATTTCAAAAGGTAAAGTGTCGTGTTGGTTTGACCAACCAACACGACTAGAGACAACTTCATGGAAATAGTTGTCACCTTCACAGGTTTAGAATTGATGGTCTTGGTCTAAAAGTGGATTCTGAAATCCTTGTTGGATTCAAAATGACTTTCAGTGCATTACTCTATAAACATTGCCTTAACAATGTATCATGTCACACTAACACTCATTGCAAGAATTTGAAAAATAGACTTGAAGAACCATAAACCGTAGGTAGTGGGTCAGAATGGGAAAAACACAATAGTAATGGCAAAAGCAAGTTTTAGTTAAAAGCATGGTAATGGCGGCTTCATCAAATGAGGATATTTGTTGGCAGAGACTAAGTCATGCCAGGACACATTTTAAGGTGTTTTTAAGGAAAAAATATAAAGCGAAGCCCAAATCGGCTTTAGACATTTTTAGACATTCAAATCCCTGTTCTGCCTGAGTTAAACTTTTTATCGAGACGATCTACTTAGAAAATACAGACATAAATTTTTCATTCTGAGTTGAGCCTCATGTTGGGTTGGGCGTTTGGTGTTTATGGGAGGGGTTGGATGATGGGGTGTCTGTGCAGCTTTTGTCACTTTTGTAATTAGCCTTGAGAGGCTTTTAATTTGAGGCTAATGAGAATTTGTTTTAGCAGTCATGCACTCTGGTGTGTGTGCCTGCCTGCCTGGGTATCAATGTGACTGTATGTTGATTAAGGATTGCGATATAGTGAAAGCGACAGACTGTACAGATGTTCGATAAATGGGCTGGAACAGGCAGGGAGATATCAGTCACCCTCGCTTTCTACACTCACACAGAGAGGCAAGAAGACAAAAAAGGAACATGAAGACAAATGCATAAAGATGTGATTTTTTTTTTTTTTTTTTTTTGTCTTCTGTGGAAAACAATTCCTTCTCCTTTCTTTGATTGGAGCTAACAGTATAATTCAGCAAAGCCAATTACCAGTTTGAAGCTTTAACATATAAAGTCTGGATTAGTGTCGGACTGATGTGTGTGTGCATAGAGGCGTGCGTATGAAACCAAGGCAAAAAAGGACAGGAAAATGAACAGGCTAACAAATTAATGCTGCACATTGTGAATAAAATAATTACACTGAGAAAAATGTAAATGAGCTGATTATCAGTTTGGCCTTGGCAATGATTTTTCCAAATGCATTTGCTCCAAGGAGGACATGGATCACGATGTGGCCTCATGTATGTTTCACCTTTATTGACAATTGAGTCCTCATATGCAAACAGTGGCTTACATTTATTTGTTTTAAGCTGATTTTTGTGAGTCTCCCGTGGTTTTCTCTTTTACTGCATTTGTTATATACTCCTTCTGTCAGTACTGTGACACCTTCCCACCTAGAATTCATTGCCTTTTCTGCTTTCTGCATCTTCTGCCATTCTACCCGTCCACTGTTGTGAGTGTGAAGTGAAAAGTGAATTTAGTGTTTTTCTATCCTAGGTGGTGTGTGTATTGCCCAGTCTTTAAAGATCCCGAGGGAGCCAAGAGTGGGGGAGTTTGATAAGATCATCAGGAGACTAATGGAGACTTCCAATGCCAGGGCCATCATCATGTTTGCCAATGAAGATGACATACGGTTTGTACTTCGCAATTGTATCTCTACTTCTTTTACAAAGCCCTTTATTACAGGGTCTTGGAAAACTATTCATTCCAGATTTTAACATTAAGTGCAGATTGTCTATGAAGGTGTCATAAGTTTGTTGGAGAACATTAGTGAACAAGCTGCATCATGAAGACCCAGGAACAAACTAGGCAGATCAAGGATAAGGTTTCTGAGAGATTATTTTCAAAATTCCCCAAGTTTTGTTTTTCTTTTCACAAATCTGTTTTTTTTTTTTTGTTTTTTTTTAGATTGGGTAAAAATGGACGTATTTAATCTTGCCATGTCACATTTATTAAGTAGGGAGACAATTATCTTCCTTCTTATACACTGCATACATGCCTTAATTTTACTTGTCATATTCTTTTAATAGGCGAGTTCTTGATGCTGCTAAAAGAAACAACCAGACTGGTCACTTCTTGTGGGTTGGATCAGACAGCTGGGGGTCCAAGAGCTCTCCAGTGACTGGCCAAGAGATGGTTGCTGAGGGAGCCATCACTATCCTACCCAAACGAGTGTCTGTGGATGGTAAGAGTTTAATTTGAACATGTCAAATCAGAAAATGTGGATTGGTACAATGTCATACATTTGGCTTTAACTGCTTCTTGTTGAAAGTCCCTAGAGGGTCAAATTGTAACAAAAGCCTTAGAAGAGATTTGTTAACTTAAATAATCAAAGACTTTTCTTAAATATGTTGGCCTTTTATATTTTTAATGAATAGATCAACTTAAAAAGTTAAGCTGGGTAATAAATAATAAAGGAGGAACTGTTGTTGTTTTGGAGATGAGTGTAACAGAGGATGAAACAGTTTGTCACAAACATTTAAGATATTTAATAAAAATGCAAATAAATAGCAATATAACTATAATATATATATATATATATATATATATATATATATATATATATATATATATATATATATATATATATATATATATATATATATATATATATATATATAGCTTTTAATATTTGCTTTTTGCAACATGACGTCAAAATGTCTGTAAAGCAGCAGATTTAATCCCACTTTTTTGTTATGTGTTTTCTAAGAATATTATCTAATGTTCTTTCCAACTTTTAAAAAATTTAATATGTAAGTTTTAAAAGATGAAGTAACATATTTAAAGGTTACTTCATCTATCATCTGGCCTTGAAACAGGGAAAATGGTTGGGGTGGCTTTCTTCAAGTGTAAAACAGGGGTTTTTGCTGCTGCTGCAATTCATTAAGGAATTGCAGCAGCAGATAAGATATTAGGTCGTAACTTGTATCAAAAGCGTACAGGAGAAAAGTGTGATTTTATTCATCGTTGATGTTAGCTTTTTTTTAAATCTGATTTTTTTAAAATCAGGTTTACTGTCTCTTTCCAAGAAGTTAAAAAGCAACTTAACATATATAAGTATAGTGCATTGGAGACTAGAGCACAGAAAATGTTTAATTTTTTGTATAGGCATCTTTTTTATTGAAACGATTCATTAAAATTACAGTACTTCTTAACTGATGGGATTCAGTCTTTAGAGAAAGTTCTCCTTTACTGAATGTTCTTTCCTAGTTGTCACAAAAATGTGTTTTGGAGGCAAATACACTAAGAAATATATATTTAAAAAAAACTCCCCACAGGTTGACAAGAAAATTTTGTTAGCATGTGACAATTTTTTCCCCGCTTCATGGTTTTTGACAGAAGGGATGTGTATGTTACCGCTTTTGAGCACATCTGCTATCACAGTAGGAGGTGGGTGATCCCACATGACATGTGCTTCCCTTCGAGTTGCACATGGAGTAAACCCACTGTTCCCAGCAGTCTGTCTATCTGTAAAGCTGAACAGGTACGCACAGAATCCACATCTGTGACAGCAGATGAGATCAATCAAGGCAGCACTTGTCGGCTTGTACACCGAGTCACACATGGCTCAGGGTGTCTCTGTCAATTTGATAGTTTCTCACTGTGCATTGGATGTTGTGACATGTACTGTTGCAATTTAACCTCGGTATGTTGTGTTTGTTGGAAGATCTTGGCTTAAATTGCCTTATTCGTTTCAGTCTTCGTGTGAACAATATCCTGTTTTTTAAAGTGATCTGGTCGTCCTATCCTACCATGTGCCATCTGCTTTTTCCATTCATATGTGTTAGGAAACTTTTACTATTTTCCATCTTCTGCTTTATTAAACTGGGCAAGTAGGCAAACTTTTGTGAAAGCGCCAAGGAGGAAGGAGATGTTTGTTCTCCTTGCTCTTAGAGATACTCATCACCAAAA
The DNA here is from genome assembly GCA_010277075.1 of Poeciliopsis retropinna. Taxonomy (NCBI): domain Eukaryota; kingdom Metazoa; phylum Chordata; class Actinopteri; order Cyprinodontiformes; family Poeciliidae; genus Poeciliopsis; species Poeciliopsis retropinna. The sequence goes on along the minus strand of VMRM01000027.1, from coordinate 2,035,480 downwards.
TTGTATTATAAATCACATAGTGGCCATTAATTGTTTTTTGTCAAAATGTGTTTTACTGTTGAGAATACTTTTAGCATTTCTGGTAAGCTCAGTACAAGCTCTGAGCCCCATCACATGCTGATTGAAAGCCCCACCCCCACTTTTCATCAGTGATGATGATTCAGTCTTCGCTCTTTAAATCCTATGTGCTGCTTTAACTTTTGGCCTCTCTGTCTTCCATGCAGCATTTGACCGGTATTTCCGCAGCCGATCTCTGTCAAACAACAGAAGAAATGTTTGGTTTGCTGAGTTCTGGGAGGAAAACTTCGACTGCAGGCTCGGGATGCACGGAAAACGGACCGGTGCGCTGAAGAAGTGCACAGGTAAGACCCAGCACTTGTGTTTTTGCTATAACGTGATTTTATTTTAGAGGAGATTCACCAAGAGAGTATCGAAAAAAAATTCAGGTTCACAGCAATTCACATTTTGAGTGAAATAGATTATCATTATTTTTTTATTTTAATAAGTAATCATTTTAAATTATTTAGGTTTTAATATAACTAAAGCTGTCATCATAATTTTTCCATAACTGAGCAGGCCTATACTGACATAATTCATGGATGTCTTCAGTGTCATAGATGCAAACAGTACCGATGATTCAAGCTTTTAAAATCAACACAGACTGTTTCATCCTTCACACTTTATGAAAATAGGTTCATATCGTCCAATACTTAAAGGATTTGACTCATTTTCTATCGTACATTGACAGTTTTGAGAGCCTGAACAAAATGCAACATCTATGAAATGTAAATAACCAAATGTATCAAGAAAAGGAAATAACTTGTTGAAATGAATCCCTGAAATGACGGCAACACAATATTTCTTCTACCTCTGTGTTTACACAATACATGCTTCTTTATCTGTGTTGGAATCTCCTGCTGTTATGAGTTTGCACTGTTTGTGTGAAACACATTTGAGCTTCTAAGCTTTATTGACGTTTCGCCAAACGAAAGAACTGAGCCAGGAGCGGAAATAGCGACACACTGGACATGACCAGTTGGTGTGACCTCTACACTTTCCTTTCTGGTTGATTGGACCTGCATGTTCTTAAGTGTGACACACTGTGTACTCCCTGACTGATGCCTGCCATTAATTCACATAATTAGGTTTGTAAGGCCTGCAACTCCCATTGACCGCCTATTGCTTCCCCCGTGGCATCTGTACGCGTCGGCTTGTACGTGTCCAGGGTCCTTTAATCATGTGCTAGAGTTCATTAATTCCAAGTGCTCCGACTTTCAGCAGCCACCTCACACGTTCTGACAAAGATGATGGGAACATGTTGAATAAGGAATTAAAACTAGATGTTGCTTTTCTGAAACAGACGGGCAATGTGAAAGATGTTTTTCTCAAAACAATGGAAAAGGCAGAAGGATTATACATTAACAAGAGATGTAATGACATAAAAAAAGCATAGCTGTCAAATGAGGATTAGAAAAGTGGAAAAACTAATGAATTTTGAGCAAATTAAGGAAAAACAGATATTACTTCACATTATGTTTTAATACCATATATCAAACTTTTTACAAAAGAAGTGTGAGTCCTATAAACTTGAAATTGCAATGCTGTTTCATATCTAGTTCATGTGGTGGTGCCCCGAAAACAATTACAACTTTGTCCCTCGCCTACATCTTAAAACAAGTTCAGCAGTCAATCTATGGAGTTTAGTTACACAGTGAAAGAGGATTCTACTTTAAAAAGAAATAAAAACGTCTTGTACTTAAAGTATCAAAAGTAAAAGTTTTAAACCTTTGAGGATGTTCAAAGAAATAATACGCCAACTTTAGTATTTGCATAATAATATGTTAATAGTTTTGCACATTACGAATTATAAATGGCGGGTTCTGCAAGGAAGGTGTCTGAAAGTGGGACAACTGAACAAGAGTCACTATATGATATGTCCCAATTTAGGGGTTTTGTCCCAGATACAGTCTAAGCCCTTTTTTGATGTGTCCTGTTCTGACATTTATGGCATATCACATGAAAAAGCTTAGTGTTATTTGTGTAAGGGGTCTTTTACTCCTAAAACAATGGATTTTGAGATACTGCCCCCTGTTGCATAATCAATTTTATTACATGAACTAGAGTGTGGTTGCACAGTGGAAAAGAAAAAGGAAAGAGACACTGAACAACACTTTGTGAGGAAGAAAATGGTAATGGTGTGTGTGTTTGCGCATGTATGATTATGTTACCTGGTAACTCATGAGAGTTAACGTGGGAAGAAGGGTAAGTCTTTGATGGATCAATGAGGGTCACAGCTTCCCCTGGCACACCCATTGAACAGCATATGCCTGACAGAGGGGGGAACCCGAGGCAAAGGAGCAGCGGGCGCACAGGAAAAGACACAAGGCACTGCAAAGGCATCTAGCTGCAAGACTGCCCTGTGTGGAGCAGTGAGAACCAACCACCCATTAGGCAGCCACAAAGCTCACTGCAGAAATCCGGGATCGGATGAAGTGAGGCCCCGTGCAGTCCAACGCGCCAGGAGAATTAGAAAATCCTCGGGACCCACAATCAGCTCAACACCACCCTTGGGGAAGATGGGCTATCATCCAGTAACCCACCAACAGCAAGGACAGAGGTCTCACTTGTACAAACCCACACACAACCCCAACAGAGTCCCCAAGGTCATTCCCAAAACACCACCCCCTTGCCAAAATAGTACAGAGCCAGGGTCCACCATGGGGAGTCCTGCCTGCTGACAGTGGAATCCCTCCTCTATCCCCCACCACAGGCCAGCCCCAGGTGGGGAGCCATCGTCTCAGCTGGAACAGACCACGGCAGCTCAACCAGTCATGTGCAGTGACAGTCCATCACAGGACTGTCACTGCACTGTCTCACATGTGACACTTGTGCATATCAAGAAGCAGACCAGCGTACAGATAGGTTTTCAAACCCTTCTCTACTAAAAGTCATAAACAGGAGGGCAGTGTCACACAGATAGTAGATCTTCTATACAGTTTGGATATCATTTGTTTGGTTTCGTATTTACTTTGTTTTTATTTTATTTTAATCAACTTATTAATAATTCAACTCGAAGCATATTTAAATGTGATTCTCTTCAATTGTGTGAGACAAAACTTTAAAAAACAATGTTGTTCTCTAAAATCTTTGTGCTTTACTTTGGACGTCATAAAATTCAATTAACATTGTTTAATTTAAGGATAGAGCAAAGAGCAGGTAATATGGCATTTAACACCAAGAATATGCAGAAGTCAATAGTTTTTCTTTTGAATTAACAAAAGTGTATTTAATAAGGAAATTTTGAAAGCCATGCATAATTGTTTTTTTTTTTTTTTTTAACATCAATGCAAAATGAGCTCCTACAGATTACTGGAGCTGTGACAGAGAAACAAATGAACAGTGAAACCATCAACAGATATCAGGAGCTGTGTTAAGTCGGTGTCTTAAATACCAGTTCTTTAAAAATACTGAGATATGGAGCCCGAGTTGATGCTAAGAAGCAGGTCAGGGCATGTCTATTTAAAATCCTCTAGAAATGAAAGAAAACTGATCCCCCACTGAACTAGTTAAAAGAAGCTGAGTGGAATCACAGGTTGTTTTGACTTTTATTTCTTTGGTAGCTTCTCCAAGCGACTCCAATCTGAGAAATACATTTTAATGATTCCTCGGAGTGCGTTACCACGCCTTTCAGCTTTCATCACTTGACTTTCCCTCAGTCAGCGAAAAACATGCACACATTATAATAATAATTTTAAAAAATTAAAAGGAAATCCCAGGCACTCAGACTTCGAGACATCGCTGATGAGCACATCAGCTCGGTCCACTCAGACGCTCCAGCAAAAATGCAGTGATACTGAAAGAATGTGGTCTGGTAAAATAGAAAAATTAAATAAAAAAAAAAAAAAGGATGCCAGAGGGGGAAGCTGACTATGGCAGACAGCAGATCACAAATAAGTCCACATACTCAGACACACTTGTATCCCCAGTGGCTGCAGATAAAAATCCTGAACGAGGACACAAGCTGCGGTATGTGTTGATTACCCCTACCACCATGCTTATTTATTTATTTTTTATAGACTCAGGTGTCTATGCACTCTTGGCAAGTTGATTCTTTTAACTTGCCAAGAGTTAAAACTTTTTTTAAACTTTAAAAAAAAAAAAATTTATGCACGTATGTACAATGATTTTTGGTCAGAGAGCTGTTGGACCACATTTGTGTTTGTTAGTAGACCAGCTCCTAATCGGAGCAAAGAGATAGAAGAGCAGAAGATGTCTAAATATAACTGGAGTGTTTTCAGTCAAATCTCAGAGGGTTGTGTGCGTCGACTGAATCTATGTCTTTACACATTTCTGCAAGCCAATATTGTGCCCGCCCTTTGTTTCTAAAGTTCAATGTTCGCGGTTTGCACAATGAACCCGCTCCTCTTTTTCCACCCTCCCCAGTACGCTGACTTAAACTGGTCTTTTTAAAAATAGGTTCTTGCCTCAGCCTGCTCTCACCTGGACAGCCACACATGATGTTATGCATACAAACAGAGGGGGAGAAAACTGGAGTTAAAACACATTAACATGCTCGCTTAGTGCATGCATAATTTTTTTTTTTTCACCGGTGGATTCAGTGCAACAGAGAGCAACAACATCCAGTGTGACAGGAGATGCAAGCCTCCGGTAAACACAAAAACGAAACAAAGTGTTCTGTGAAGAGGAAACAAGGTTGGTACGATACTGGCAGTTGTCTCTTTGTCTGTGTGGGTTGCGACATGTTGCTCTCTGGGGAATGAGTGATGTCTATATTTTATCTCTCTCGATTTTTTTTTTTTTTTTTTTTTTTTACTTTAGTCTGCATATGCTTCGCTTCTTCTCTGGTATCGTAATAAGTCAACCTTCAGAGTTCTTGGTTTTTAGAGGAAAACTTTAGTAAACTCTGAGAACATAAAAAAAAAAATCTCATAACAATCTCATATCATGTGTTTGATTTTACAAAAATAATTTATCTTCTCCTAAAAAGCAGCTTTTTCTACTGGAGATTCAGTTGAGTGGTAGTCAACAAAAATAAAAAACTGGTTTCTTGGAGTTTATTTAATTCAATCTATTATTTTGACAAAACAAATATATAAAATCTTGAGCTTAAGCTTACAACTTGCAGTTATGATGGTTAACTCTTCAAGTCTGCTGTTTATGGAGCGTTCTGAAAAGCCATTTGCAAAGCAATTTGTAATGATATATATTTCATGAAGCTATGCATGGTAGTTTGCAGTAGCTAGCCTCTGTTATTATGAATGAGACAGGTTTTGCATGCTGGGGTTGATAGGTCTAATAACAGATAGAGATGTAGTAAAAAGAAGGAAAAAAAGTGTCATATGCAGTTCTTACAGGATAACAAGGAAAACAATTTAAAATGTGACCGAGTTTATTTTTTTCTGATTTGGAACAAGTCTTCTCATTCCCCTCCAACCCCAGACGTCAAGATATTTTTGCCCACCCAACTGGCTGTGTGTCTGGATGTTTTCTCTTTTCAGCCAGCCTTTTCAGCCATTCCCAACTTGACAGAGATGGAAATTTGTACGCCTCTTCAGCAATTTCTAAAATAGTCAAACCAGCCTGTCTTGTGCATTTAAATCCTGTTTTATTTCTCCCCTATTTTTTTCTGTTTATCAAACTCATTGGTAAAACGTCCAGGTAAAATATTCCAGATTTATTAGTCCTTAAGTAGTTTCTGCTCAATTTCCGTTCTTTTCTTTACCTGACATGTAGTCTCCGGGTGTTATGCATTTTTGTCAATCACCTTCCATGTGACATGCAGACATATTTTGTGAATGTCCACTGATTGGCCAGTAGGTGTCAGCATATGGAGTGAGTAAGTAGCTTAGATCCATGAGCACGACTGCCCACTGATTATTATGCATAAAATGTTTTAAAGATCATTTCTGTGTGAGACTAGGGACGTGGATATGCAAGTTTTTGGATTCACTTTACTTTTTAAAAATTATTTATTATGAGAATTTTTTTTAGATACCAGCAGAAGTTAATGGTGTAGCTTTACTCTCCCATTGGCAAACAGGGAGACTTGGGAAATGCTTGTCTGCAGACACCCACACGCACTCACTGGGAGCTTTATATTTCCCCCGTTTACCATCAATAATTAATATTTTGGAGAGAGTTGTTAATGGTGAATTTATCTTCTAAAAGCTACTAAGCGATAGTTTGATATTCTTGCCTTTTGAGCACATCCGCGCATTTCTTACTCAGCAAAAAACATGGCACTTCTAAGGTTTCTCTCTGCGATAGAAACTAGATGTTTTTGTAGACAACAAGAGGGCAGTTTGCAAAGAGACACACGTTGCCACCGTTTCATGCAGTGAAAAAGTAAAAGTTGAGGAGCTGAAGTGCCATTTACCTGCAGAGAAATGATCCTTTTTTCCATTTTGTTGTGGAGGACATGGTTATCTAACCGCTTCCCATGATACCCTCTGTGGTGGTTGATTTATGGGATGCAGTCGTGCAGTACAGAGCGTGACTGTGACATCCACCGATATTCCTCTGTAGATGTAGTAGGGATGTGAAACTACTTGTTGCCATTACAGGCAATTCTGTCAAGTTGGAGGCATCTATCTGGAAACACAGACATAAACACATAGCAGAATGTAGTTATTTTTGGATAAAAAAATGGATTAAGTCAGAAACAGGGATCACACTCGCACAAAATGTTGCAAATCCAGCTGTTTTAAATGTATTTTTCAACAAAATCAGTGATGCACTATTAGGTGCTTCTAAGAATTGTTTTAATATTAATGTACTATATAAGAAAGTAACTGATGTTTTTCTGTCATTTTTTATGGTATGGTTAAATTATGGTGTTAGTTAAATTATGGTGTCAACTGTAGCATATTTAATTGTTCTGTATATTGCGGTGCTTAGAAATGTAAAACGACTGAAACTGTGAGGAACTAGGCTGGACAAGGTAATAAAGGCATCAGACTAGAAACAGGTAATTATTTGTTTCCAGGGGCCACATGAGCAACTGTGGCTATGTTAAAGGTCAGATTATTAACTCATCTAGTTTTTGTTGTTTTCTTTGCTTTGTTTTGTTTTAACAGGTATACAGTTCTGGAAAAAATTAAGCTATCACAGAAATATTACTTTAAACTCCAAAGTAATCACACCTCATTCTACTGACATTCCCGTCCCACAATAATCTGAACCCAACGGCAATATGAAGGATTTGTGGTGAGCTTTTCGACATAAAAGGAAGCTATAAATGCCACTTAGTGTTTTTTTTTTTCCTTCCAACTTATTAATTTCTGAAGTTGGGGGGGGGGATAAATCCAGCCTTTTTAGCTGTAAAAAAAAAAAAAAGTGATGCAAGTTTGTGTCTCACAGAAGTCCAATAGTGTAGATTTAGATAATGGTGTAGGTTGAGATTTTGACAGTTTGGTTGTTTTATTTCGTGGCTCTTTACATCTGAGAAGATTTTGATTTTACCTTCTTCAGAAATAACTCCTACCTCTCCAAGCAGAGCTAAGCTCTGCTACAAGTCGAACTGTGCTATATATCAGTCTTTTGAAAGACAAATATGTTAAACCTTTTGCAAAAGCTTTTAAATTTGATCTTGTTAATTTACACATTTCAAAAGAAATGTATAACAATAACAAATGGCTTAACGTTTTTGGCTAGCAGTAGAGATTTCTCTTCTGGGATCGCTCCACTAAAGGTGTTGGAGTCTAATTGGCATATTTGCAGTCATAGAAAAGAGCAGAGGATGCTCTGCAGATCCTGCTTAAGTCCTATTTAAATCTCCTCGCAGTAATCAGTACAGGCTCCCCAAAAGATTTGACAAGTTCTGTGGCAATTAAAGTAAACAATGCTAAAGAATGAGATAAAACTTCAGGAAGGAAGATGGCCACGCCACTCCTGAACACACCTTCCCTGCCATGAATAGTGGAGATGAAAATGGATACATTTATTCCCAGAGGTAAAAAAGATTCATGCACTGTGTAAAATATGTTTTAATAGGAAGTTTTTGTGCATATTTTCTGTTTCAGAACTCAGGCAGGAGAGGCATTGGAATATTTTAGCACATTCTCCATGAATGTATGTAAATGCGTATATTTTATTGCATAAGGCAATATGGAACAATTCTAGTCCCTTGATGTGGCATAAGATGACTCCTGCAGTCCAGTCAGCTCCTGAGGTCTTCTACCAACCTTCCTTTCATGATTTATGTCTTCATTTCTTGTTCCTATTTTCATTTACATTCCCTCTATTCGTCCCTAGTTTTCTTTTTCTTTTTTTTCCTTGTACCTGAATCCAATTTTCATCCCGTCCTCTCCCACTTACCTTTGTCATCTGCTTTTTGTCTGTACCGTCTCTCTTCGTTCCATCTCCCTCCCCTGATTGGATTTAAGCTGCAAAGGAATGTGTTTGCTCAAGAGTGGTGGGATAAAAGACATGCTAACATAAAAAAAAAAAAAAGAAAAGAAATAATAGTCCACCAGTAGAAAGAGGAATGGACTGGTAAAACTAAATGAGAAAAGTTCAATACGCTGCTGTATAATTCGAAAGCAAATCTAAATTGTGTCAAAGCCGTGATTCAGTAGAATGAGAATAATGACTACTGAATTATTTATATTTGCTGAGTGTACTATCAGGATTAATATATATCAGTAATAATTTAGCAATGTAATATATTGTATATTAGCCACATATGTCAATGCTCTCATATTATTCATGAAAAGTGGTGTTATGCTGAAAAATCGATCTTTCTGAAGCAGGAAAGTTTCTGGCTGCTGTCTGTGCTCAAGCTGGATCGCTACGGTAACCCCAAAGTGAAAAACTGAATAAGATTTCAGAAAACATGACAACAATATCAAACTTGTGATATTTTAATGGAAAGTGAGCAAAATTGTGCCGCCTTTTCCTGGATTAGTAAACTCCAGCGTTCAAATCAGATTAAATGCAGGTGCATCTCAACAATTTGATATTTCATTGAAAAGCTAATTTTAGAAACAAAGTTAAAGGGAGGAAAATGTGTATGCAATGTAGATTTATTGCACTGGCACAATGTAGTGAAATTACTAAAAAAAAGTCAATTTTTAATAAGCAAACTCTGAAATTTGAAATATCTACATGATTACAGGTGTATGAAATCCCGCACCAAACATTTGCGAGGGATTAAGTCACTGGCCAGCTGGATCTTCCGATCACAAGAACTGTATACATATGTGTACATATTTATATGTATACATATATACACATATGTATATGTATACATATGTATACATATGTAGACATATGTATACATATGTATACATTATATACATATGTATATACATATGTATATGTATACATATACATACATATACATATACAAATGTATACATATACATATGTATATGTATATGTATATACATATACATATGTATATACATATGTATACAGTATATACATATGTATATATGTGTAGCGTATAGAACTGTATATCTTGTATCTACAGTTCTATACAAGAACTGTAGACGTGTATCTACAGTTCTATACAAGAACTGTAGACGTATGTCTACAGTTCTTGTGATCGGACGATGTATGTATACATGCATATGTAGACATATGTAATTGACCATTTTAAGCTGAAAGAGTTTAAACCAGAGGAAATTGGTGGATTCTCATTAAATAAAGCCTCATCTTAATGGGCCTCCTAGTGGTGAAAATAAAAACTAACTGATAATTAATGTAACATTTTCAGTCAAAATTTAGGATTTGGCTTTCTCATCTTTCTTTTTTTTTAATGCATAGCCTCAAGGTGAATAATTCAAACACTATATTAATATTAAGAATAAGTTCTACTCCGGTTAAATACTTGCACCAATCACGGGGCAGAGATCCATTTAATTGCAGTTGTACAAACTCCAGCTCTCACAACTCACCCAGACTTGAGTGGTGCAACATTGTATCGACATAGCCCCAGGCAACTTCGATGCTTTCTTGTCAAATTAAGTTCAGCCTCTGTCTTACGCTCATTTCCCATTCTCCTCTATTGATTGTTCGTTTCTATCTTGGCAGATTTGCCTTAGAACTAGCTCTAAGCCAAAGGAGGAATGGGGATAAAGTAATGTGAGGGCTTGTATGAGGTAATGGCAGAATTTTTTTTAAAAATCCAGCAAAAGTCTCCTTAAGAAAACTTTAGTAAATGGAAGAAGACTGATAACATTTACAATAAAACCCAATTGAATTTGAGCGTTTCAAAATCTTAGTTAAATATTTCCAATCGCCAAATAGATTTGACATTTCCACAAGGTTTTCTTTACATCTGAGTGACGTAGCAGGCAAAAAAAAAGAAATAGGAGAAAAGTCTCCATTTATTATTTTAGATGACGTGAAGAAGATGGCTGAATATACATCCCAAATTGAGGTTTAATTAAGGAGCTTGTTGAAATCATTAGTCTGTCATCTTTGGGACCATAAATCATTACGTGTGAAATATGTTTGAGGCGCTGGTCCATGAAACCATCAATCAAAGCACTTAGCCATTGAGCAGCCTTACATTAGTCTTACCTCACTGCCTTAATGCATTGGTTTGTTTTTGTCTTAAATACAGCAGCGGCTTTGTTTACAAGTTAGTAAGGCATGCTATTTGTTTCTTTTTCATTGGTTTTGCTGGCATCAAGCTGATAGTGGAACCTTCTGTTAAATGAGCCAGAAGGAATGAGCCAAGTACTGCAGGTGTGCAAGTGTTGCTTATATGCATCAGTGGAGCCAGATTAAAGATGCAGGTTTTGGAAAGGAAAGAGATGGGGATTTTGATTAACTTTCTGTAAAACAGCACTTTTAATCTTGATGGTTAAAATAAGTCATCCTTATTCATGTACGGGGCTGCATTTGGAAACGACACATTTAGGGTTGGCTAACATGTTCTAAGAAGCTTTAGGACTAAAGCTTCCAAAAAATTGAATGCGAAATCAAGAATTAATAAATAAAAGACATAAAACACCATCTCTGTTGTGTGAAATGAAAAGGAAAGAAGGGTGGGAAAAAGTCTGACACATTACAACCCAAGCATTCGATTCTGATAGTAAAAGTATGCTGCAGGATTACATGAGAGGTGGATATTTTTAAAGGCAAAATGCTAAAAAAAAAAAAAAAAAAAAGAATTATGAAGTAAAAGGTAAAGACATAAAACAGAAACCAATTATCCTCTTTTTATTATTCAAGGTAGAATAAGCAATGCAGAAGTCTTTGTGTGTAGAGTCTCAAAACACAACATTTTTACTTCTGCTTATACAAATTTCTTGTTACTTTGTAAGTAATACAGCATGTGAGTGTGTGCGTGAATGGTTTGGAGTCCTGTCGACTGATAAAGTACAAACCATTTGTCATTATTTTTATGGTTCAATATGCTTCCCTTTTATTTACTTGTCACAACTTTATAGCTTGAAGATCAGTTCTTTTTCTTGGCGATACAGAAGCCCATCTTCTTCTATGTACTTGGTACTCGTAGTGCTATGAAAAGAAAGGCGCCATATATTTCTACTTCTTCATCTGAAGGACAGAGTTGCAGAAAGTTCAGAGCCATTGGTTGATCTCATAAATGTCATAAATTCTAACTTGCCCTTGAGCAGCATTAAACAAAAACAACTTCACCAGCAGGTTCAACTTTACCGGGAACCGCCTCCATAACGTAGATTCAAAAAAGTGTCAACGACTTTGACCGCTGTTTATGCAACTACAGCAGATTTGAAAGCAGCACGTCCATGACTCTAATATTTCTGCTTTCTGCGGCACCTACTCCAGTAAAACGAACTCATTATCATGTTAGAGACGTTTTGAGCTTTTAGACATGGTGCATTATGCTCCTGGAAATACCTATTAGAAGATTGTAGTGCTATGAATAAAGAAAGAATGAACGTGATCAGCAACAATAATTCTCAGCCGTGGTGTGGGATTTAAATGATGCTCAATTTGGTAACGGCCCCAAAAGATGCTTAACATAACCATCTTCTTGGATAATTGATACAAAAGCACAACAAAATCAGTTTTTAATATTACTTGCCAAAATGTGACCCAGCTATTTGAATGTTGCAGCGGATGGCAAGTCTTTGGGGACCAGGGAAAGTTACTGTCCAATTCTGTTGAGCCCATTTACCATTCATGAAGCAATTGCTCACTTGATTATTTGTTTATCAACCTTGAGAGATGATTCTCCCGGTAGACTGACAGTTCTTGACAGTCTACAACTTGTGCAGACACCAGAACCAGTGTGATCTAAATCTGCTTTCCTTCCCCTTCCAATCCTTGGTATGAATTCCAGCAAGTCTTCAAGGTTACTTCTTTAACTTTAGATGTCTTGCATTTTTACATGGACACTAGTTGTTGCTACTTCTATTTTGATGAAACAAGACCAGCAGTTTCAGTTTTATCCAAGTCAACATCAGGTTACTTCAATCAAAATTTGCTTGTTCATTTCCCCCCTATTTTTTTCACTCTTATCTCCAGTCATTTTGGTGCTATCAGAGAGAGTTGTGGACCTTGAACCTCTGCACCAGCGCTGACGTGCTGATTTAAAAGATTCAAGTGAATTGTTGTGCATTTTAAGAGTCCCTTTGAAGAGCTGCTTCAAAAGGCAGTGGGGAAAAAAAATTGAGTATTGAAGATTTTGAAAATTATGTGAAAATATCCATTTTGAAGTCCTATGCTAAGCTGCTACTACTGTATATATTTACTGTAGTTGTCAAGACAGATGGAGAATTACCTCAGTTTTAAAGAAAATTTTCTTCTAGAAATAATGTTTTGTAGCAAAGTTTCTCCATGCCTGCGGCTGGTATCCAGAATCCGTAATGGGTTTGTGCAAATCTCAAAATGAATCGCTGCGCCCGGCCTCCTTTCCATTGCAACAAGAACAAATAATCGACCACGAAGTGTCTAAAATGTCTCCCAGGCAGATATGGAGATGATTGCCTCTTCACGCAGCTTCTGGTTTGCACAACTTTTATGAGACATGAAAGCTACTTTTCATCTCTACTTCTGCCTCTTGGAGTTCTCCAACGGATTGTTTTTTTCTTCTTCCTTTTTTTTTCTATTCGAGCAAATCCTCTCTTACTCAGCAAGCAACCAGCCAAGCTGCCTGTGGTCTCTGATGTCATTAAAAGAAAGCTGAAAGGCTGAATTTCATTTAGTAGCTGCTGGCTGAATAAAGACAGATTAGAGTGTAATACATATAACACAGAGTGCCTATAAATATTTGGTACATCTGTGCTTTTATCTTTACATTTATTTAGGTCTAGATTTCTGAAAGGTTTCTCTTTTCTTTGCTGTACTTTGCACCTGCACACCGAAAGCGCTTTGGCAAAACGAATGTGTGTAATCGATGCTCCCGCTGGGTGCTGACAATGCGCTGACAGATTAAACAAAAGCCGGATTGTAGTGAACTCCTCACGCTCACCCAAACACGAGCAGCCTTTGCTCCAGTTTCAGCACCTGACGCAACCCGGAGAAACGCAGACTGTAGTGTCTCCCCCCCTAGCTAGCACAGCTCATAGGAGTAACAGTCGTTTAGCTGTCTGGAAGTGGGATTGCACTTTCTTGCAATACGCTGATTAATGATGCATCATGTCATTTCACATCTCATAAGAACTGCAGAGAGATTGTCATTATTGCATGGCAGTTTTGATCTATGGCTCGAAGTATAATACTTTGTTCTGATACTTGTCTGAGTGGGAATATGCACATAATCTGAACAGAAATGAGAGAAAGTGCAAGTCAGAAAGAAGAAGAAGAAGAAAAAAAGATGCCTCCAGCTTTAAAAAGAAGGTAGTCACAAATCTGATTAGAAATAACCAGTGGATTCATCAACCTGTAGCAGACATTCCTTCTACAGTTTACAGCTGATGACTGTAAGTACCTTCTGCTGAACTGGTTCCAGCTGCTGATATAAAGTCCACTTAATTTTAACTACATCACACAGTTTTTATTTAATCACAGTGTAACTGCAATGAGTTTGTCGTGTTCTGGTGTATTTATTACCGATGATCTAAAAAAATATTAGCACTTGATGCTAATTTGGGTTTGAGATGGACTACTAGCCTATACCATGTCTCATACTTCGATTTGCTTAAGTTTATTTTCAAGAAATTATTCCTTTTTATTAAAAATACTTTAAAACACATTTCATAGTAAGCATTTATTCTCCATCTTTCTGTACCGACCACTATACATATATCATTAGGAGGAGCTAATCTAACTTGTGTACTAGGTTTTTATATGGGATATGATTTGAATTCATTAGTGTTATAATGAGTTGTACAAAAAAATGTGTGCTAATCAATATCCTGCCTCTTTATTTGTAGTGTATTAGCTTAATTAGATGGGTAATTGTGGCGGAACAGTAGACAAAGAGAACCGTAGTCTTTGGTTTGATACAGACAATTCATTTCATCCTGGTCCAGACTGCATAATTGACTAATGATACGAGCATCATAGGTGCTTTGCTTTTATTTTACGGTGGACCAGAGCGGCAGCGTTGCACTGCATGTCAATTGGGTAATTTTAGTTGTCTCAACTTCTTAAAATACATAAAACACCCGACTGGTTTGCTGAGAGCTGTGCAGTAGATTCTCTGACCATACACCTGCAAATGTTTTTACGTGAATGCCGATTTGTGATAAAGAACAAAGAGAAGAGGAAAAACAAATTGAACACACTCTTCTAGTAACCTAGAAGAATTTCCTGGATGTGACCAGTTCTTTTTTTTTTTTAGCTGCCCAATAGGATGACATATATATATATATATATATATATATATATCTGTCAAGCTGTCAGGGAGAAGCCCTGTCATTACTTAAACTGATGAGAAGGTAGACATGAGTAGCAGCTTTGCTGGTTTCCTCAGGGCAGGAAAGGAGTCAGGAGAGTTTACTGCTTCCTATCTATTTCATGCTTAGTAGGGAAGAAATTTGACAGTCGTTTGGGCTCTTGGAAACATCAGGATATTTTACACTGAAAGGAATAGTGCAAGGCACATTAAGGTTTAAAGTTGAGGCAAAAAAAAAAAAAGTATCATAAATACAGAAAATTACAACATTTAAAAAAATAAAAAAGGTTCTGGATTAGTTATCAACCTAATTCTTGTAACTTAGAAGAATTTCTGAAGTGCTTTCAGTATTACTCTGAACCAATTCATAGCCATCCTGAGCAGTTCTCATCTGTGTTCTTTATCAATTTTTGAGAACTTTTATGTTAACTGTTCCTCCGTATAAAATTCAGTTATTGTCTTCGTATTCTACTATTTTCTTGACTAATACATTAGTGTAATATGATTTTTTTTTTACTTGTAAAAAGGTTGTAGACTTGACTCTCAGGTAAAGTATGCAAATCAGGAAATGTACCCAGCAAAGAGCTAAACTTCGGGTTCATCAGAATCAACATTCTGTTGGGTATAAGAACTCAAGAAGACTGAATGCTTACATTAAATAGACTTGCTTTGATTTGTTTCAGTTTTTTTTTTTTTTCTTGAATTGCAAAGATGTCACATTGATAATAGAAATATTTAGAAATTGCTTTGCCTTCATTTTTACAGCACACAATCAGGCGTAAAGCCCAGTGGATCAAGTTAGACAATGCCCATCATATGCACTGTCTGAAAGCAACAGTTTCAGTCGGTGTTGTCCATTTGAAAGTGCTTGACAGGCTGAAAGAGTTTTGCGAGACTGGCTTCCAGAGTGCAAACAAGCATGTGGAACATAGTGCTTCCGAGGAAAAATTGTTTTCTCTGCCCTGCTGTGCAGAATCAAATGCAGAACACAGAAGAAGAAGAAAAAAAAAAACAAAAAGACAAAAGCTCTGTCAGAGATGTTACACCTGACAAAGAGCTGTAGTTTGTCCTGCATGCTCCTACGCACACATTACAATACATTTCATTCCTGACACATGCTGCCTTGCCTCCCAGGAACTTTTAGGACTAACTTCTTTTTGGTGCTCCCTCACATCGGCACTGTCACGAACAAATACAAATATGGACATGAATACCAAACACCAGACTGCTGCCGTCTATAAAAATGGATTGGATTTCATCTTCAGGACCTCATTAATTCCTTATAGGCACTCATATTGATTTCAAGGTGCCTCTGGTTCTGTTAATTCAGCTCAACCCACATGGGTCTGGGTTCAGTGTGCGTCGTACGAGGGTGGCCGCGACATGTAAGATGGGGGTGAACATGAGCAAGACGAACACAGTGGAAGAATGAATGGGCGAAAGACGAGCATGAAAATTAAAACATTAGATCACAAAAAAGATTGCCAGTATCTGCAGTCTTCATTTTATAAGAAATGTAATTCAGTTCCTTTGTTTTTATTGATCTGCCAGCAATTCAAAGCACTTTACAAACAGATCTTGTTCATATCCGGAGAAATCACAAGGTTCTTTACATCAGTGTTAATCAATTCAGCGTGATTAACAAGTAGTTCTTCAAATGCTCTGCTCTAAAGATGGCAACTTGTTTTGTTTTAGGATAAAAGGAGAAAATTAAGTCACTTAGAGTTCTACTGCATGTCTCCAAGGCATGCTTGGAGTCTTAACAAATTGGTTTCATTGACTTTAGTCATAAACTTTTATTTATAAATGGATAGCTAAAACATAAATGTCAACATATGATGTGCTATACCAAATCATAGTATGAACTAAATTGTCTCTGCAGTACCTTGACAGGTTACAACGACGGAGATATAATAATGAAATAAAATGGAAAATATAACACTACAGGTTGCTTTCTAATCGAACACAGACAAACACGTGTACAGACTTAATCACTGACACACATAAAGACACATAATTAATGATTACATGGTTGAGCAGTTTTTGACATTTTTTCAAGTTAGATGTGAAAACTCAAAGAGCTGCAGCTCCTCACATCATCAGGCAGGAATCCCTGATTGCAGTCTCTAATCATGTTTAATCTAGGTCATCAAGTTTAGCAGGAAATTCTACCAAATATATATGTGAACTTGTGAACTGACTGATTTCATGTGAGATAGGAAGACAAAACAGGTTGCCGTTTTTTTCCAGACAGTGCATGTGTGATAAAAATGTATTATTGACACATAATCAGTAAAAGATAAATACTATTTAAATCTGCCAGGTGCTGCTGGTCTCTTTGTAAAGAAAAATTGTAGTGACCTGTATCAAATGCAGCACTGACACCTACTACGATAAGCATAAAACATTTAATCAGTCACCAGTTCTTTTTCTGTGCCATGATGAGCTCTGAAACTTTACAATAATAGTTTTTGCACTGCAGATGCTCACACAATTAAATGTTTTGGGGGTTTTCTCACAAATTTTAGATGCGAAAAACAGATTCTTTGTTATACAAAAGTATAATTACCGCAACCTTAAAAGTAGTAAATGAAAGTTTCACCCATCAAAGAGGGTTTCATTTTCACGCTGCTTTTTCCTCGTTCACTTATTATGCTAATAAGCACATAAATCCCTCTCTATAAATCACAACTGGAAGGTTATTTTAAATTTGTTTGTGTGAGTGTGCGAGCATGACTGAGCATATGTGAAATTCGAGTGTGTGCACTGGCATAAAGGCCAAATCCAAATATGCAAATGTTCATTAGAGACGAATAAACCCAAAGATTACTCTTCACTAATTAATTCGGCTGCTGCAAGAAGATAGGCTTATGCAATGTCATAGTGTGAGCGCATGCTTGTGGCAAGCAGCTGTGCAACTCGAAGGTGGAGTAAAAAGCGTTTTAGTGCCCTCCAGACATCTCCTGACCATTCCCTCGTACACCGAAATGCCATTATCAGTCGTTCAGATGATGTTAAAAAAGAACATGTTGTTCTTTCTCCTGTAACTTTGCTACTAGGGTGAGAATGGACTGAGAGGAGTTATTTGTCATCATCAGTCTGAGTGCCCTGCTACCTCTCTCTTGGTCAAGCTATTTCAAACATTTTTATCTCCGTTTTCATCTTTACTTTGTCAAAGTTTTTTTTTTTTTCCCCTCCTAACCTATCCTTTTTATTTTTGGTTTATTTTTTCTGTTTTATTTTTAACATCATCTTGTGGCAGCTTCTACAAGGACGCTTACAGTGAATATTGTCACTCATCAAAATGAAATCATTTCATCTTAAACCAATTTCTCTTTTCCAGGTTTAGAAAAAGTGGGCAGGGACTCCAATTACGAGCAAGAAGGAAAGGTTCAGTTTGTGATGGACGCCGTCTACGCGATGGCGCACGCTCTGCATCGTATGCACCGAGAGCTCTGCTACGGCAACCCGGGCCTCTGCTCACGCATGGCTAACATCGATGGCAAAGAGCTGCTCAGCCACATTCGCGCAGTCAAGTTCAATGGTGAGTTCAGCTTTTGGGTTTTTGATCCTAGACCATAGCTGTTCCCGACATAATCTGACAACCGTCTGTTCCATTCCAACAACAAACGGTGGCAAGATTTCAACTTTCCACGACTCTGAGTGTGATTCTCAAAACAATAAAAGGCAAGATGGACAAATAAGTTGGCAGCAGTAGGGTGTGAAATGAGCAAAAAATATGTTCTACCCACAGAGAGTTTTTAAGTATTTTTTTTTTTTTTTTTGCCTAGAGGATGTTGATGAAATAGATTCTTCCTTTTTGATGTGCAAGATCTATACCTGCCATGTCTCTTGATGCCAAAGCATCTGGGAGGCTTGCCTGATGCTCCTTGGTCTACAATGTCTGCCCATTAGTTGCATTCGGTCTGTGCAGTAACCAAAGGCTAGTCGGAGGCAGCCTCTATTACTTTAGAAACCTCTTTAGGGTTTTAGCTCACAACGTCATGGTATACACATTAGATCAAAAAAAGAAAACAACAATCTTACTTTTGAGTGTATACTGTACATGTATGGGCAGTCTTGGCTCATTTATCCTGCTATCCAACAATAGCAGGAAAAGTAGTTGTGCAGTTGTTCCTGGTGTGTCATCTCCAACTTTCCTTTCACATGGCTAATGGTTCTGTTTTCCCATCGTCCATCTACATCCACTCTGCACTCTAGGCATCTTCACTCTGTCAGCTGCCTGCCTTTAGGAAGCATATCTCACTAAATGGACGAAAAGCGCAAAACTAGTCGTTTTCTCAGAGAGAACTCTGCTGTAATGGATTATAATTCCTCAGGCAAGTGAACTCATGTTCATTCCTCGCAAGCTCACATCTACCACAAATTTCTACTTATGTGACCAAATAAAGTATTTGGTTACAGTGACATATTGCATGTAGATTGTGATGGGTATAATAGAAAAATGATTTTCCAGTGTGAATGTGGTTATCCTAAATTGTTAAGAACAAGTAAGAATTATGCTGCAGTAGAAAGTTTAGTTTGGAGTGGGTAGTCGGTAAAGACGGATCTCTGTACTTAGTTTTTGTTTGAGCTGATGGTTCTTTAATAAGGCTCAGCCTTTAAATACAGCTGGTTTTGAATGTTTATTTTCAGTTTGATTTGTCTTATACACATCTTACATTCTTAATTATTTAATTGTCCTAATCCACACAAAAACATGTAATCTTTTATTGTAAAATTTACATTAATTTACACTACAGCCCTTCTTCATGCCCCCTCTATACCCATTCTGTCAACTTTCTGTTCCCAGGTTTTCTTTTCCTTTGTTTCTCTCTGGACTATTGACTGATTTTAAGTGGATGAACAACATTTGCTCACTTTCAAGTGGTGTCAGACTTCTCATTTGAATACACTCTTATTAATCTTTTTTTCCCCCCGATGCACCTGTACCTCCTTTTCATTTCCTGTGTTCCTCTTCCCCCCGCGCAGCTCAGAATACATAAAACATGATGAGTTGGAGAGCAAGAAAGCATGCCGAAAAGGTTGTGGTGTCGTGCGAATTACAGGAAGGCTCTTCTGATTTAGAGGCAAGATTAAGATTGCAGGAGAAGGTCTGTGTGGGAATGTTCAGCTGTTTGTTGCTGCCTTGGCTCTCCGTCTGTCAGAAACTGATTCACCAGGGGATGCTGATTGCTCTTTCGAACTGCAGCTTTATGCTCAGGTGTGTTTCTGTGTTGTTGCTGGCTGAGAGGCAAGAGAAATCCTCCCATAAAACACCAGGTCAGAAACTTAATACGCAGATGAATCGCTGTACTCCTCCATCACAGAAAGCTTAGAGCTTAAAGAGTTTTCTTCTCAAAAGTCATACAATTGGGCTCAAGTTTAGATTAGAATCAATTAAAAATACAAGCTTGATGGCACCTTCAGGTTTTTCAGATACCTGTGATGAATATACAATGTCAAGATATCAGCAATGATGTTACAGATGAAACTGCTTTTACTCATGAGTCTGAGTGTCAGGATTTTTCTAAACCATTTGAAATCAATCCTTCTTCAGTGGGAAAGATTATTTACAAGTGCATACCATCTAATGTCAAATTAGACAATGAATAAAATCACTTCTGGAAGTTCATTGTACAGCTAGACTTGAACACAGCTGTTGAGAATGTCAGCATGGGTATTACAAATCTAATAATAAATCTTGAGTTGGATCTGCGTGACTTGAGTATAAGTTTTTTAAAATCAGGATTCTCTGTACATTTCCAGTAAGCAGTAGCTTAAGTGTTTCACAGCTGATGGACATCAAAGTATCTTCTAATTTAGCTGTGACCCAAAGTTCAAAATCACTGTATTCCTTGGAGGAAAAAAAAGGCAAATACCTTATAAACAATGTCTAATTTGTAGTGATTAATAGTTATGGTCAAGTCCCAATTGACTTGCTTAAAAGCAGCATGTCTGTGGTTTAGCACTGAGGTGTTCAAGTAAGGTTGACATAATTATTAAGGAGTAAATTTTGACAGTAGCTCCAGCACTTTTCATTTCATATGAAATGCCTTTACAGAACAAAAACAGAGTTAGCAAATTTGTCGGCTTATCTTTCAGTCATTTTCATGAAAAATCACTGTAATAGGAAGGATTCGTTTGGAATTTGGGGGGAATAAAGATGGCTTTATTTTGACAACATTTCCTGTTAAATGTCTTTTTAATAATGTGAAGTTTGGTGCTGACATGAAGGTCTGAGCTTTAAATTTTATATCCCATTGTATTTACGTTTGAGTCTCTAATTTCGACTTATGAAAGTAATCCTGGATTAAATAATTATGCACTGATTACATATTTTTACAAACACAAGTTTTGACCTAAGAAATCTTTATTTTTGTAAAATATTCATATTTTTTTTCAAACATTTCTTAAAAGTATTTCAAAAATCTTATGCCATTATCATTTATTAATGTCATGTGAGCTTGACATATTCCTTCACCCTTCAAGATTATAAAAAATGAGAAATAGAAGGGAAAATATGGAAAAAGGAAAATTGGTCTTACATCAAAACTTTGTTATGAATAATTAGTGCATGAATACGTACATTTTAGATACTTTTTACCCTGCAAGGTAAAAATAGTTCAGCGACATTTTTCAGACAGATTGTTCTATTATGCAGACCCTAATTACACGAATGAATTCCAGCAGGTAAAATGTTGAGTGGAAGCACAGACTAGTCAACTGAGAACGTGTAATAATTACATTGTTCCAGCTTTAACAAAGATAAACTCATAACACTGGGTCAAATTCACCGTGCTTTTTTCGGCTCTGGACAGGATTACCCAGTGCAATTGTGTCATTTCCAACATATAGGTTACAAGTGAGAAGTTATTGGAAAAAGGATTTAAAAATTACAGTATGGATGTAAATGGGATGTTTTAGTAATCAGGTAAATGGATTCTAAAGTTTTAGCCAAAAAGTCTTGAATTTTTCTAGTTTCATTGCCATCATTGCTTGTTTCCAAGTGATGCTTACTCATTGCAATATGACTAAATGTGTGTGAACTTCACAGATATTAGTTCAATGCAAAGCAATTGAGCTGAAGAATGGGAAATCCGACCCTGAACTACTAGCAAAAAAAACAAACAAAACAAAACAAAAAAAACATTTTTATTTGATTTAAAAACCAGGCAAATGCAAAAAAAAAAGAAACTTCCTTTTTCATGCACATAACGACGCACACTTTAAATGTTAATAGTTGTCTCCTTTTAAACTCCTAGTTTTCTCACTGTGGCAGATCTTTTGTCACCGCATAGTTCTCTGGGAATTTATAAAAGAGTGAATTATTCCTCATTAAGGAGAACAGACCTTGGGTGAGCAGGGAGATAATCATGGTCCATTATACTGCTGTACATAGGAGAAAAATCAATTGCCGCTTCACTTGGATCAAGAAAAACAGCAACTAACATTTGAACTGAGCTGGGATCTGAGTGCGAGGGTTGCTTTAACCTACACTATGTTGTAGTGTCAAATAATGTCTTAATTTTACTGGTTCAGTCGGCCTGGCATAAGCATTGCTGCTGAACTTAAACCAAAGAGGTGTTGTTTTTTTCCCCACTGTTAATTCCTAATTGACAGTGAAAAAACACTGTTTTCTCTTCCACAGTGAAAGGCTGGTCTGAAAACATTTTACCTTGAATAACTTGAAGGCTAGTTTGTGTATTTACTCCAGTCATTGTTTGATCTGAAACACTAAAGTAGGGCACAAAAACAAGTAAAACAGACTAAATATATAAAGATCCAAATTATTTTTTCACAACATTTTAATGTTGCCTGCTCACTGAGATGAAGTGACAACTTTCTATATCAGCGAGAGTCTGAAAGTAGATCTGCTGCTTCTTCACATTGTTGGGTGCCAAAGAAAAAACCTTTTGAAGCCAACTGGCTGCAAGTTGAATTGTGGTTTATGGCATAAACAAGCACAACCAGCATTATTTGTGGACTTGCTGTTGTAGCTACGAGACAAAAAAAAAGTTGTCCTGCAGAATTGATGAAGAAAGCTTTAATTGTGGGGAAATGAATCAAAGATATTTCATCTCACCAAAGCAATTATTCTTGATTGTTTTTATACACATACTCATCTATTTTCTAGTATATAATAAATCATTTTCAATTGATAATCAGTTTTTAATGAGACCCTGACCCTACATTTGAAGTCAGGTGAGAGAGGAAAAAAAAAAAAAAAAAAGGTTTTAATCAGTTGTCTTTGATGCAGATGGATCTGCGTGTGTTTTGTCATTCAGAGAAAGTGATTGTGTTCGCGGCCTGATAATAACTCCTGGGGAGACACAAGATGGACATTCCCAGTGGAAGCAGCTTGCACTAATTAGAGGGGCTTGACTTTGAGATGACGATCTCTACATGCGGCTGAACAACCTTGGGGGATACACAAAAAATGAGGAGTGATTGTAATCATGAGAGGAAGGGACTAACCGGCTGGGGGTGACGAAGTTCATCTGTTCATAATGACCTCAGGGAGAAAGTTGGAGAACAACAGACGGAACTGGGAAAGACTTTATGAACTTCACCAGTTCTCTTTTGGTTTTTTGTGTCTTTTTTTAACGTGGAGAACAGACAGGAAGTAAATGTGATTGAAGGGGTTAGTGGAAGCAGAGAGTTTACCAGAACATGCTGACTTTGAAAGAGGATGAAAGCAAGAGGAAAAAGGATGAAGGCAAGAGCACCATGACAAGTGATGAGGGAGCGATACAGGTGATAAGAGTCCGACTGAGAAACTGGATTTGGGAAATTATGCAAATTTGTTTGAGGTGGGGAAAAAAGTTAAATCACAAAACCATGAAGGATGTGTTGGGAGGAAAGATAAGGGACAAATATGGTTAGTCTAGTCACAGCAAGCTGGAACTCTAGCAATAAATTGAGAGTTGAGTGAAATTAGAAAAAAATAGGTAAAAAAAAAAAAAGTAACTTGGAGCTTAAAGCAAATGTTAAATTATCTAAAGTAATGCTTTAGCTAGCAATTTGAAAGCAATGGTGGACACAGAGGGAATAATCTAATGGGGCACAAACCAAACTTGACCAACAAACTGCAAATTTACAATGGAAGATTTTACATGATTGTAAAATGAAATGGCACCTAAATTTGATGTGGTGTGGCAAAATGTGACGAAAAAGAACGAAAACATCTTTATTGCATAAAATTGAAACTGGCGTTGATTCTAAACTCTAACTCACCCAAAACAATTAAAATGTCCGGAGTGGTATTACTTTTGATTACATTTTTTGTCTATCTTTTTATTTATTTTTGCTAATATTTGTTAAAGATACAAGCATTTGTTTTTCAGGTGTTTTCCAGTATTTAAAAGTTTTGATCTCAGAATACCAAAATTAGCCAATTTAGATTTGTTTTTCCTTTTCTTTTCCTCTTTTTATTACATATTACATTTCAGTACGTTATTGGGCTCCCAGCATTAAATTACATCTAGCTACAGTATCTGGCTAATTTCTGGGAGTGGATTACTGTAGGTGATTTAATTTTAGAGACGAAAACAATTGAAATTTGTAGATACAAAAGAAATGGGAGCTGACAGATGCTGTGTGAATCCAAGTTTACAAAATCTTATTATGATTGAGTCAGACAATTAACCCCACAGACTTGGAGCAACCTAGAATGGGAACATAATTGAGGTTAGAAAATGAGAAATGGGGGGGAAAAAAATTGTCATTCACCCAAGACAAAACTAGATTTTGACCTCTCTGCTTTCTTAGTTTTTGCTGACACCCGACCTGTTAATTATCAATAATATGTTGATGGAAATTCAATGTAACTGGGTCCGAAGTGGTTATCAACTTAAAAAATACTTTTTCTGGCAGCTCTCCTAACCAGCTGCCAAAACTCTGCTGACTTGTTTTATTTATCCATTATTATAAATCCATTTTTTATTTTAATACAGTGGGTGTGTGGTATTTAATATCATATGGACAAATGTATGGATTAGAGGACTGACTTTTACTTTGAAAAGGACTTTCATTTATTCTCAATCAGTCCTTGATGGATTCACTGGTGTGTTTTGGATCATTGTTGTGTTACAGGGTCTGCTTTTTTTTGTTTTTTACTGATGGCCTCACATTTACCTCAAGCACCTTCTAATACCGTATCACTTGTATTTTATAAACCACTTTAAAATAAACTAAGGTTCGCAGAGTGCTGTACAAGTAAAACGACACAAAGAAACAAAAATAGTCAACCTTTCAAAATGCACCAAAGGCTTCAGCAAATAAATATGTTTGAGGGGAGTCTTGAACTGAGAAATGGAACAGGTCTGTCTGACATGCAAGGGCAAAAACTTCTGCAACTTTGGAGCAGCTACACCAAAAGCACAGTCACCTCTAAATTTATGTTTGGTTGTAGGCACCTGAAGGAGCTGCTGCTTTGGCAGACCTGATGGAGCAGGCAGGGTATATCTCATTGCAGTTTCTCAGAGAGATTGAGGGTGTGTGAGGGCGGGGGTCCGACCATTGAGAGAATTAAAAACAAAACAACTTTTAAAAAGATCTTAAATTTGACAGATAGCCATTGGAGTAAAGTTAAAATTTGATGGTGATCAGATGTTTTTGTGCTCAGATGCGCTGCCACATTTTGCACAAAACCCTGAAATAAAGTGTCACAGTAATCCAGCCTAGATGTAGCAAGGATATGAATAACAGTTTTAAAAAGCTGCCTTGATAGAATAGGCCATATTTTGGCTAATTGCCTCAAATAATAAAAGTTAGATCCTACAAAAGCCCTAAACTGGCTTTCAAACCAAGTATCTGCATCCATTTTAACGAGCAGATCAGTCTATGCTAACAGCGTTTGACTTACCGTGCCAAAGAACGAAGCTTTATAGAGGAGGACTCAGAAGAACCCCTGGAAACCATCACTCCTGATTTATGCTCATTAAAATGCAAAAAGTTCAAAGTCATCCAGGCATTTGTCATGAAGATATTAAGACTATTGAGAGCCTTAATACAGATATCAATACAGAAGTATGTATTGCATCACATACTTGTGATGCTAAAGTCCTGCTGAGTGTCACTGTACCTTGTTATTGATTTCTTTTCCTGGAATTTGGATTTTGGCAAATTTGTCTTCTGTTCCGATGTTTTAAAAAACCCAGGTTTAGGCTCATTGATCCAAAGACGATTTCTCCAGACGTCCTGGTCTTTGCTTACATTCTCTCTAGAAAACTTTAGCCTTCCCTTCACCTTTTCCCTGGGGATCAACGGTTTTCTCCTTGATCACTTCTGAAAGTTAACCTTACAGTCTCTGTCCGATTGCACATGACCTTTGTATCAACAGTACCAAGGACATGCTGAAATTGACGTGATTGGGAGCTTTGATGCTTTCTTTTCAAATCTTACAGTCAGCTTTCAGAGTGATTTTAGTTTGATGGCCAGGCTTGAGCATGTAAAAGCTGATTTCATATTCTTTTGCGACCTCTTTGAATTCCTTACATGAATCGTGAGCTGTCGCAATCTTCCTTATTACAGATGATTCAATCTTACAAAGGTATTCCCTCTTTCATCAATGGTGAGGAGCAGATCAAGCTCCAAATGTCTAAGGCTTAAAATAGGCAACATCCTTCAAAACAGAGTAAGGATGTTCTTGTGTGTACCTTATTCCTTGCCATGTTTTTTTTTATTATTATTAAATAACACGGAACAACATGTCTTCTCAAGTCTGTTTAGTTATAATTCTAGAATTTCTCAGTATAGTTAAAAGTGACTTTAAATGTCATTAGAGTCAACTATGTTGCATTTTCTTCTTCAAAATGAAATCATCACATTTCAGATTTTTCTTGTTTCATTTTCCATCTCTTTCATGCTTCCGAAATTGTATTTTCATCCCCATTCTCTAGGATTGATCTCTTTCGATAAACTCTGACATTCACCCCGGGTTTTATATCTTAAACAAAGTAATATACGACAATGAAATGAAAGGAGTAGGGTACATGGTTTTCCAAATATTTAATAAATAAGAATCTGAACATGTGGACTACATTTGTAATTCAGACCTTTTCCTTTTAAATACCCCTAAATCTCAAATTCTGTGAAAATTTGTAAGTTGAGTGCAACTGTGTGTTTATTCATATGCTGGCTCAAGTCTTAATCAAACTGAGAATTTTTGGCAAAACCTGAACCGATGTTAAGAAACGCTCCACATCCAATCTGACTAAACTTTAGCCATTTTACATTTGGGGGTTGCAGTGTGACAAAAATGGGAAAATGTTCAAAGGGTAGGAAAGGGTGCTGCAAGTCTCTCTCATTTTTTACTGCTAAGGCAAGGCACAAACTAACTACCCTCTTTAAATCTGGTAGAGGCGGATATAAAGAGGGTAGAAATGGTTTCAGAAGAAGTAGTTTTAGTGATGTGAGCAGAGGAATAAGCAGAGGAATAAGGCAAATCTTGAAGGTGAGAAGTTAGCAGAGAGAATGAGGAGGCTTTGAACAGGAGGAGAAAGGCAGGAGAGACAGCTGGTTCTGGAAGACGGGAGGCATGTGGATACTTTTACGCCGATTGTTAAAATTGAAGCATAAATGAGAAAGAAAGTTTTCCGATAGAAAAACATAAACAAAGCATTGGACAAAGGGGGAGTGAGGGAGAGCCAGCAGTAAGGCAATGGTGACTGGATTGAAGCAGCTGCTCAGAATCAGTTTCCTCGTCGGCTGCAGAAAGCTGTGAAAACGCCGGCATCTCTGTGACTTGAATTCAGGCTTCATTATCACTTTTCATCTGTCATTTCATATTCTCTTTCTGCGTTCCTTTAACTGTCTTTGTCGCTCTCCCCTATTAGTGCCACAGATGCACAGCGCACAGATGGGAGCCTGTTGGCACAAAGTCGGAACACACGCGCAGACCCATGTTTTATTAATGCGCGCTGCAGAGGATCCTTCTCGTCATAAGCATTTAGTTGCCGTGAAAACGTGTGGTTCACTCTTTCCGTATCTGAGCTAAATGTGGCTGAAGGCTTTTTTTAAGCGCCTCAGATAGTTCTTCTCCTAAGCTTTCTGCATCACCTAATCCATCTTTTTTTATCATTTTTACTTTGTCTAACTGTATCTCCTGCTCCCGTGCCAAAAAGATATGTAAAGCTTTATGAACTCTTTGGACCTTCCTCAACTCTCATCTGCCTGTTAGCTTTTAAAAGAAACGCAAAGTGATCGACACATTCTCCTGTTTTTCCTTTATGTCCATCTTCCATGTCTTTGTCTTTCCTTTATTGTCCGTCGTCTGGTTCTCTCTGTCCTTCCTCCCTTCTTCCTATCTTTTGCCTACCTTTTATATAATTTCCTCTTTACTTGTATTGTACTTTACCCCCTCCCTCTCCTTCCTCTCTGCCATTGTGTTTTACCTCATCTCCTTCCTTTCAGTCCCTCCTCCTGACTTTCCATCCTTTCACCCCTATTTATGATTTGCTTCTTTCTTTCCTGGTACTTGGTTAAGTCTACCATGATGGACTCCTGCAAAAGCACCCTTTGGGCGTTGACCTTTGTAAACAGAAAGGCTTTTACTTTTAAAAGAAACCATCTAACTGATAGTTTTTTCAGAAGTCACTAGTGCAGACTAAGTATGCTTTATACTGAGATAGACAGTAGAACCGTATTCTGTGTAGTTTTATAAGCTTCAACGCTAGAATACCCTTAATTTAATATGAATGACAACAATTGCTCATTTTCAGCTCTTCTTCATAGTGAGTCTTTTACATAATTAAGACAGTATTTAAACAACCAAGTTGGTAAAACTATGTTAAAATACTTTTACATTTCTAGTAAAAATATTTAAAGTGTTAAACATATTAAAAAACTTTCACAGGCAATCAATCAAAAAAACTGAAAAAAAGAAAAAGAAATGTAATAAAAACCATATTTTCCAAATTGAATGTGATTTGCATTTAAAAACAAGAAGCCGATAGATGCTACGTTATTCTTTTTTTTCTCTTTCAACTGATTCTTCACTTAGCAAAATAACATGGCAGGATTTACCATTAATGAGAATTCTTTACCCCATGTGGGGACTTTAAATTTAAGCTAACTGTGAGGGAGATGTAGTTGGAAAATCAATTTAAAATGGCAATGCACACAGATCATTAGTGATATTCAACAAATTAGAATATGTTCTGCTGAGACTCATTTGTCAGAACATTAAATGAGGTATTAAACATATTTTTAGTTAAGCTCACAAATAATTAAATATGCTTAACTGACAATATTGCAATCTAAGAAATGAAATGTGTTTTCATGAGATGTTAATTGACATGTCTGCGTGGATATATGTTTTACTCAGTAATATTGGTTCTGAAATGTATGTTTCAACAATATTTTTGATTTGTTGAACACGACTGTATTAACAAAACAGATTCTTTGTTTTATTGTTAGCTGTTACGGTCTTGTTTTATCTTATTTTTGTTTCTTTGACGTACGTTTTTGTCAAGCTACCACTGCTTGTGTTGACTTTCTGCAGTAATCTTTTTTTTTTCATTCAGTGCTGCACCAGAATAACTTTAGAGTTTTCTTTCTCCTTAATTTATTCTTAATATGATTGTCACACTAAAGGAAAGCTTTCATTTGTGATTAGTAATTCTGTTTCACCGTAGAAGAAAAGGGTCGGGACCTATGAGCCTTCTGCAATATCTAGAGAGAGTTACGGGATGATATTCTATTGTGATTACCCAAAGGGGAAGGTTGATTCTGTGCAGCAGCTTCAGAGCGGTGCCTCTGGCAGGCAGGGATCGGTATCTTGCTTGAAACTACTGCGCCTCAGTCAAGCTTTTGTTGTAACCGTGCCTTGCTGCTGCTCAGAGAAGACCTGGGGAATTAGCATAAACTAGGCTCGGGAAAATGCTACCTTGCACTTTCCAGCAAACTTTTTCTAGTCTTTAAACAGTGGGGATTTAAGTTCCATGAGTTAAATGAATTCCTAGAAAATTGATCATCTCCCCTGACCTCATGCTACTTTAAAATTAAAACCTGACGCATTTATCTACTCTTCTCTTCATCTTTTGAAATCTTACGCTTTCGACATGGAACCCCTTTAGCTCGCTCTGGGTTGCGTAGAGCGCTCATCTTTGAAAAATAAAGCGTCGCCACAACAAAGAATTTAGTTTACTCTAAGGAATACGAGTCGTGACATATTTATTAGCAAATATATGCTGCAGGTGTCTTTAAAAAGGCGCAGCGCATGTGGAGAATCTGGTGTGATGTCTAAGAGCATTGCGTTATCAAGCCTCGGTGCTTTGAAGCGGTGACAAAATGTTTTCTGCATTGCAGCATATTCCTTAGCATAATATGTATCACTCTGTGATGAGGTGGAGGTGTGTTGCCAGGGCGACAGGTGAATCATTATTTTTCCAAGGTTATGCCAACTTAAGCAGTATGCTTGGGTAGAAAAAAGAAATGTTCTTGTTGATTCAGAAGTCGCAACACTGAGGGGATGAGATGACCATTTTCTTTTCTAATCATCCTGCAGATTATTATTCACTGAATCAGTTTTGGTCTTTGGAGAGAAAAATAAAAAGTTAATTTTCATTTTGACACATAGCCTTGGAAAAACATCCACATCCATGATAATTTTTTAAATCTCGTCAATTTACAACCATATAATTCATTCTATTATATGATAAACCAACACAAGTTACTGAATTGTAATTTTAAAAATTCATAGTTTACAAGTTTTGACAAAAAAATTAAATAAAAGGGAAAAGTTTGATATCCATTGGTTAGTCAAATATCAGATACCCTAAACAAATTTCAGTGCAGTCAAATGTCTTTGGAGATGTCTATGTCATTTAATCTCCATATACATCCAGTTGTACTGCGTAGGCCTTAAATCAGGGGTGTCAAACTCCAGTCCTCAAGGGCTGGTTTCCTGCAACTTTTAGATGTGCCTATGCTGCACCACACCTGAATAGAACAAATAGATCACTTGCAAGGCTCTGGAGAACTGATCTACACAAGGAGGAGGTAATTAAGCCATTTCATTCCAGTGTTTTGTACCTGTGGCACATCTAAAAACTGCAGGAAAGTGGCCCTTGAGAACTGGAGTTTGACACCTGTGCCTTAAATGTTTAAAAACCAGGTCGTGGAAAATACAGCAAGAAGACTGTGGAAAGCTGGGGAAAGGAGTTATACTTTATAAAACACTGTTCCAAGTTTTGAACATTTCATTTTTCAGTCATTGAAAATGGAGTGAGTGGTACAGCTTACATGCCTAAGCTAAATTAAAACTGCAGATCACTTCGAAATAACACAGTGATGACAACATTGTGCCTCAGAGAGGCTTATAGATGGAATTATACCGAAGAATCCAGGAATGAAGTCTTTATGGAAGTTCAGTGTCCAGATAGACGTTGGCCCTAAACACAATAAACAAAGCTACAACGGAATGACTTAGATTAGAGCACATTTATGTGTTTGAGTGCCCCACTGGAATTGCACCACTCAGATTTGTATTTGCAAACAAATGGGGAAACCATTAATCATTTTTCCTCTGCATCATTCACTCTATGTAGGTCTATCACTTAAAATCCCAATAGCAAACATTGGCGCTGGAAACTGTGGGGGAAAAAAACAAAAACATTGGATGTATGAACAAATTTTTCTGACAAGTTTCTCAAAAATGTTTTTGACTTTTAGTGAAAATCACATATTGATTGTAAAATATAAACATTTGCCTATGAGGGAAACCTCAGTTTTATTAATCAGAATACTGGGAGGCGATTCTCCTTTCTATCAGTGTATGGTTATAGACATTTTGAAAGCCGACTGACAGACGGGTCCTTCGGTCCCTGAGGGCAGAAACCGGAACTGTGCTCACTTGTAATGAGCAATAAAGGAAAAACACATCGCCTGGAAGCAGGTGTTAATGTATGCTGCTTTTATATGTTGTTACAAGATGTTGTTAGATGTGAAAGAAACGGGTAATCTTTTATGTCATGTCATTTTTAGCAGCATAATCTGTATTTCTGATTTTAAACTTATCTCAAGGTGGCAATAAAGCTCTGATTTGCTATTTTCTTTCTGTGGACCAAATCGTCTTGGAAGAGTTATTTATTTATTTTTGACATGCAGGGGCCATTGCTCTGTTAAATCACATAGGTTTGGGGTTTAAGTCGGGTGTACTTAATGAGGGGGGGATTCTGTAAAGTAGCTCTCCAAACTCCTGGGTACATAAAGGAAGGGTCTTGCATAAATATTGACAATTTTCAGCAGCTTCAGCCATCAGAAATTACTTTAACTAACTTTTCAGGGTGATTTTCTTTAGCTCTAAAATCCTCTTGAATTTTGTTTTCCATGTGATTTTGCAGTTTTACCAGAAGGTAATGTATTTTAAAAGATTAACAAGTTTCAAAGGCACTACCTAAGGTTGTTTGTTGGTATTAAAATAAATGAAAGGCACTTCAGGACTTTTCTGATAATAAAGAACATTGATTCTGTTTATAAAGTTAACTTTTTTAAATAACTAATTAACTGTAGATCTTTCTTACTATGCTTCATGTCAGCTGAGGTTCTTGACATTTCTGCATTTTGTCAGAAGATGAGATGATTTCTTTTGTTTGAAAAATGCCTTCAAGCATGCCTTTGCAGCTCTCTAAATAAAATATTAACTAGACACAGCGTTGTCAGTTATGGATTTCTATACCTTATTATTCCCAAAATGTCACTTTCTGACATGCCACATCTATATTTTGAGCTATTTTTGCTGATTTAAAAAAAGTGTTGTCTTTATCCCGGAAATTAACACCTCTGCAGAATATACATTTTTTTCTGTGATGCTTTTTATCAAAGGAAACATTTCTTTGCTGGTGGTAAATCTTAAATCTGTCTTAATCTGTTCTGCTCTACATTTGTTTTTACGGTAAAAGACGTATCTCGCCATAGTCCAATACATAATGTTAGTTCTCGCGAGAATATTTGCCAAACTGCTTCAGCCAATCGCTGTGAGGCATTTCAGAATAAGTGGAAGTATGTGGGAAAACAGAGATACACGCTGAAGTTTGTTTGCCGTTTTTCGCCTTAATTCTACGTGAGACTCACAGATATGTTGAAACTACAGGTGCCGCTTATCATGACCCAAATCTGGGGAGAAAATGGCGTTTGTGTGAGGTGTAAACTGCGGAATTGGTGAGTGTTTGTTGTTGCTGGCGTTAGCTTAGCTGCTAGCTAATTGATTCCAGCGTTTGTTTGCGTACGTGCCAGTAGCGACGCTACTGACTTGGTAAATTAATAAATCAATATTTTTAGGAAGAAAAAATTGGTGACATGTATTTACCACTTGGAAAGAGTTCCGCCGTTATTTCTTTGACTATGTATATTTAAGTATATTTAAGTTTCATATCAGCTAATTTATGTGGTGTACATTTATTGAATTTGTCATGAATGCAATTGTATTGAGCCATTTCTATTTACTGCATGCATATTGACTGGTATTAACTGATTATGGGTGTGAAATTGTCTGCCTTTCCTACCAGGCTGGTTGGAGGATCCTTGCGACCAACAAACAATTTTTTCACCCCATGACCTGCACTATTAATGAACTGTAGGGGCTGGATTTGGGGAACTAATGATGCACGCTTTATTTCTGAATAGCCTTTAAGCCAAATTTCACTATTTAATGTAAATGTTGGTTGTATATTATTAATTTAGCAATAGACATACAGCAGTAGCAAACTGCAAAACTTTCAGTCTCTGTCTGTGCCTACAATGATTTGTAATCTGGTCTCCTGGTAAACTAAATTTCAGGTGTACTGCTAAACATACAGATATGCTACTGTAGCATTAGCACTGTGGGGTAATACTGGCTTGTACAAAAAAAAGAACAAAAGTGGGAATTGATATTTGGCTGCCGTATATTTCTATATTTACTACAGTTTACAATAGTTCTGTTCACTGCTATGTTTATGAAAAAATGTTTATTGTGTCTTTGCTGCTTATTGTGCACATTTGCCTTGGAATCAGGGTGGCATTCAATGCCAATTTTTAGCATAGTTATCAGGACTGAGTAAGATATTCATGCACAGAATGTTAACTATGATAATGCTCTCTTTCATGCCATCCTCTTTCTTAAAGATACAAGACCAAGAGAACTAAACTGTTCTGAAATATGGCTGCAGTCCGACCTCCTCTGAGTGCACTATAGATAGACACCTCTATTGTCTTTATTTTCAACCTTCTTGTAGGTTTTCAGAGGAGTTCAAAAATGAAAATAATGAGTGAGTGACAGTTGCATGAATAAAATTGGCTTGCAAATAACAGAGGAAAATGGACTGACGGGTTCAAGATGAAAGAGAACAGAAGCTCAAATAACCACTCATTACCATCCTGGTGTGCAGATCACAATATCGGAACACATGGTATATGGAACTTTAAAGCCGTTGGACTACAGAAGACCACACCAGACATTACTCCAATAGATTATTTCTATTAGGAACCTGCACAGTGTCACAAAGCTTAAATTATCTCCATTTGGTTTCTTAACATGACAGTAGCTACACTGTACTCCAGCCTTTGAGGTAACCTGTTCTTGATACACTCCAATGCCTCTTGGGGATGTGGTGATACGGTGCAGCTGAAAAATCTGTAGCAACTACATGATTTTGTTATCAATCAAAATCTCTCAGGAATTTTTCTTTTCTGACACCTTACAGAAAAATATCTCTCAAACGTTTCTGAAGGCAAAACTGGGTACATCCTTGTAGCATCAGGGTGTATCTAATAAAGTGAAACCCCCTTCCAGCGCTTATATCTGCACACAGTTTGAAAAATTAATAATGTAGTTGATGGCTTTCTTCTTGGCCTGACTTTTCAGAAGCAGCATACTTTTTCCTACACGTTGTTGCAATTCATCTTTAGTGTCACGTATTGTTCATGCTAGGGAAGAGCCTGAGGAATAACAACATTGATCCTTAATCAGAAGTTAAGAAATATGTTTAAGGCAGGAAATTAAAGGAGGAGGGATAAGAGACACTGCAGTTAGGCACTACTTCTTCCAGCGACGGCACTTATTTATAATGTATGGCATCCTCCAAAGCTCGAGACGTCTGCTTTTGTCTCACTATCGATTCGGTCTCTCTCCATTCATCTTCCTTACTCCCTCTCAATAAGTTTCATTATCATTCCAGCTCATTCTCTCATTCAACCAATATTAGCATATCTTTCATAATTTCTTCTGAAATTGAAAGACCATCCCTATGTTTATGTTCTTCAGTGGTTTGCCTATTGTTGTTTTTTTTTTTCTCTCAACATTTTTCTGCTCATATCTCATCTCTTTATTTAGAATATGTTTCTTTTATGTATGAATTTATTTCCCTTCCTCTGGCGCTATTTCAATCTTAGTTTTGTCACTTTCTAGTCTCTCGCTTTTTTCCAATTAAACCGAACCCACCTTATAAATGACTTACTGTTGACAAGTAAAATTTCCATAATGGTATACTTTCTTCTCACATACACCCGGGTCTTATTTCTTTTATTCTATTCTGCATGCAGCAATATAATTTGATTGTACACTGCATAAAAAGAAAAAAAAGTGCAGAGCAAGACAGAAAGCGGATGATAAAAGGTTTGTGTTAAGCCTTATTGGAGGTGAGAAAACCAAATCTGAAAGGAAATCTAAACTTACCCATGCGTGCACACATCCAATCTACAAAACACCGAGGCACATACAGGTACAACACATCTTCGAGTGAGAACTAGAGGTTATTATGCCTTTGCTGTCATAGCTCATAAATATGCCGCCTGAGGAAATATGACTTTAATAAATCTATATGGACAACTTGTGTGTTAGCTGTGCAGTTGTTTTTCTTCTGTGAAGGTGCTGTAAGTTATTTTGTTCAATAAGACGTTATATTTAATAATAAACAAGCTATTTAAGCAGAAAAAAACATGTTTAAGTGATTCTTAACCCTTTTATGCAAAATTTGTCATTTTGAGGTAAATGTGTGTAGGTCTGAATGGCATAACCCACTTCATTGGACTGTAGTGTGTAACTCCATGCAATGGCGCTGGCAGGTAGACTGGTTTAAGTCTGATATTCTGACAGTTAACAGTTGTGCACATGATGGACATCTTGCTGCTGCTTCTATATTATTAGACCCTTTCAGCTTTCAGTAAAACCTTTCAGCTAAACACTGGTGTCATTTTTACTTGGGTTTCTTCTGTTGGAATTAATCCACATTCAGTATTGGATTCATGAAAGTGGGCATGCATCACTGGCTATCTTTAAACTAAAAACTTTGCGAATAATGGTACCTATAGTTTTGTAACCAACTCAATATGTCTTGCTAATGAGTTGACCTGTGTATGAGTTGTAGTCAGTGGTGGTGTTCAAACTTAATTAAAAAAAAAAAAGATAAGAGGATGCATTAAAGTTTCATAACTTATGCATGCTTCCTGTTTATGTTCTTGTCTTCTTGTCATCAAAGATATTCTGTACAACAACACACTGGCATGTTAAGAATGAATTACTCTGATGGTTTAGTTTTGGAAAATGCAACTATATGACAGATTATATTTCTTAATTTTGTTGTCTAAAATTTTGTAGATTTTTTTTCTCTTGGAAAAGTAGTTATCTAAATAACAAATGTAAACCACTTGTTTAAAATTTTAAGCTATTGTTTTTCCTCCTGTTCCAGGAAGTGCCGGTACACCAGTAATGTTCAATGAGAATGGAGATGCTCCGGGAAGGTACGACATCTTCCAGTACCAGTCTATCAACAATTCCAAGCCAGAGTACAGACTTATCGGCTCATGGACCAACAAATTACATTTGAAGGTAAGATTTTATTGTTGTTGTTGTTGTTGTACAAACATTGGACAAGCGTTCTTGAATTTTTAACCAGGGACACAGGATATAATATTCCCATCAGAACCAAATAAGGAAAATAAATTAGTTGAACGTGTGGAAAATCCTGTAAAACGGAAACAATTAAAGCCAAGGTTTATTTACATCACTTGAGGTTATTTTTATTTGATGTACTGTAAGAGCATATACCGTAGTCAAATCATGTCTTGTAAATCTTTTTCAACAGTATCTGCAAGGAGTCAAAATGATTGGCATACACTTTTGACTTAACATTTCTCAAAATAAAAAAAAATATTACACAAAACAGTAGGCCATATCTAGATTTGAACTGGTTTGTCTTGGCTTGCAAAATGTATTTTTAACAAAACTTGCTTTTTTAATTTTCTCCTAAGCTTTGATATGATGCTCCATGACTTTGTCAACTATGTAAAGAAAGTTGTAATGTCACCTTAACTATGCCTAGTTTTATCATTTGCTTCTAAACATGTATGTGGCCACATATGTAGATAAACTCAAGTTCTCCTACGAACAATGTTGTCATGAGCAGTCATTTGCTAAAGCACTAGGCTAATGTTAGCCTGTTTCTCCTGTTTTTACATGTCTTGTTGATAATTTAGTTTGTAAAATATTTAGGATTCTAATTTGTCTTATTCAGATTGCAATATCTGGCACACATTATAGAAGAGGTTTGGGAACCACAGCAGCCAGTACATTCTCCTGTTATTTTGAAAGGTTTGCATGAACCAAACTTAGATTTTGGAATAGATTGAACAAAGTTTTTTTTTTTTTTTTTTTTTCCTTGCATGTCCAAATTTATTTATTTGGATATTTATGGGAACATTTTTCAAGAGTCCCCTCAGCTACAGTAAGAGTTGACATTAGAGCTATTAAACCCTTAAGAATATGCACCCATCATTCAATCCATCACAATGTCTGGATGTGGATTTCAAGAAATCATTGAAATGAATATTGCTAAAACTTTAAAGTTTGTTGCACTGAATCTTCACAGTGCATGCATTCACACCCAAACTGCATCACGTTTGGCATCTGTGGCAGAAAAAAAAACATGCAGTGCTAAATCTTCTTCATAAAAATCCTACAAACTGAGCACGGCACACTTTCCATGTAGATATTTCTCTGACTTGTCTTGGTGGAAACATTTAAAGTCACCCCGGTTGCACAAGAGAGTGCTGGTGTGCATCCATTTAGAAATTTCTCTAGATTTGAATTCCAGACTCCGGCTGAGTCATTCCAGCATTTTCACACAGTATTCCTACAGCGCCTCCAATATCTATGCCAGGGGGTCCATCTGTTTTGGCTTGTCATGTGGACAAAATTGTTATTTTTATGAAAAAATAATGCTTGTTTTGAGATGAGCGTAAAAGCTTCAATGTAGAAGACTTTTTACCCAACTGGACATTTTTTGGCAGTACTTTACATTGCAATTATGTGACAGTGATGCATGTATATCTGAATAAGCGCACATGTAAACAGTTTGAGCATGCTAGAGTGTTGCGTTACTAATCCACCCAGGAGTTCATTAGGAAAGCCAGATGACAGATGAGAAGACTAATAGACACAAAATGCTTCCTGGCTGATAGATGGCCGGGCAAACAAAGTAAATTAGACTGCTACGACACTGTGTCTCTCCACATCTAACACCGAGGTTAGATGTGTAGTGTTCTAGCATACATTTAAGTAAAGTTATCATGCTTAGAAGTTTAAATTTTAAGATGGAATAATCTGTCCCCTAAAGTCAAATCCCAAGTTTCAACTATCTTCACCACACAATCTAGTTTCTGTAATTCTCCAGCTTTAGGTTCATAAGTATGATCACCAAAAGTTAAAGCCCTGATAATCCAAATTCCAGTGACCAAATTCTAGATTAGGACTTCGTAGTCAAAATTTCTATCATTCCAGTCTTGAAAATGAATCATGATTGAAATAACACGACCTTTGATACAGATGGTCAAGATGAGTTTCCCTTGTGGGATGACTAAGCTCACCCTTAGAAATAGCCAAGGAAATTTGACTCCACTAGATCCTTAGACTAATTTGCTATGGGAGACCCTACCTAAGTTTAAGAAGCCTTATGCAAATTAGCCCCTAGGATCTTTGGGGTGGTACAGTCTCTTCACATTTGTGGGTGGTGATTCTACAAAAAGGTGTAAAAAGAAAAAAAGGGTTAAGAAATACTACTATTGCTCCATATTGAAATAAGCTGATTTCAAGCTGATTGAAATAAGCTGGTTCATACATCTAATACAGATCACTCTTCACATCCACATCTAGCATAACTGGAGGACAATTAAAGCTGCAGATGAATCTATGGTTATCTCAGAACACGACAAAGTTTGAGCATTTTAAAAAGCTCTTGGTATTAGTTGTACATAATTGGTTTCTGTCAGAAAATGCAGTTGTTTCATTGTATATAAATACAGGCCTCTGAATAATAAGCAGGAAAAATAAATCATATTTTGGTAAACACCTTTTTT
Source organism: Poeciliopsis retropinna (assembly GCA_010277075.1). NCBI lineage: Eukaryota > Metazoa > Chordata > Actinopteri > Cyprinodontiformes > Poeciliidae > Poeciliopsis > Poeciliopsis retropinna. The sequence continues at coordinate 1,996,344 of VMRM01000027.1, read as the reverse complement.
CTCTCTTGAATTGCTGTAAGCTCTGTGTCTACTTTTACATTGGTGTCACAAACTAATCAAAGGTACTTTTTAATCCCCAGCAGAACAAAAGACCAAACCACCTAGTTTTTTGTCGAATGTTTACTTTTGTGCTAATCAACAGCAGTCTTATTCAGCACTCATGGCAATCAATGCGCCTTTGGGAGTCAGTGTACTAATAGACTTTCCTCCAAATCTTGCATGCATAACAAGAAATTAGAGAACAAGCACATGGAACCATAGACAAACCAGACAGACGGAAAGCTCAGGGATTCATTGTAATGCCAGTGTGACACAAGCACAAACAAATACATTGCACACATGGATGAGCATACGCACACACACACACACAATCACAAGGGGAGATCCAGATGGCTTATTTGTGCCAGTTCTGATTATGGTCTGATTGCTGGCTTCCAGAGAAGCTGGTGTTGGTTTGTGCCTGGAAGCTCTCTCAAAAGCGATCAGAGGGTCTGCTCATACTAATTCCTCTCCCAGATCGCCTCCAGATACAGTTTCCACGGGTACGCACAAGGTTAAAGCACTGTTAACCCATTGTAAAGGGAACAATGTCACATTCTGTTTTTTATTTCTCCTGAGAAGATTGGAAAGTGGTTAAATTGTTCATTTGTTTGCAGAACTAATTAATGCTGCACATGTGCCCCTCTCAGATGGACGCAATGCACTGGAAGACAGGTGACCAATCTCTGCCAGCTTCCGTGTGCAGTTTGCCTTGTCGTACAGGCCAAAGAAAGAAGGTGGTAAAAGGAGTGCCATGCTGCTGGCACTGCGAAAGCTGTGAAGGATACCACTATCAGGTAGGTTTCCAAAGAAAACCACCAGCTTTCAAGATGTAGTAGTATAAACCAAAGAATGATACGTTTGATGCTGCATCATTCAACTTGCAGCATGCAAAAAGACCAGTAGCCTTTTCTCCCCACTTTCTATCTGACATTAGGCTTAAATGGTCATGCCGCTCAAAAACACAGATTTTCTTGCCCACAGATTTTGTTGTTTTTAGAGTAATGGCATCTTTCTCACTAAAGCACCTTCTTCATTGTCGAGTCTCACTCAAACCAGTGTTTGTTTTGATTCAAGCCAATTTGGGTGTGTTTTCCTAGGCAATGTGTTCCTCACTATGTCGCCGGGTGTTGTCGTCGCGCTGTTATTTTGTGTGTGTACCATTGGGCAAGCAGTTTCTCCAAAATCTCTCAGTACATTTGTTTGTTGAGGATTATCCCATCCATCTTATGCCAACATCTTCAGAAAGTCTTTTCCTTTCTGTGTGTTGATATGCAAATTGCTCACCAAATATATTCACCCTTGGGTGGGAGAACCCATTTCTCTGTCCTAAGCTGTATGACACTTGGACATTCCCAGTGTGTTTATATTTGAGTATAATTATCTGAATTTTTCTAAAGAAATACAAACATTAGTTTAAAAAAATCTCATCACTGTGATATTTTGAAAAATAAAGCTTTTGGTAATCTTGACGTAAAAGGTTTAGCTTTTACTGTCAATTATAAGAAAAATATTTTTCCCCTCACTGTATTATGAGGCAAAAAGAGAATCTTGCTCTGGATGTTTTTTTTCACAGCCAGTTCATAGCTTTTTTTTTTTCAATTGGATGAACTCAGTAGGAACCAATTTAAAAGTGTAATCTGGAAGTCTTAACCGAGCCTTTCTTTTTTTGAAGGCGCCGTGATTTTCTCAACCCCGAAGCAGTTATGATCTCTGCTTTTTGTTTAAAAATGCTTAAGGTATTTGAGAAAAAAAAATTACTTTAGTGGCTCATTATAAATGTATATATGCAGAAAGAACCCCACGGATGCTCTTAACACAAATGTAAATATGTGATATGACATGAGGGAAAGGGTCTGATCACACATTATGAAGATACATCTCCTGTGATAATTATATCTTAGAGACAATTTGGGATCCCATCATCCTTATTATTATGTTTCAGAATTCCAAGAGCAGGCAAACATAGGTGCAAAGTGATCCCCGCTCAGGAAGCAATAAAGGCAGCAAAAATATTAGTCAGAGCAGCAGCTTGTTAATATGAGACTGAAGACTCAATCCATATTTTACACATTCATTCGTGGGCTATAAAATCAATGATTTGTTGATGTGAAGAAGTGCTATAATAGAGCAAATGCTCAAAGATGTGTGAATTGTTCCCTTGACAAGTGCGTGGCTACACAGCTACACAATCAGCATTTCTTCTCTATGTGGCAGATACCTAAATTGTTGGGATGATTTAAAACAAAGCCAATTCATGTTTGCATTCATGTGGAAGGTACAGACTTTATTTTAGCTGTGTTTGAATAAAATCAGAGTAGTTATGGCAAAAAGCAATTTTCCAAAGTGTTTTTGCCATAGCTGGCCACCTGTAAAACTTCTACAGATTTTGTGTTCGGATCATTTCTATAGCTAATCATTTCTACTGATTAGTCACAACTGAACTACTGAAAGCGTGACAAAAAATGTTTGCTCAATCTTCAAGTGCACACTTTGAAAATGTGCTTCATAAAACTTTTTTTTTTTTTTTTTTTTTTGAGCCATTCAAAGGTGGACATGTTGGTGTTTTATTGTCCTGCTAGATCACAAACTGAATGCCAAGCATTCACCTTTGTGTTATTCATGCCTGAGAGAAGAATTTATAGTTTCAATAATTATGGCAAGTCAACCAGGTCCCAAAGCAGTTAAGCTTTCTAGACTATTGCACTGTCACCTCCATATTGGCATTATATTTTTTCTTAAATTGTGTTAATTTTATATAGGATATTACAATGGTTCCATTTTTGTTTTGTTAGTCCAAAATATTTCCCACAGAATCTTGGGGATCATCAAGATATTTCTAGCAATTGGGAAATTTATTATTTTAGTTCAGCAGTGATTTTCATCTGTAAACCATTTTTTCCCCAGTATATTTCTTATTGTGGAATCATGAACACTGAGTTTAAATGAGTTCAGTGACAGTCCTGATGTTATTTAACTTGTTGTAGGTCCTTTAGTGACCTGGATGAATCATTGATTTGCTTGGAACTTAAGTGTGTTGTATGAACTTTTCTACAGAGTAGTGGTTATTGAACAGGACCATACAAAAGCAATAGACATAACAGCATTATAATTGTTCCTTAAAAGAATAAAGATTTGTCTCATAGTCAAAATAACATTAAAGTATCTTTGCTTGTACTGCTTTCACTCAGCTGTTTAGTTTATAGATGTCAGGGCAAACAGAAACATACATTAGAAATAGAATTAGGACAGAAATAACAGAACAAAATGGTTTTAACACATCATTTCTACTCATTCCTTAGGCTTCAGAGTTCACATGCGAGCTATGTCCCTACGAGATGCGACCAGATACAAACCGAACGGGCTGTGTTCCGATTCCTATCATCAAGCTCGAGTGGCACTCCCCCTGGGCCGTCGTTCCCGTCTTCATCTCCATGTTGGGGATTATTGCCACCTCCTTCGTCATTGTCACTTTTGTGCGGTACAACGACACACCCATCGTCCGCGCGTCCGGCCGGGAGATGAGTTACGTGCTCCTGACTGGAATCTTCCTGTGCTACGCCATCACCTTCCTAATGATCGCAACGCCGGATGTGGGTGTGTGCTCACTGCGGAGGATTTTTCTCGGCTTGGGCATGTGTTTCAGCTACGCCGCATTGCTCACGAAGACCAACAGGATACACCGCATCTTTGAACAAGGAAAAAAGTCTGTTACAGCACCCAGGTAAAAACAAATATACATTGATATTTTCTATCCATTATTTTGGCTGTTCCACATGTAACTTTGAATGATTTTTTTTTATTATTATGCAGAAAGTAGCATGCAGTCACATATACACTTAACCTTTACACTCTCTCATTATCAGGGTTCTCGTAATCATTACTCATTTTATTTTTTACACAATATTTGAATGAGTAATGGTCTCAGCCTCATCAATTGGTAGATGGTCTGAAGGGGGCTTCATCTAAGTGAGTAAAATGTTAATGCAGGATTTAGTAATAAATTCTCATATTTGCTAAGCAGATGATCAGTTTCTCATTTTGTACCACCCATCTTAGGGGTATTAAAAAGTTTTATGATACATTGAGGGGCAGTCATGGAAGACATTCCTTTTTATTTGCATGCAGGACTGGGACAACATCAAACAAGAGGGCATTTCACTTGGAGAGGAATTACATTCCTCTGTTTCTGGGCATGTTTACTCAAAAAAAGGTCAGATCGATCCTTGAACCTCTGATTCAGAAGGATTAATGTGGCTTACTTCTTGACTGTAGACCAGTGGACCAGATCTTTGTCTTTGCAGAGTTTCTAAGGGAGTAATATTTAAGTATTTTAGTGTCTGCTCCTGTGCATCGAAGGAAGGGTTAGGGGTGGTTTGGGAATCTGATCAAGGTCCGCCTTGGCACACTTTGTCGAAGGTTTTCTGCACATATTCCACCCGGAGAAAGGCCTGGCTGGGACAGACTCAAAATTTACTGGATGGACTATATAGTTCTTCAACTTTGCCACATGAAAGGATGGCTTGAAAGACTTATACCAGCTTGTTTCTTTCTCTGCAGGTTCATCTCCCCTGCCTCGCAGCTTGTCATCACCTTCTCTCTGATCTCAGTTCAGCTTCTTGGGGTGTTCCTCTGGTTCGCTGTGGACCCTCCCCACATTGTAGTGGACTACGGAGAGCAACGGACCCAGGACCCTATGTCGGCCCGTGGAGTCCTCAAATGCGATATCTCTGACCTGTCTCTCATCTGCTCCTTGGGTTACTCCATTCTGCTCATGGTGACATGCACAGTTTATGCCATAAAGACACGAGGCGTCCCCGAAACCTTCAACGAGGCCAAGCCCATCGGATTTACCATGTATACCACGTGCATCATCTGGCTGGCATTCATCCCCATATTCTTTGGCACATCACAATCTGCAGAAAGGGTGAGTATGCTCTACTACTGCATTATGTGGATATGAGATGCCAGACTAGGGGTTGTAGAGTTGGTAGTACTGCTGCCTTGCAGCAAGAAAGTCCTAGTTTTGAGTCCCAGTCTGGAATCTTGCATTGAGTTTTCTGAAGATGCTTTGACTTCTTCTCTGAGTCCAAAAATATGATGGCTGGGTTAACTGGTCTCTCTAAATTATCCATAGAATTTAGAGAGAATTTCTGACCGCACGGCTGGTCATGCGCAACAGTCCATCTGTTACCTTGAGATGGACTGACAACCTCTCAAGGTTGTACTCCATCTTTCTCTTAACGACAGCAGGAAATAGTCATCAGCCCCACAATGACTCTGTGTGAATAGGATGGATCAACTCTAAAGGTTTCTCTGTATAACACAGCATTGTTACTAATTGATCACTGTTATTACTTTGCCATATTACTGGCAAAGTGATATCACCATTTTATCTTTTGACTGTAATTCTTTAGCTGCTTAGAATCCCTTTTTAGGGATACATTAACATGTAGCAGGTGTAGCAGCACATGTCTTAAATCCCAGTTCTCAAACTTTTGAGATGAAAACCCCCAGCTCTTGATTTTTAACAGGCAGATGCATCAATTAGCTTCTGCAATATTACTGGCTTAGAACCAACATCTCCTTACAGCCACTTGTTTGTATAAGAGGATTTTCTGACTCCTGATTAACTGGAGCTAAGCCCATACTTCAGTTTTCCATAGAGCTGTAGCAAAGACTTAATTAATTCTGTATTTTTTTTGCAAATATGATGGCTGTGAAATGTAAATTGGCAAGGTCAATAACTGAGTAAGTTTGCATCTTCTGACTGACTTGGACAGTCAGAAGCACTTTGGTTGCCTTTAGTTTTTAAATGTGATTTTCAAATGTACAAATGAATGAATAAGCATATTCATTCATTTGTAAGGTTTGCAAATTTTACCTAGTCTCCTTTGGAGTGATTTGATTTATGCACAGATTCTGAAAGTGTGGATTCCAAGCTTTGCAACAATATAAATAATATCAAACACAGTGGTTTTAAAAAATGAAGCGTGTTGGCACTATGCAAAGAAGATCAGAGAACAAACAGCCCTCAAAGTTTTAAAAGAATTGTCTTCAAAGCTGATGAGCTACTTGAGGATTGTTAAGGTTGTTCACTGGAAACAAAACGTAGCTTTTGACTGGCATATCTGGTTAGAAATATGTATTTATAGAAGTTTTCAGCTTTTGTTCCATTTTTCATAAGTAATAATTCTGGTATTTTGTCTTGTGAGCCTTTGTCTGTCATGGAGTTGTCCGTGAGCCCTGAACTTTAGTGCTTAAATTAATTAACCACATGTTTCTTTCAAACTTGCACCTTATTGGCCGAAACCAACAACAAGAGTGTGTGAATAGCCAATAAGCCCAGGATGTTGATTAGCTGTGAAACTTTCCCCCACACCTAGAAACGGCTCGGATTTACTCTGTAAACAGCTGAATTCAAACACAGTTTATCATTTTAAAACTTTTGAAACTCATGTTTAAAACATGGGGTGGTTTCACCATGAATTCAACTAGAATATTTTGAAAAGAAAACCTGAAAATTTTTCTACAGAAATTGTTGATTTTTATCTTTTCTCCATTTCTGCCCTGGTGACTTGTTTCTATTTTTCTCTAAGCTTTCATGGAATCTGAATTTCTGTCTGCAGAGAAAGACTGATCTGAAAATCTATGGTTGCAATTTGAGGACTTCTACAACAGTCGTATAAACAATTTCCAGTTTATGCCTTCAGATTTAAATGCCTGAATTGTTTTATAGGCAGCAGAAAGAAACTCGCTAAATCAAGTGATGTTTGTTTCTATATATAAGCTGCTGTTCACAGAATTATCTGAGACCTCTCAACACTCTGTTTGCACCTTACTGTATTTTACTGAATTGGGTTACTTAGTTTTCGGTTATGACAAAAAGCAAGAGATTCTGTAATTGGATTCCAGCTACAATTCAAAAGTCAAACTATATCATACACACATAGTAAAGAAAATTCATTTAGACCAACATGCACATACACCGTACTTAGGTGTCTCTAGACCTGAATACCTAAAATGAAAAGAAGACGCAAACGTTACATATTTGATTTCTCTGACTTACTTAACCAACTTAATTCCATAGTTTAAGAGGCAGCCGCAGAAACTGACACACGCAGTAAATGTCGATACAGCTAAGTTGATTTATAACAGCTCACACGTAGCAAGCTGTTATTTGTTTCTGAATCTGGAGCTGCAGTGTGTTATTGATTCTATTCCTTGATGGTGTGACTGCTCTGGCTTTAACAATAAAACACTTCATATGCTCATTGAGATTCATGGAAGGACATTGATTGCAGCTGTCATTTGGTTTGCTTCACAAAACTGAGCATATATGCATTTGTGAAGTAAATGGGTATTTATTTTAGACATAAATAAACAGCATACAGCTGTAGTTATAAATAGGTTTGCTGCACTGTGGGTGTTTCACAGGTCTTGTGTGATATCATCTTGCATGTAAACAATTTCGTAAAGCTATTTTTGCAGCATGCTCCTCAGGACCAGTTGTCCTGCATGTTTTAGGTATTTCCCTGCTGACACATACCTCGCTTATATAAATGGATGATTGACAAGCCACTTAAATCTTTTCATTTTTGTGACAACCACAAACGTTCTTGTAGTTTGTTGTAATTGTGTGTGAAAAACAACAATAAAATTCACCATTATCACTGAAGTGGACAAAGATGACGCATTGTGTGGCATGCATTTTCAGTTGCAAGTTGTAAAGTTTACTTACTTCACAGAACAGATATATTGTACTGAATTTAAATACCAATTTGACTCAATTTATTAAGTGACTTCTGAGAGCCATTCATTACACAATGTATTGTTTTGAGGCATCAAGGTTAAGTGGGTTGAATACAAATGCAAGCCACACACTATAATTTTTCTTCCACTTTATATTCTTGCATTACTTTGTGCTGGTCTGTCACATAAAAATTACAATAAAATAGAAATTTGTGGTTGACTCATCCTAACCTTTTCAAGTCACTCCTTTATTTTCAATTCTTTCTTTCCTCAAAAATTTGATGTCGACCCTTATCTCTCCTTGTTTTGCAGTGTCAATCAGGCGATTTTTATTCTTCCTTTTTTTTGTCTTTTTACAACTGAGCTTGTTTTCCTTTCAAACAACATACCACTCTTAGTCATGTGGAAAACAGCTCACATCAAAGTGATCCAGTCTAATCACACATTGGGGAAATCAAACTTTCACAGTATTTTTTCCCTTTTGCTTGGTTTAGCCTTTTACCAAATAATCTGATGTGTTTCGGGGAAGATATTATTGCAGGAAGTTTGAAGTGAATCTCTGAGTTTTTCTCTCTTCTCTAGTGCGCCACAGTGCTTGCTCTCATGTTCCCACAATAAGTTGTGACGAGTATAACCAGACAATAAGGTCACTTTCTTGCTTTGCCGACATGGAGGCTTCACTTGGCTAATGGTTTCAAACGAGTTTTCTTATTGCTGCTCACAGCTTCTTTAACCTTCAAACCACTGATTGTGAATGACAGAGTGAGCCTCTGACTTTCTATATCATTTCTTAGTTTTTCCCATTTATGGTTGCCACATCATTGCTACGGATGATGTGTGTGTGCTTTGGTGACCTTATAAGGCCTCGTCTGAATCTGTGTGTGTGTGTGTGTTTGTGTGCACATTATTCACTCTCTCACTGGAGTGGCTGAATGGCGTCCAAGCCATGTTTGCTCCGTTAATTAGCATGTCCACCAGCAACTTCATGTGCATCTGCGGTAAAGTGTGTTTGCGTTGTGTGTTGGATTTAATTGGAATTTCCAGTGCCACGCATTTGCACGTCTCTGTGTGTTGTTTCTAATTGGAATATCCTCTGGAGTGTGTGGCAGCTGGCTGGCTAACAGAGAGAGCAGAAGAGAGGGAGGAGAGAGGAGTGAAAGGAGTAAACAGGTAATGATGTGACTTGCTGATGGGGCTTTAATGAGGAGAGCTCTACCAAGTGTATACGTTTGTTTTCAGATAAGGGGAGGAGAAATATGGCTACACTGAAGTTGGGACATTAAAAGAACAGATAGATTCACATATCGATTAACTTTATGATCTGAAATACTTAATAGTGAAGTTTTGGTACTTGGTCATAGGTTCATCTGCGACAAGGATACCGTTTTGGGTTAGTTATGCCCTCTGAATACATTTATATACAGTCTATAAAAAATAATTGGCTCCCTTACGGTTTTCAGACCATCAAACAAGTTTTAATGCCAGGCGAAGATGCCCTGTGTCAATGCAAAAATGCAGTGTGATGATGGTTTCATTTATAAGGGAATGAGGCCTTCTAAATCAACCTGGCTCTATGAGAAAAAGTAATTGCTCCCTAAACCTCATTACTGGTTTCGCCACTCTTAGCAGCAATAGCTAACAATAATTTGTATTTTCTATATTCTTTTTTACTGCTGCAGATTGATTTTTGCCGGCTGCTGTCTGCAGAATCGTTTGAATTCAGCCACACTTAACAGCCTGCTAAGAGTCACTACATATTAATTGGACTACATAGAAGTCTAGACTTTGACTAGGCCACTGTAAAATATTCTTTTTTGTTGTTTTTACTTAAAGTTGGACTTGAATATTGAATAATTTGAATAACTTGCATTGAATAATTTTGTTCCTGCGTCAATTTTTGTCTTTTCTGTGCCCTTCATATATATTTTCCTTTCGGCCATTCAAAGATTGCTGCTGTGTGTTACCTTTTACTGTGATAAAAAAAAAAAAAAGTAGTTTCAAAAAACAGTAGTGATTTGGTATCTGTGTAATATCTTTGAAAGACCTCAAACATTCGTATTGTCAAATGTAGCAAGGCATTTTTTCTTTAGTTCTTACCATCCTTAGTTTAAGTATTCTTGTCAGATATTGAGTCTGGTGAAGCTTCCAGGGCTGGTGTAACGCATAACCACATGTAATGCTACATGTGGTTATGCGTTTGCCTGCAAACCCTCATACTACTACTTTGTGTTTTGCTGTGTTTTGGATGGTTTGGGTTGCAATTTGTGAAGGGAAAGCATTCTTGGTCACCTTCTAGTGTGGCCTGCATAATGTTCCGGTCACAGCACTCCTGAATACACACCTGGCTCTGAGTCCTAGCAGGTAAAAAGAACAGAGAGAAAGAAGTCGGCAAATGTTACATGGGAAGGAAAAGCAGCTGAAGTAGAAAGTTTCAAACACAAAGAATTACATGAAGGCTAGCTGTGAAGGAATAAGAAAGTGGGAGATGAAACTAGAAAGAAACGGTGAGATGGATCCTTTACCATCACTGAGCGCTGAAGTATTGTTTTGAAAAAGGTCACGCTACCATGCAGAGGATTTTGGCTTTATATCACTTCTTCTGCACCCTGCAGACATGTGAAAGGTTGTGTGGTGTAAATGTTCAAGTGTGTGTTTCCTCTCCCTACTTGCTAGAAACTCAAACCACAGGATGCATTCTCTCTCCAACTGCCTCTCTGTATGGGCCTCATCATTACTTTGCAGGATGCAGTGGGTAGAAGCCCAATTTATTTCTCCCTTGTCTGTTTGCTCTGTCTTCCTCTTCACTTGAATTTCTCATTTTGTCACCATGTGAGCTTCATCTCCTGGTCTGCTCCAGGTGTCTTTAATAAGGGGGACTTGTTATCTCATGTCTCCCGCAGAGCAGGAGGCAACCATTTTGCTTCACCTTTGCAAAACCACTCACTGCAAGGTGATGTATGAATGTTCTTTCTTAAATCTGGTGTCTTTGTACCGAAATCACCTCATCGTATTTCAAGGTGATTCGTTAAGACGCTTTGCCTCAATAGGTTTATCTTGATCTTTTTAATTTTAGGTACACAACGATCACTCAACTCTACCTGAAATAGAAAGAAAATCACCCCGATCGCTCTTTGATCAAAACGTTAAGCAATTTTTAAAAAGCAAGTCTTCTGTGTTTGTGTAACTTCTGCCTTTCAATACAAATTATGCCCAATTCGCAACTAAAGTACATTTTTTATAGCCTTACCTGCATGAGCATCAATTAATTTAGCCATATTAGGAGAAGCTGAGTCGCATGTGAACGAACAGCTCCAGTAAAATGAAATACAAAATGCTTTACAGATCCATCATTTTAAAGTTCTTTATTGTCTTTTATTAGAGATTAGCATTCATTAGCATAAGTAACTGTAAACATCGGTGTGTACCCTGGGAAATGTAGACCCGTACTTTAACTCGGCGAATTTCAAAAGGCTATAAACATTTTCAAATCTAGTACATTCTGTCACAAACAAGGGGCTAAAACCAAAACTTTCGTACAATAGGTGTAGGGGAAGGTGCATTGTGATGCAGTGTTTGTTCAAAATGACTGAGGTCATCACCAGTGAAACACGATTGGTATTAAATTTGTTTGGAATGAAAAGGAACCTTCAGAATACTTGTCATCGAAATGATTTACCTCTGAAAGCTGTAGCTTTGGTTTGATTGAGTTTTACCCATCTGGAGGCTTATTTAGGCTTATATTTTTAAAACCATCCACTGCAGCTAAATTGTAGATTTACAACTTCCACAATCATCTCCTCAGACAGACATGGTGGAACTTTATTACAGATTCGGTTTTACGTTATGTTTGTAGTGGAATATTATGATTTAATTTCTTAAATGTTTAAATGATAATTAAGACATCAATGTTATTTTTTAATAGGTGAACTGTTAAATGTGATGTTTGTTTTTAGATTTTCAGTAACAGTTTATAAAGAATGTGAAATGCATTTAGTTATTGACAATGTATTAAAATTTTCAAGCAAATCAGGCCAACTGGTTGAAATATTTTGTTGTTGAAAGCAAGGTTAAGAAAAAGCTTTTTTTTTTTTACATTTTTTTAGAAAAGTTAAATTTGTTTTTGCATGTATTGTATATTCAGACAATAACCAGCCATTTGCAAAAATATTTAGATTTTACATATAATTTTGTCAACTAAATTGACAGTTGGTTCAGTCAACAAAAAGACTAAAACACTTCTGACTAAATTATGACTAAAGCTAAATGACATTTTAGTCATAAGACTGAAACACAATTCTTAAAAATTGCTGTTAAAATTAACACCAACACACAGGTTGTAAAACCAGCTAAATTTTCAACATTTTCTTTTGTGTTTTAGTGGCATAAGTGGCCATTATTCAGTAATAGCTGGTCAAGAGGAGGGCAGAGAGAAAAAGGAGAGGAAGACGTGCAGTAAGTTTACCGGGGTCAGGAATTGAACCCAGTTGTGTCGAGGACTAAATCCTCCTTATGTGTTGTGCTTGTTCCTTAGCCAAGCGGTGTCCCAGAATTTTGAATTTATGAGTTGCTGCTCACCATTCAGGCCCAGTCAAGCAGAAAATAGACAGATTCTGGTCACCTGCCAATTTCAGTGTGCATCTCGAGGATTCATCTCGTAATATTGACCTGTATTATTTTTGTTCATGTTCAAAGATTACACCTTATTTCCTGAAGTATGTGAGGACCAAAGACGGTCAATATTTACCCTTCACAAAGTCATCTTCCCCTACTTCACAACTTGCGTAGAAATCTTCGTCAGGTCGATTTTCTGCAACCAAACAGATTTATGTCGATAATCACAGTGGAGAAACTGGAAGAAAAACAATGTTCAAATGAAAATAAAGAAAGATAATTTAATGTGTTAAACTTTGCAAATATATTTCAGAGTAGACATGCGAGACAAAATGTTGCAAAGAGAGAAGGAATTGGAAAGTGTGGGTGTGCCGACTTACTTTACCACAGATGAAGAATCATAAGATTTACATAGTTGTTGAACATGAAAGATAAATGCTGATAAGTGTGAATAGATTGATAACTGTAGATCAAAGATCAAAATGTAAAATTGAAATAGAGATGCAATGCAACCCATTCTGAATGAAGATGTATAGATAAAAGGTGTTCTTTTGTCATTTAGTATCTAGATGGGTAACATCCCTCTTACAAATAATGCTCAATGGAGTCCTTTTGACTCCACATGTCCTCTTTTATTTAACCAGATCTCCTCTTAATTTTATGCCAGATTACACAAAAGATCTGAGATGTAAACTAAAGGTCACATCTAAATGAAAAGAAAAGTAATTTGACAATTTATTTTCTCAGAAGATGTTTGATTCCCCAATCTGGGGAACACTCAGCATGTTTTTTTGCACAAAGAAGCCAACAGTGTACTGAAAACCTTGAATAGCCCAAATGAGAGCACAGCAGCTGTTCATGCTTGTTCTTTGTAATAAAATAGGAGATCGACAAAGTGGCTCTTACAGCATCGGTTTTCAATCAGGCTTTATAAAACTGACACTCCTACAATAAGAATATCTCACATACTTTATCTCATCATTTATTCATATTGTTAAAATATTTATGAAAATAAGAGAGCTCAATTCAAAATATAAACTTCAAAAATATTCAATAAAGCTCTTATGTTCTTACATATCAGCTTATAAATCATGCATTACAATGCAGATATCAACAAAACACAGATATCTCCAGTATGTCTTTGTTTTCTCTCCCAGATTTTAACAAAAATCTTCATTTTAACAGGGTAGCAAGTTAGTTTTGCCCAGTAGTCTGTTTATAAAATACAGCAATTTTTCATTTCTTTTCAAGGAAATTGTTTTCTGATATTTTCACCAACAACCTGGGATATAGTAGTTTGGTTGGGGAGAGTCCAATGAAAAGCATCACAATTGTGGGGATTTTACACACAATTTATGGTGAGGTCAAGCTAGATCAAGAACCAGGTGGAGTTTAATGTGAATGTTGATATTCCAGCTGACTGGCAATTCAAAACATACAGCCAAATCTGTAATGGAATGTTGTGGAAAAAGCACAATGATGTTTACAAGGACCTAGCCAATGTATTTTTTGCAAATAAGAATGGCCAAAACCTTTGGACTCTAAAGTGGGAATTTTTAGAGACATTCCTCAAAAACACTTGTTATAACTGAAATAGGTGTAATGGGCTGAATGCAAATGCTCTGCAAGCTATGAAGGCTTAAACGTGCAGAAAATTAAATCAAAACCACATAATTTTGCTTTATCCCTTATATACTTCTAATGTTGGATTTGCATAAAACAAAAAAATTAAAAACAGACATTTGCGATTTTACATGGTGTAGAAAAAGCTAAAGCAATTCAAATATGTTTGCAGGTGGTCTATTGCCTATCCAACAGCTTTACTTGTGTGCCATCAGTGCAAAGTACACAGTCTTTAAATGTAATGTAACTTGTCATTATGACACAGCGGCAGAAATAAAGCCTGTCCTGTTTCACATAGGATTCAGTTTGGTATTTTAATTGGATGGAGCTGTGCACAGTGGGCCCTATGTCATGCTAGTTTAAAGTGAAGAGTGGAAAAAAAAAGAAGTGATTGACAACTTGCCCTTCCTCACAGTTCAGCAGACCTTTTAGATACAACTTTAAAGAGGAGAGTGGGACGAGTGTATATTGTAAAATCTACAAAAAAAAAAAAAAGCCCTTGGATTTTTTTCCCCAATCTAATCCATTGGGGAAATCTAATCCATGCAGCTTTTGCATCTGTGTTTGGGTTGAAAAACTGCTCTGTCATGTTCGACATTCATTCACTCATTGCAAAATGTACCTAGAATGCTGCTTTGATTCTTTGATGCATGTTTCAGGAATCCTTGAATCTCTTGTGGTATGCCTCTCACAAAAAGGTAACTTGATTGTGCTGTAAAATGGCACCATGTACCTGGAAAATACTCTATATAAAATATGCGCAACATAATCAATCACCCCTGGTTTAATTTAACTTTGGGCTGGAACCCATTCAGGTTTAAAACAAAATAAGATCTTGAACTAACAAGCTGCAGTATTAGAAATACACATTTACTACATTATTATGATATGAACTATTCAGTTTTTCAACCCAAACACACATGTAAAAGCTGCATGGATTAGATGGAGGGGAAAAATCCAAGTGTTTTTTTTTTGTAGAAGGTAATGAGGCACTTGTGACCAGTTAGCCTGGGCCCAATTAGCTTCACTGACACAATGTGGTAGACGGTCTTGTGTCAGTTTTTTTTTTATTTTTTTATGTTGACCGTGTTCAACTTGTTTGAAATGTGTGCGGAATATGTGTGTGAAAAAAAAAGTGTTACTGGAGGTTTTAACAAGCTCTTGATAAAAAGAAACTAAAGGAAACCCACATTTTTCAAGTGCAAAGATTTTAGAAAAATCATACACATTTCTTGCCTTCCTTTGTCACTTTTGTAGCAGAAATGTGTTCCTAAAGAAGACACCTTTCTGAACTAAACCAAGTAAGGGCTTAAAAAGCTGTAATTGCTGCAACTTCTGTCTCGGTACCTTTTGGAACAGCCACAAACCGATGGTTTTGATATTGCCCTCCAACACAGACTCTGTCAATGTTTTTTACACCAAGTGGTAGAAGAATGCACTTGTTTGAAATGGAGATGCTGTATAGAAAAGTTTAAAAAGTTTCTTAAACTTTCTTTTTAGCTCCAGACTTACAACATAGCATAACAAAATATAGGAAGTAATGCATTTTTGGGTTGAATTACTTTAACAACAAATAGTACTGGTAAGCGTAATAAGACTTTTCTGTCATAAAAGAGCAACTGAAATGAAAAAAAAAAAAATACTGGATTAGATATTTTCAGTTAACAATGTTGGATTTTTCTACAAAACACTATGCTCGCAAATCATTCTTAGTTATTGCCAAAACGACAAACATGTCACCCTTTAATTGAATGGAAATAAGCTTCCCTTACATTTCTTATGTTTATATATATTTCCTGTCCCAGTTAGTGCAGCTTTGTACAAAATAATTTGTTTTGCTTTAATTGCTGAAGAAAATAAGTCGGTGCTTTTTTTTGTTTGTTTGTTTTACTGGTGTTCTTTCCTGAGATAAGCCAGCAATGGAACGATTACCACCAATAACTCTATGTGCAGCTTGTTGAGCTTTTATGTAGAAAGTACTCCTAGTCTAATTCTTCTGTGACTTCCTGTCCTCTCACCCCCCTGAGAGAGGTGAGGACGTTTGTTTCAAAGCTATTTTTGGTGAATGTATGAAAGGTTGTTTTTCCCTTAACAATCAAATTGTCATCAAAAATGTTGCATTCGAAGGCAATATTAAATTCATTTCAGAATATGTATGTCAAAGTAATAGTCAAAATTTAGAAGACAGGGGAGAAACATAAAAATGCAAAGGCAGTGGTTTATGAGTGGGTAGAAAATACTCAGTGCCGTTAATGGCAATATTAACTCCTGTAAAAAGCAAGTTGTTTTTCTCAGAGCAAGAAGCGTTAAACCTGACCTGGTGAAATTAGCTTAACAAAACAAAGTTTAATATTCATTTTCACACACAGTATCAATCATTTCTTTACTATAATTAATAACTGGTAATATGCCAGTGTTCCCTTGTCACACCTACTCCCCATCCAGATCAGAAGACAAACAGCTACTGACGTTGGGGTTTTAAACGGGTCAGCTCTACCTCTGTTGGGTTACAGAAGCATTTCATATTCTCTGAATTGTCTCTGAAATTGGGTGAGATCCCCCAGGCAATTTGAAAAGTCAAACTTGCTTCCAAAATATTTGTTTTAACCAGGCCACTTGCCAAGGACACCCTTGCTCATCTGCAATCAGCTTGCTAAATGATGCGACGCTTAAAAGGGCAAAACAGCAATAGCAAGAAGAGTGTGGTCTGATGAAGCAAAAACATGGAAAACACGCATAAAAAAGAGTGAAAAGGGAAAACAGCTGATGTAATTCTCCTACATCAACTCTTTAATTAAGGCTATACTTTAACATAGCTGTAAAATACTTAATGGGCAAAGCGATGCCAATATCAAGCAACAGCATGCCATAATTGATTGTTAAAACCACATGCTGTGATAAAGGGAGTCTGAAGTCGTGTTGATCTTGAACTGTATTGCCCTCCACATCAGTCGTTCAAGAGAAGATTTTTGAGTCACAAACAAGACCCCATGGCAACAAGCGACACAGGACTTTGTTCCTCAACTCAGTCGCTGAGCTTCTGTTCGCTCTTTCATCTGTCTCTCTTCCTGAAGGCCAATGTTTGTTCTCAGTAATGGAGTTTTTTTCTCTCTGGTTTTATTCAATTGTCTTATTTTTTCTTAATGTTTCATTTTTGCGTCATATCTTCATTATTTTCTTCCCCTGTTTTTCTCCAGTACATCTCTTTGTCTCTATTGGCTAAGTTAAGCTTGTTGATTGCCGGAGCTCTTTGATTTCCACACCCTTTTTCTTGCTTCTGGGTACGAAAACAGTCGCTGTAATTGCAGATGCAGCATTACAACAAAAAGCGTTTCAATTCTTGGTTTATCAGATATGAAAAGCTAGTATTTCCCCATGCACAGTTTTCAGTCATTTATAAACCTAGCCTAAAAGTATTGTATTTTTCACAAGTATTACAAATTGATTAATGGTTATGATTATGAGATGTTTACTCATAAAGGATTAACACTGCATCATTAGTAATATTCAGGGAAAGAGGAAATCTCTTTTCTTTATTTCATTGAAACATAGTTCATTGCGCATACAAAATAAAGGAGCTTAGAAGTGAAGCCAAAATGTGTAGTGATATTATGATTTTTTTTTTTTTCTTCTTTACTGAGACTTTTAGTTTGAGCATATTTAGCTGCATCACCTCAATTTTAACCTACATTAACTTTAACAAGTTTTCCCACGTCAACCACAGGCTGACATTAAATGTTTCTGTGGGATTTTAAACACAAATGTAAACACAAAATAGGACAATTATGAAAATGTAGAAAAACAATGCATTGTTTTCTCAGTTTTGTTTACCAACTTGTATTTGGCCTAATACACCAAAGTATATTATCCTCTAACCAGTTTTCTTCAGAAATCATATAATTAGTAAATAAAGTGGGTGTGCAGTTTAATTTCAGTATAATAGCTGTTCTCACAGGATTGATAAAAAAACCTTCAGTGAACACAAAATATGCTTGGGTTAGATAATTGAGTACCAATAAGCACTTTATGTTTTATATTTTTGGTCTTGGCTTTAAATCTTCTGTAATAAGTACACATGTAGATTTTTAGTCTTTTTCATTGTAGACTAAACATTTAGCATTTAGTTTTATTATATTTGTTTTGCTTTCTTGTCAGTATTCTTTCTGTTACTACAGTTTCTTAGTTCATTGCTCTTCTTTGCATTTTCTTTTTGTCGAGTCATTCTTGAGGCGGGTTCTGTTCTGTTCTGGTTCTTCCTTTCTATCCATTAGGTTTTCCACAGTTGTATCAGCCTCGGCTGTTTCCATTCACTCACTTGTCTCACCTTTGCATTTCCCAGTAATCACACGTCATCTTATTCATTTCTAATACCTCACGGATGTAAAAGAAGAACGCATGCTCGACTCAAAATCATACAGGAGAGTTTTATGAGAAGTAATTAAGTGTGGGATTTTGTGTACAGCATGTAAAGCTGTGCAGTATTGCTGAGCAGATGAATACTTTTGACACGTGTGAAAGTTGGTGCAGGTCATGTTGATTGCATCAACCCCCGGAATTTGAAGGGCCTGCATAAAATTAAAATTTGCTTTATCTGCATTCATCTCATTCTTTATTAGTGCAACGTGTTTCCAAGTGACGTTTTGAGCACACACCACGTCAGGCTAATTATTTACATTAGAGGTAACGCCACAGCCGTTACACAAGTCGGCTGAGCGAAGACGGCTCCCTTCGCACCCATTAATGTGCGGTCAAACTATTAAACCGCCTGTCACCATCAGCCGTGCGTCCCACGAATTACAGTCTTACACAGACACTGATTAATGGGGACTTTTACTGTACTTTGTTGGATGGCGGCAGGGACTGGAGCAGTGAATAATGCCTTAAGCGGGAGCCTCTGGACCCGGCTGTGCTCGCTGTCACGTTGCAGCCATCGAAGTGGCTACGTCCTCATTAAAGCCAAACTCGGGTTTGTTTTTACAAGGAAGGTTAAAACAAACTTGTGGCCTGATAAGAGACGATGGTGTTTTGAAATTCTGTTGACATATACCCTTTTGTAAAATTTTGAATAACAAAAATTTCTTCCTATCCACAGTCTGTTCTGTTAATGTTTGTGGCTTCTTTTAGACTTTCTCACTGCCCGACCTGGCAACTGAGTTAAATGACCATGTCTTCATTTAGTTTTCATATTTAGATTAGTCCTTCCAGTTAGAAAAAAACATGTTAAAAGTTCAAGATGACTGGAAACATAAATCTTCCAGACAATTAAACAATTTGAAGCTCAGCTGGAAAACACAGTATTGTACCTTTTATAATTCTTTAGGGAACATTTTTATTCTTTGCAGTGTTGTTCAGGGGTTTTTTTTTCTGTTATTCTGTGTTCCTCTCTTGTCCCTTGAATCTCTGCTTTTATTTCGTGAGCTGTGAGTCATCCACCTCACCGGGTGTGAAAATAAGTTGTTCTTTCTCCATCTGTTCCTTTCTAATGCAGCAGTACACTGATACGAGCATTACCACCACTCGTTCCAGAGCAGACCGTTGATGAACTTTGCTGTGCAAACAAAAAAAACAATCCAGGAAAAATGCAAATTGAGAGTTTACGCTTGCAAATTCCCACAAGTTCATTTTTACTTTATCTGTAAAAAAACAAAAAAAAAAAAAACAAGTCAGATTCAAATGTCTTGCATGTGTTCATGGAGCCTTGCGAATGATCCTTTGACCTCTACTCTTTGAATTCATGTTTATTTGACTTTAAATTAGTCTTTTTAAATGCATGACTTGTTGGGTTTGCTTGCACTCACTTGCCTCAGGATTTGCTTTCCTGTCCTCTTCCCCTTTGGCCACCATCAGTGTGATCACCTTGCCCCCTGGGGCATCTGTGTGCTGCTACTGTGAGGTTGGATGAAAACTAATTTGACTCTGTGCCACATGGCCATGGTGAGGGTTTATTAAAGTGAAAAATTAATTCAATAAGAAAGTTTTTGTTTGGACCGATTAAAGTTTTAATGAGCATTTCAGTATAACTTGGTACCATTTGACTTAAAATATACACCACAACCCTAAACCCTAAGATGGTTATTTTACTGTCGAGATTAAAAGAAAGTAAACCTTAATTTTAGGTTTTAATGTATTTTTGTATATTTTAAGTAATTTTGCCTTTACCATGTTGTATTTAAATTGTACATCAAACTACTAACAATACATAGCAGAACCTTGCTGGGAATGTTGGGATAGTTGGAGCTGGATTGAGATTTGATATTGACAACGAACCAATACTAAAACTCAATCTAGGAATTGTTTGATATATAAATAGTTCATCTAAAAGTGAATTATCTGACTTCATAATTCCTTTACACTTTTACTTTACTATCCATGGAAAAATCTGTGAAATTGGTCTCATCTATTATGGAGAAATTAACCATTACTCTAACTAAAAGCGACTCAGTAGCTAGTGCAGCAGTACGCTTTTTTTTTCCTCCACTTCTTGTCTTACTGTGTTTATCAGTTTTGAATTTTTCAGTGCAAGAGTGCCATTTTTGTCAGTCTTTCTCTCTCTTGATCAATGTCTCTAGTAACCTTCTTCTTCTGTTCTTTGCACTTACAACATCCCGAAACAACAATTTTTGTGTCGCTTCCTCTCTCCCTGCCGTCACTCGATTGCTTTTCTCTTTTGGCGATCTTCCATTATTTTACCACACTTGTCCTTTACTCCTCCACCTCCATATTATATACACAGAGGGTAGCACTCGCCTGATAAGCCCCGTGTCTTGAGAGCTTGTCAGCCGTGTCAGGATTGTGGGTGAAGCCCGTCATTACATCTGTCCTCCTCCAAACTACTCTCTAAAACCTACCAAGGACCTGTGGGTAGTGTTCAGTCCACTGCAGTGTGTGTGTGTGTGTGTTGTCTGAGGATTTCTGTTTTGTTTTTTTTCTGCTATGCCTTTGTTCAGTATTAGTTTGGAGAATTCATTCGAACTGACGAAACAAAGATTTGCGGAAACCTAATTCTATCAACACCTCAGCAACAGAACAAATCACGGTTTCAGTGTCTGCAATCTAGATTACTGTAGTGGACAGTAGCTGACAATGTGACTGTCAACTCTTAGGTGAATAAATAAGAGAACATATTTTGGAGGGAGCTGCTGTTCTTCAAGAAGAAGGCTCTGAAGGATGAAGTTTTTGTGTTGCCGTCTGGTCCCACGATAGTCAAACTTTATCCAAACTCTTATAATTTTGTTGCCCAACGTGTCTCTCAGTTCACTTGCAGAGTGCACAGATGGAATAGTGAAGACATCAATGTACATACATACTTTAACAGTAATAGAGTGGTCACCTCCGACTTTTGGTCTCTTAGCCATTCCTTTCCATATCAACTTTTGCGAAAGTTGGTTCTCAGCGTAGACATGGATCCTGTGGGATACATTAGAAGATATCGCTGTAGTATTAGCTTGGGTGGTCAATCTGCTCCATGTGGTCTTGGTCAGCATTTAAACTTGCCATATTGTATTGTATTTTGGCTCGCCTGATGTATATTATTCACATTGGACCAAGAAATCTATTTCTTCTAGAAAATGTTTGGTTCAGTGGTGGTAGGCAACTTACCAGTAATTAGTTCTAGCTAGAAGAAACATGTTAATATTAAGATCTTAAATATAAATGTCAGGTATAAAAATAATGTACTGTAACTTATTGTGCTGTTTTAATCTGCATCACATTGAAACAAAGTGATTTATTTTGTGTCACTGGTATATTCTGGCAGATTTTTTCAGTATGGTTGAAATGTGTAATATTCACATCTTCTCTCTCTTTGTATGCATCTTTTGTTCTAGATGTATATCCAGACTACCACCCTGACAATCTCCCTCAGCCTCTCTGCCTCCGTTTCTCTGGGGATGCTCTACATGCCCAAGGTCTACATCATCCTCTTCCACCCGGAGCAGAACGTGCCCAAAAGGAAACGTAGCTTCAAGGTAAGCTGCTTTTAAAATTTACCAACCTGAACTTATGTTAACATAGAATTGGTCTATCTGTAAATGATACACACAGACAATCAAAGAGAAAAGCAAAAGAAATTGAGAACTAATGGCCTGAAATGTGAATCTTGCCTGCGTTCACTTGTTTGGCTGAAGAAAACACACATCTGGTGTTTTCTTGGTGTTGTAGGGAAAGAGAAGACAGTGCTGTTGAAACGATATGAGGCTGCCTGGGATGATGGATTAGCTTCACTTTTCAAGCAGGTGTCAGGATTACATTTGTTGGTGCACAGAAGCGCAGACTGGGGATTTAGTCCAGTCAGTCAGAGAGACGGACACGAGGCAGAAGAAAGGGAAATTATCAAATTGGTGCATAAAATCCTGTGCTTCACATAGTGTACAAGTATAAGGATGCCTTTTGCCACAAACATCCACGCATCGTTTATAATTTAATAAATCAAGTCAACGTAGCACATAACCGAAGCAAAACGATAAATAGCATTTGTATTGTGCAAGTCTGTGATTTTCAATTGGATTAAACCATCCAGTCATAGAGCCGATTGCATAAAGTACCAAAAGTTATTTGTGGGCAATTAATTGAAATGCTGGATAATTTAAGCAACTTTATTTATTTTTTTTACAGGCAATCGTCACAGCAGCCACCATGTCGGGAAAGCTGACCCAGAAGGGAGGAGACAGGCCAAACGGAGAAGTCAAGACCGAACTGTGTGAGAGCATGGAGACCAACAGTGAGTAAGAGAACACCAAACTTTTATATTTACACATTTAAACAACTTTACTGATGAGAATAGAAACATTCATCATTGTCACTTCACATTTAACACAGGGCAGTGTTTTTTAGTCATTTGTTTCAGATGTTTCTCCAATCCAAATTAATTTTGTCTAGAAAACTGGGCATTTGACACTGTATACTAATGCAAGTGCCACAACAGTTTGCCTTATTACATATAAAAGGGCAAACTACACATTAATGTATTTTCAAGGTTTGCTATCAAGGTCCTAAAAGCACATTGTCCCAACAGATTTTCTTCCAGGATTTCCATATAACAGCTTCCCTGTACCTACAGCAGAAACACATCCTTGCAGAAGATCAGCTACAGGTGGATGACCCTGATTTTTACAGGCAACCAGTTGTAACAAATTTTATTTAGTAACAAAGCAAATTATGAATGTATAACAGCATATTGGTTAGGCACCTGTGGTGCTGCACAGACTTTGACATTTAACAGAGAATGCTTGAGGGGACATGAGATGCTGCACAACTCGAGTGATGTGCGGACGTCATGACTTTGCTAATGATCTTTATTCTTAATACTTTAGTTTAATGTTTCTCCTTCTCTTGCAGCTTCGTCAACTAAGACAACCTACGTCAGCTACAGTAATCACGCCATCTGACGGGACTACAGAGGGAAAGGACAGGTCTTCTAAGGAGCTGAGTAAAAGAGGAGGAAGTGTGGATCACAACTGATTTTGCCGGGGGACAAAACGGTGAATGCACAGAGTGCTCAACGGAAACCAAGCATGAGACATTTTGTATTCGTTACCCATCAAAACCACAGAGGTGGGACCACTCAAACAGCCAGTCAGTGTGCCTGCTTTGCTGCTACTCTCAGCTCATTGGTCCTGCCATGAACTTACCTGTTTAAAGAAAAAAAGAAATCCATAAAGTGACATACCACAAGACAATGGACAGCAAAAAACACAAAAAGGTTAAAAAAAATGGAAATAAAAATGAATATCTTTAAAAAAGGTCTGAAGATGTGTAGAAATTATATATAAAAAGGCAAAGGTGGAGCTGAAAAACAGATTTAACAAATTACATTTTAAAAGATATTTAAAAAGAGAAACGTATGAGAAAATCTATGAGACTCAAAGTGTTTGTTGTTGTTCTCTACTTGTAAGTATTTTTGTGGTTGTGGCAACTTTTTCCATTCTCGTCTCACCGTTGTCTTTGGATCGCCCTTGCATAATGAGATGAGTGTGTTTCCTCCTTCTGTCTTGGCGATCCGGGTTGTAGCCTTGGGTTGCGAACCTGTAAAATGCCATGGTTGAAGCATGCCTGTTTTTATACAAAAAGGAGATTTATTTATAATAAAGGAATGTTTTGCAAATGTGTAGATTTGTTATGTTTTTGACAAGCACTGGATGATTAGTATAACAAACTTACAAAAATAACTTTGCCTCAATCAGTAACAGATAAATTACTTCCTTTTAACTGGAAGAAACATCCAGCTTAATAAAGACATGCATATTTTCTATTGTGGTGGTAGTTTGTAAAATATGCATCAATTGACTTAGTGCCTCCAAGGAACAAATACATTGACGAGTTGTTCTGAACCACTCCAGAACAGGATGTTAAAACAAACCAGAATCTGTCTGAGATGATTCTGATAGCTGAGGCTATTATAAAATCACAGGATGTCTCTAGTGTGTGTTAGTATGGTGAGACGGAAAGGGAAGGGAAAAGAAACAGTGTCACAGCCTCCTACCTGACCAGTATGGAGGGATTTTCAAGTTGTCCTGGCTGGACGTCACCAGGATGCTCGCCATGCTTTAAGCCTTAAAAGGGTCACCTGGTCTGCAATAAAATGAACAGAATAAGGAAAATGTACTTTTAGTTAACACAAATCATTTGGAGCTCCATCATAGTTTATCACCAATAATTCAATTTCAGGTTTAGGTTCCAGATTACGCACAGCATAAAGAAGGGATTTGCATTAGTTTACAGAATTAAACTCACGATACAAGTTTAAAAACTTAAGTCATTTAACAATTGGCTACAAGCACCAGCATACTAAAAAATATTTTATTCACGACTCACCAATTCCATTAACTGGTCAGTGCATGACAAACGTCATGGCTCCAAGCTCACTGGTAGTTGAGATCTAAAAACAGAACAAAAGCGGTTGAAACAAGTTGTTTAGAAGTTGAAACCAGAAGCAACTTTGTCTCCAACTCTCCCCTTCATACCTGACTGGGAAAAGCAAGGACAAGCCTTATATTACCACTCCAGACAATGTGATTAAACATAATGGTTATGCATCAAGAGCAATACAGCATATTTTACCCTGGGTTACATGATCATGTATGGGAAAGATAGGACAAAGATGAATGACCAGGTGTATCAAGCTTGTGGAGTGAGCATACAAGTAAAACCACATGCTAAAATAAAACATTAGTACTGTTGTTTTGTTTGTTGGTTTTCTAGGAATCAAATTGATACTCATGTGAAAGGATGTTGTCAAGGAGATTGGTCCCTAACAATGCCTGGAGACAGTTGACAATAGTAAGCATGGGTTACCCCAGAAGCCGACACTTCTCATGAATTTCGTAAGCCAACTCAAGACTTGACAATCTCATCCAAGCCTACATGTGGTCCAGCCAGTACAGTGGACTTCTTTCAGTGTCTAACAATCCTGCACCTGCTGCATGTTGTTGGAAATTAGGTAAGATGACACAATAAACTGTGATGTGATAGACAAGGTCTAATGACACAGTATAGTGTGATGTCGAAAAAGAGGCCAATTAAAACATAGTTTTATTGATAGAGGAAACTGACATCATACTATGATGTGTCATTTCACACATACAATATTATGATTTCATCAGTTTAGACATCATACAATACAATGTGCGGTTTTACCTCGTTTACGAGGTAAGACTATATAGTTTGTGAAATTTTACCTTGATTTTGACATACTGTACTGTTTCTATTTACCTAATTTTCAAGGTAAAACTATACTGTCTTTTCACCTAATTTTTAACATCATATGAAAGTATGCGATTTTTTTTCTGAAATGTGGTAAAATGACACAGTATTTCAAAAATGTGAAAAAATTAGTATACTATGACGTCAAAAATGTCAACAAATTATCATAGTATAATATGACGTCATAAATGGGAAAAAGTAGTCATAGTGTAGTATGACGTCAAAAACGTGAAACATTAATCATATAGTAAATGATTTTGCCTGCATTTTTGACATCATACTATACTATGTTGATTTTTACCTGAATTTCAACATCATATTACACTATGTGTATTTTTACCTGAATTTTGACATCATACTATAGTATGTGTATTTTTACCTGCATTTTGACATCATACTATACTATGTGTATTTTTACTTGAATTTCAGCATCATAGTATACAATGTTGATTTTACCTCATTTTTGACTTCATACTATAGTATGTGTATTTTTACCTCATTTTTGACATCATACTATAGTATGTGTATTTTTACCTGCATTTTGACATCATACTATACTATGTGTATTTTTACCTGCATTTTGACTTCATACTATAGTATGTGTATTTTTACCTGAATTTTGACATCATACTATAGTATGCGTATTTTTACCTGAATTTCAACATCATAGTATACAATGTAGATTTTACCCCATTTTTGACTTCATACTATAGTATGTGTATTTTTATCTCATTTTGACATCATACTATACTATGTGTATTTTTACCTGAATTTCAGCATCATAGTATACACTGTTGATTTTACCTCATTTTTGACTTCATACTATACTATGTGTATTTTTACCTCATTTTTGACATCATACTATACTATGTTTATTTTTACTTGAATATTGATATCATACTATACTATGTGTATTTTTACCTGCATTTTGACATCATACTATAGTATGTGTATTTTTACCTGAATTTCAACATCATAGTATACAATGTTGATTTTACCCCATTTTTGACTTCATACTATACTATGTGTATTTTTACCTGAATTTCAACATCATATTACACTATGTGTATTTTTACCTGAATTTTGGACTTCATACTATAGTATGTGTATTTTTACCTGAATTTTGACATCATCGTATAGTATGTGTATTTTTACCTGAATTTTGATATCATACTATAGTATGTGTATTTTTACTTGAATTTTGATATCATACTATAGTATGTGTATTTTTACCTCATTTTTGACATCATACCATAGTATGTGTATTTTTACCTGAATTTTGACATCATACTATACTATGTGTATTTTTACCTGCATTTTGACATCATACTATAGTATGTGTATTTTTACCTGAATTTCAACATCATAGTATACAATGTAGATTTTACCCCATTTTTGACTTCATACTATACTATGTGTATTTTTATCTCATTTTGACATCATACTATACTATGTTTATTTTTACGTCATTTTTGACATCATACTTAAGTATGAAGTCAAAAATGAGGTAAAATCAACATTGTATTATTACCTGAATTTTGATATCATATTATAGTATGTGTATTTTTACCTGAATTTTGACATCATACTATACTATGTGTATTTTTACTTGAATATTGATATCATACTATACTATGTGTATTTTTACCTCATTTTTGACATCATACTATACTATGTGTATTTTTACTTGAATTTTGATATCATACTATAGTATGTGTATTTTTACCTCATTTTTGACATCATACCATAGTATGTGTATTTTTACCTGAATTTTGACATCATACTATAGTATGTGTATTTTTACTTGAATATTGATATCATACTATACTATGTATATTTTTACCTCATTTTTGACATCATACTATACTATGTGTATTTTTACTTGAATATTGATATCATACTATACTATGTGTATTTTTACCTCATTTTTGACATCATACCATAGTATGTGTATTTTTACCTGAATTTGATATTATACTATACTATGTGTATTTTTACCTCTTTTTTGACATCATACTATATAGTATGTGTATTTTCACCTGCATTATAGTATCTGTATTTTTACCTCATTTTTGACGTCATACTGTGGTATGTGTATTTTTACCTGAATTTTGATATCATGCTATACAATGTTGATTTTACCTCATTTTTGACATCTTACTATACTATGTTGATTTCTACATGAATTTCGATATCATATTATACAATGTTGATTTTACCTAATTTTTGACATCATACTATAGTATGTGTATTTTTACCTCATTTTTGACATCATACTATACTATGTGTATTTATACATGAATTTCGATATCATACTATACAATGTTGATTTTACCTCATTTTTGGCATCATAGTATAGTATGTGGATTTTTACTTGAATTTTGATATCAAGTATGTGTATTTTTACCTGAATTTTGACATCACACTATAGTATGTGTATTTTTACCTCATTTTTGACATCATACTATAGTATGTGTATTTTTACCTGCATTTTGACATCATACTATAGTATGTGTATTTTTACTTGAATATTGATATCATACTATACTATGTGTATTTTTACCTCTTTTTTGACGTCATACTATAGTATGTGTATTTTCACCTGCATTATAATATGTGTATTCTTACCTCATTTTTGACATCATACCATAATATGTGTATTTTACCTGAATCTCAAAATCATACTATACTATGTTTATTTTACCTCATTTTTGACATCATACTATATAGTATGTGTATTTTTACTTGAATTTTGACATCATACTATAGTATGTGTATTTTTACCTAAATTTCAGCATCATAGTATACAATGTTGATTTTACCTCATTTTTGACTTCATACTGTAGTATGTGTATTTTTACCTCATTTTTGACATCATACTATAGTATGTTTATTTTACCTCATTTCTGACATCTTACTATACTATGTTGATTTTTACATGAATTTCGATATCATACTATACAATGTTGATTTTACCTACATTTTGACATCATACTACAGTATGTGTATTTTTATCTCATTTTGACATCATACTATACAATGTTATTTTACTGAATATTGATATCATACATCTATGTGTACTTCATTACCTAATATGTATGATACATGTATGATTTTAACTGCATTTTGACATCATACTATAGTATGTGTATTTTTACCTGAATTTCGTTATCATCCTATAGTATGTGTATTTTTACCTGCATTTTGACACCATACTATAGTATGTGTATTTTTACCTGAATTTTGATATCATACTATACAATGTTGATTTTACCTCATTTACGTCATTTTTGACATCATTTCGTTTAGTATGATGTCCAAAATGAGGTAAAATTGACATAGTATAGTATGACGTCCAAAATGAGGTAAAAACACACATAGTATAGTATGATACAAAACATGTAGTAAAAATGACATAGTATAGTATGATGTCCAAAATGAGGTACAAATCAACGTAGTATAGTATGTTGTCAAAATGAGGAAAAATACATATAGTATAGTATGATGTGATAAATCAGGTAATATCACATATATTATAGTATAAGGTCGAAATTCATATTAAAATACACATAGTATAGTATGACATCCAAATTGAGGTAAAAATACACATAGTACAGTATGATGTCAAAATGAGGAAAAATACACATAGTATAGTACGATGTCCAAAATGAGGTAAAATTGACATAGTATAGTATGATGTCATAAATCAGGTAATATCACACATAGTATTGTACACTGTTGAAATTCATATTAAAATACACATAGTATAGCATGATATAAAAAATGAGGTCAAATTGACATAGTATAGTATGATGTCCAAATTGAGGTAAAAATACACATACTATTGTATGATGTCCAAAATGTAGTAAAATTGACATAGTATAGTATGATGTCCAAAATGAGGTAAAAAGACACATAGTATACTATGATACAAAACATGTAGTAAAAATGACATAATATAGTATGATGTCCAAAATGAGGTAAAAACACACATAGTATAGTATGATGTCCAAAATGAGGTACAAACCAACGTAGTATAGTATGATGTCAAAATGAGGAAAAACACACATAGTATAGTATGATGTCCAAAATGAGGTAAAAAGACACATACTATAGTATGATACAAAACATGTAGTAAAAATGACATAGTATAGTATGATGTCCAAAATGAGGTACAAACCAAAGTAGTATAGTATGATGTCATAAATCAGGTAATATCACACATAGTATAGTATACTGTTGAAATTCATATTAAAATACACATAGTATAGCATGACGTCCAAAATGAGGTAAAAACACACATAGTATAGTATGATGTCCAAAATGAGGTAAAAACACACATAGTATGAGGTAAAATCAGACATAGTATACCATGATGCAAAAAATGTAGTAAAAATGACATAGTATAGTATGATGTCCAAAATGAGGTAAAAAGACACATAGTATACTATGATACAAAACATGTAGTAAAAATGACATAGTATAGTATGATGTCCAAAATGAGGTACAAACCAACGTAATATAGTATGATGTCATAAATCAGGTAATATCACACATAGTATTGTACACTGTTGAAATTCATATTAAAATACACATAGTATAGTATGACGTCGAAAATGAGGTAAAAACACACATAGTATAGTATGATGTCCAAAATGAGGTACAAACCAAAGTAGTATAGTATGATGTGAAAATGAGGAAAAATACACATAGTATAGTATGAAGTCAAAAATGAGGTACAAACCAACGTAGTATAGTATGATGTCAAAATGAGGAAAAACACACATAGTATAGTATGATGTCCAAAATGAGGTAAAAAGACACATACTATAGTATGATACAAAACATGTAGTAAAAATGACATAGTATAGTATGATGTCCAAAATGAGGTAAAAAGACACATAGTATACTATGATACAAAACATGTAGTAAAAAGACATAGTATAGTTGATGTCCAAAAGAGGTACAAACCAACGTAATATAGTATGATGTCATAAATCAGGTAATACACAATAGTATTGTACACTGTTGAAATTCATATTAAAATACACATAGTATAGCATGATATAAAAAATGAGGTCAAATTGACATAGTATAGTATGATGTCCAAATTGAGGTAAAAATACACATACTATTGTATGATGTCCAAAATGTAGTAAAATTGACATAGTATAGTATGATGTCCAAAATGAGGTAAAAAGACACATAGTATACTATGATACAAAACATGTAAAAAATGACATAATAAGTATGATGTCCAAAATGAGGTACAAACCAACGTAGTATAGTATGATGTCAAAATGAGGAAAAATACACATAGTATACTATGATGTCCA
The DNA here is from genome assembly GCA_010277075.1 of Poeciliopsis retropinna. Lineage (NCBI taxonomy): Eukaryota > Metazoa > Chordata > Actinopteri > Cyprinodontiformes > Poeciliidae > Poeciliopsis > Poeciliopsis retropinna. Next base: position 1,965,283 of record VMRM01000027.1, on the reverse strand, counting down.
AAATGAGGTAAAAACACACGTAGTATAGTATGATGTCCAAAATGAGGTACAAACCAACGTAATATAGTATGATGTCATAAATCAGGTAATATCACACATAGTATAGTATAATGTCGAAATTCATATTAAAATACACATAGTATAGAGATAAAAAAATGAGGTCAAATCGACATAGTATAGTATGATGTCCAAAATTAGGTAAAATTGACCTAGTATAGTATGATGTCCAAAATGAGGTAAAAAGACACATAGTATACTATGATACAAAACATGTAGTAAAAATGACATAGTATAGTATGATGTCCAAATGAGGTACAAACCAACGTAATAAGTATGATGTCATAAATCAGGTAATATCACACATAGTATTGTACACTGTTGAAATTCATATTAAAATACACATAGTATAGCATGATATAAAAAATGAGGTAAAAACACACATAGTATGTAGTATGATGTCCAAAATGAGGTAAAAACACACATAGTATGTAGTATGATGTCCAAAATGTAGTAAAATTGACATAGTATAGTATGATGTCCAAAATGAGGTAAAAACACACATAGTATACTATGACACCACAAATGTAGTAAAAATGACATAGTATAGTATGACGTCCAAAATGAGGTAAAATCGACATAGTATAGTATGATGTCATAAATCAGGTAATATCACACATAGTATAGTATAATGTCGAAATTCATATTAAAATACACATAGTATACTATGATGCCAAAAATGTAGTAAAAATGACATAGTATAGTATGATGTCCAAAATGAGGTAAAATTGACATAGTATAGTATGATGTCCAAAATGAGGTAAAAACACACATAGTATACTATGACACCACAAATGTAGTAAAAATGACATAGTATAGTATGACGTCCAAAATGAGGTAAAATCGACATAGTATAGTATGATGTCATAAATCAGGTAATATCACACATAGTATAGTATAATGTCGAAATTCATATTAAAATACACATAGTATAGCATGATATTAAAAATGAGGTAAAAACACACATAGTATGTAGTATGATGTCCAAAATGTAGTAAAATTGACATAGTATAGTCCAAAATGAGGTAAAAAGACACATAGTATACTATGATACAAAACATGTAGTAAAAAGGACATAGTATAGTATGATGTCCAAAATGAGGTACAAACCAATGTAGTATAGTATGATGTCAAAATTAGGAAAAATACACATAGTATACTTTGATGTCCAAAATGAGGTAAAAACACACGTAGTATAGTATGATGTCCAAAATGAGGTACAAACCAACGTAATATAGTATGATGTCATAAATCAGGTAATATCACACATAGTATAGTATAATGTCGAAATTCATATTAAAATACACATAGTATAGCATGATATAAAAAATGAGGTCAAATCGACATAGTATAGTATGATGTCCAAAATGAGGTAAAATTGACATAGTATAGTATGATGTCAAAAATGAGGTAAAAAGACACATAGTATACTATGATACAAAACATGTAGTAAAAATGACATAGTATAGTATGATGTCCAAAATGAGGTACAAACCAACGTAATATAGTATGATGTCATAAATCAGGTAATATCACACATAGTATTGTACACTGTTGAAATTCATATTAAAATACACATAGTATAGCATGATATAAAAAATGAGGTCAAATTGACATAGTATAGCATGATGTCCAAATTGAGGTAAAAATACACATACTATTGTATGATGTCCAAAATGTAGTAAAATTGACATAGTATAGTATGATGTCCAAAATGAGGTAAAAAGACACATAGTATACTATGATACAAAACATGTAGTAAAAATGACATAATATAGTATGATGTCCAAAATGAGGTACAAACCAACGTAGTATAGTATGATGTCAAAATGAGGAAAAATACACATAGTATACTATGATGTCCAAAATGAGGTAAAAACACACATAGTATATAGTAAGATGTCTAAAATGAGGTGAGAACACACATAGTATACTATGATGCCAAAAATGTAGTAAAAATGACATAATATAGTATGATGTCCAAAATGAGGTAAAATTGACATAGTATAGTATGATGTCATAAATCAGGTAATATCACACATAGTATAGTATAATGTCGAAATTCATATTAAAATACACATAGTATAGCATGATATTAAAAATGAGGTAAAAACACACATAGTATGTAGTATGATGTCCAAAATGTAGTAAAATTGACATAGTATAGTATGATGTCCAAAATGAGGTACAAACCAACGTAATATAGTATGATGTCATAAATCAGGTAATATCACACATAGTATAGTATAATGTCGAAATTCATATTAAAATACACATAGTATAGTATGATGTCCAAAATGAGGTAAAAAGACACATAGTGGACTATGATACAAAAACATGTAGTAAAAATGACATAGTATAGTATGATGTCCAAAATGAGGTACAAACCAACGTAGTATAGTATGATGTCAAAATGAGGAAAAATACACATAGTATACTATGATGTCCAAAATGAGGTAAAAACACACATAGTATAGTATGATGTCCAAAATGAGGTACAAACCAACGTAGTATACTATGATGTGATAAATCAGGTAATATCACATATATTATAGTATAAGGTCGAAATTCATATTAAAATACACATAGTATAGTATGACATCCAAATTGAGGTAAAAATACACATAGTATAGTATGACGTCCAAAATGAGATAAAATCGACATAGTATAGTATGATGTCATAAATCAGGTAATATCACACATAGTATAGTATAATGTCGAAATTCATATTAAAATACACATAGTATAGCATGATATAAAAAATGAGGTAAAAACACACATAGTATGTAGTATGATGTCCAAAATGTAGTAAAAAGACACATAGTATACTATGATACAAAACATGTAGTAAAAAGGACATAGTATAGTATGATGTCCAAAATGAGGTACAAACCAATGTAGTATAGTATGATGTCAAAATTAGGAAAAATACACATAGTATACTATGATGTCCAAAATGAGGTAAAAACACACGTAGTATAGTATGATGTCCAAAATGAGGTACAAACCAACATAATATAGTATGATGTCATAAATCAGGTAATATCACACATAGTATTGTACACTGTTGAAATTCATATTAAAATACACATAGTATAGCATGATATAAAAAATGAGGTCAAATTGACATAGTATAGTATGATGTCCAAATTGAGGTAAAAATACACATACTATTGTATGATGTCCAAAATGTAGTAAAATTGACATAGTATATATAGTATGATGTCCAAAATGAGGTACAAACCAACGTAATATAGTATAATGTCATAAATCAGGTAATATCACACATAGTATTGTACACTGTTGAAATTCATATTAAAATACACATAGTATAGTATGACGTCGAAAATGAGGTAAAAACACACATAGTATAGTATGATGTCCAAAATGAGGTACAAACCAAAGTAGTATAGTATGATGTGAAAATGAGGAAAAATACACATAGTATAGTATGAAGTCAAAAATGAGGTACAAACCAACGTAGTATAGTATGATGTGAAAATGAGGAAAAATACACATAGTATAGTATGAAGTCAAAAATGAGGTACAAACCAACGTAGTATAGTATGATGTCATAAATCAGGTAATATCACACATAGTATAGTATACTGTTGAAATTCATATTAAAATACACATAGTATAGCATGATATAAAAAAATGAGGTCAAATCGACATAGTATAGTATTATGTCCAAATTGAGGTAAAAATACACATAGTATAGTATGATGTCCAAAATGAGGTACAAACCAAAGTAGTATAGTATGATGTGAAAATGAGGAAAAATACACATAGTATAGTATGAAGTCAAAAATGAGGTACAAACCAACGTAGTATAGTATGATGTGAAAATGAGGAAAAATACACATAGTATAGTATGACGTCCAAAATGAGGTAAAAACACACATACTATAGTATGATACAAAACATGTAGTAAAAATGACATAGTATAGTATGATGTCCAAAATGAGGTACAAACCAACGTAGTATAGTATGATGTAAAAATGAGGAAAAATACACATAGTATAGTATGATGTCCAAAATGAGGTACAAACCAACGTAGTATAGTATGATGTCATAAATCAGGTAATATCACACATAGTATAGTATACTGTTGAAATTCATATTAAAATACACATAGTATAGTATGACGTCCAAAATGAGGTAAAAACACACATAGTATAGTATGATGTCCAAAATGAGGTAAAAAGACACATACCATAGTATGATACAAAACATGTAGTAAAAATGACATAGTATAGTATGATGTCCAAAATGAGGTACAAACCAACGTAGTATAGTATGATGTCATAAATCAGGTAATGTCACACATAGTATAGTATACTGTTGAAATTCATATTAAAATACACATAGTATAGCATGATATAAAAAAATGAGGTCAAATCGACATAGTATAGTATGATGTCCAAATTGAGGTAAAAATACACATACTATTGTATCATGTCCAAAATGTAGTAAAATTGACATAGTATAGTATGATGTCCAAAATGAGGTAAAAATACACATAGTATACTATGATACAAAACATGTAGTAAAAATGACATAATATAGTATGATGTCCAAAATGAGGTAAAAATACACATAGTATACTATGATACAAAACATGTAGTAAAAATGACATAATATAGTATGATGTCCAAAATGAGGTAAAAACACACATAGTATAGTATGATGTCCAAAATGAGGTACAAACCAACGTAGTATAGTATGATGTCAAAAATGAGGTACAAACCAACGTAGTATAGTATGATGTCAAAATGAGGAAAAATACACATAGTATACTATGATATCCAAAATGAGGTAAAAACACACATAGTATATAGTAAGATGTCTAAAATGAGGTGAGAACACACATAGTATAGTATGATGTCCAAAATGAGGTAAAAACACACATAGTATAGTATGATGTCCAAAATGAGGTACAAACCAACGTAGTATAGTATGATGTCCAAAATGAGGAAAAAACACACATAGTATGAGGTAAAATCAGACATAGTATACCATGATGCAAAAAATGTAGTAAAAATGACATAGTATAGTATGATGTCCAAAATGAGGTACAAACCAACGTAGTATAGTATGATGTCAAAATGAGGAAAAATACACATAGTATACTATGATGTCCAAAATGAGGTAAAAACACACATAGTATAGTATGATGTCCAAAATGAGGTACAAACCAACGTAGTATACTATGATGTGATAAATCAGGTAATATCACATATATTATAGTATAAGGTCGAAATTCATATTAAAATACACATAGTATACTATGATGCCAAAAATGTAGTAAAAATGACATATATAGTATGCAATGTCCAATTTTAGGTCATTTTTGGCATCATAGTATAGTATGGTTTACTTGAATTTTGATATCATACTATAGTATGTGTATTTTTACCTGAATTTTGACATCACACTATAGTATGTGTATTTTTACCTCATTTTTGACATCATACTATAGTATGTGTATTTTTACTTGAATATTGATATCACACTATACTATGTGTATTTTTACCTCTTTTTTGACGTCATACTATAGTATGTGTATTTTCACCTGCATTATAATATGTGTATTCTTACCTCATTTTTGACATCATACCATAATATGTGTATTTTACCTGAATCTCAAAATCATACTATACTATGTTTATTTTACCTCATTTTTGACATCATACTATAGTATGTGTATTTTTACTTGAATTTTGACATCATACTATAGTATGTGTATTTTTACCTAAATTTCAGCATCATAGTATACAATGTTGATTTTACCTCATTTTTGACTTCATACTGTAGTGTAATTTTTACCTCATTTTTGACATCATACTATAGTATGTTTATTTTACCTAATTTCTGACATCTTACTATACTATGTTGATTTTTACATGAATTTCGATATCATACTATACAATGTTGATTTTACCTACATTTTGACATCATACTACAGTATGTGTATTTTTATCTCATTTTGACATCATACTATACTATGTTTATTTTTACTTGAATATTGATATCATACTATACTATGTGTATTTTTACCTGAATTTTGATGTACTATACAATGTTGATTTTAACTCATTTTTGACTTCATACTATAGTATGTGTATTTTTAACTGCATTTTGACATCATACTATAGTATGTGTATTTTTACCTGAATTTCGTTATCATCCTATAGTATGTGTATTTTTACCTGAATTTCAACATCATACTATACAATGTTGATTTTACCTAATTTTTGACTTCATACTATAGTTTGTGTATTTTTACCTGCATTTTGACACCATACTATAGTATGTGTATTTTTACCTGAATTTTGATATCATACTATACAATGTTGATTTTACCTCATTTACGTCATTTTTGACATCATTTCGTTTAGTATGATGTCCAAAATGAGGTAAAATTGACATAGTATAGTATGACGTCCAAAATGAGGTACAAATCAACGTAGTATAGTATGTTGTCAAAATGAGGAAAAATACACATAGTATAGTATGATGTGATAAATCAGGTAATATCACATATATTATAGTATAAGGTCGAAATTCATATTAAAATACACATAGTATAGTATGACATCCAAATTGAGGTAAAAATACACATAGTACAGTATGATGTCAAAATGAGGAAAAATACACATAGTATAGTACGATGTCCAAAATGAGGTAAAATAGACATAGTATAGTATGATGTCATAAATCAGGTAATATCACACATAGTATAGTATAATGTCGAAATTCATATTAAAATATAGTATAGCATAGTATACTATGATGCCAAAAATGTAGTAAAATTGACATAGTATAGGATGATGTCAAAAATGAGGTAAAAATACACATACTATTGTATGACATCCAAATTGAGGTAAAAATACACATAGTATAGTATGATGTGCAAAATGTGTTAAAAATGACATAGTATAGTATGATGTCCAAAATGAGGTACAAATCAACGTAGTATAGTATGTTGTCAAAATGAGGAAAAATACACATAGTATAGTATGATGTGATAAATCAGGTAATATCACATATATTATAGTATAAGGTCGAAATTCATATTAAAATACACAAAAGATAGTATGACGTCCAAAATGAGGTAAAAACACACATAGTATAGTATGATGTCCAAAATGAGGTACAAACCAACGTAGTACAGTATGATGTGAAAATGAGGAAAAATACACATAGTATAGTATGAAGTCAAAAATGAGGTACAAACCAACGTAGTATAGTATGATGTGAAAATGAGGAAAAATACACATAGTATAGTATGATGTCCAAAATGAGGTACAAACCAACGTAGTATAGTATGATGTGAAAATGAGGAAAAATACACATAGTATAGTATGATGTCCAAAATGAGGTACAAACCAACGTAGTATAGTATGATGTCATAAATCAGGTAATATCACACATAGTATAGTATACTGTTGAAATTCATATTAAAATACACATAGTATAGCATGATATAAAAAAATGAGGTCAAATCGACATAGTATAGTATGATGTCCAAATTGAGGTAAAAATACACATAGTATAGTATGATATCGAAATTCATATTAAAATACACATATTATAGTATGACGTCCAAAATGAGGTAAAAACACATAGTATAGTATGATGTCCAAAATGAGGTAAAAGACACATACTATAGTATGATACAAAACAGTATAGTAAAATGACATAGTATAGTATGATGTCCAAATATGAGGTACAAACCACGTAGTATAGTATGATGTGAAAAATGAGAAAAATACATAGTATAGTATGATGTCCAAAATGAGGTACAAACAACGTAGTATAGTATGATGTCATAAATCAGGTAATATCACACATAGTATAGTATACTGTTGAAATTCATATTAAAATACACATAGTATAGCATGATATAAAAAAATGAGGTCAAATCGACATAGTATAGTATGATGTCCAAATTGAGGTAAAAATACACATACTATTGTATCATGTCCAAAATGTAGTAAAATTGACATAGTATAGTATGATGTCCAAAATGAGGTAAAAATACACATAGTATGATGTCCAAAATGAGGTACAAACCAACGTAGTATAGTATGATGTCAAAATGAGGAAAAATACACATAGTATACTATGATGTCCAAAATGAGGTAAAAACACACATAGTATATAGTAAGATGTCTAAAATGAGGTGAGAACACACATAGTATAGTATGATGTCCAAAATGAGGTAAAAACACACATAGTATAGTATGATGTCCAAAATGAGGTAAAATTGACATAGTATAGTATGATGTCCAAAATGAGGTAAAAAGACACATAGTATACTATGATACAAAACATGTAGTAAAAATGACATAGTATAGTATGATGTCCAAAATGAGGTACAAACCAACGTAATATAGTATGATGTCATAAATCAGGTAATATCACACATAGTATTGTACACTGTTGAAATTCATATTAAAATACACATAGTATAGCATGATATAAAAAATGAGGTCAAATTGACATAGTATAGTATGATGTCCAAATTGAGGTAAAAATACACATACTATTGTATGATGTCCAAAATGTAGTAAAATTGACATAGTATAGTATGATGTCCAAAATGAGGTAAAAATACACATAGTATACTATGATACAAAACATGTAGTAAAAATGACATAATATAGTATGATGTCCAAAATGAGGTAAAAACACACATAGTATAGTATGATGTCCAAAATGAGGTACAAACCAACGTAGTATAGTATGATGTCAAAATGAGGAAAAATACACATAGTATACTATGATGTCAAAAATGAGGTAAAAACACACATAGTATATAGTAAGATGTCTAAAATGAGGTGAAACACACATAGTATACTATGATGCCAAAAATGTAGTAAAAAGACATAATATATATGATGTCCAAAATGAGGTAAAATTGACATAGTATAGTATGATGTCATAAATCAGGTAATATCACACATAGTATAGTATAATGTCGAAATTCATATTAAAATACACATAGTATAGCATGATATTAAAAATGAGGTAAAAACACACATAGTATGTAGTATGATGTCCAAAATGTAGTAAAATTGACATAGTATAGTATGATGTCCAAAATGAGGTAAAAAGACACATAGTATACTATGATACAAAACATGTAGTAAAAAGGACATAGTATAGTATGATGTCCAAAATGAGGTACAAACCAATGTAGTATAGTATGATGTCAAAATGAGGAAAAATACACATAGTATACTATGATGTCCAAAATGAGGTAAAAACACACATAGTATATAGTAAGATGTCTAAAATGAGGTGAGAACACACATAGTATACTATGATGCCAAAAATGTAGTAAAAATGACATAATATAGTATGATGTCCAAAATGAGGTAAAATTGACATAGTATAGTATGATGTCATAAATCAGGTAATATCACACATAGTATTGTACACTGTTGAAATTCATATTAAAATACACATAGTATAGCATGATATAAAAAATGAGGTCAAATTGACATAGTATAGTATGATGTCCAAATTGAGGTAAAAATACACATACTATTGTATGATGTCCAAAATGTAGTAAAATTGACATAGTATAGTATGATGTCCAAAATGAGGTAAAAAGACACATAGTATACTATGATACAAAACATGTAGTAAAAATGACATAATATAGTATGATGTCCAAAATGAGGTAAAAACACACATAGTATAGTATGATGTCAAAATGAGGAAAAATACACATACTATAGTATGATACAAAACATGTAGTAAAAATGACATAGTATAGTATGATGTCCAAAATGAGGTACAAACCAACGTAGTATAGTATGATGTGAAAATGAGGAAAAATACACATAGTATAGTATGATGTCCAAAATGAGGTACAAACCAACGTAGTATTGTATGATGTATAAATCAGGTAATCACACATAGTATAATACTGTTGAAAATTCATATTAAAATACACATAGTATAGTATGACGTCCAAAATGAGGTAAAAACACACATAGTATAGTATGATGTCCAAAATGAGGTAAAAAGACACATACTATAGTATGATACAAAACATGTAGTAAAAATGACATAGTATAGTATGATGTCCAAAATGAGGTACAAACCAACGTAGTATAGTATGATGTGAAAATGAGGAAAAATACACATAGTATAGTATGATGTCCAAAATGAGGTACAAACCAACGTAGTATAGTATGATGTCAAAATGAGGAAAAATACACATAGTATACTATGATGTCCAAAATGAGGTAAAAACACATAGTATAGTATGATGTCCAAAATGAGGTACAAACCAACGTAGTATACTATGATGTGATAAATCAGGTAATATCACATATATTATAGTATAAGGTCAAAATTCATATTAAAATACACATAGTATAGTATGACGTCCAAAATGAGGTAAAATCGACATAGTATAGTATGATGTCATAAATCAGGTAATATCACACATAGTATAGTATAATGTCGAAATTCATATTAAAATACACATAGTATACTATGATGCCAAAAATGTAGTAAAAATGACATAGTATAGTATGATGTCCAAAATGAGGTAAAATTGACATAGTATAGTATGATGTCATAAATCAGGTAATATCACACATAGTATAGTATAATGTCGAAATTCATATTAAAATACACATAGTATACTATGATGCCAAAAATGTAGTAAAAATGACATAGTATATTATGATGTCCAAAATGAGGTGAAATCGGCATAGTATAGTATGACATAAAAATGAGGTAAAAATCAAGGTAGTATGGTATGGCATCCAAAATGAGGAAAAATACACATAGTATAGTATGATGTGATAAGTCAGGTAATATCACACATAGTATAGTATGATATAAAAATGAGGTAAAATCAGGCATAGTATAGTATGATGTCCAAAATGAGGTAAAAAGACACATAGTATACCATGATACAAAAAATGTAGTAAAAATGACATAGTATAGTATGATATATAAAATGAGGTAAAAACACACATAGTATACCATGATACAAAAAATGTAGTAAAAATAACATAGTATACAGTAAGATCTCCAAAAAGAGGTAAAAACACACATAGTATACTATGACATCAAAAATGTAGTAAAATCGACATAGTATAGTATGATGTCCAAAATGAGGTAAAATTGACATAGTATAGTATGATGTCCAAAATGAGTAAAAAGACACATAGTATACTATGATGCCAAAAATGTAGTGAAATTGACATAGTATAGTATGACGTCCAAAATGAGGTAAAAACACACATAGTATACTATGATGTCCAAAATGAAATAAAATTGACATAGTATATAGTAGGATCTCCGAAATGAGGTAAAAACACACATAATATACTATGACACCAAAAATATAGTAAAATTGACATAGTATAGTATGATGTCCAAAATGAGGTGAAAACACACATAGTATGATATATAAAATGAGGTAAAAAGACACATAGTATACCATGATACAAAAAATGTAGCAAAAATGACATAGTATAGTATGAGGTCCAAAATGAGGTAAAAACACACATAGTATATTATGATGCCAAAAATGTAGTAAAATTGACATAGTATAGTATGATGTCCAAAATGAGGTAAAATTGACATAGTATAGTATGATGTCCAAAATGATGTCAAATCGACATAGTATACTATGATGTTCAAAATGAGGTAAAAACACACATAGTATGATATAAAAAATGAGGTAAAATCAGACATAGTATACTATGATACAAAACATGTAGTAGTATGATGTCCAAAATGAGGTAACAATTGATTGTTACTATACTTGATGTATAGTAATCAAGTATACTATACATACTCATAGTATAGTATGATGTCAAAATGATGAAAAATACACATAGTATAGTATGATGTCAAAAGGAGGAAAAATACACATAGTATAGTATAATGTCGAAATTCATATTACAATACACATAAAATCGATATCGTATGATATCAAAAATGAACAAAAAATCAAGGTAGTATAGTATAACCTCCAAAATGAGGTAAAAATGCACATAGTATAGTATGACATCCAAATTCAGGTAAAAATACACATAGTATAGTATGATGTCAAAAATGAGGTAAAAACACACATAAGTATACTATGATGCCAAACATGTAGTAAAAATGACATAGTATAGTATAATGTCAAAATGAGGAAAAATACACATAGTATAGTATGGTGTCATAAATCAGGTAATATCACACATAGTATAGTATAATGTCGAAATTCATATTAAAATACACATAGATAATGATGATGATATAAAATATGAATATGATATAAAAAATGAACTAAAAATCAACGTAATATAGTATGATCCCAAAAATGAAGTAAAAATGACATAGTATAGTATATCAAAAATGAACTAAAAATCAAAGTAGTATAGTATGACATCCAAAATGAGGTAAAAATACACATACTACAGTATGATGTCCAAAATGAGGTGAAATCGACATAGTATGGTATGATGTCAAAAATGAGGTAAAATCGTCATAGTATAGTAGGATGTCAAAAATGAACTAAAAATCAACTTAGTATAGTATGACATCCAAGATGAGGTAAAATACACATAGGATAGTATGACATCCAAATTGAGGTAAAAATATGCATAGTACAGTATGATGTCAAAAATGAACTAAAAATCGACATACTATAGTATGATAACAAAAATGAACCAAAAATCAACTTAGTATATCATGACATTCAAAATTAGGTAAAAATACACATAGGATAGTATGACATCCAAATTGACGTAAGAATACACATAGTATAGCATGATGTAAAAAATGAGGTAAAAGCACACATAGTATATAGTATGATGCCAAAAATGAAGTAAAAATGACATAGTATAGTATGATATCAAAAATGAACTAAAAATTAAGGTAGTATAGTATGACATCCAAAATGAGGTAAAAGTACACATATAGTATGATGTCGAAATTCATGATAAAATACGCATACTATAGTATGATGTCCAAAATGAGGTACAATCGACATAGTATGGTATGATGTCAAAAATGTAGTAAAAATGACATAGTATAGTATGATATCAAAAATGAACTAAAAATCGACATAGTATAGTATGATATCAAAATGAGATGAAAACACACAGTATAGTATGATATCAAAAATGAACTAAAAATCAAGGTAGTATAGTATGACATCCAAAATGAGGTAAAAATCAACATAGTATAGTATGATCTAAAAAATGAGGTAAAAGACTCAGTATAGTATGATCTCAAAAATTAGATAAAAATTCACCTAGCATAGTATGATGTCCAAAATGAGGTAAAAATCAACGTAGTATAGTATGATGTCAAAATGAGGTAAAAGCACACATAGTATAGTATGATCCCAAAAATGATGTAAAAATGACATAGTGTATCAAAAATGAACTAAAAATCAACTTAGTATAGTATAATGTCAAAATGAGGTAAAAATACACATAGGATAGTATGACATCCAAATTGAGGTAAAACTACACATAGTATATAGTATGATGTCAAAAATGAACTAAAAATCAACTTAGTATAGTATGACATCCAAATTGAGGTAAAAATACACATAGAATTTCTGAAGAGCTGCATGATCAAGGTGTTCGACGTCATATGTCCAGACAAAAAGCAGATGCTGGCAAATATAAGCCTGAGTAGAAATACGGTTACTGATCGAATTTGTGAAATGGCCACTGATTTAAGAGCACAGTTGAGTGAAAGAAGCAAAGACTTCATTGCCTACTCTCTTGCTGTGGATGAAAATACTGACATGACTGCTACTGCACAACTGGCTATCTTCATCCATGGAGTGGACTCCAATTTGCGCGTAACAGAGGAAGTAATGGACATTAAATTGATGCACGGGTCAACGACTGGAAAAGACATTTTTGAAAACGTATGTCAAAGTGTAACCGACATGAAACTGCCCTGGGACAAACTTATTGGACTTACAACTGATGGAGCACCGGCTATGTGCAGTGAAAAATGTGGACTAGTGGGAAGGATGCAAGTGAAGATGCAGGAGGACAACTGTACTGTACAGCATATCACTGCATCATACACCAGGAAGCACTATGTGGCAAAGTCCTGAAAATGGACCATGTAATGAGCACTGTAACGCAAACCGTAAACTTTATCCGAGCTAAAGGGTTAAATCATCGGCAGTTTCGGTCCTTCATGCAGGAGATAGATTCAGAATTTGCCGACATTCCTTATCATACAGAGGTGCGTTGGCTAAGTCGGGGAAAAGTTCTCAACAGAGTTTTTGAGCTCAGCAACGAAATCTGTCAGTTCATGGACAGTAAAGGAAAAGACTCCACCGTTTTGAGAGATGAAAAATGGAAGTGTGAGTTGGCGTTCCTGGCTGACGTAACAGCTCATCTTAACGCCTTAAATCTGCAGCTCCAGGGACGTGACCGCATGATCACTGACATGGCGTTTCAAGTGAAGCTGTTTTTATGGGAGATGCAAATGCAACAGTGCAACTTGCCTCACTTTCCCTGTTGCCAAGTATTGTTGAACCAAGTAAGCACAACTGTGTTCCCCAAAACGCACTTTGCCGACAAACTGAGCACACTACGCGCTGAGTTCGCACAGCGGTTTAGTGACTTTGAAGCACACAAAAAAAGTTTTGAGTTGCTTTGCAACCCATTTGTCGTTGATGTTGAAACTGCACCTGTGCAGATTCAGATGGAACTGATTGAACTGCAGTGTAATGGGACACTGAAGGCAAAGTATGACACTGCAGGGCCCACACAGTTCATTCACTCTATCCCTGCAGCAATGCCCCAGGTCCATTTTCATGCGGCTCGAACCTTGTGCATGTTTGGGAGCACATATCTGTGTGAGAAGCTCTTCTCAGTGATGAAGATTAACAAAACAGCACACAGAAGTCGTCTCACTGATGACCACCTGCAGTCCATCATGAGAATCTCCACAACACAGGACTTCACACCAAACATAAACCAACTTGTTGCCAAAAAAAGATGACAGGAGTCTGGCTGCGATCAGAGCAAATGATCAAATCAGAGTCATAAGAGCAAAGAAAATGGAATGATTAGAATTGTTATTTCTAAAAAGTACATATTTTATGTATATTTCCAGGTTTTGTAGCATGTTCATATTTCTACTTTTGACAGGAGATATTTTTAAGGAGAGCAAAATCTTTTGGGATATTTAAGTTTATTTTTTTAATATATACATTGACATAGGAGCAAAGGAATTTGAATGTTATTTTAATGTTAAGTTGTATAAGTTAAGTTCTAAGTTGTATAATTTAACAAGATATTTTTTATTTAGAGCAAAATAATCAATACTGTATAAGTGATTTAAGGTTTAAATGTAATATTCCTGTCTGTTTTTATTCATATTTATGTCCCAAAAACATTAAGTTTAAGTGTGTTCAATAAATGTTTATCCTGGTTGGCCCGTGACCTTAAGTGTGTTTTGAATTTTGGCCCCTTGTGCAAATGAGTTTGACATCCCTGGTATAGTATAATGTCAAAAGGAGGTAAAATGACATCTAGTATGGTATGATGTTAAAAATTAGGTAGAAATACACATACTATAGTCTTACTTCAAAAACGAGGTAAAAATGCACATACTATATTCTTGCCCTGAAAATGAGGTGAAAAGACATATAGTACAGTATGATGTCAAAAACAATGTCTAAATCATACAGATGACACATAGCATGTCATCTGACCTCACTTAGAACATCATACTTACTTCAAAAATGTGGTAAAATGATACAAAATATATTTTCATCTCATAAATGAGGTGAATCGTAGTATTTTATGATGTTGATAAAGAGGTCAAATAAGGCATATGGAGGTAAGACTACGTGCAGTACATTGTGACCTCAAAAATGAGGTAAAATGACATAGTATAGTATTACCTCAAAAACTAGGCAAAATTACAGTTGATAATATGTCAATCAGACATTATATTATCAAAGATCATAGGGATCTCTGACATCTCTGCGATGTCAAAGATGCCTAAAAATCACACATAGTATGCCACCAAAAAAGAGGTAGTGACTCATAATATAACATTGAAAATAAGGTAAAATTTCACATGGTATATTACGACATTGAAAGCGAGGTAGTAACTCATATAATAGTATCATGGATAATGAGGCAAAATTACACAGTATGTTATATGATGTTGAAAATGAGGTAAATTGACAGTATATTATGCTATCATAAATGAAGTAAAATGACATTGCATTCTATGTCAGAAATGATGGGAAATGACTGTATGGTATGCCATCAAAAATGAGTTAGTGACTCATAATATAGTATGCCATCAAAAATGAGGCAAAATAACAGTACAGTACAATGCTGAAAACGAGTTAAAGAAAAAAATGAGGTAAAAATGTATACCTCTTTTTTACCAAAAATAGTTAAAATGAGTCATGAATCAAAGATGTAGAAAATGAAGCATAGTTTACTATGATGCCTAAAATGACACACAGTACATGATATGACATTGAAAATTAGGTCAATTAAATATCGGCAAAAATTAGCTAAAAATTACCCAGTCCTTGTGATGTTGAAAACGAGCGAAAATAACACAGCACACTACGATTTCAAAGGAGACATAGAAAACTATGATGCCAAAAATGAGGTGAAATGAGACACAGTTTCATATGACATCACAAATAAGTTCTCTTTCTGTGCCTATAACAATGCTACACCTCACCTTATGTCTGAAAGATGCACACAATCTACTTTTAATCTCTTAAACCTTCCTAGAATCCCTTCATGCAACATTCCCCGTTCCTAAAAATGTTGCGGCTACATTAGGAATGCATACTTTGGTGCAGAGAAGAGATCCCAGGTGTGGTGTCTGTGACAGCCCATTAGGGGATTTTGTGTTCATTGTTACAAGGTGTGGATGTCTCTGACTGGAGTGAAGCACAAAAGCAAAAATATATTTAAAGTATTTGTTGATGAAGAAAAAGTGTCTCTTGAAAAAGCAAAATCTTTTTGGGGGGTTTGAGTATGAGTACAAAGGGTGCATTCAGACCGGATAGTCCGGTGGACTCGGTTCGATTCGGCTGGGGACTAAACTCGCAATATTTACAGTTTCAGAGCTGTAGTTTGCATTAGAACTACTAAAACTAACTGAAAAACCTGTGGGAGTGCTGCACCAAGAACTACTGAAGAAAGTGACAAAACTTCTTAGCAGGACTAGCGCAATTTCCTTCTTCACAAAAAGTAAACAAAAATGGAGCAGTGTCAGATTTTTGCGGTTATAGGATTCTTCATTGATATACATTACTGGTTTGGATATCGCCTGTTAGCTGCTAATGCTAGCGACGCTCCAATAGGCACCATTACTACACGGCATTATTACATTATTACACTAAACCAGGCTGTTCCAATGCAGAATGAGCAGGAATCACAAAAATGATCACACAGCTGTTTTTTCTTACCCAATTTCTATAAACATGGCTTAAATTAAAGCTGAGAAAATTGCTGATGTTTGTAAATTTTCACCCTTGATATAAATCTATAAACAGTTTGATTTCTATCAAGATGCAAGAGAGGACTAAGCAAATTGCTCTTTTATGTTGGTAAATAATTACATAATTGCTGCTGTTAATTTTTGTAGTTTGTCAAAATGTAACAAACCATGACTCATATACTTTACATATGGGACGTATGAAATATGTCATCCTATCTGATGATTAAATGTTCAAACAAACAAGGCAGTTAGTCCCGTTTTTGTAATTTATTAAAGGTTTAAAAATAACATCAGCAGCAGAGCACCACGGCAATGGAGATTTAAGCTGATAAACAGTAAAACAACTTTAAACCATTTATATTCTGCTTTTCCTCACTTTCTGTGTCAACATGCAGAGCTGTAACCATGACAACCGACACAACATCTTCGTTAATCCGCAGAGCAGAGAGTAATATATTAACCAGAATGTGCTGCACTGTAGCTAACTTCCTGCTTTTGAAACGGTCTCTGGTCAGGTTGCATTCAGACAGGTTTTCTACCATTTTAGAGTCCACTTCATCCGGACCAGACCTAGGTTTTTAGGCGGATCGGAGTTCACTTCTGACCATCCCAAAAAAATCCGACTTCCTAGAGAAACGGATTAGAGTCTGATTCAGGACTCTAATCCTGGATTGGTCTGAATGCACCCTTAATCAAAATTCCTTAATGAAAAGCTCGCTCAATCTTAAAAATGTGCAACCAAAAAGCAAAACAGGAAGAAGGTCCAACAACAGAGGCATGTTCACAAGCATCTGGTTCAAGAGTAATAAATCTCAAAGCAGGATTAGACCTTTCTGTTTGGCAAAAACAAAAAATAAGTTAACCTTTCAGAGAAATCTAACTGACTTTAAATGAAAAAAAAAAAAAAAATATATATATATATATATATATATATATGTAAACAATAAACTTACTTACATTTACAAGGTGTAGTAAACAAATACTAGTGTCACTGTCATAATTTTAACAACTGTAGACTGTAAATGCCTGACCCAATTTTTAAATCCCACAATAAAATTTTTTGGCTTGCCTCTAAAATGATTTCTACTGTTTTTATTTCTGCATTAATTGACCATTGTTTCCTTCCTCTGTTTAAAATGGTAATATACCGGTGTTGTTGCTTTTTGTTATAGGAAAAAAATAATTATAGTGGACTAAACTTATTGGAGTAAAATCATAGAGCAACTTGAAACAAACTAATTACAAGTTTCCTTCCTACAAAACACTTCATTCACCTAAACAGAAAATGCAAGTCCTTATTGAATAATTTGACTCTATGTACTTTTTTCTGGGTTTTTTTCAGCATCTAAAGAGGCCAGCCATTCTTACTAATATAACAATAAAAGAAATTCAGCCTTTACTTTTTTTTTTGACATACCTGCAGCTGTGAATTTCACAGGCCAACTTCAAATAACACCTTGTCACTGATTCAGACTTTTATCCAAGCTCTGATTTATCATTTTGTAGAAGGTAAAACTGAATTTTTATTTTTTATTTTTTTGCTGGATTTATTCACTTCTCACTTTGACCTTATGTCAAGGATAATTTTCACATTTCAATGCGTCCTTACCCACAAAGGCCCGTTTGTTCAATTGAGCCTGACAGTTGTGGAACTGTTACAAGTTTCTAGCATATTTTTCAGGTTGCGATTTTGAATGGAAAAAAAAAAGAAGCAATTTTTTGATTAGGTTGATGCTCGGCAATCAAGCAAAAGGCTCATAATCTGTGTGCATTCATCTTTTTTCCAGATCCGTGCCTGAGCCTTTGAATATTTTAATAATTGTCTCAGTTTTACCTGCTGTATGTATTTATGGAATACTGATGGCACTACTGTCTAGTACTCTCATTTACTTTGTAAATAATTATTTTAACTTGATTTTTGATTAAGTTAAAGATTTGTCATAATACATCGTTACTGACCCTAACCCTAATACCTAAAAATAAAGTGAATTTCTTTATTAAAAATCAAAGTATACTTAAGTTAAAGTGCAGCAGTGTAGTCAAACTACAGATAAACGGGAAATATTAACTTTATTTACTCACTGTTTCAATTGCTTTGTGATTGCGTCCTAACCAATGCTAGTCCCTATAGAGTCTGCTCTACATCTATGTTAGAATAACACTTCTAAAATACAAATCTCATGTATTTCAAAAGGTTTTTGACATGCAACAAAGTCTTGAACAAGCATCTCACTATAATGGAGGATCTTGCAAGGTAACAGTCTTCCATTTCACCAAATGCATTCCTCCCTCAGCAGACAGGAATCGTTTTGCTTCGTTCTACATTACACACAAAGTGTGAATTTTAAGAAACATAACATTTCAGAGTTGAATATTTAGAGAAAGTTTCATTGCACAATTGCAAATGCTAATTTTGTGCTTTAACTCAAGTTTGGCTCGTCCAGAGTAGATATTGAAGCCACCATTTCAGCCAGCATATTTTGCCCTTTAGGCTTTTATTTGGCTGGAGCTCACATTGCACTTTGTTTTTTCGACAACACTTTCTAAAGTTTTAACATCAGTCATTAAAAGCACTGTGTTATGGAACATACTCATCTGAAGCAGATGTCAATAACCCCTCCAGATGAAATCCATAATGTGTCAAGCAAATGAAAGGCTACATCATTTAGTACTTGTCTGTCATCAACACTGGGAAGTCAGAGTCATCTGGTATTTTCAGAAGGAAACCAGATGGTGCCAGTCTGTCAACCGGATGGATTTCGTGCTCTCAATTAACACCATCAGATGAACATCAGTGTCAAAGCACAGGTGATAGAGGTACGCATGAGAGTAATCTTTAGAATGTGAGTTTATTATAGAGACGGTTCTGACAAGTGCAACATCTTTGCATACATGAAATGATTAAATCTATTAAAAAAAATTAAAAAAAAAGCAATCAACTTAGTTACCCTCACTTGTACACATGCAGTTCCAGTCAGAAAATTACAACCAGACAACACTGGCATCAATTTGTGTCCATTCCTGTTTTTGCTACAGTTTCACCAAATTCAACTTCATATTTACATTTACACACAGGTACGAAGAAATTGGTTCTCTAAAACTAAACTTTCAGACTAAACTGTTACAACATTTCAGAGATCAACCCTTCATCCACTTTTCCAGCAAACAATCTTAAGAGCATTAAGCAAGTCATTAGTTGCAAACACTGATTTGGTTCACAAAGATGAACAAAATTAGTAAAACCTACTGCTCTCAACAGCTGACAAAAACCTCAGTTTCACATAAAATGTCATTTGAACACATTGGATCGTTGATGTGAATTTTCTAACCAAAGCAGCATTTTATTTGAAGAAAAACCTACTATAAAACATGCATAGTCCAACATTGTATACTTCTAATCATCATTTCCTGAGATCTTGGAGATCCTGCAACCTGTTCAGATAAAAACAGGTCCACATAACTCTACTCTGAACAAAGGGAAAAAAATTTCTTCTGCACATCTCAGTCAGTATTCTTTTCAAATTAAGGCGATGGTGGTTTTAATGAGTTTCTGACGTCAAACACGCAAATTCTCACCAGTACAGAAAAAAACCCCAACATAACGTTCAACAGAAACAGCAGGATGTTACAAAAGGATACATTTATATACCAACTTTAATTGTATTCTATGCACAAAGGACTTGCATCACAGGCAGAAGTCCAAGTTGCTTCCTGCCCACTAACTCCGTTTCTAATCATAGATTCCACTTGTGAGGCCGGTAGAATAGAGAACAGCGGGAGGGTAAAGAAAGGTCTTCTGTTTGCAAAATTATACCAACGCCCACTTAAATCGATTGTGTTTATGTGAGTTGTTTTTCTGTGAATGGAGAGGTGATGTTACACGAGCACTCTGGATGCTGTTGCCATGGTATTCAGACATTTTCACGCAGCCAACGAGTCCTGGACTATTTATGATTATTATTACTTTCATGAAAATGACCGTTGTCACATTAAGACCACACACTTAAAATGAATAATAAGATAATTGTAAATGACAGAAAAATTGTCAAGTTCTTTTTTCTTTTTTTGTTCTTAAATACCTCATTTGAAGCAAACGGTGTCCTTCTGTTTAAACAACACTTGTTTCTTCAAAGCTGAGCAAGTTTTGAAGAAATTTTATGAGTTTTAACTGCTAAATATGCTGCTTCTGATTAGCATATTTAGCACAAAATGAGTCAAACATACAAAAATAAAATACAAAATCATTTAGGCCTCATAGCCCAATCTAAACAATGCTTCTTCTTCTTCTTCTTCTCTATTGTGGCGGATTGTACCGCTACCTACTGTACTTGAGTGTATACCAACACTACTTTACATCAATTAAATTCTATTTTTTTATTTTGAATTATGAAGATAAATAAATATTGCTCTCCTTAGTCTATAAATATCTAAGTTTCCATCAGCTCCTGATTTTCCTTTAAGACTCCATTCCTGTTATGTCCTTCTTACTATTCACAATCCGTCAACAAATATTCAACTTTTTTTTTCTCTCCACCTCTTTCACATTTATCATATTTGGTCAATATCAGAAATTGCTATATTGTTATATTAAGTGAATAATGCTGATTAACCAAAAAAGGAAATAATTACAGGATAAATCATAAGCATAAATAAAACAATTGGATCTGACATTAAGAAATAAAAAGACTCAAAGTCCTGTAGCAAAAGACAAGCTGTGCATCAAATGTAAAATTAAAAGATAGTGTAGTAACTTCCACTGATTTTAGATCTGACCAGAAATTATATAAATGCTGATCTCAATACATCAGTATAAGTCCCGAATGCAAAGAACTGAGCTGCAGCGGAGTGAAGGTGAAAAAACAGATTTTTCTTTATGCACTTAAACAGATGAGCTGAGACGCTTTGTTTCAGCTCTAAGCTCTAAGGATGTTTGCTACATTAAGGAGTAAGGAGTGGATTATTTGGCATAATTGTTCAAATCGGGAAATCTGCTCTCTGCCAGAAAAGTTTGGAGTTGTAACTTTATGCTAGAATACCAGAACAATGATACAAGTGAATACATTGGTACAGCATTGTAACTCTTTAAATCCAATGACATAAAAAGTTCTGCTTTAAATTATTGGTAGAGAAATAAGCTCTTGTGGTTTTTATGTATTAAGGTAACAGTGGGATTTATTAATTTTTTCTATATTTGTCTTTTCAACATCAAACTTTTCAACCTTTTTCTAAGCAAGCAAGTCGTCTTTTGACATAGGAACACTTTCTAGTAAACTTGTTGTATATCCACACTAATGTTAAATCAGTCTAAACCTTTCCTGTTTTAGTTCAATTAGGCTTTGAAAATGCTTTCTGCTCACTAAATGCCAGAATGACGCGTTGAATATTTTTTTGAGAGATTTTTCTGATTTACTTCATTCAAATCAGACTTTTACATAATATTGCATAAGTCGTCACTAGGAGTTGCAGGAGTTTTGGACTATTCCTAAAGACAGGCCTGATGCAACAGAGTCCGGTTTGTAGGACACCTTGTTTGCACACAAGTGTTTGAACTCTTTCGGTTTAGAGGAAAAAGATCAGAGGTTTGTAATGGCCACTGACTTTACATTCCTAAAGTCACTGTGCAAATTTAGTGGTATGCTTAAGGTAAGTGTCCATTTGAAGAAAATGCAAAGAACATTCTCTCATTCTGGCAAACGGTGACTATTTTGATATTCCTATCTGACATAACAGAAAAAATAAAGTCTGAAGAAGTGTAAAAATCATTTGTTAATGTTATGCAGATACCTAGTTTCAACTGTGCTTTGGATTTAAGATAACATTTCCTTCTTTCCCTCCTGTTTGTCTTTGCTTTATTGTGAACAGAATTTGCATTAAGAGAAAAATTGCACATTTTTATATTTTGAACTCAGTGTTTTATTTAGCAGAACAGTCTGGCTGCATGTGTATGTGCAAGTGGATGTAAGAAAAATATTTTAAAACTTTCAGCTTACTGCAGCAAATGAAACTTTCACCTTGCTTCAGACTGAATTACAACAACAAATATAGATATATAATAAATTCAGAAACATCAGCACAGATTCCAAGCTGAACACATTCTTGTGGTTTCTTTTTGATATCCTTATTTAGTGTCTCATATTACTGCTCCCAACATTCACGTGTTCTGTTTCAGGATGCAGAAATTCACCTGTTGCTCTGCGGGGTTGTGGGCAGAGCCACTTTGACTTCCATTTTTCCCCTCCATTTGAATTAATCTGTGCACAGTTATTTTTCTCTCAGTCCTTTTCCATGCGTTTGTTTGTGTCGACAGTCGAACCCCGGTGAGTAAGCGGGACGCCTGGGAGAAATGGCAAACGACAGGAAATGTCTCAGCCGTCAATCAAGAGGCTCCCTATACTCTCACGCTGCTGAGGAAGAGGAGGAGTGAGAGAAGAAATCTAAAATGCTTCCATCCTCTTAATGAGAAAAGGCCTCCACGTGGGAGTTGGGAGTGCTTAAGGAACGGAACAGTGATTTTGAGAAGGAAAACAAAGAAACAAAAACATAGTGGAGAGGGACAAAAAAAACAAAAAAACAGCTCGCATTTTGGTGTTTTAAGGATTCTCAGGCAGTGCGTGAAACCTCCCAGCCGAGACTTTACCGTAATTAGCTTTGTCAGACGGCCTGCGCCAGGGGAAGTTATTACCTTAAATAGACACACCAGTGATACGGAT
The DNA here is from genome assembly GCA_010277075.1 of Poeciliopsis retropinna. Taxonomy (NCBI): domain Eukaryota; kingdom Metazoa; phylum Chordata; class Actinopteri; order Cyprinodontiformes; family Poeciliidae; genus Poeciliopsis; species Poeciliopsis retropinna. Next base: position 1,941,026 of record VMRM01000027.1, on the reverse strand, counting down.
CCTGGTTCCTACAGATGTTTGGATGCCTGGTAAAGATACAGCTGGCTGACACCTGTGTCTGCGCTTTTCCAGCTCCGTGAGCCTGTTTACTGATGCAGAGTTAAAATTGATTCATGGGGAGTTCAACAGGAAAACACACACACACTCAGAAAAAAAACAGAGCTAAACATTATTAAAGCTACATGCTGTTCTTATGTTTGATTAAATGTGAATATTTTATAATGTCAAACATCTCATTCAGAAGCTAGACTTAAAAGTAATTTTTGAGTCAAATTTCTGGTTAGCTTGATTATATAGTTCAAACTACAACTCTCTTTAAAACATAACCTGGGGCAAGTTTTGTTTGAGCGTAATTTTTGCGTTCAGGATAAAAAAACAAAACCCTCTGAAAACAGAAGGTTAATTAGTGCATAATGCGTGTACTGGAAAGTCCTCTAATGGAGCAGCTGAAATAAGAGGCGCTGGTTCTGATGCAAGTTAAATTTCAAAATTCATGCACAGTATAAGATGTCATATGTATTGATCTAAGAAATGCTAAAAATGTGGCAGAATGACCCCGAGATAAATATCGCTAGATTATATGCGGTTCACAAGATATTTAGCAATAGTAGGAAACAATAAGATTATGGACTGAAATTGCCTTTTTTCAAGAGAAATGTAGATTCAAATAAGCTTAACTGCAACAAACACCGTTAGCTTTAAGGATGCATAATCTACATACAGTACCATAAATAGTCTAGATTTTATAGAAATATTTTGGTATAGAAATGAGTCAACTGTATTAACAGATTGTATTTATTTACAGCCTCACCATTTCTACTCTTTGCTTCCCATTTACAGATCTTTGTTTTGAGCTAAATTCCATCTGGCATGAACCATGGCTGCCATTTCATATCGGAGCATGCAAATAACTAAAAAAAATTTTTTTTGAAAAAGTGCTTTTGTGCCTGAAGTAGATTTAAATGAGCGTAAAAAGAATTATTTTGGCATAGAATATTTCATACTTCTGGGGTTATCCCCAGTTTGTCACAAAAAAATAGCAGAACTTTGCTTGTTTTGATGAAATAAAGATCCCAACAGTGTTTAGCATGTCATTACTTTTATATGGTCTTTTATGTGGAAGCAGGGACAAGTGGAAATGAAACTCTGTAGCAAATGCACACCCATGCAAATTAAGCTGGTTAAAGATTTGCCACTTATCAGAAAATCCCAAATAGTTTATGTTTACCCTGCATCACATCACTTCTTCCAGTTGCAGTAAATGGATCAAGAACATGTGCCTGAATCGAAGCCTGTGCTGCTTTTTGTTTTCCAAATTGTTTTTGGCAGCACAGCAGCGTTGTGATTAACTGCACAGTTGCTCCGACACCTGTGCCAATCAAATCCATCTTGGCACAATGACTGATATAAAGGGGATCCTGTTGCTGAGGCGTGGTGATTGGCTTGTCATTCTTGATCCAATAGGAACTGAAGTCTTGTTCATGTTCCTGAGCCACTGAATGGTCCGGCGCTTTTGACGGCTTAATTCATTCGGATAGCAAAACACTTTTTTGGTAAGACTCTAAAATGATGACGAATAAGTGTTCAGGTTGTTTTAACTTTGTGAGGCCCTGTTTAATTTTAAACTTCTATTTTGTTCCACACCAATGGTGTGATTTCTTTATAATAAATGTGGCTGTAATATGTGATTAATAAGGCATTTTTAAATGCCTTATTAATCCTGTGCATTTTCTCCATGTGCTCAAAGGACAAACGACTCAGTTGTTTTGCATTGCTATTAGCATTGCTATCAAAAGAAGATTAAAACCCCCTCTGTGCTTAAAACATGACTATGCTAGAATTAAGACACTCATTTGATGCAGTGCAATGCAGAAAAAAATTGTGTTTTTTTGTCACAAAGTACCATTTGTTAGTAAACAGAATATCAAATCAAGGTGATTTATTAGCAGAATAGCTAAAGCTATAAAGTCTGAAAAGTTATGTCACAGCCAAATGTTTAGCTCCCATTCTATAATTTGGTTTTAAAAAGATCAGCCTTCAATATGTTAACACTATACTAGCTGTAAAAGTCTGCCCACCTAGAGATAAAATTCCCTATAAATTCTAGCAAGTGATTAATTTGACTAATAAAGCAGGAGATAACACTTACAAACCCTTGTCCTTCTCTTTTGGTATCATAACAGGACATCTGTCGCCGAAGGCCCAGATTATATACGGCGTTAAGGTCACATGTTGACAAGATTTTAGGGTACAAGGGTGATAAGTCTGTGGCTAACACCTCTGAAAGCAGCTGCTGCACTGACTTATGCTGTTAATAGCTGCTGTGTTACTCTGCTTGCATAGTGTTAGCATCTGGCATATGGCTCGCTAGAAGATAGCTGCCCTTAATCTTGTAAAGGGAAGCAGAGGAAAAGGGATCACATTTATTTTCAGAAAGAAGAAGAAACGTGGGGGGCTGCTGCTGCAGCAAAGAGGATAACTTGACAGAGGATAAATGGCGGAGTAAGGAAGGATGAGAGATTACAAACTGACGGTATCTCGAGTTTGAAAGATTCATACAAAGTCATGCATCTGTGATTTGGTTTCCTTATGTTTTCCACATTCTACATGTGGATTCACACTCCCTGAAAGGACTTGCAAATGGGGTGATGGCGGAGCAGAGAGGGATAAAAACACCCCTCCTGGGTTTCAGCCTGCTGCATTGGTAGCCCACTTTGTCTCTGATTGCAGCTTGGTGCATGTGGTTAACATCTGTGGTAGCATGTGGCTATATAAATATTAACTAGCACACTAAGCTGTGCGGAGGGAGCTGAGGAGGAGGAGCAGGTGTCTGAACAGGCCCATTGTGTCGCTATTTCTAGTTCCTGCAACTTCTGCACAAATCTACTAAATTGTTCAGTTTACTTTTCACTTTAATGCAATACTACCTACTCTAGGTTATTAGCAAAAAAGCACTTTTCAACATTACTTTAAAAATGTTTTATTGATTGATTGATTTTCCAACAAACAACAGAAACTTGTCTTTATGTGGTTGTATTTTACAAAAAGACAGATATTGTTTTATATTGCAGAATAATTATGGCTATGGAGAAATGTCTGACTAGTTACAGGTTATTTTTGCTAAATATATATACAGAATTAAATTATTACATAAATTAAGAGGAAGATGTGTTGGCTGTTTTTCGGTCCTCCCCTGCTACTTTCAATTCGCTGTACACCACTTGGGTTTTGAACGTGTGACTATTCCCTTTATTTTCTGAAGATGGAAATTATAAAATCTCCAAAAACAAAAAAATCCTGCAAAAACCTGGCCATCCTGCTAAACTTACAAAGTAAATAAGATGAGCATTGGACAGAAAAGCCACGCTAACAAATCTGCAAGACAGGTGGGAGAATCTGGTAAGAGCACAATAAATGGTTAAGACGTGAACAAATCTGGATTAGACAGCAAGAACAAAGGACATGATGGTGACAACGTGGCTTAATTATGATTTTGATCAGAAGGAATCGGGAAACTGGTCAGAGTTGATGGGAAAATAGGTAAAGCCAGATATTGGGCAATCCTGGAAGAAAAGACACCGTGAACCGGGAAAGACTTCAGACCTTTCAGCAGGAAGACAAACAACAAACAACCAGCTACAACAAAATCATTTAGATAGGTCCATATTTAAGTTGGAATATGCCCCCCGCCTCCAAAAAGTCCAGACTTAAATCCAACTGAGAATCTTTTTAAAAGTGTTTCTCTCCATTCATTCTGACTGAGCCTTGATGTATGATGCAATAAACAATTGACAAATTTTCTTTCTCCAGATGGGGAAAGCTGGCACAGACATACTGCAGAAGACTTGCAGCTGTAATTTCAGCAAACTGTGGCTCTACAAGCTTTGCCCATCTGGTGAGAGAAAAATTACCAATTCACTCCGAGGGACTGAAAACAGACGCATTCACAACTTTTATTTGTAAAAAAAAAAAAATGCTTGAAAACAGTGTATGCATCTTTATCCATATAATTATTCACCACATTCAGTTGGTCTATAGCAGGGAATCCTTATGTAAACTGATGTTTACAGTTTACATGAGAAAATATATAAAAGGTTCTAGTACAGTGATTACTGCAAGGCATTTTTCATTACTGTGTTCTAAATATACGTCTCTGCCTCACTGATTACATGCAACACAAAGAGCAGATGTACACATTGTGCACCTGACTACCGACACTCAGAGTTTAGGTGTGGCAATCACCCAAAGGTGTCTGCCACACCAACTGGAATGACTCACCTCTGCTAATAGATGCTTTAAAAATGGTGTACTTTAGCAAAACGAGCACGTCTATAAATTCATGTGTTAAGGTGCAGGAAGAAGGTGACTTAAAGTACAGAAAATATCCATAAAAATGGATTAAAAATAAATAAATAAATGTTACGAGAACAAAGTTTCAGGAACAAAAAGCTAACTTTCAAAAAATACATGACTGATTTCTTTCCAGCTCATTTGTTCAGTCCAGCTGCGAGAAAGATATTTCTGCTTCCATGTGCTTGACAATAGAAAATTTTAAATCACCCGTATGTCTCCCCGATGATAAACGTAATTGCTTTTCAGACTCCACTTTTCCAGTGAGTTGCTTGACAGTGGAAATTGAGCCGATACCCAATCTTGTCCTTGGTCACACGTGTGTTTCTGCCTTTGGTTTGTCTCTTTCCCTTATCGCCCGATACATTAGTTGACTTTGTTGCACTTACTGATGCTGACCTTTCAAAGAATGAATAGGCAAAGTTGAGGAGAAAGAGTGAGCGGCTAAGGAGATTGTCCAATACAATAAACTAGTTTTCTAATTATTTTTTATCTTATACATTTGTATTTTTATTCCAAATTTCTGTGCATCCAAAATTAGAAAAATTTAACACTTAAATTAGTAAATAATACCACAAAAGTGACACCCTAATAATCAGAATTGGCAAAGCAAAAGCATTAGACTCCTCACTTTGAACCGCTGCCATCACATAAACTACATATTTCTGTCTAAATTACTGAAGACTGTGCAATGAATAAACCTAATTTTCATTTAATGTTTTCTTTCTGTTCATATAAAAGTGGAAGGAAGTCTGATTTCAGTCAGTGTAAAGTAGCACAAAATCTTAACTGGCAAGTTCAGTTTTCTGTCCATAAAAAAACTTTGTGTGATTTAGAAATTGGGTTTTGTTTTCTCATCAATAATAAATGGGGTAAAGTCTCACTCCCAAGACAAAATCTAAAAAAGGGGCAGATAGTTAATTTTCCCCAGTGGCTCACCTGGGAAACAGGACAGAATGAAAAGTTTGAATTTAACTCCTTAGTTTATCATCACAAGCAATAAAGTGATTTGAATGGCAACAGTAACAGTAGATCTCACCGATCATGAAAATTAGAAGTAGAAAAACATAAAATTGAAATCACTTTGGGGGGGAAATGCATGTTTTTAGCTTAATTTAAAAGGACAACATTCAAAATAAACACTACATTTAGTGTAACTAGTCTTATTTTTACTTTGTCAGGGTTGAATGAATGTGCCACATTGACACACACATCTGGATTTGTTCAGTTTAATCACTGGTGACATGTTTGCGCAGTGTGTTTCTCCTCATGTTTTGGTGGTTTTCCTCTTTGAGTGATGAAGGAAATGCTGCAGTGACCGCAGCTTAAAGTGCTTTACCCGTTGTGTTGTGTTGACTGCAGGTCAACAGGTTCAAGCCAGACATCAGCAGGTGTTTGACCCGCATTGCAGGTGAATAGAGAAGAAACATCATGCTTGTTGAACTGTTTCAGTCTTCAAGTAGCCTTGAAAACTAACCATGCTGTTTTTGGGCCAGGAAAAAGCTACTAAAGAGATTATTAGCTGTCAGCCAGCTCAAGAGGAAGTCAGCCCGTCTCATGACAACCTGCCCTATCCTGTAGAGTTTACTGGTTTGAACTTTGCCTTTTTGTCTATTTTATTTCTTTCTGAATAACAGTAAATGCTAGATGCGAGTGATGAAGGTGTTAAAGGATTCAGAGGGAAAAAAAGATTTAATGAAAACCTTTTCATTCAAATACCTTGCCGATATATTTTTATTGCTGGTAATTTTTTTCTCAAGTTCTCAGAATGTACCTGGAGATTGAAAAAAAGTAAGTTCTTATAAATAAGTTTTTAATTCATAAACTCCAGCTTCATACCTCTAATAGAGATTTCTCATGGAATATCTACAGATTACTAATGATATGTCAAAATCCAATGGGACAAGACAATGGGGAAAAAATAGATATGCTTGCAAACTATATGACATAAAAAATATATGAGTATAATTTTGTACCCACACTTTTTGGCACAGACTCTAATAAAGAACAGATTAAAAAACAAAGACTGCAATGAAATTAAAACAAAAAAACAGGAAAACTAGACTTGTGCTAAAAGACAATAATTTGGAAAGCAAATTTCCAAAACAAACAAAAATAAAGTGTCTTTGAAATTTCTTTGCTCTCTAGGTTCTCCAAGATTGTAAAGAAATATTGTTTAGAGACACTAGATGATTCAGTAGAGAAACAAAATGCTTTCAGACAACCAATAAGGGCTTTATCAACTTGTGAAAATTACTGATGTCATCGCTTATAAAAAATATAGCCGATTACAAATTTCTTGTGTTAACAAGTTACCGAACCACATCAGAGTTTTTTTATTGGAAGTTATGGAGGTCACACTGTTGTGTGCTAGCAAGCTAAATCTAGACCACATCTCTGCATCAATGGCAATGCCTCAGCGTTGACGCAAGCACCATGGTCACCATTAACATGCTTGTTGCTCTGAAGTACCGCCAGAGCAAATAAATTACCTTCAGTTTTGAGCGGTCGTGTTCTTTCCCCCCACAATCAATGATACTTTGAAACTGAAAAGAAACAGAACATAGATAACTGAGCACCGAATTGCTATAGAACGAGTTCTGATACAGTGCATCACACACGCTCAGCTTAGCTGTCATTTAAGCTTAAATTAGGTAAGATTCATCGATAAAGAAGTAAACAAAACGCAAAAATTTTAAACATTTTCAATAAAATAAAATAAAAAAAACACACAATAAAATACTCCAGCACAAATCCAGTAGTAAATCACCAGCTGAAGCTGTGTGTCTGGACTGGGAGCCAACCATCATCGATCACATGATTTATGGGAGAAGAATAGAGGCCTCTAATTCAGGGCTCATTTTTAATTGCTCTTTATGCTCTGCTCACCACTCCAAGCTTCAGTTCAAGTGTCTCATCATTACTTATGCCCAGCCTGCATTTGAGAATCGTCAGCTGTCCTTCACCTTCACCTTCTGATTCACAAGAAACTAATTTCATCTCTCAGGTCCCCTACACTTATTTACAGGGGGGTAGTCATTGGGACCTGCCATAGCAATGCATAGGAGAGCATAAATGCAGTACACTGCATATTAAGCTGATAAATTATTATAACTGCAATTATTTTCAATAAGCTAGAGTAGGTCAATAAAAATGGCATTTTAGAGAACTAAAAAGCCACTAAAAGTGGCATTGAAGCTAACATTAGCATTTAGCTACTTTCTTATTTTATATGAAAGCTAAGCTTTACATAATAATGAAGTACATTAGTCAACAGGCTGGTGATAATCCACATCTGACAAGCTAGTTGCTCTACATGCTAGTGATAGCGTCTTCTTCCTAAAATAAACATTTTAGATAGGTGTTTTATTTCTTAGCTAATGTTTATCATACTGAATGGACTAAGTCAATGTAAGTCAACATGCTGGTGATACTTCACATGCTACTGACAGCATTTAAGCTAAACTTAGCATTTTGGTTATTTTTAGCTTATACACTACTATTTGCATACTGGCTGGATTAAGTCAGTTTTTCATTTACAAGCAACAAAAATAGTTGAAATGTCTTTTACTTTACTATACAGCATCCCAGCTGCAAACGTAGGTATCTAATATCCCCATTGCTGCTTTAAAGCCAGCTGTGAAGTTATTGAAAGGTTATTGTTCTATGCAATTCAGCATTTTCTTTCCTGTTTGGACCTGGGATATTAACATGGTAACAGTTAAAGAAATGTTGTCCACCTAAGATCCTTCATGTTTTTGCCACATTCACCCTAATGCCTTTTGCTGTAACTTGGGACTTGTACATTTTCAAGTGTTGCCCATACATGCTGATGAGGCCCGGCATTTCATTTGCACCTCAAACCATTTAAATATCCTTAAATGCACCCAGAGGGTCAGAGATTGGATTAAAAAAGGTAAGAAAATACCCAAAGCAACCGAGCCATCAGATAAGCTACACCTCAGCATGCCCTGAACCTATCAATGTAATGGTGTTTGATTCTGAAAAATGGATGCCCCCAAACAATTGTCCATTGTGGAGCCACACTTTTATACACATAAACCCGTTCCTCTGCCCTTACCCCGTCAAGGCATTTCATCTAATGGTTGAAATGGCGCTTCTCTGCTCCCCTTTTCAGGAAAGCCATTCAGAAAGTGCCAAAAGGAATCTTGCTGCAGTTTCGGTGATTGGTCATGTCATGCCATGCCTGCTGGGTGTGTCACAGAGTTAGCTGGTGAGGGTGAGTATGCACGCAGCAGAATACAGAGCGACTGTTTATGCTGTGGCGGTAAGAGGAGGGATTTCATCAGCTCCGGGAAAATTATGCATGTTAGAATAATTCGATTTATGTTCTGCTGGGCAAACTAAAAAAAAATGGAGATTCAGTGATAATATGAAAGCAAAAAAACAGTCTGAATGTGTAGCTAGATATATGAGGACTTTCTACAGTGAAATTTATGCAAACTATCCCCACTGTTACACACAGTGTGCATAGTTAACCTGGCATACTGTGAGTCCTTATAATTTTCTCGGATCAGTCCAGTTGCTTGGTAACCAAAGGTCAAGAAATAATGTAACACATAGCCCACTGTGAAACAACAAATTCACGCTTCAACATTTACATCTTCTATCAAAGGAATTCACTTTACCTTTACCAACCAGCCCATCTGTTTCAGAATGCTAAACAATAGCACCCCAGTAAGCCAACCCTGGTAAAGATCTGTAAAAAGCTTTCAGATTAATGCAGATAGTGTTGCTATTCCACAGTCTCAAATAAGAAAAATTTAGTCTCTCATTGGATCCAACTGCATTTATTCATTTGTGTCAACAGAACAGTACTCCTCTACTGTAATTCAGGAAGATGGATCTAAGAACTCTCCTTTACTAACTCTTCAGAACAGTTTTCTCAGAGACCGATGTACTGCAAGATTAATCTTTTCCCTCGTTCAGTACAGCTGAGATAAATGTTTGGTTCATCGCTTAGTTTCCATAGAACTAGGACCACTTAAAATAAGATGAGTTAGAACAAGGTCACATTAAAAGAGAAATACAGAATATTGAACTTGTAGAGTTTCACAACCTTGACCTAGGTCAGGCGTGGGCAATCCTGGTCCTCGAGGGCCGGTGTCCTGCAACTCTTAGATGTCTCCCTGGTCCAACACAGCTGAATCAAATAGCTGAATCACCTCCTAAATGCAGTCAAGTTCTCCAGAGTCCTGCTAATGACCTCATTATTTGACTCAGGTGTGTTGAAGTAGAAACACATCTAAAGTTGCAGGAGACCGGCCCTGGAGGCCTGGAGTTGCCCACCCCTGACCTAGATCAAGGGTCTCCAATCCTACACTCCTGAAAAGAAAAACCTCTTATCAGTTTATGTGTAATTCAATCATCTGATTCAGTTTTGGTGGAGCACGGATGCAAAGTTGCATGTCGTTGTGATCTCAGGGTGTTTGAAAGCACATGGTTATGTTGGGAGAGGGGAATATGTCAACTCGTATTACATACTATCATGTGCAAATTGCACAGCGAGAATCTTTGTGTGCTTCAAAATGTTGACTTTTCTGTTTTGTGACGCACAGTTAATTGAAGTTCTGTTTGACTTTAAACATCTAATTTTGTTGTATTAATGCATTACACAAGTCTCTATACACCTAATCAATGAAAAGATATTTATAAAAGACTATCATGTCTTCAAGCGTCCTCCCTTGATGCTGCTCAGACATGGGCTTCATTAGTCAAAGTCACATGGTGTCAAAATGAAAGATGACATCAATAAATTACCACCTAATATTTTGGCGATATTAGCACGACTGCCATAAACAAACTTTGTCTGAGGTGAATTACAGTGTGATGCCTTTTGAAATCTAATCTGGGCAAAAGCTGGAAGCACTTTTCATTCTTTTCATTCATTTCCTCAGGCTATTTCTGTAGATTCAACTTTTGCATGTTGATACATCTGTGATTAAAGCACATCTTTGCACTTGTTTTGCTTAGAGGAAGCCTTAATCAAGGCAACATCTCACTGTGCTCATATTAGGGAACTGTGAAACATTTGGGAAATACTCTTCTTCAAATGTTTCAAATAGAGAATCTCTCTCTGTTACCAATTGGCTCTGTTAAACAAAAAACTATCTCCCTAATACATTGATACATTTGAAAATACTGGAGCAATTGACTATCTGCCAAACTTCTATAGTTTGGCAGATACATCTTAAAAGTTAAGATCCATAACCCTGTCAGAACTTTCTTTTTAAAACTTTCCAGTGACATTCAAAGAATTAGAATTTGGATTCCAGTGAGTCTCATTGTCACATTAAAAGCACATTGTGAAAGTGACATTCAAAAAGATTTAAAAATATTTCTCACAAAGTCCACATTTTTTATTTGTCTGATGTATTATTCTAATTAATAATTAAAAGACTTGAAAGCAGTCTGTGTTGAACTGATATAACAATGACTTTTTAAAATCTCACAACATCAGGATACATCCCCATTTCTGTTTAATAAACTTGCTTCTGGCAAGAGTTAAGAAACTGAAAAAATTGACAAATTAAAGATTAAAGATTTTGCGGTTATAGAATTATTTTTAAATTCCTAAAAATAAATAAAAAGCACTATTTTTCTGTTTGCCAATGCCAATCCCATTTATTAAAAAAAGAAAAAAAAACACAGTTGTGCTGAAAACTAACACCCAAATGCAGACCAGATTAGGTTAAAACACTGGAAAGACTTTCTGAAAATTAGATCCCAAAACAATTTTCAGTCATAACTCACATCTTTCTTATTATTTAGTGAACACGTGTAATCCTGGGAAATAAGCTCCATCTGAACCTGGACTTGCTGCAGTTTTTCCCACATTCCTCTGATGGTACGATAACACATATAATATGAGAGTGCTTGAAATTTGGATCAGATTCTGCTAGATGTCACTATTGAACATCCTCCACAGCATGACTTCATTTAAAATGCTAAGCAGTGACTTGTGGTTGTTCTTACTTATTATTGTTCCTCTGCCTCTCTTCCATTTGTTTGTTCCTAAACTGTCTCCGTGCCACTCTTTACATCCAGGTTCCACCAACACACACACACTCACACACACACATGCTCCTGCTGCCCTCACTAATCAATAATGGATAGAGCCACACAGTGATAGGCCTCCTTCTCTCAACCAACTCAGATGTGGTGTGAGAGGGCAACATCTATCAGGACTGTTAGACCGCTGACTCCTGCTGCTTCTGCAGCATGATTAGGAGGGCTGAGTGTGTGGCTGCGTGTGCGAATTTGTGAAAGGGCAGAAAGAGCGATTCGATAGCACAGTGTCAGCCTGGGAGCTTTACATTTCTATTCATAACCCGCCTGGGAGACACCATTCACACAATATGCTGCTCCGCTCCACCACAGTACTACAGAAATCAGAGTAAATGCTACAGTGATTATAGTGAGAGAAATCATTATGCTTATCGCACAGCAGGTGGTGAGGCACAACTAAGACCTGAGCTAATCCGCCCAGCGCTAGCTCTGCATAGAGGGAGGACCAGAACGAGTCAGTTACTCCACCTTTTAATTACAGAGTTCACTTCACTTAGCATTCAGTTTGAGACCAATGGCCCAACAGGAAGTTGTTTTCACTATTCTTCAGGTCACGATCAGCATCGAAAGAATGTAAAAGTATTTGTACAGCCAGACTTTATTCCTTATCCTATTATATAGATATTCATGCATCTATTTATTCAATATCTATCCATTTGTTCACTATCAGTTTACTCAATACACATCTGTCCATCCTTTTTATCCACCCATCCAACTATCCATCTTTGAATCTATAGTTTTGTACAGAAATGCACTTTTCACTCCAAATGAGATAAGGAAGAAGTGAGAACTTGGAAAATCTAATGGTGGTACAATATAAAATTTGATATAAAAACGTCTGAAATTTTGAAAAAAAAAACAAACAAACCCATGAATGCTAAAAAAATAGAGACAAAACAAAAGCAAACCAAAACTAAATTTTTGAAAAATCTGATTGAAGGAAACTTGAGACATTAAAGAACAAAAACGAGATGAAAAGAGCAACATTCCAGAGAAGTAATAAAAGGCATTGCTAATTCAGGGACACGCACACACCCTGGGCTAGAAGAGAAAAGCACGCACTTCTGACTGAGCAAGAACAGAGACTGAACTTTGCAAGAGTGGTTAGTAACCTGTCAAGAAATGTCAAAGAGACCTACAGCCACAATCTTATTTTTTATGATGTAACTGACTCACTGTCCTGCCCTCTGTAAAGGAGTGGTCAAAGAACGCAGAGGAGCCAAGAATCCTTTGAAGAAAGATCTTTGATGCCAAATTCATTTTTCCTCTGTTATCTAAGGTTATTCACCATCGCTTCTGCAACAGTGACTGAAGAAATATACAGGGGTGCAACAGAGTATCACTTATCTCTGCATTTACAGGATGTGTAAGCTTTAGTTCCTCAAACATCTCCATATTTAAAAGTCTTATTGACTTGTCACAGGTATGTGGGCAGAAAAAAGCAACTTGCAGCCATTTGTATCTCCCTGCTAGTTTGGTGTAAGTTTACTAAATCTTTATTTTTAATTCATACAATTGTCTTGAATCAAAACCAAATGGAAATATTCTTATGAGAAAATTTTCTGCATCAGAACTGAGGAAACACCCATTTAAATGACTTAACGGCTATCAATTAGCCACCTATAGATTTGAAATTTCCGTTTCACCAAGCGGTTTACACAAGGATAAGCAAAAGACACTTCTACAGTTAATCAGACATGATTACAATTATTTGAGATAAAGGCAATTTTATAAGCTTCTGGCACTGAGTGGTAAACAGTTTTCTAATTTTTGCCACAACTGATTGTCTTAAATTATGTGAATCGTTAAGCAATGAGATGCAGCAAATACAGCACTGATGATGGCAAATGTTTGTATTTTACTCTGCACAGTTATTTTAAATGTCAAATAAAAAAAGACTAAATTGGGCAATAATAATTAGCATTTTAAGCATGCTTGGAGACCGGCTGTATGTGAGCAGAGCCAAATCGTGAGATAGAAGGAACTCAAATGTAAGCAAAACTGACAACAACTGACAAAACTAGTTGCTGCTATTGCTTTATAATCCCTTGTGCTGATTTTTTTTAACACAATAGATGCAAAAATTTACATTTTAAACGCTTTCTGGAGACCCTCAAATGAAAAACGTGGTGTTGACCCACAGGGGGCAGAATTCAAAAGCACTCCACACTTCTCAGATTTTATTTGTAAAGATCGCTGTATGTATGGATAATTTCCCTTCCAAATCACAATATGACCTAGTTTGTGTTGGTTTATCACAGTATGTGCACTTGCAATGTGAGAAAATGTGAAAAGTGTCTTTTGTCACAACTGTGGATATGCAAACCAGTGTAAAAAAAAGAAAAGAAAAGGAGGCAAAAGCTCATCTATTTTTGCAATTTCACTGCCTCAAAAGTGAAGCCAATTCATTTTGTGGACTTATTTTACATTTTCCAATAAAAACGACTTGAATCACAATCTACAGCTGCCCATATTGTTAAATCATTTATCTGATATGAAGACTGAGCCGTAATAAGGAGAAACCAAGATAAGGTACAGTTGTAAGGGAAAACAGTTTTCTTTTTTAAATTGAAAGTTAGAGCAGAATCTGATTGCATGTAATATTCAAAGAAGCCAATCATACATAAAAGGAATTAAAGTTCGTTGGTGCAGGGCTGCATGGTGGCGCTGCTGCCTCTAGGTTCAAATTCTGACCTGGGGTTTTTCTGCATGTGGCTTGAATGTTCTCCATGTTCTCCACGGGATCTCATAGTTCCTTTTTTTCATCTAATTAGATGTAGAAAGACAAGACAATGATTAGATCTTTAAATTATCATTAGTTCCAGGGGTTCCACTGCATTGGCACATTAAAGTGAGCATCTACCTATGGGCTGATATGCATTGTGTCTTTTATCCACTTTATTTTAGTTTTGTTTAACCTTATTAAATATCCTCATAATCCAGTTAAGGTGGAAAGGACTGTTCCGCACATTTACCATTACCCTGTAATGATGTTTTAGATTAGAGAAAATTATTCTTCAAGTCTTCAATGTTGATAAAATTGCCAGGCTTTTGAGGCATCTGTGGACTCAGCCATTTGAAAGACAACCCAGCAGCCTCTCAAACAATTGCCTCTCAATACCCACAGCAATTTGATCTATTTTACCCAATTGTGTTAGCACTGAGGACAACCTGCTCTGGGTTGTTAGCTGCTGTTTGCCAAAACGTTTCAAATATTCATGCTCTGCTGGTGATGGAATTAACTTCTCGGAGGTGCTAAAAGGATCACTTTCACTGGTAAATCTGTTGGTCTGGAAAAAGTATGACAGAGAGGGTACATTTTTATGCCTGCTCCTGTGAGGAGTACATCTGCAAGCAAACAAGTTACCAGTGGAGGAAGCTAAAGGTTTCAACATATGTTTTGAAGGATGGAAAAGATTTAAATGTTAAGGATTTAAGTGGATTAAAATTTGGCTAAACTGAGCCAGATGGAAGTTGTTTTTTTATTTTCAATCAAATGGCTCAATAAAGATAACCGAGTCCAATCAGTGTAGTGCTGAGAGAAACAATCTGCCGTAGACACTGGTCCAATGCTTGCATAGCAATTATGAAGTATGACACAAAAAACCTTAAGAGAAATGTATGAAATATCCGATGGATAATTCCTTTATGTACCCGATAAAGGTAACTTTTTACACTACCAAGCCTAATTTTCAGGAACAAATTTTAATTGGTCAATAAAGTATGTACTGTAGATGATTATTAGGACTGAAGGTGTCGAAAGGCCAAAAAAACACAATCTACAGTTCTTCTCCAAAAGGTCTCTGAGTTTGGCACCTGGGTCAGGTCAAAGAGGGAAGTGGAGTTTGTGAATGTTAATAGGATTTGCTGATGTGTGTTGTGTCTCATTAAAGAAGAAATGTCTTTGGAAAAATTGTGCAAGGAAAGATGGTAGAATGAGTTAAATCTAGAAAAAAATGGATGAATCTGGTTTTAAATGTTAAAAATGCCGCATTAGGAAATCTGATTATTATGGGCAAAGGCACTGGAGATGTGTTAGAAATCAATGCTACCACCAACGTTCTTTCAAGCCCACACAAAATTCCTCTGCCAGGAGAAATGTCCCCTTACTGCCATTTATGCCTCAAGTGAAGAACCAAACTTTCATCTGCAGCAAGGCTGCAAAATATTAAAACAAGGAGATTCAATGTTTTTGAAAATATTTTCA
Source organism: Poeciliopsis retropinna (assembly GCA_010277075.1). Classification (NCBI taxonomy): domain Eukaryota; kingdom Metazoa; phylum Chordata; class Actinopteri; order Cyprinodontiformes; family Poeciliidae; genus Poeciliopsis; species Poeciliopsis retropinna. The sequence goes on along the minus strand of VMRM01000027.1, from coordinate 1,925,380 downwards.
GAAACATCTGTTAGGTTTGATGTCCTCATCGTGAGGCCCCCATCGCTGACATTTTAGCTTTTCGGTCAGTAAAGTCCACATCAAGTGTAAAGTAGGGAAAATTCATCCAACAGACCTGTTAAAGACAAAGGACAGACGCTTGGCTCTTCCAAAACAATACTGTAATCGTTTCCATTTAATCACAACTACATAGTGATGTTGTTGGGGGTTTTTTTGCATATGATCTGCTGCAGTTTGAAATATTTTGTCTAAGACCTCCATCAAACAACCAAAACAATCTCTGACTCTCAGAAGCCTAACTAAGGGAAAGAACCAAGTTTGACAGAATCTGCAATAGCAATGCTACTGTAAGGCCAATCTATTGCTGATTTCTGATGTCTCCAAGCAGATCATTAAGTTACAATTCACTGCTCCGCTGCTTTGAAGGGTGTGCATTCAGGAAGCCAATGAAAGGTAGACGGAACAATATGGTGAACTACTTGAAGAATACTGGAGTAAGGTTTGGGAAGCAAAATGTGAGGCCATTCAGGTGGCATATAAAACACGTACAGTCTGCTCTATATAGAATCAGCAACCAGGAACATTGCAGGGGGTAGAAGGTGAATGGCTCTTAAGTACACATAACAGATTTCTGCCTGGATAACTGAATGTGTGGATATACATAATTTCCTCTGAAGAACTGAGCCTCTTGTTGCTCAGTTGAGTAGTTATCTTGCTTTCAAAATGTGTGTGAATAAATGTTGGCCCTCGGATGCTGCAGAGGACCTTTGTGATGCTGTGCCATCATTCAGATAACCCACATCTTACCAACAGATTACTTCAAAACCCATGTTCAGAACTTTATTGTTGCATTCTTGAAAGCATGCATTCATTTGATGCAACCTGAGGCATCCTTAACTACCAAAAAGAGAGAGAGAGTTTTTCCAGTTTTTCAGATGACCTCAGACAAAGAGTTTTCCCAAAATATTCTGTAATTAAGCATGTAATAATATGAATATTTCTTTGGTTTTTTTTTAAACAATTTGGGGAGTTTAAAGTTTGTAGTTCCTGCGTGGCAGGTTTGAAATGAGAACTTGATTTGTGCTTTAACTTATTGTTCCCTTTGTAGTTTATCCTACCTTTTTTTAGTGTGTTCTTGTAAGAAAATGTTAAAAATGTACAAAAGCAATTGCCTAAGGCAATAGCCTCTTTTGCCAGATCATAACAACTCAAGAACAGTGGTATAAAGGAATGATGTGGGCTTTTTTTGCAATGACATGAATTGATTGTAGACTTTTTAGTACATTGAAGAGTCAAATGTCAGGTCAAGTCTCATAGATTGCTTAATAAATGCTTCCAAAACTTACTGCACTGAACAGATATTAAGGTATTGCTGTTGTTGCTAAAACTCTGCCAATATTATATCTGTTTTATTTTATATTTCTGCACTAAGTTGCATCTTTTTTGTGGTTCCCAAAGAGTGTGTTGAAAAGGTTTCAGCAAAGTCGGAAATCAATACATCTGGGATCTGATAAACACACATTTGTTGCTTGTAAAACATTCTCTTCAGGTGATTTGTGTTAATGTACATAGATTTGTCCGATAACTTTGGATATATAAAGATTCTTGTAAGATAAAGTGGTGCAGGGGAAAAAAACAACTATTTCCTAAATTGAATCAAGGTACTTGACAAAAAAAAAAAAATGAAGACAGGAAACAAGGAATAACTATTGGGCCAAAGGATTGTGGAGGAAGCAGAGATTTTTTAAGATCTACACACACACACACACATGCATATCAGCAGAGAAAGAGCCACAAGTATATCTCCGCACCGACTCAACTTACATGACCCTTAGGTGGGTCTGATGGGCCATTTCCACTCTAAATTAGCGATCTTTGCACCGGACGTGTCTAAAATGCCATTACTGTTGCAGATACAGTGAAATCAGCCATTAGCAACAGGAACCTTATGAAAGGTTTAAGTTTCAGACTGGAATACTAATTACACAAGAGTGCACCACCCAGGCAGTGGCCAGAACAGAGGAGTTACTGCAAACTAATAAACTTTTAGAATCCACTAAATGCACTAATCTGTCAGGTGAGGTGAATGCGTCACTGTACTGCCTTATAGTGTGTTTTAGAATTTCTATTGACACACAGAAGTCTTTCTGTGTTTGCAAAACATGACTAAAAATCACACAGATGACTATCAAACCTCTTTTTTTTTTCTGAACCATACTTTGGCAATATTCCAAAGCGACCCTTCGTTTGGAATATTGACACTGTAATGCAGTGTCAATGGGTAACCAAATATGGGAGCAGCACACTTATGGACAGGTTGGTTTTCTGAGTAAAATGCTTCACTTCAGTTCTAACAGCAAAATATGTTTCAATAATAATAGTGATTTATCAGTGGGAGTGGGACATGAACACATGAAAGCTATTAATGTACATGGGCAACAATGTCAAAAGTCAAACTGACCGCCACCTTCGACACTTCAGAACAATATCTCTGTGAGCCACTGCAGATAATAAAGGCTTCACTGAATCTGTGAGTATTTAATAGGGAGAGTTCAGACCGGTGATTAGAGAATGCCACAGAATGGCGAGTCGCTGCAGAGTTCTCTGGCAGGTGTTTATGGCCGTGCACGCATGCGACGCGCTACGCTAAACACGTCCACTCATCTCCGGTGTCACCGGGAGCCTCGGGCTCACAACATGACATTAATAGTTTGACAGGCTTTGCTGCTCTTCTCCCCCCCGCCCTCCATTTCTCCATCTGCTGCTCTTATGCTCCCTTTCTGTGGGCCTCCTAGTCGGATGTATTTCTTGGTTGTATGCTCTGATTCGTCCCCGATCGGCACAAATGTGTTCAAGAATTCGTCATGAATAAACTTCTAAGCTTTTGGAAAGTCTATGTCTGCTTTTCCTATTTAGATTTTGTAAGAAATTGGAAATAACAGCTGAGTCTGTCTCCATGTTGCAGACAGAGCATTCAGAGATAGATGCCTTACCCTTTTTATTGCTTTTAGAAGTTATTTTTATTTGACAATGACAAAAAAAAAAGTCAAAATGAGATGATTTCTAAAAACTAATGAACATAAAAATATTTCATATAAAAAGCTGCTTCTATATTGCAAAAAGGGATTCAAAAGCCTTTTGGTTTAAAGAGAGGCTCAAACTTTAGAGCAAACTAAACAAATTCCATGCTGGTCAAAGTACTTTCCAAAAAAAAAACCCCAAAAACAACCATCTTGCTCTATTTTGTAGTAACTTACATCAACTGAGAAATCTCAAGCAGGAGTAAATTTAAATTTCAGCCTCTTAATTTTTCTCCATGCTTGAAAAACTCTTATAAGAAGTAAATAACTATACTGCTGACCTGGAAGATTCTGCATGCTTTTGGTATTCTCAGAAAGCAGGGGTCACTAACAGGTGACCTGACAACACATAAAAGTCAAAGAAGTAAACCACTTTATCATGCTTTTGTAACATTTCCTCATTACTTTGTTTCCCAACTGAAATGCATGTAAAGCTCAGACACCATAAAACAAAATGTAAAAAGATTTTTGCAAAGTCAATGACTAAATGCAGTTGAAAGTACTAATAACCAATTGATAAAATATAGATAAATAGTTGGATTTTATTAGGAGGAAGTTATTGGCCTGATTTGTATTCTATATTATTTGATATAAACTGGAGATATTTTAATGAAGTTAATTTGTGCCATACAACATAAAATTACTCAATATAAAGACAGAGTAATTAAATGGTGATAAAGTACTTCCAATAGATTGTTGGTGTGGAAAAAGCATCAGCAATTGTTAGTGAGAAACATAAGTCACCATGGATGCATCAAGACTGGAAGTGCATTCAGGCAAATTCATCAGAATGTGAAAATGTGAAAACTGAGTCAAGACAGTAAAAAAAAGGCAGCATTCTTGTGTTTATTAAGCAAATAACTTCAAACTTTTGTGAGCAAAGTGTATTATTGTGTCCAACAATAAAGCATATAGTACACAAGTTTTAAAAAAAATCTACACACTGATTGTCAGATTTAAAAAAAATATACATATAAATTTTAGTTATTTGAAATATTTGATTGGGAAAACAAGGAAAAAAGCAACACAAAATCTCTCGCATAAATGCGAGCAGACAGAGCTGCAAGCTTCTCTTGTCAAAGACAGAAAGAAAGGCAAAACATTTTACATACTGAACTGATTCAGGTTAAATATTGCTTTTGGAAATACATTTGAGACCTAAATATATGGATTTATAGATCAAAATTCAGACACTGATTACATGAAATAATAAAAAAACACCTAAGCATAGAACTAAACCCACCAATAACAGAGAGAGAGAAAAATAGACAGATGGATATGTTAACATGACATCATTAGGGTTTCTGCTGCTGACTGAATAAAGCTGTGATTTTAAGTCTTCATGTATATTATATCCTCCTCACAAAGGAAAGGTATCTTCTGCTTACAATTTTCATCACTCCATTTGTAGGTTTCAGCATCAATCACACCACAATGATTGGACAAAGGCATCTGAGGCTGTTGTCCATTCTCCCAGTTCTTATAGTCCACAGTTCGGTCACTCCAAATCCAGAACCCAAAGACAGAACTCTGCCTCAGACCGATCCACAAACGCTTCAAAAAACCACTGGAAGTGACATTTAGCCACTGTTCGACAGCTAACTGGTCCTCCTCATCCTCAATCCATAGAAGGCGTGAATGTCTGGCTTTACAGTAATTCAGCGCACCCTCCCAGGTTTTGGGCTCCGTGATTACTCTGATTCTCACATGGCCTGAAAATTAAGACAAAAATTACAAATAAGACTTACAGAAAGTGAAAAGCTCGCCTGGATCATCAACACCCTTTGCTGCATGCAAATCTTTAGCTTGCCCATAAATTGTGCAGTGTCTGAAAATAGGATGACGCAATGTTAGCATTTAGGATTGGTTATTTGTGTATTTCATTAAATCTCCAAATGATGACATGTTAAACTTTCATTTATTGGATGTGAATTGAGCCTATAAGGTAACTTTATGTCACACTATTTCTCAATAATATAGCACTGACATCCTCTTGAGACTTTACTGCTTAACTTATTAATGTCTCATCAAGATGTGCACAATTTTTCTAATTATGCATGACAACATTTCTACATTTTCGCAATAAAGCCTAACAATATTTGACAGTAAATGTATTAAATATGCAGCTAACCTTTATAACAAATGATTGGTTTAATGGTGTCACACTTTAGTGAAAGCCAGGAACATTTCACTATATCGTTTACGAAAGAGATACATTTTCCTTCCCTTTTTTAGTCTCTTTATATGCTGAGCAACTTTTGTCTGCCCATTCATAGTCTTCATGCTTAAGCCCAATCCAAACACTTTTTCCTTGACTTTTTTCTCGCAGGACTTCATTTTGCTGTTCATTCATGATACTCGCTAAATTGGTGAAATAATTTCTGCAGTGTTGCATTGCCTGGCACCAGTTTTTTTCAACATCATGCACCAGGGTGAAATCTCCACCTGGAAAAGAAAAAAAAAGGGAGAAATCAGATTCAAATGAACATATGTGTAAATTTACACTTCAAAATGATAAACTTGATTGAATAAAACTGAACTGTTCAATCTATAAGAAGATAAATATTGACGAATAATATATGACTGGTGCTTTTAAGTGCAGCACTGGTAAATTACATTTACATTTTTTCCAGCTTTCAGTGTGAAATATATGCAACATAAAGCAGCTTAACTCTGAAGAGAACAAGTTTTTTTTCTCTGGAAGAAGCAACTCTGGTTATCCATCCTCACTACTTACAAATATTTTTATTTTTTTATATAATATTGCTTTAGTGACATGATAGCCTTAATATTGATAAATATATTTTATAACAGGAAATGAACAGTAATAGGTTTATTGAAATTGTAAGTGTAAAATAAATGAATCACTTCTTTGGTTTTAAGGAGTTTTTTTTGTTACTTTTCATGTCCATGTTAACATCATGATGGTTGACGTTGCTCAAGTGGATCTGACTTAGAACCAGCTTGTTTTTTTTTTTATTATTCATTTTTATTAAAGCTACTGATGTATTGATCAATATAATAAAAATATGATTCCTGTTTCTGTAATATCATTTTATCATATTACCTGTATTTTTTCTCCCACTTAAACCACTTAAAGTGTTGAGGGACATCAAATTATCCCTCAACACTTATCTTCCTTTAACTTTAATATTACCAATTTAATATTTTTTTTGCAGAAAAAAAGAAAATGCAGGCTTATACTTACCATCTTCACACATAAAAGCCTTTTCTTCTGAACAATTAAAACCCATCCATGAACCTTTTTCAAAAGCTACACAGAGTTGAGCTCCAACTGTAAAGTTTATTGTTGTCTTGTTAAACTCGAAGACTTTCCCATTTGACCAAAAGAGAGTATTATTATCCTTCTTCTTCAGGCCAAGCCAAACCCCTGGTCCGTTATTTAATATAGTGAAATTAATCATCCTCTCATCCTCTTCATCATAAAGACTCAGTAAATTCCCCCCCTGGTCATCACAGTATTGTTTTGCATCAGTCCAGTTACGTTTCTCTTCTGTATAATTAAAGTATTGCAGACGGTTTGCAGCTAATGAAAACTGCAAAATTCCTGCAAAAAGACAATAATATACTATAATTAAGTTTGTTTACAGGAGCTTCACTTCTATTAGATAGAAGGTAATGTATAATCTACGTTTCTTGTGCTGTAGCAGATTACTCAGTGGTTTGTGCACTGCTAGCAGGTTCTTAAAGGGAAAGCGATTAAATTTACTGCTGGCAAAATTTATAATTAATCCAGCAACAAAAAAAGCAAACAATGCTTCCATTTTAAATTCCCTAATCCTGTAAGATAAAATGTTTGTGCTGAAATACTTGCAGATGATCTCTTTGCAAGTAAGACAAATAAAACAATGCTTACCTGAACACAGCACAAGGAACAAAACTTTCATCATTTTCTCCAGCTTAACAATTATTCTGAAAAAAAAAATAGAGAAAAGATGAAAAGAAAAACTTTTTAAAATAAATACAGTAAATACTTCTTATATTATCTACATGCTGTATATAAGAGGGTGTTACAGTCTAGTATATCTAATATAAATTATTTAACAGTAAGTAAGAATAAGTTCAGGTCTTACTTGCTGATGTATCCTGTGCAGAATGCGCTTTCCATTTCGTGTGGATTGGTTTAATAGTTGCTCGAAACAGAGTTTACACATTCAAAGCAAAGATGTCATGAAATTAATGAATAACAAGATGGTAAAGGGCAGCCAAGTCATAGTCAAATCAGTCCAAAATGGAGACTGTGTCATACTGAGGAAACGTCTCACTCATGACGTTTTTATTCTCTCTTCAGTTTATGAACCAATTTATTAAAAAATTATTAAATCTGTAAAGCAGGTTTTAGTCAAAAACTGGTTTGTTTTGGAAGATGATGGCATTACAGTTTTTAGAGAATTGATCGTAAATTAACAGGTTGCTCTTAGCTTCCCCACTTTAACTTTGTTCAGTTTTGGCAAAGGAGTTTTTTTTTGTCAACTAACTGCATTTCCTGGAACATGCATTCGCTTTCATGACATAAACAAATCCTAGATTAGAACTCATAAAAGGTATTAAAAATAGAAATTGACTTTGTCAAGAGTCATCATAAATAAATGAACTTGCAAGTTAAATAAATATAATAGAAAACCGTAATAGAAACACGAATATTAGGCGGAAACAAAAACCAACTATCAGTTTTAACACAATGTCAATTTTGGTTTTTAATAACATTTTAAACACCTTTTTTGTTTTTGTATTAGGCCTACATAGAAAACTGATATTCAATTTATCACTCTGCTGCAATAATGTAGGTAATGTTTCACCAGAGCCAGTATGTAGTGAAAGCTGTTTTTTATTCAAACTTCAGGACCTGAATTGGTGCCATCAAGCTCATATTCCAGATATGGATGAATATTCCTGTTCCTGAGAAGATTAAATGCAAAATGATCTAAACATTTGTTTCGGTAAAGAAGTGGCTCTCACTGAGGGATTTTAAAGTCAAAACAGTGAACCATTTTCCTAATATGGCTGGCTATTTTGAATTCTCAAAAACAATATGTAGCTTTAAGAAATAAATTAGTTTTAAAATAAATATAAAATCTTGCAGTGAAGTCAGGCATATGATTTTGCCAGCCACATATATGGATCATCAATTTTGAATTTCAAATCAGATCTTTGTTAATGCAAATCCGTCTAACATTCAACATTTTATAGCTAGCTTGAGGTTCCTCTTCATAAAAGGCTCCTCTGTTCATCACATGCCACAAAAAAAGCAGAAGTATGCATGAAGCCATGGCATGAGATTGTATATGATTCTTTCCTAGAACTCCAGCTTTGAAGGCCTCTGCTATGTGCTATGAAACATGCAAAACTACTGTAACAAGGAAACTCTTTATTGTTACAGTGAAATATTGTCCCTATCAACAAGGAAAATATTTCTATTTATCTTTAATGCGATGTTACTCAAAGAACAGAAAAAAATAAACAGTCAAATCAAATCTCTCAAAATTTCTGTGCACTCAACACTTTTGTCTTTTGTTGCACTTAAAAAAAAGTGCAACAATTGTTCCTGCTGCTGCTTTAATTTAGCTACATACGGACTGCATTGCCTTAGTGAGAAGCTGATAACTAAAAGGCAGTGTGATACTTAGGAAGATTTAAATTTGAAGTTGTGGGGAAGATAACAAAAAGCTGTACATTGAACAACTTGTCTGACTTGAATTGTGTTACGTGCCTTAGTGTACAGTCGTGATCATTTCAAAAGGATGAGGTTTTCTGAACTAATAACAAAACTATACAAAAAAAAAAAAAAAGTTAAAAGTTGAGTTGCAGCAACTCAGCACTTTACAATCTTTGGCAGACATTTCAGTTCCACAGTTTTTCAAGGGGTGAATTTGACTCCCATGCAGTTTCACACTGACATAAAAAAGGTGCTTACAAGGATGATTTTCCTTCCAGGGCAGATACCTGATTATAGTTAATGATAGAGCATGAAAGCATTCCAGCAAGACACTATAGCTCAAAATTATACTCAAATAATTGAATTTGTATATGGCCACGGCAGATTGTTGTTGTGTGTGTGATTTCCTGTTCGCTTCAAGAGTGCATTATGTTTAAGAAATGCTTCAGTCCACATTCAGATGCTGTGGTCTGCTGCCAAACTGCGTTTGTGTAGGTGTGAGGCCACAGTGACCCCGGGTATTGACGGAATTGTGAGGAAAGCTGTTAGATAAAGGGGCATGTCAACTTGGTTCAACAGCAGGTGAAGCCATTTTATCCACATAAGTGCTGTTAGATATTTGACCAATCCTGTGGCTTGTTTTTTAAGAGTCTGACAGCGTGAGTGTGTGTGTGTGTGTGTGTGTGTTTGTAGGAGGCAGCTGCAAGCTCCTGATTGCTAGCAAAGATTTTCTGGCACTGGAACAGGAAGCAATTTAAGTGCATGTTGAGTACTTGACGACTAAACCCCACCGAGACTTTAAGAACACGTCTGAGTAACAATAATAAAAAAAAAAAAAAGATTTGCACTTTGGCAAAGCTGCACAGGAAGCATGGCATTTGATAAAACAACATTAACTAAAAGTCAATGTTTTGCAGCTACCTAATGATGACGTCCTGTGTTGTTTACCCCATGTACACATCTGAATTATTGAAGAACAAATGAGGATGGACCCAAAGGTGGAATATTGATGGTCAGCTGAAAACAGCCCTCTGCTTAATCTCTGGAGAATTAAGTGTTGTGTTTACAAAATGGTTCATTTTGAGAATTTCTTCAGAGGATGCTTCAGGAATAAGTGAAGTTAAACGTTACAAATAACACTTGCAAATATAAAGTTGAGAGCCTATGGAGTTCTGTGACAAGACACCAGAGCCAGCAAATATCAGACATTACTGAAAAAATCGAATTAATTACTGGGCCAAAAAACAGTAAAAATGCTGGTATACTGACTGGTGTGTTGCCAGACTGCTCTGGTATATTGTGCAGGTTGTGTGATATATTGAGATGCAGAAGAAAAAATTTCACAGCGAGCATAAACTTTAAAAAACAATGGTTGTAGGAAAACGGGTGTTTGAGATCAACATAACTGGCAAGGACTGGAATATCTGTTCATATTTTTCTTTTTCTGTTTGTGGCAAACAAGCTTTAAAATGAACTATAATATATAAGGAGTAAGTCTATCAATGCCAGACTTGATATAACAAGAAAAAAAAAGAAAACCAAGACCATCTAATTGTGGCTGGAATATTTACATAATGTAGCTTAGTTCATTTTAAAAAGTTTTACTGTAATGACAGTGTGGTATCTCTAACGTAAGCATTGTCATGATATTTTTGTACATGTTTTCTCATTGGGTAATCAGAGATTTTAGAAGTTGAATTTATTATACTTTAGGACTGGGTAATATGCTTTACATATCAAAATGTTGTTGGGAACATCTAACCTTTCGACCTCTTTTCCAAGTCAAAAAGTGATCATCAATATTAAATGTGGCTCTATATGCTGAATGTCGTTTTCAAATTCCATCTTAAATCTCTTTGCAGAGTTTATTTATGTGCTATAGCTTCTCTAGCAACCAGATATGAAAAATAGATTTGAAGTTATGCATGACAGTAATTGTATGCATAAATAAGTCCAATATTAAATCATAAAAGCAAGCAAATCTGTATGATTAACTCTGTGACTACGCTTTATTTTCCAGTGGAATATTATTCGACTGTTTCGCCGTATTTTGCCAGCTAGATTAAGTAATTGCAGTGAATCCCACGTCTGTGAATGCCTTCATGCAGATTTACTCCCGCCTCCTTAAAAAGCTTGATCTCACCCAATTTCTCCTGAGTTTTCTGCGTAATGGAAAGGCACTTACTGAAACAGTGACATTTCCCTAAGGAGACCTTTCAAATGGAAGTCAACAAGTGTCAGGGACAACAAGTGCAAAAGATGAAAAGCAGCCTGTGCCTTCACTAAGAGGAATCGGTGAGAAGGAATTTTGATGGTGAGGGAAGATGTCAGGTGGCGGATTTAGATGAAAGACTCAAAAAGCAAGAGGTTAGGAAGAGAAAATCTAGCAGGCATCGAGAGCATCAGCCGGCAACAATGAAGTTGATGGTGTGATAGCGACGAGGGAAAACAAGAAAACCTGGTTGGCAGCAAGAGGATAAGAGGAAATTACGAAAAAAATGTAGTGTAGAACACTCAAAGTGAAATAGAAAGGGTTAGGTAAGGGAGCCGAGTGGGCGTTCTCTCATTTTATAATCATTTTTATTGTCCATTTATGAACTATTGTTTCCATTGTTCTCCAAAGGTTTTAGTCATGTCTTTTTATGTGATTTTCATCGCATTCGCTGTGAAAAGACTTTACTACAATATAACAGGTAGATCAACCAGGTCATTATGCAGCCTTGAAAACATTAAATTAAAACTGTTTTACAAGTTTAATATCGTCCAGGTCTTCTGTCAGAGTTTTGATTTAAATTACTGTTCTTCTGCCTTATTTCAGGTTTTATCTAGTGAAGGTTGCTTTTAAAATCACTATGTTCGGTTATCTGTTGATCATTTTTCAGCTCTAACCACATCTAATAGAAAAATATTATCTGATCAATACAAAAAACAGTTTTCAAATGATTCTTTCAATTCATTACGGGGGAAAGAGACATGCAAACCGGTGTGACCTGAAAAGCTGTCTGCATGCTGATCTAATAAAAGAGTTATGCCATCACTGCCAACAAGAATCGGAGGTAACTGGCAACAATTGTTACTTTATTTCACTGTGGAGGCATTTGACTCATATGTCAATCGCAGGATTGTTTAAATTAAGCCACACAAGAGTTTTCAAGCATGACAGTCATTTTAAAGAGAATACTACTGTGTCTCAATTCGATTTAGGTGTGGACTTTGACTAGCCTAAGCTAAAACCTTCCCCTCAGAGCAGTAATTGCTGGTAAGCTTTGGATAATTGTCCTGCTGCACAATCATTGCACTTCTCTCCTCCTGGCAGAGACCAGAATTCATGGCTGCATTAATTACAAAAAGTCAACCAGTTCCAGAAGAAGCAAACAAGGACAGGATATTTTCCTAGAAGTGTGGGATCATTAAGATCGTTCAAACAAATATGAGACAAACCTTTTTTTTTCAATGTTGTCTGCAGTGCTTTTTACTCTGAAACACTAGATGATATTTTTGTCTACTGACTTATTCTTGAATCATGACCACAAACCTGCTTTAAATGTTGTTTTGGGTTCTACTGCAACCTACTGGATGAGTTGATTTGCTCTTTGCTGTACGGAGGGTTCACCACTGCTCCATATCTGTTTTTCCGTTTGTGGAAAAAATGGCTCTTTTTCATTTTGATGCAGCATGCAAAGCTTCAGAAATTGACTATCGAGATTAATAGATGTCAATTAAGTAATCTCTTATTGAATTTATTCAAATAAGGATTAGATTATTGCTCTATCTGTTATTTTACACGCATTGAATTGAAGGGACTCTGCCATTCTACAGGTCAGATTGTAATCAGGTCTCAGTGTGGCAGGCAGAAATAAATTCAGCTTACCCAAAAGATTATTTTGTCACAGTTAAAATGAACTGTGTTCAGGTTGGTTTGAAAAGTTTTTTTTTTTCTCCGAATAAATGAAATCAACTGAAAACATTTTGAGATGTTGAACTCTGTTTAATCCATTTACCATTTAACATGCAACATTTATAAAAGAAGAAAAACTAATTCAGCAGTCTAATTGATTTCAGATTTTTCATCTCCTACACTTGAGCCACAAGTCAGATAGTTTGGCCAGCACTGATAATCATCACACACGCAACACAATTATTTAGTGAAATAAACCTTAACTATATCATGTCAGGCAGGGCGTGAGTCAAATAAATTCAGCCCCTAGTCCACTATGTTTACTTTTATTACTCAAATGAAAACTCTGGCAAGACATCAAAAAATCTATATCCGACTTTAGCGTGAATAAGCCTTATCCTTGGAGATGCTGTAAGTCCAATGCTTTCAAACATACCACCATTTTAATACTTGCTTTTTATCTCCAACCTATTTATTCAGTCAAGGTAAAATTCCCTCATTTTACCAGTGTGGAATGGGCTCAATCAATTTAACAAAGGCAACAAGCCACACATGCAGCCGAAAATTCAAGGTAGCGATGCTGTAAAACAGTCCAAATCATTGCTGAAGCTTCCAATGAGGTAAACAAAGAACATCCCAGGAATACTGGTAGGACTGCAACAGTAATTTGTATTCATTTGTTTGAGTTTAAAAAAAAAAAAAAAGTTGCAGTCCATGTTGCAGCACATGAAGAAGTCTCTGACTAGAGAAATGGTGAGGTTATCATGCTGTATAAAAAGAAATTATAGGATAGGCATATGGCTGTCTGTTATAATGTTCATTTTACAAAAGATCCTTCTTTGCACAATACATTAATATATGTTTCCATGGTGACTGGACTATTGTTCCTCCGTTATTGGCTTGTCCACAGCTAATGTAGGTGTAGAATATTGTTTTGTAAATACAAAAAGAAAAGTTTATTGTCTAAAGTCTAAAAAAATAATGTAAGTAATTACCACTATGGCTTCCGGTAAGACCAAATCTATGATGGCGTTTTGTTACAACTGTTAAACCTTTTGCTTGCGATCTGTCACAAAGGATGGATTTAGTGCACAAAGAGTTGTTTTTGTGTGTCTGAGATGCTGCTAAAGCAGGTAGCATTTCCTGCATCGCCATCCATCAGTTTCATCACCAGTTTTATTCCAACTGATGAGTTAAAACGGCTCAACTCCTGCCAGAAGCCTGCAGTTCCTTTTCCCTTTGCTTTGCCTGCCCTCAAACCAAATCCTTTGTTTTCCCTCCTCTTAATGTCTTTTCTTGATTATGTCCTGCCTCAAACCATTTCTCTAGTCTTTGGTAATTTCATCACCAACTTTGCGAAACTCCTTCTTATTCATCTTCATTGTTTGAAAGGTTTCTGTTTAGCTCTCAATTTTTATTCAGTCTGGCTTGTTTATGGCCTTCACTGACAGCTTTCTAAGTCATTTCATTTCTGTTTTTCTTCTCTATATGTTTCTGTTTTCCACAGTCGTTTCTGTGATTTACTTTCCTACCACTAAGCTGAGTTATCTTTCACTGGCTTCATTTCAAAATATGCAACTTTCTCTTGACTTTCTTCTCTTTCATTTAACATCTTTTTCCTGAATTGAAACATTTCACATTTCTGAATGTAGACCTCGAACAACAAAAACAAAGTTTTTTTGTTTGTTTTTTTTTCAATAAAACTAAGTCAGAGACAAAACAAGTCCAGAAAGGTTCAAAATCAATATTAAAATGACTGATTAACAAACCAACAGACTTTGGTTGGTCTAGCGGAGTCTAGATCGGGGTGTCTGAGGAAGACTTGAAAAATTATCAATGCTCTTTAACAAAACTTCAATCATGTGGTCAAATATGCTCATGGTGAGGTAGGCTAAAACCTGATTACCACTGAAAAAGACATGTAGGCCAAAGCATAGAGACTAGGACAAGAAATATCTGAAGACAATTTTGTGAAGGTTTTTGGGCTGATAAAACGAGTGACTCTCGATGGAACTGAGTCAGTAACAGGCATTGATATCAAGTTAGAGACAGATGAAGATGAAGACTTGATATGGGCTGGTATTATTAAAGATCAGCTGATTTGACTTGTTTTGGGATGAAGATCAAGCAGCTGTAATGCAGGATGCCTGCATCTTTCAAAATGATAATTAATTATTAAGGAAAGAATCTCAGGCAAATAAAATTTGCCAAGTAACTGCAACCCAACCACCTTGTAAGGCTTAAGCAGAGAAGAACACCACCATATAAAAAATCCCCACAGACATAGGATATTATTTAACTGCATTAACTGTTCATTTAGCCTTTCAGCAGATATTGGAAAATAGCCTCAGAAAGCAGCATGTTGCTTCTGCTGTATGAAAATTGCTCATGACATTTGAATACAATTACCGTTCCATATGAATACAGCAGCTCTTCTAAAATTGGTGAATGTCTCTAAGTGCGATTTTAAAGGAGCAGCTGGGAAAAGGCAAATACGTACCATTGCATAGAGTGTCATCATTCTGTAAATCACCATGTAAAGGAGGAATTCCTTATTCACAAAGATATAATTTCAAAAGCAATCAGTCCTGAGGTCAGACGACATCACATGTGAAATATTTATGCCAAATCGAAAGTAATAATCTGCACTGCAGACATATGAAATGCTGTTTTTCTTTTTAAAACATACACTCCTTTAATTAATGTTTTAATGTAAAGCTACTGAGCTCAATCTTGCTGCAATCATAATAGATTATTGTTCTTTTAAAAATAGCCTACTTTACTCTCTTGGTAGGGAAATGTACCAAAATATTTCTTTACTACAATTTAATGTATTTTTATGAGGAACAATTCTCCTACCCTACAAAACAAGATGAGAGAAAGAGAGAAAAGTTTCATATCAAAAATTACGAACGAAGATACAGGTAACATTTTTCCTTCTTCCAGTTCAGTTGTATTAAGAGAAACATCATTAAGTTTCCCTGATCAACACTCAATCAGTTTGTGCCCAAAAGATTGCACCAAATTCTACAATTGTAACTCAAGAGCCGCATGCAGATTGCAGCTGAGTTTTGCACACAGATTTCTGATTTCCTTCTAAAATAAGATGTTATCAAACGGCACAAACATGAGCCACAAATACACATATTTTCTACTTTCATTTCTCGGTTTATTTCATATTGCTACAGAGCTGGATTTAGCACAAATAAAGCCACAATTTGTTGCATATGCATGTCTGTTGCACCTTCCTTGCATTATTTAAGCAGTATTAACTGAAGTATCTGTACCTACTACAAATTGATGCACATTCAGCTTCTGAGTGCAATTAAGCTATTCATGTCTGCTCCTCATACAATTACTTAGTCACCCTTATAAAAAGTAGCAAAACATCTACTTTTTTAGAAACCTGATTCATTGTTAGTGTATCTAAATAACATATTCACAGTAGTTTTCTTATTCTTGTGCACAAAATCGTCTGAAAACGATAGAATTGATTACTTTATTCATTTTCTGGCCTTTTGGTTATTGGGTTTCTTCTGGTTGCCCTCTGATCAATCTTGCTACTTTGTAACTTTTTACAGCCAGACTTATCTTTGTAATAAATTCTTGCTAAAGTGAGACAGCCAGCTAAAATTAAATGAGATCTCATTTTTAACTTGAATTGATTCATCACAGCTGAGATTGTCACAGCGAACAGCTGAGCTGAATAACTTGGGGATCGAAGGAAAATTCTCTGGCTGTGATAATCGATGGCAGAGGACCTATTGGAGTAAGTATGTTCATCAGTACTAATTCGATTTTTTTTCTTCCCGTCATGTTGTATGCATCACTTTTAATAAACATCCAGTCTGCTTTCTGAGTTTCATCCTGCCTGGCAGCGTTTTTACACACATTTTACATTTTTGCCTCCTTGACAGTTTTCATTTAATAACTTTTTTTCTCCAGTAAAGTCATAAAGCTCATCATTCCTAGTGTTTAGTGGCATGTTATACCACTACAGTAAAAGCAATATTCTCTCCTGCAAAGCTTAGGGGTCCAGATCCTCGGGGCTGTTGGATAATCCTATCTAAATGAATTTTGCACCTTCGCTCTCCGTTGTCATTACTCTTGACAAGTGCAACTCTGTCTCCCTATGATTCATTTTTATCTCCATCTTGTCTCTGTCAAGCTCTCGTTTACGCCTGCCTCGGCCTCACATCTTCCGTTCCTTTTTTTGCTTCTTCTTCCTTTTAAAAGCATGTGATATTCACCAGTGATCCAGGAAGAGTGTGTTAGAAATACTGCTGCTCTGGATGAATAACCACACGGATGTGGCTCTTCTCTCAGACTGGAAGAAGAGCACAGCTCACTGCTTCCTACTGGATCCAGATTATTTAATGCTTTGCAAGTTAAAAAAGGGAAATGTCTAAAACCTGCTCTGAGCAACCCAGCTGTTCCTACTAAAATATTTACCTTGGTATCTAGCATTACACTATATATAATGTGAATGCTGCTATTAGCACATGGTGCGCTGGATATTTCCCCAAGGAGTTTGAAACTGGATCCATGTTCAGACCAGATGAATACTTATTCATATCTGCTTTATCCATAAGTGGATGTTTGCTATGTCAATAAGAACATTAAAAACAAATGTTTAGAGCCATGAAGCAAAAATTAAATCTGTCCAACGCTGAATGATAATTCAGCAGTAATGAAACATTTGTGCCAATGTCAATGGGGAGAATTAATATCCCCACAGTACATTCATCACACTCCCCGGTTAGCTCTGCCTGCTCATATTTCATGCATTGTGGGTGTTTATCTGGCAGCCAAGTTCTGCAAGTTTAAAAAGTTATGTCTGCCAATGTTTCATAAAAAACATAAAACTAAGGCAGCAATCAGAGGGTGATCAAGTGTTTGGTTATTATATGGTGCATTTTCATTTCACAATTCAGAAACGATTTTAACCATAAAAAATATTGTAATTACTCTGTTATGAATAAAAATAATTTACTTTTAACAGTGCAAGTAAAAAGATCTTTTGTGCAAACTCTTTATCTAAGTTCTAATAGACATTACAAATTGTTATGGTTGGAAGGATTTCCTGTTGCAGTCCATGTTGCAGCACATGAAGAAGTCTCTGACTAGAGAAATGGTTAGGTTATCACGCTGTATAGGATAGGCATATGGCTGTCTGTTATAATGTTCATTTTACAAAAGATCCTTCTTTGCACAATACATTAATGTACGTTTCCATGGTGACTGGTCTATTGTTTCTCCGTTATTGGTTTGTCCACAGCTAATGTAAGTGTAGAATACTGTTTTGTAAATACAAAAAGAAAAGTCTATTGACACAAGGAAGTGTCTTAAAACAGCAACAGCCGTCATACAAGTTGGTAGTTTGTCAATGTGGAATAAGCTAATGCATAATCGCCCCGCTTTCATGATATATCAGATTGTGAACTTTTTTTATTTTCCATAAATTTCACTGAAATTCAAATATGTAGTTCTGTTCACTAGGAGCATCTCACCTTTTCCTCCTGCTAGCATGGCCAGTTTCTCATGCATGCACTCATTATTTTCAACACAGTGGCTCAGCTCAACAGAGGGCAGACAGTGCCGGCTTTGTTTGAGACTATCGTTAAAACCACTTCCATCTTTCTCAGCGGTCTAGCTGACCCTAAAAATGGTTGGTTCTTAGTTGTTTCTGCTGACTTATGTGAAGAAAAAAGAAGAAGAAAAGACCTAGAGAACAAAGACAACTTGTGTCTGTTGTAAAACTTTCATGTGCTTGCTGTTGTTGAAACTGCAGTCTGTACATGAACAAGAGGCGGTAAAGAGGTTTTCTAACCCACATGTACTTTTCCTCAGTGTCTTTTACTTTTGTTAAGATATATAGATTAAGATTGCAAAAAATGCAGGGTGTAAAACAGAGAGCTTTCTGGATCGCAGATCCTCTTTTTTCCCAAATGCTCTCCGTTCTGCAACAGTCAATGCTGCCTCAAAAACAGCAAAATGCAGATGCCAGAGTTTAAGTTTGGTTCAAATGGCTTTTCTGTTTCCCTGCCTGAGTTTATTTGAAAGATTCAAACTCAAATCTAATCTCGTTTCAGTCTCAATTTAGCAATTAAAAATTGCAAACAATAATGGGACTGGTTTTGCTGTTCTCAGCGCCACCCGGGGGCAAACTGGTCTTGCCTTTCCAAAGATTTTTAAATGTCACAGTCAAAGAAGTTGAAAAAGACCATTACCAGTGACATTTTATTCTGCTGTGTGTGCGCGCGCATGTGTGTATGTGTGTGGTATTAGAGCCAGCAAACCAGCTTGCATTATGGGTAAATAGCATTTCTCCAGTGCAAACACTAAATGTCCTCAGGTTGTTTAAGATTTCTGCTTGTTTATCACTAGTTTTACAAGCTGGATCTACTCAAAGTCAAGTTCTGTTTTAACCCCACTTTCACCTTTTGTTTTTGAAATCTCATTCTAAGGCAAAAACTTTGCTATTCTGTGTGTGTGTGTGTGTGTGTGTGTGTGTGTTTTAACTTTCGTTTGTTTGTTTTATAAGAAAAATGTATAATATAGAGACCACTGCATGCTGAGGGCTATTTCTATTGCGCTTTACTGAACATATTTATCTAGAAATCTTAACCTCTTGTGTGCTTCCACTGTTTATGTAAACACCAACTCTGAGGGGACTCTTCCTTCACCGGCTGCATCAGTGTTGGCACTTCTAGCAGATAAATAAAATAACATAAAGGCATACTGCAGCCAATACGCTGACTTTGGCATTTTACTTCATTTCCTTTCAATTATAATGAAACACTACTGGTTTGTTTTCACAAACTTCTTCCTTTATAAATCAGCTCAGGAGATGCCCCTCGCCATTCTGAGAGCAGGAAGCTCAAAAAGAAAATTGAAAATTATGAACACAGATTAATAGAGCATTAATTGCAGATAGCACAGTGGTTACAGTCTAGTCAATTTAATTTAAAAACCAAAATTGACCAAAGCCCTGCAAATCTTGTATATATAAAAAACTAAAATCACAGACAAAAACTGACATCAATTTAGACAACGTTAGAAGAGAGCAGTGAGTTTTATAATTATCTAATGTGGGAAACAGTCCAAAAGTGCAATGGCACTCCATTCTACAGCTCTAGAGAAGTTACTGCTTGGTTTCCACTATCCAGTGAACCTTCGTGATCACGCTGTTGTATGTATTGCTAAAAGGTCATTGAGATAATGCAATGCTGGTCCATTTGTAAAGATGTAAAAACTTACAATAAAATTTCAACACTAACTCTACGATGAACAAGTAGCCAGTACAAAGAACCCTCTATGGATGAAAGAAAAAACATAGATTGCCTTTTCAAAACTACCAAGAAACAGACAAGGCTGCAGCTTTGCAATCATTGTTGGCAGAAAAAAGATTAATCTCCGGACAGCATTTGTCTATTAACGTAAAAAAACTTTATCCAGAATGACTCAAGTTTCTGGTAGATGGTCTTAAGTATTAAGAAAGGGTGAAGATGCAGGAGTTTCAAACTCCTAAAGGTAAGACATTTGTTTTGTCTTCATTTAGTTGTAGAAGACTTATTGCCATCCAAACCTTAACTTTGTCCAAAAAGTGAAACTTCCTAACATCATACTTCATAGGTATATACAAGGAGCATTTGAAAGGGAAAAGGGACAGGTCTAAGGATGGATCCCTGAGGGACACTACAAGACAGATGAACACTTTAAGATAATCAATCCTTCAGTGAAACTGAAAATTTTAATATCCCTTAATTCCAACTGTAAGCCCTAAGCGGAAAAATTGGTCTATGGTGACAAAAGCAGCACAGAGGTCTAGAAACACTAAGATGACAGATGTCATCTGAAAACCAAATGTAATCTAAACTTCTCAAAGCTCCAGCTCAGTGCTATGATGTGCTTTAAAACCAGATGGAAAACCCTCAGTGATACCACAATGCCTGGAGCTGAAGAGAGACAATTTTCTCCAATATCTTGGAAATAGAAGTCTACTTTGATATCTAAGAAAAAAAGAAGAAACTCCACTATAGCATAGTTAAAACCAGCTTTAGGCAAATCTAAAGCATAACTTTAATAGTTAAAGATAGTGGAAAGCTGTAACTAAGATTGTTAAAGATTGGTTAAAATAATTTAAACAAGTTATACAATACCTTCTTTCTATTTTTATTATTTAAAATTATAATTACGCCATACATATACTACAAAAATAACAAAATGCTAATTTGTCAAAACATTTATTCTATACATACACTTACAAAAAAAGGGATGCCATGATTCCCATTACTTGTGCATCTGTTTAGTACTGCACTTTTTCCTTCCACTCAACTTTCCATTAATTTGTGTTGGCCTTTAGCACTAAAAATTACTCTGGTTTCTATAAAGAATACCTGCACTCAAACCACCTGTTTAGCTCGCAGTCTTACAGAAACTGATGACGCCGTTACCTGGTACAGTTTATTATCACTTAGCTGTCCTTTCCAAATGCCTGTTGGTAACTCAGAATAGTAAGAATATAATCTCTCTAACTTTGTCCTACAGTCATAAACTTAAACTCAGATTTGAGAAAGTGTTACTTTCCTTAAGGTGTGGACAGAAATTACAAGGCCCTTTAACAAGATGAGACTCTGGACACATTAAAAAACTCCATCAGTCTAGACTTTATGGTCCCATCTGTCCCACCTCCACTGCTCAGAGCAACATGACTCATTACCTCTACTAGACTCAGTCCTTTTTCTTTATGTGTTGCCTTCAACCAGCAGAACCCCACTGGGTAACATAAGACATGGATTGCTGGAGGGCTACAGTAAACGAGTCCCTCACACATAAATTCTGATTTTTAACTTGGCTTAAATAACAATCTGCCCTGCCTGTCGGAATAATTTTGTCACAGGACCCGACGCTGTGGGTTTGGGTGGCGTTATCACATTTCCTGGCTGTGAATAAAATAAATCCTGCAGGGATCCTGATCCATTCCCTTTGCAGATTAGAAACAAAATCCCGTGAGAAAGTTGCTGTTGTGTCTCGTGGCCTCTTCGAAGTAATATCTGAACAGAACCCCCTACTGAGGGACAGGTCCAGGAGACATCTTTATTTGATCCTCCACCAGCACCTTTGGTGGTGGTCCTTTGAGCAACGCAAACCGTCCCCAATGAGTGGGCCGAAACGCCCTGGAGAAAAAGGTTATCCCATATCCCAACATCTTCTTGTTTTGATCATTACCAGCGCTCATGACTGATGGCGAGCGATAAAACCAGACTTGAAAATAATCTGAGAGCCTCACCCCCAGGCTCTGCTTGCTCTTCATCAAAATAGTCTCAAACTGCTGAATCAGTCTAGCAGTTTATTTCAGGCCTCATCTCAATTTAAAGCACAAGATCACAGAAGCTCAAACAAACTCAGACAGGTATCTCTCCTACTCAAAGGTTCGCGTATCTAAAGTTTTTCTTTTATTTATTTTTAACCAGAATTCAATTAGCAAACTGAGAATTTAAAGTAAACGTCATGAAGAAGCAGTTACTTAAAAATAAATAAATAAAGGGGAGGTACAGGTAAATATATTTAATTTCATCATATTTTTTAGAATGACATTATGTCATATGTCTACATATTTCTTCAAAAAAGATGCTATTTTATCTGTACAGCATAACTTTAACGCCATTATTGCACAGTGATGTATTCTTTAGTTTGAAGTTTAAGACTTTTCTGCATATTTAGAAGCTTAAAAATCAACATTACTGAGAAGAGGCCTGCAATCACACTTTGATACTGTAAAAAAATTTGTTGTTTTACAGTAGTGTGACATTTCAAATTCAGATACTGTACTGCCATTAAACACCACTCTTACCAGAAAACTTACGCCAACATGGCTGAATTAAAACACTTTTGCAAAAGGAGAATAGGGCATATTTTTTCTGTAGTGATATTCAAAGCTCACTGCAAACCATAAGCTCTTAAATTCTGACCGCAAAGCACAACTTATTAAGTTCAGTGGGGATTTAATTTTCACATATGACCAGGTTAGTTTCGATAACTTTCTCCACTTAATTAAGGAAATAATTTGAAAACCACTTGCTGTATTTACAGAGGTCATTTTTATCAAATTTTATTTTTTTGATTATCTGAAACATACAAGTGTCAAAAACTTATAGGAATTGCATAAGTTGCCTAGACAAGAAGAGAAAATTATTAAAACTAAACTATACATTTTCATGGGCCTTATACAAGAATCTTTGTCAAATACACCAGATGTTGTCATCTCAGTGGACTTCATGAGCCTTTTTTATACTTCTATGACCATGTCTGCCTGGCACTTCTGTGATCCTCTGCCAATCATTGAAAGGATTTATGGTTCATCCAGTAATAAGCCATTTGACCCACAGAAAGATATGTCAACTCCTGGTTGTGAAAGCATAAACCACCAATCATCTGGAAAGAGAAAAAAAATAGGAATCCTCTGCGACATATATAGCATATCAGCTTATGGATTTAAAGGAGGAGGCCAAGAGCTACAGAGTGGGGTATAAATTTTACAAGTGAAAATGGATAACATGGTGTCGAACATGAATGGTTCAACCTCGTGTGTGTGTGTGTGTGTGTGTGTGTGTGTGTGTGTTTAAAGCTGTGAATAAAGAAAAGGGGAATCCTTGAATGACATCTGGGCTGCTACGAATCATCAGTTCCCAACACAGGTCCTCATGAATCACTTTAACAAATGGGACAGAGCCAATGCAGCCCAACGTGTGCACATGTGTGAGTGCTGACAGCATGCTCTGAGTCATGAAATATTAAAAAAAAGAAGCCTTCACTGAAGTGTAAAGACTCTCGGAGACATTTGGTCAGCTCTTAAGTTATGGATTGTTATTTTTATGCCTCATTTTGGCAGAATAGCTTTTTTGGCTCTGGCAATGATGACTAGTATTACTGTTTTATTAGACTTTCACCCACTACCTTGATTTTGATTAGTTCTCTAACAGAAGAAACCTATTTAGGAAGTGTAAGCACATTGCTCAGATAAGAGCAGGAAAAACAAAAAGGAGGAGGAACCCACCAGCCTGGAAGATTACCAATTAAGCCCTAATTTGTAGTGAGCTTGCAATCAATGTTAACTTGTTCCTTTGCTAGAATAATTAGAAGGTTTTGTACGTTTGACCTCAGAGCATGTCGACTTCCTTGAAAGTCGCCAACAAGTTAACTTTTTGTTATTACAGGTTCAAGGAAATCTGTTGCTACTTCAAATGGGCTTGTGAGTTGGCATCAAATTTTTAGTCACCAATTCATGTTTTGTCCCCTGAAACGCCATCAAACTCTTTTGCTCTTTGCGTCACTTTTACAAGAACAATATTAGTCTTTGCTTAAAGTCTGATTTTATTTGGAAAGGTACATTAAATCTGTCAAACATCAAGATTAATCACAACTTTCTCACATTTTGTCACAACCACAAACCTTCGATGTGTTTTGCTTTAATTCTGTGACAGATTAACTGAAAGTAGTGAATTATGAAGTGTCAATTAAAAGGAACTTTTTACGTATCTGCATTTGCATTCCAGTGCAAACAATTGTCTTCAGAGGGCAAAGAATTTGTGAACAAAGTCCATCTGTGTGTAATTTAAAAATAGTCATCCTGTGCAGATCTTGGATGTTTGATAGATCAACACACACTGAAGCTTGAGGCTATAATGTGCCCATTTCCAAACTCATATCTTCTTAGTCTTAATTTTTGACATCTGTAATCACAAGGCTTTACAAATGCCATCTCGAATCTCATATATTTAGTACATTGGTTGTATTAATACAGAAAGAAGTAACCAAAACGAGTGGCGAGAAAAATGTACAGCTGAAAACAAATACAACAGGTGTAAAACGTCAAAGCCTGTGAAACTGAAAAATCACCTGTTTTCCCACTGAAAATACCTTGTTTATGAGAGACAAAGATACAAAAACTGCACTGACGTTCTGTTGAGAAATAAGTTTAGTCAATTCTTTATTTTATTGCTCCCTAAGAGGCTTTCGTGAGCACTAACTAGAATGGTTTTCTTCAGTCAAGATAAAAATTGTATGAGGAGAGGACTGGCAAAATCAAATTCTTTGGTGTAGACAAAGATTAAGGGGTGTAAATACTTTTGCAGATCTCAGTACAATCTCAAATTTAGTCTAAGAAAAATTCTGAATCCTAAATATGTCAAATAATCAGACACCATCATCTTATGTTGGATGACGATCCTTGTGCTCTTGAATACACAGGTGTCGTAAAGCGCTTGGCCTCATTTAAACTATGGGATTCTTGTCCTCAATATAAGGGATGAGCTCAAATGCAAAGGTGATGCCGGAGCAAAGTCTGCAGGTTTAAAATCAATGTCCTGAGACTGTGTATGGATCAGAAGGCAAGCTCTCTGTGGTGATGCTGCTGCACACGCCGTCACCCATTGTAAAATCCTTCAACGCTCTACCGCCGGTTGAGAGTTACAGCTCTGCATCCTTCTTGCAGGTCAGGCTGGAATTGCTCCCTGTTGTTGACATTTTTGGTGCCGTCCACCGACACTCACACAGTCATGCTCCATGTCTTACACAGACTCATTATTTCACCTTAAATGGCCCGGTGGAAGCTCTCTGAAGTCTTTTGAGGGTAAAGAAGGCTGTTTAAAAGTGTGAGACTGAGAGTGTGTCAAGAGGACTGGCAAAATTGAATTTAGATTTGAAACATTTTTTAAAACCTTAGCTAATTAGACTTTGAATAATAACCCTCAGATAAATTATTGAGAGTTAATCTGAGTACAGGAACAGAATAAGCTCAGTATGACTTTCAAGAAATAAAAGCGATTATCTTTTTCAAGTCCTTCAGCATCAAAAATGATAGAGTGGCATAGTTTGGATAACATTGGAAATAACTGTGTTGCATATAGACCTTTGAGTGTGGCTCTGGGATTTTTACTTAATGATAAAAGCAAAGCTGAGAAATTTAAAATACTTGAATTGTGATGGACACCATCATTTCTGACAAAATGACAAAACACCTGGCAGTGAAGCAGCGAAGTGTTGGGAACAGGAGAATAAATTATACGCCCATGAGTCATAAAAATAAAACAAGCAAAAACATGAATTTCTTCAAATATGTCCTGGCATATTAAAGTAAAAAACAACATGAAATCAGAACTTGCAAAAATAAATTACATTACATGGCTTTTTCCAGATTTGCCACTTTAGTGATAGACAAATGTTTTCAAGATAAACAAGAAACACAAACTGAGACATTTTACTCTGACTGTAAGAGAGCACAGCAGGTTTATCCAAATATCAGGGATGTCAGGTTGTTTTTCCTTCCTTGAGGACATAATTATTACCCTCATGTCTGAAGGCATGTCCTCTGCACTTAGCTGCTGCAGTAACAAGGCAAGGCACAAAAAAATAAAAAATAAAAATCCAACACATGGTTTGAAAAACTTTACTGTTGCTTATATCATTTAGACATTCCATATATTCTATTTTGTTGTGTTATTGTTGAATGGATTTAAAATATACCATAAATCATCATTAAGTGGATCATTAGTATTGTAATTATGCTCTAGCTAATTCTGCTCAACAACAGAGATAGAATCTCTAAACTAGCTTATCAAGAAAGGTGTCTTTTCTTTTTTTTGGCCCAAATTGAACATTCTTGTACAATTTGGGTAAAAACTGAGGATGTCAATGGCAGGAACAACATGCTTGGTCTCAAAGGAACAGTGAAATGTTGAATACACCCATAATTGCTAAATAAACATGTTTTTCGATCATATAAAACTTCTTGCATGATGGTACGTTTTTTTGATGGTATGTTTTTATAAAGTTTGCACAACATTGATAGCTTTTCTAAAGTAATGTTCTAAAAGGTTAGCATCAACTCTCCTGCTTAATGTGAAGGTCTATGGAAAATCTCATTGTTAACCTTTAGCACTGATGCTGTGATAATATACTAAATATCATGTTTTTTATTCTCACAGCATTTATTTCCTCTGATCCAGTGAGTGCTGGTGTGTTTCTTAAACTGAGCAGCTCAGGCATCTCCTACTACTCTGACTTGTTTCACAGACATCAGTTGTTCAATGTTTGAACGTTCTCTCTGCTTGACCTGAACCCCATAGAAAAGCTACAGACTATCCTCAAAAGGGTAATGAGACAGCAGATCCAACAATAAAGAGGATCTGCAGGTGTCAAACTAAACAAACCAGCCTTACATTACACCTCAGCAGAACCGCGGTCCGATAGCGTCCATGCCACGCTGCATTGATGCAGTAATCATGCAATAAGAGACCCAGCCAAGCAATGAATGACAGAAATGAGCATAGTACTAAGAATCCTGGCATTTCTGCTTAAAATATTTTCTTTATTGTTCTCACATATTCAAATTTTATGAGAAATTAAATTTTGATATACACGAGAATGACTTACTCTGTATAATAGTAAGTCTTATCATCCTGAAAAGTTTCTGTGTTGTTGTATGAAGTTTTTGATTCGCACGTTTTCTTAAAATGCTTTTGAGTTTGGATTATCTTATTTGACTTCTTGAAAAAATGTCTTTCAATCGCCTTACCTCACTGAGCATTTTTACTCTTGTAGCTGTCATTTGTTTTTATGCCACTTCCTCTGTGCCATGTAACATTCTGTTTCCTGCCTTCTTATTTTTTCAAGATCTGGACTGCCTGCCATAGCTGCACCTTTAGCTTTTCTTTTCTTGGAAGTCTGTAAAGTTTTATGCATTTTCCAAGAGTTTGCCTCCTGCTTGGGAATGTTAGTCACAGCTCCGAATAACAGAGAAAACAGGATGAATATTCCTTTTGGTTCAACTCCATGCCCCGCATTGCTAAATTAAATCTTTCATATGTCCACTAACTATTGTTGCTTGGCTGAAATAAACAGTCAGTAAAAAGCGAGGGAGTCAAAAAATAAGCTCCGTTGTTCACCTTTGTGATTTGCTGCAGTGGAATAAAATAAGTTCAGTTATCAATCTGAAGGAATCTCTTTAGCTTTGAGAGAACATGGTGAAATGTTCTGTTAAAGTTCAGTTTTTTAAAAGTTTTGTCATGCTGCCAATCTTTGCATGACAAGAGGACTGATGATCTCTAAGGGGCATGCTGAGTATAATGTGAAGTTATCCTCTTTAATTCTCTTTTTCATTGGAGAATTAAATGAAAGTCTGAAAGTCCCTCCTTTCAAACTTATTTTTTGTTGCTTTTTTCAAAAAAAAAAAAAAAGTGAATAGATCTCCTCTTTGTTTTCTCTCATTCAGTCACATATCTATCCTCTGGCAGATGTTTGGCATTTTACAAAATAAATATAAACCTAATTTTGCTGGCTTCTTTCAAAGATTTTGTAAAGGAACCAATCTGTCTATTAAACTCTGCTACTGCAAAGTTCCTCTTTGCAGTAAGCAGTATTTTTTGTTTGTTTTGCATAAAGTGCAAAGTACATTCAGGTTGCTTTTTCAGGCTTTTGTTTGGTAAGTAGCAGTTGCTTGTAAAATGAAACATTGTGGCAAATATTATATTTTAGGGTTAAAACTAAAACTTAACACCCTGTACACTTTGCATTTACTTTGTTTATTTCTCATTGCATTTATTTCTAATCGATTGGAATAATCGGAACAGGTCCACATGACTAGAATCATTAAGATTTCTTTTAAATGTATTTGGACTTATTGCAACCTAGACAACTAGATATTAATTTGACTTGCATGTCTCGTAAAATAAAGCAAAATATGCCCATTCGATGCAAATTACTTAATAACTTGGGGCAATAATGTGGAACAAGCAAAAAGTGCAAGCAGGAAACCACAAATCATCAGTTAATATTTGAAAACCAAAACTAAAACAGTCGCAATGAGTCACTCTGTTGGAGCGACATCGACATGCAATTGCCACTGGCATATTTTTGTAGGATAGATATTTCTATTTCTTTTTTCAGTTTGGCTCCTCTGAGTTTTTTTCCCTTTTGTCAAGCTCGGATTCTGTTGCAGCAGCTTTTTTTTTTTTTTTTTTTAACCAAGATCACTTTGAGAAAATCAGATCCTTAGTTAGGCTTGACATCAGGGGGGTTTAACTTTAACAAGGTGTCTGCAGAATCGTGAGACCTACTTAAAAAAAAGAGAGAAAAAACTGGAATATAATTTCTCTCAAAAACTGGCCAACATTGGCATTTTGGCTTTGATCAAACGGAAGAGCTTGTTTGGATTTCGCTGAAATTTTAATTTGCTCTGTTGAAGGGATATTTTTGACAGTTTTTGTTTTTAAAGAGAACAAACCTTGAGGTTTTAATGAAAGTGGTCTTACCTGCTGCAACATAAAAGAGAAGAAAAAATCAAGATGGTCTCTTGCTCAACAGACTTCTGAATGTTGCGCAAGAGATAGAGAAAAGAATTAATTGGCAATTCTTAAGACAGTTTCTTAATCTGAATATAAATGACCACTATGATTATTTTTTGGATTTAGGTGAGTCAAGATATTAATTTGAAAGCTGCAGAGATTTTTATGCAATCTAGTTCTCCACTCTTAATTATTACAATTGAGGTGATAAATTAGCTTGATAATTAAAGTGGATGGTATTAAATTTTAGCTTTATCATTTAATCTAATGTGTCTAAATCAATAATACAATATTTTTTAGTTAAGACAGAAAATGGAGAAGAGGTTGCTAAATCTCAAAACCTTGATAAATCATTGCAATCATCTATATTTGTAATCAAATTGGAAGCTTTTTAATTACTTAATCACAATTAGTATTCAGTAAGTGACATCTAAGTTTTTAGTTTAAATATTTTTTGTGGAAGAGTGAATAAATGAAAAAAACTTGTACTGTGTATATGTGTATTTGCGTGCCGAATATTAAATTCTATCTTTATTTGTGGATCATTCGGATATACAGATCAACATGTAGACAAAATGTCTTACTGCAAGCAAACAGGCAACTTTACTTTTCTAAATTATGCAGGTTTGTTAGGAAAACATTTACATTTTTTCTGAGATTTAAAGAACAGGGTTTCTGCCACGAGCTGATATATTTAGAAGTGTTGAAACTCTGTCACTCTTGTATTGTCACGCCTTGCACTGCAGAAGTCTTTCTTGACAGTGCTGCTACTCGAGTCTCCCCTTTCTGACAATAGTGAGCTCTGTTGCATTTTACTCTTCATGTCAAGGAAGGAATCCTAAATATTTAAAGTTCTCTGCATTTTTGTATTTCTCCAAACTTCACTGTAGTGGCTGATGATGACAAAAAAATTAATTGCAAAAAAACAAAAAATAAAAAACAAATTGATTCTTAGCATGGTGGAAGAGAGGTGAGAATTTCTTCACTCATCCATCAGTAGCTTAGAAAAAGAAAATTGTTGCCTGAATACATCTACGGCTTTAATATAGGCTTTGCAGAATTCAGCCTATACATTCTAAAGCATTCCCACCCACTCACCCACCCACTCTCCATCACACTCAAACCACAGCAGCTGAAGCTGTTTTGTGTCTTCCAACATAGCAGAAAATGTTTTTTCTCCTCTCAGGCAGCCTTAGTGGAGGGGTCCACTGAAGCCAACCCTCAGTAATTAACTGTCACAACGCTTCAAAACTAACAAATGGACTTTATGTCAAGGAAGGCCCATTAATTTACTGGCCTCCACTCGTCGATCCGGAGCCTATTATCTCCATTACGGCAAGCTTTTGTGTCTAGTCATCCTCACCCACTAACCTTCAATTTTCCTGTCATACATTGCTGAAAATCCTGGGAATATACAGAAAAGACAGTTGGACAAGACATGAGTTAATGATTATAACACATTTAGGGAACAAAACAAGAAAAGGTACAGTAACTGTATATTACTGGACACAAATGATTTCACAACCTTTCCTGACGGAATATGTAAATCGGAGGCATGACTCATTTTAATGTAATAAGCAGTGATGCTTGATGCATAAATATGTACAAGCCAATGCACTTGAGCACACACAAAATCGAATCCTCACACATATATTTCCTCATTCACTCTGCTTATTCCAGTTTCCCTTCCAGTCAGGCATATTTTAAAACTCATACCCTACTTCCTTATTGGCTTGACAACCTGGGGGGAGAAATCTTCCATATGTGACACTAATAAGTGGAAGCAGCGGAGAGCCACTTCACCATGAGGCATAAATAACTAAATAACATGCAGACTATGGGATTTGTGTGATTTGTTGTAGAACTCAAATTTATTGCCATTCAGACGTACGGTATTAGCACCCAGTGTTAGTGTTAGCCATTGAGCAACTTGTAGCAATCATAGCCCACTTTGATGTGCAGAGCTTGCAGAGCTGCATTATAGGTGGTGCAAATAGTTTTAACAAACATGTTTTCTCAAACAATATAAAGGTTTTTAGATGTTTTTTTATATTCTGCACATTGACATTGATAGTAAAAAAAATAAAACTATGATGGGTTAATCAAGCGGGGAAAATAATCCATCTTAAAACTTTTAAATTTTAAAACTTTTAAATTCGAAGTGTGGTTTTTACAGATGTAGCTGTATATGTTGACATATATGTTCTTAAAAAAAAAAACAACAACAGGTATATTTTAAGTTATTTGTTGGAAGAACAATCTAGGAATTAATCTTGTATTGGAGCAGCCATACAGTCTGTTCTTTAGAAACTGATGGAACAACCTGCAGTCTCTTGAACCTTAAGTAGGATGTAGCCACAATACTGAAGAATCATGTGATACTGATGACATGCATGTTATCTTGCTGTGTTTTGGAACATAAGCACAAATGCAGTGTTATTAATAATATTAAAGCAAATTGAGATAAATGTGTGACTTTTAAATGGGTGAATCTGTATCACAAAGCAAAAGACCTGAACAGCCATCACAGAAAGGAAGTGTAAGTTTGTGTTTTAATTTTTGCAATATGATATTTGAAATATGTTAGAAATGAGTTTACATGAGTCAAACAGAGAGAAAGAGGGCACTGTTAGCTCAGATTAATATTGTAAACAACCTCTTCAGAACCACAACTTACAAATCTAAACTATTCCTTTTACTGGTAGAGATGTTTTATTTTGCTAGAGGCATAATATTACATTCAACAATCATATGGTAAACTAACGTCAAACTACAATAGTAGAGCCCCATGCATTTATCTTAAAGTGCATTTTGTAATGATGAGAGAAGGAGGGAGAAATATTCTAGAGGACAGAACAGATTAGCATCAGTGGCCAGCCTGACACTGATAAAGTCAGACTCAGTTTAAAGAGGACCTGATGTGGTGGAGGGCTGCAAAGCAACCTGCAGCAGAGGCGGAGCAGTTACTGAGGCCAAGCACAGTAAATACCGCATCCCATATGAGATTTACTCAATGAATCGATAGAGGGGGAAATGCTATTCAATCAACTGATGCAAGCTGCTGGGGAAATCAACTGACACACACAAAAAAAAAAGACCAACCTTGGAGACATGATGTGCCAGAAGAGAAGTTGTTAACTGCATTGCACATCTGATTTTTACTATTCTGATGTCAAATTGCATCCATGCAGATGAATTTGGTTCATTTGCAGGAGCTTTTGCTCAGTTGTGCAAATTCATCAGGTTTTTGTCATGCTACATCTCTGGAGAAGTGATTTTGAGACCTGATTTGACATATTTTCTCCTAAAATAGTCCAAGAAACAATCATTACCTGCCTGCCCTTTCACAGTATACCCACATTTAAATTAAGTATTATGTCTACACTTAAGGGAGAGTCTGTCTAAATTGATGTAAATTAGTTGTAGCAAATTGCTTTGCTTTCTCAGAGGCCAGTGATGTTGCATTATGAAAATTGTGGGGAAAAAAAGATACTGTGTGCTGAAAGCCAGTGTTAATTTTGACAAAGGTCAGGTATGACCCAGAGGGTAAAATCCATCCCCTCTATCCACTATATGTGCCTACTAGGTTTATAAATATATTTTCTAATAAAAATAAATTGCCTAAATTGTGTTGAAATTCATGTTTTGAATTTCTCAAAAACTGATGATTGTGAAATGTTCCAGATGCTTCTAATACCAGCACAAACGAACAGAACATAACCGGAGTAAACAAGGTTGTTCTAGTTGGAAATCTTTTTAGTAGTATTTTTTTCTCATGCAATTTGCAATTTGTTCAGTATATTTGTTAAAAAGCAAACCTTTCTGTGTCTTTGACCTTGTGTACATCTGTTGCGTAAAAGGGATGCAAAAATGGGTGCCGGACTGGCCCTCCTCTGTTAACCCAATGGCCACGTTTGCTTTGTTTTTAGTAAAATCAAATTCTGCAACAACTAAGCGAACAAATCTCAGACATTTTGCTATACATTTGCTGTACATTTTGCTCACACGTAAATGTTTCAGATCAAACTAATTTCACACAAACCATCACCACTAAGCAACTTCAAAATTGAACAAGAAAACTTTGGAGTCCCCGATGGCAACTTGGTCCGTCAGGTCATTCCTCATCACAAGGAGGAGACCTCCATAAATCAAAACAAGCTACTCCTCTCGTTTTCTTAGGCGAAGTAAACAAAATGTATTTTGCTTTTCCCAGTTAACACAAAACTGAAGTTGCTTTTTATTATGACAAAATTCAAATGTCTTTCTTTCCACAAATAATTTCAGCATTAACCTTCAGCATTAAGGTCAGAGCGTAGTTTCTTCTGGTTAAAACCCTGGTATGGCAACTGTTCATACAGAGACCAGTAGGTTTCATAAATTCAGAAGAAAATTATTAATGTTGAAATAAACTTGCTTAAAGAATATTGGAAAATCTGTGCTTCTTCAGGGGTAGCTACTGAGCAGTTTATTTTCTGTTTTTGTGTTATGAAAGGATTCCAAGTCTCACTAAAAATACCAGCTGATCATTAAAACATACTTCTGCATATTTTTCTTCCAACTTTCAGCAAATATAAGTACATCACCAACTGTATTCTTTGGGATTTGTAGAATGGTGTCTGTAATGGAGCTTACCTAAGACTTAAATGCGACGCATAATTGCATGTCTGCACGTATGAGTAAATATGTTAATGGCTGTTCTTTCGAGCTAGAATAACAGTTACAGAAGTGGTTGTGGGTGGCTGGATGAGGGCGCTGCAGACATTACACTCACTAGGCTGAAGCATTTGCAGTACAACGCGAAGCATTGCCAACACCTACTGGGCTTCTTAGTTTTAAACACAACTCTCTCAAACTCTCCGACAAGAGCACCGACTCTGAAAGCTACACTAAAACCTTAAAATATCTCGATTTAGATTTTCTACATAAACAGCCCTAGAGTGTAAACAAAGCAGCTGACATTCTACATTATTTATACTCCACTGAAGTGGATCAAATTGTCAAGGACAGCATGTAGCTAGAAGTTTTGCTCAGTTGTGAAAACATACTTTATCTCCCAGAGTTCATATGTGTTTTGATTTGTCACATGTAAATGTTTCAGATCAAACTAATTTCACACAAAGAAACCCTGAGTGAAAAACTACAGTTGTGAAAAGATGCTTTCTTTTTTCAAGGGACAAAAACTTTCCAAACCAACCTGGCATGATGTAAAAAAAAAAAAAAAAAAAAAAAAACATTGTCCACAAATTTTAATTGTGGACAATTTTGCCAC
Source organism: Poeciliopsis retropinna (assembly GCA_010277075.1). Lineage (NCBI taxonomy): Eukaryota > Metazoa > Chordata > Actinopteri > Cyprinodontiformes > Poeciliidae > Poeciliopsis > Poeciliopsis retropinna. The sequence continues at coordinate 1,891,110 of VMRM01000027.1, read as the reverse complement.
AATTATCAGGAAAAATTGCCATGCAACATTAACGTTAATTGACAATCTTTGCACAAGCATTGTGTGTGGTCTCTTGTAGCCACTACAAATTAGCTTTCCCTGGAGTCTTTGTTCACAAAACTGCATGTGAATTCTCAGAAAGGTCATCAAACATAAGTGCTTCAGCTTACTGTATTTTTTCTGCTTTCTAAGAACACATAGATCACTAAGAAATGGAGGCAGAAGGGAGTGAGAATGATAGGAAATTAAATAAAGACGGTGAAGCAGGTTAGACGGAGCCAGAGGAAGGGGAGAAAAAAACCTTAGTGAGGGTAAGCAAGCATAAGAAATGAGATCATGCTAATTATCTATCACCTTTAGCCTCATGGCAGCTCTTAGCTACTATTGCTTTCATACAGAACTTTTCAAAACTCCTAGCTCAATGTGTTAATATGGCTCAATGTAACCTGTCTTCAAGGTGTTGAAGCTGTGTGTGTATGTGATAAAGTCTACTGAGGATTGTAATCCATCTATTCAGCCATCAGTAGATCGTTAAAAACCAATAAAAACGATATAACTGATCAGGGAAGAAAGTCATTTCATGTCAGGTTTTTACCTTTAATACTATTTATAAAGGCTTTTAAGGTATGGCATGTGAAAACACCAGGAGTTTTGATTAGCGCTATAAATTATAAGAATATTTTTGATCAACGATTACACTTTTAAAAACTGAATAAGTAATTTAGTCATTTCTTTGATGGCTACTACTTACTTTTACTTGAGTAAAAATATGTGGAAGTACCGCTACTATTAGTATAGTAAAGCTTTTGGCTGCTCTGCCTTGTCTGGTGGAATGAAGTGCTGAACAAAAAACAAAAAAAAGTGAGACAATTGCTTCCAAATACTGGGGTCGTAATGGTACATGACTGTTATGCACCTTAGCATACAGATTTAAAATGCTGCTTTCATTACGTACCTGTGCAACTTTGAAGTGAGAACATGGATAACACTGTGCATCAGATATTACAACCCCACTATTCCTACTTTTGTATTCGTTCTCAAAAAACAGTCATTTTCAAATCTAACCATGCCTTTCCATCTGTCTGTTTTTATTCTTAATGTAGAGGGTTTTTTTCTCCCACCCTCAACACTACCATCCTAAAACGGCTCCTTGTTCTCTTCGACCTCTCTCCCCCATATTACACAATCAGATGTTCCCTCTGCCTGCCAGAGATCCAGAATATCAATAGACCAATAGACCATAGCGCTCTGTCTCCCCATTATCCAAATCTTGTCCGCAACACACATGCACAGAGTGTCTACACTCTCGTAAAGTATGAACTCAAACCATAATATGATCTTATAAATTCATGCATTCATATATAGCCTTCAGCCGAACATGCAGTAGAAGACATAAAACACCCCACAACTGCCTTTAGACATTCAAATAAAGACCGATACAGAATACACATCCAGCTCTTCTGTTGTAACTTTCACACCCATAGCAGCAAGCCTCTTATCAATTTGCACTTAAAAAGCAGTTTCACCTTTCCCTTTGGTGGCTTCATGTCCCCAGCTACTTTCATTGCTATTTTCATACCCCCACCTTTTTCTTAAACCACAATTTCTTTCTCCGCACCGCCTCCTGTCATGCTCCAACCACTCTACCCACTCTCTTACTTTTAAAGCTGCATTTCTCTTTCATTGCTGCCAAAAGCAGGCAACGGTGCGTTTCTTGGCGTTATATCTTCACACAAGGCCACACCACCTGTGGATCAATACCATGCAGAGACCACAGAAGCTTTCTTTGTCTTTTTTTATTCTTTGCTGATATGTGCAGCAAACCTATTTGTGCACCTAACCTTTTCTTACACTGAATAGATAAGCATAATTTGATCAGTTAGAGGGGGAAAGGTGGAAAAAGACATAAGAAAGAAAATAAATGGTGTGTTCCATAATCTATGAATCATAAAAACATTCCTGGCAACACACTGACAACAGTTTACAAACTGTGAAAGATAATGCATTATATATGGCATATAATATGTATATTGTTTTTTTATGTGAAGGAAAAGCTTTCAACATATTGTTTAAAATATGCATAAATCAATACTTCAGTGCATATTTTGTAGGTTTACCTATTACCTTTTAGTGAGAGAAGTAATAAGGTCAGTTTATTGATGCTTTCTCAGCTTGTGTTTATAGTTCAGGACACTGTAAGCAAACACAAATATGGGGTCATGAGTAGCAATTCTATTCAAAATAGCCAGCAGATAACAGAAGAGTATGCTAATGAAAATCAAATCTACTATATTTAAATAAAAGGTTGAAAGAGTTTGGAAAACCTGTGTGTGGTTCAGAAAGCGCACACAAGATCATAAAAGTAGTTTTGTGATGGCTGGAGATATCTGAGGTGCAGTAACATTACAGTTGGGATTTTTACTCATAACTTCCATTAAAGGGGTGCTATGATGTATTTTCCAGGCACATAGTGGCATTTTATAGCCCAGTCAAGTAGCTGTGCTACATTCAGTTGTTATACAAATGCTTCATATATAAATTTTACACTTTGAAATTGGCTGCAAAGAGGGGGAGCTATGTGGAAAGCAGCACTTTGTATGAGGAGTTAAGGCACCCCAGAAAGGCTGCCACAGAATATTCAAGGGTTTCTCAAACATGCATGAGTGTAATGAATCAAAGTAAGACTCCATGTATGTTTTAAATGACTTTATGCTGGTTAATCTGCATATGCTCATTTTGAAATGTGAAGATGCTTGAATTTGTATCAACCTATTTTTTGTTTTTTTGCAAAAATGATTAATTCTCTCTTACATCAGAAATTATAGATTTTTAAAGCGGGTTACAGGCTTAAATATGCGTGACCACACAGATAATCACAAAACATGATCCTTTATGGAAACTGATCATTCTTGAATATGGTACTAAAACTGCTGCTGTACACTGTATGGTGTCAGTGTTGGGATGGGAATATTTTAGCAACAAAATCAAAAACGAAAACAAACAGCCATGAATGAATGATACAGCTTTGCAAAGGGCAACTGTGTTGTGTTTTTATTTGACCCATTCACCGTTTTGTACATTTGGGCTTTTTGTACTTTTTGGTAACAAAAAGGAACATTCTGGTTATTTCATACAGAGGATTCAGTAAATTGTATCTTTTAAAATACAATCCATTGAGTGATTCATTGTTTGTCAATAAATAATACCTAGCGGCAGGGAGTAAATGTCTTGATTCTTTTGTATAGATCTGGGGTCATAATCTGTATTCAGAATCAAAATAGATGGAAATATGGTGTATATTTCTACATTTAATTCAGAAGATGTTTATCAAATGGCAATAGGCTTGCAACCTATCTGGTCAGATTTCTTCAGATTTTACTTTTGTTATTCCAAATGTGGGCTGCACAGTGACACAGTTGGTAGCACTGTTGCCTTGCAGCAAGAAGGTCCTGGGTTTGAATGTTCTCTCTGTGCATGGTGGGTTCTCTCCGGGTACTCCGGCTTCCTCCCACAGTCCAAAAACATGACTGCCAGGTTAATTGGTGTCTCTAAATTCTCCCTAGGTGTGTGTGTGGTTGTGTCACTGATTCATAATTATCCATCTTCATTTTCTTTAATCAATAATGCAATTCTATCGATTCATTTGCGATTATCCTAAACGTGAGCACATAATGCTTGTTTATGGAAGAAGTTTGGCACTAAATGTCAGTGAGAAGGTAGAAAATAGAGGTAAGAATCTTTCCTTTGAATTTACCCAAATCTGTTACACTGAGTTACAATCCAGTCCTTTTAATTATTGTATTTTAATTCAGTAATTAAAATTCCACATGAAGAAAAAAGGGAAGAATTCTGTTTCTACAATAATGAGAAATTTTACAATACATTGCTAATTACATTGCACTGCAAATAAATAAGAAATTTTATTGGTTTTAGATATAATTATAGAACATTTGAGTGAGTTTAAACTTTGTAATACTTAAGATTCTTACAGTTTAAATATGAATTTTCAGTAACTTAACCTGTTTCTCAGTGGTTTCCTTAAAGCAAAAATACTTCAGATTTACATTAATTTAAGATTTGTGTATTTGCATAAATGCAATTCCATCAGAATATTAGGCATTTATTCTGAGGGTTGCTCATGGTACAGAAATATTATATCATTTTCTCTTTGCATCCAAACTGTGGGTGGATGAAAAGACTCGCAAATCCTCCTCAGCTGCTGCTGGAATATTTTTTTCCACAGACTTTTCCCTGATGAAGCCTTCATATGACACTCAGACTTTAATTCATCACATTAATTATTTCTCTTCCAAATTACAAACAAGTGCATCAGTTCACCATGGCTGCCATCCATGGTGCCGACAACAAGCTCATTTACTTGAGAAATGGAGGAACATCAGAGTTTTTACACTTGCAAGCTTTTGTCATTTATACCAGTATGACACGGTGCAGCATTGTGTCCTGCATAGCATGTTTAAGGTTCATTATGATGAGCTGAAATGTTATTAAACATAGTATTTAGGTGACAGCTCCACAGATGATTATTAATGGTGGTTGCTATGGTGAAATAGCAGGTGAAAATTCAGTTCATCCTGAAATTGTGGATTTCAAAATGTTTATGCAGCAGCTAGATTTATAAAAAAGAATAAACACAAAAAGGGTAAATTTAAGACAAGATAAATGTTTTGTCTTGCATTTATCTTAATTTGTCTTATACAAATATGTCAAGGGGGCTTTACTCTTTAAGAGATCAGAGATATCCATCGTATCACCTGATCCCTTTCAGAATATCAGAGAAATCAAGTTTACGGAGATTTTGTGCCAGGCAGGCAGGAAAACTCAAGAGAACGTTAGCTTGCGATTTATGGTTTGTTGTTTTTGAGTGGATGAAGACATTGTCAGAAGCAATTTTCATTTATTATTAAACATTTTTGGATAAAAAAAAACCCCAAAACAAACTGTGCTTCAGGTTTGTACTTCTTCTTTTGCTCTTTCCTTTGGTTTGTTGATTGTTTGTATTTCCTTTTAATTCCTATAAAGCACTTTGTATTGCCTTGTTACTGAAAATGTGCTATATACATAAAGCTACATGTACCTTTTACCTTCAGGTTGAAATGGGCAGTAAAAAGTCAGACTGTTCTGCAGCAGATAACACTGATTGCTAACAGCAAATGCACTGTGAAAACTCCAGTCGAGGGTGATTCTTTAAAAACGTTTCCTCAAAAATTTGAATTTACTTCGCCGCAATTTTGCTCTGAAATAATTAAAGTGCGGCTCAGAACATGACGCCATTCCAAACTGGATCAAAGTTTGTGTCCTTATCTCAATTTCCCGTGGAAATCAGTCCTAGAAGATGTTCACTGATAAGCGTGTGAAATTGGATGGCCCAAATTACAAAATCAAAGATGTATTCAAAGCAAACGGCTTAAACCTTTCTTCCTGGTTAAGCTTTTTAATGGATTAAAACGTCCTACAGACACTCTCTGGAAAGGAGACAAGGGAGCCATTTCGCAACATGATTCACATTCTAATTAAGAAGACAAGGAATTAACTACTCCAACAGCTGGCTGATAAACATTAGCTGAATCTGTCTTGACCACCCACAGCTGCAAAACCGAAATGAATTCACATCCAAATTAGATTAAAAACTACCACTCACCTCTCCGTTCCTAACTAGAAGTCTTGAAGGCAACTTTGTAGTGCGTTAATGGGAACTTTGCAAAATAAGTCTTCAACCAATTAAATGTATTTATCTCATAATATATAATCATTTACTATTCATAAAGCCATTTTCAAATCAGTGATCAGTCATAAGAAATATGTGTGACAAATTTTATACCAATAGTAATCTATGCAAACTATGTGCTCAGAATTAAAGAATTTGTTTCCATTTCCTGCTCTGTTCGATAGATGCTTTAATTATTGGTCTCGAGACTAATCATTGTTGGAATTACATGCATTACAATTGCGGCCACTTTTCAGATAGTGTCGTTTGCTCGTACCGTTCGCTTGTTTCTACAGCAGCTTAACACTTTGTGTGTGAAGTGTTTCTGACTTTGACAGTGGGTGACGTGCAAAAATGAGAAACCGAGACTTTACAAGCTCCCGTCTTTCCCAATGGTGGAGCATTTGCTCGCCCCGTGTTACCATGGCAACAGCACCCCATTAGGTGGCATGAGGGTGAATGGGCAGGCATGCGGACAGAAAAGAGGAGAAGTGGAGAACAAAGGGAGGGGGGCCACGGAGGTGATAGAGATGGAGAGATGGAAGATAAAACACAAAGGTGTGGAAAGGAAAGAAGGAGTTATTGTCACTGCAGAGATGAAAGGATGGAGAAAATAAAAATGGTGGATAGAATTGAAACAGAGGTGGGATAAAAAAAAAAAACTTGTGAACACAGATGACAATCTAAAATGATAAAAGTGAGCTGAACCTTCAAAGAAATGATACTTGCTATATGCTGGACACATTTTTTACCAATTTACATCAAACACATACTGTATGCGCAAAGCTAATCTCTTTACCTGTGCAAGACTTATTTTTCTAACTACTACAGGTTTCCTTAAGCTTAGCTTGTTTTATCTATTCTTTGGAGAAATCTGTACTCAAACTATCAATTTGAAAAAAATTAATTAATGTTTATATGGGAAATCGTAAAACAAGTCAGTCGAATATGAATTGGAACCATTTACCTGCTGCAGTTAAAGAATAAAGCCTATTTTATGTTTATTTGAAAAAATATTGGCTCTGGCATTGTTAATGACAGTACAACTTACTGAAGGAACTTTTTATAATTTAAATTAATAGTCTGAAATCTTTAAAATATTCTAGAGTCTTCACAAAGGGGGCTAGAGTTGCTGCATGCATGCTGAATATAAAGGACTGTTAATGGCGCAATGCTTTTTTAAAAAAATTAAATTGAATCATTTTCCATTATTACAAAACTTCATTAATACATTAAACTTCATTGCAGTGTTTCATAGGTAGAATGAAATTGGAATTTGTGTTTAACTCTGAATTTGATTTGATTTATTTAAAGCCGCTTTTGAATCTGTGCTACATTAACAAAATTTGATTTTGCTTTCCTACAGTACACTACTTCAGGTAAAAACATGATTACATGTTCCGAATTAATCTGGCATTTTGCCTTCTTTTTTCCCCGCATTGTTTTGCATCTGCGTCATCTTTTCTTTTACATCTCGTCGTTCAAACTGCACAATTGTTACAGATGGGTTGAAGTGGTAATTCACAAGTTAAATGGCAGCCAGAGAGAGATTGTAGTTGAGAAGGTGGCGATAAAGGTGTCAAAGGATAAAGTGTATACATGAGCTAAGTAGAAGGAAAAAAAGAGGAGACACGAGATGGAAAGAGAGGAGATAATGGGGGTAATTGAAGTGAGGGACAGGAGAGACTAGAATGCTGATGGAAAGCAAAGAGAAGGATGGAGCAGAAGAACAGATAAGATATGGTCTGGAGTCATTCAGGTTGGTTGTAGAGCAAAAATTGGCATTCGGATCGCTCTGCTGCACTCTGCACCAATTTGCATGCTTCTATGCCACCTATAGGCTGCGCAGAGGGGATGAGAAGAAGAGCAGCGAAGGGAGGAAAGCAACAGAGGGGGGAGAGAGGAGCAGCTGAGTAAAAAGGAAACATGCGAAGAGAGGTGAAGCTGGGAGGCACACATGAAAGGAAGCAGAGGAGATTTGAACTAGAGGAGTGATGTGTGATTAAAAGAATGAAGAGCTGACTTTTGATAGACTCCTTTTTCCTTTATGGTCGGTTTATTTCTAACCCATCTTGCTTTCCTGATCTGAGCAACTTCAGCTGCACAGACTTGGCTTACCCTATGCCACAAAAAAAAAGGCTGACCAAGAGACTGAACACATGTCTCTTGTGACAAAAGCAAGGGGATTTAACAGTTGTACGATCATTCTGAGAAAGACCGATTGTACTGTGTTTCGTTTTAGACGTTCATGTAAAAAACTGAATGCTTCTTTAAAATTTACTCTGGACATTTAACAACAAAACTTCACAGGGATTAACTGGAACTTTAAGTTTTTGTCATATGAGAGTGAGAGTGAAGCTTTTAGAAACACCCGGGGATGAAATTGGTGTAAAAGGGCCATCTTCGTGTAAAGCACCTGATGCCCAACGTTCAGTAAAATCTAATATCAAGATCAAATCCTGGGAACTTTGCTAAGGTGCCTAGCATGTTGAATCTCTTGAAATACCAGGACTGTTAAGAAGAAACTCACAATAGGTCATCACTGGATTTTTCAGAAGGATAATGATGCACTTTTTTTTTTTTTTTATACTGACTAAATGTACTTGAATTAAAGATTGTATATTTTATAAATATTCCACAATGACACAATGACACTGCAATAAAGTATGTATTTATTGTAAAGGCTTCTATGTTTACAATACAAGGCACCACCAATTAGTTTGATTGTGCAAAAAAGTAATGATGAATGATAATGAATGAACTGTTTGTGCTTTGTGAACTTGGTGTAAAACTCGGCCTTGCCTCCAAGTCACTAATTATTATCAGGGTTACTACCACACACTGGGCTTTTCCCCCCATTAGAAGAACATCCCCCAGCAAAACAAAGTCAGTGGTTCAACTCATCATACAAGGATGCGGAGAGCAGCATGTTTTATTTCAGACCTTCTTTCTGTCATTGTTAACGTATGTGCGCAATGATGGGATTTTACACTTTGTCCCTTGAAGTGTGACATGTAGCGAAGCAATGACGGCAGAGGCTTGATAATTAGATGAAACACTGTCTCATTCTGTTTATCAGCTCTCTTTGCGATTGCTCCTTTTCACCGTCTCAATCCCATGACATGACTATCTCTGTATGGTTGCTGTCTGTGTCTCCACTGCTGTTACCCTCTGGCTCCTTCCTATTTTGACAAACTAGGGCATGAAAATAAGCTTCCATGTTGCCAGGAGAATGCTAAATACAAGGCTCCTTTTCTTTGGCTGTGATTCTTTAATCAACTTCCTCTTATCTCAGCCCTGCATCCCTTGTTTCTCTTTTTTCAGAATGTAATGGAGGAGAAATCTCCACTCTGCCAACATCCTTTTCTCTCAGCAGCCCTCCTCCGCTGTCCCTCGCTCGCTGGTTCATTTGTCCGCCGTTGCGTTTCTCACACTCTCGCAATCTTCAAAATTCGTCTTGCCACCTTGCTTATCCTCCGCCGAGCTGTCGTTTTCATCCTCATTTCCTCGTTCTTTCTTTTATCTCCCTCTCGCCTGTTTCCTGCCTCTTTCTTCTGCACCGAGTCTCGTGTCATTTTTCTCTTCAGTTTTTGCTCTCGTCTCTTTTCACATGTCGTTCGGCTTGCCCTCATTAAAGGTTTGAAGTTGCGCAAGTATATGGTGGGCTTCACACCAGCAGCTCAGTGTGTGAGAGACGTGTATGAAAAAATTATTCACATATTTAAAGATTAAACTTGGCCGTGTCAAGCCATGCTGCAGCTCTTGAGTTTTCATCTGTGCCTTTCAGTTTCTAGCAGAACACTTAGTCAAGGCCAACACGTTTGGTGATGATCATATTTTTCGACTAACAGATGTGAAAGTGATATTTGTCCAAGTTTTTGAAGCACAAGTCAATTTCGAGCCTCCAGTTTCCAATGAAGTTAACTAGTGGGCATGACATGGGGTTGATACCGTCTGCCTAAACGCAGCATTTTGTACAGACAAATCAATTTCTTTGAGCACAGAGATTTTTGTGAAGTTTGTTACTATTTTGTTTATGTGTCCCAAAGTATGGAGGGCAAATCCTGCCACAGTTGAGAAAAAATACAGAAGTAAATAAATGCTCAATAAATTAGCATACAGTTAGATGCATCATAATAACAAATAAATGTTAGCAGTAATTAAGTTATACTGTAAATATAGTGTACACATCTTTATGTACACTAAAGATGTATACATGTTTAGTGTACACATCTGCATCTGCAGATGATAATTACAAAGGTAATTATCACCTTTGTAATAATTACCTTATTTAACAGTTAATTTTAAACTTTTGGTACTTTTTAAAATGTGTTCTTGTGTATGTTATTTTTGTCTGTCTTATTCCTTCTTTGTATTTTTTACTACATTTTTTCCAACGCCATGTATTTCTGCCTGTCCTTTCTACATCTCTGTGTGCATTTGTGTCTCTTTATGAATATTAGTTGTGCTATAAGACACCAACTTCTGACTAATGGTTGGTTAACATTGAGGGTCCGACATGACTGGACTCAAGTCAAACTGTCAACATGCGGTTACATGGTTTCAGGACTGCAAATTCAAATAATGAGGTCATTAGCAGGACTCTGGAGAACTTGACTGTAAACTCAAGAAGTGATTCAGCCATTTTATTTATGTGTGTTGGACCAGAGACTAAAAGCTGTGGGACATCAGACTACGGGGCCTGAATTTGAAAATTACTTGTCTAAAATCCATTAGAGCGCTTTTGTTCTTAACAGGAATAATCTTTATCATGCTAGCTTAACTTCTGAGTCAGTGTGTGGTTCTGTCATGGTTTTCAATCTTTGCTGTAATGTAGATTAAGTGAAAGAATGTATTCCAAAATCGCTACAGTTTCAATTTTCAGCATGGATACGTTTCCTGTCAATCATTTTGCACAGCCGAGGTTACCTTAAAGCTCAGCTAATAATGCTAAAAAAAACTATTTCACCATGTGTTTTATGTTATCTTTGGAGAAGATAATTGATGCTTTCAGCTGCAGAGAAGTGATTTAAAGTTGTCCATCACTGAAACAAAATGTTTCAAATATCCTATTAAAAATGTCAGGTCAAAGAAATGTTTGATTTACATTTTCCACTTAAAACTTTTGTTTTTTGACAGCCAAACTCAAAATGGAAGATATTTCAAGTAGTTTTATTTTGATACTGCATTACTGTTCCTATTCCCCAAGTATTCCCTTTTGAGAATACTTATTCTCAAAAGTATTCTGGCGATATGCCCATCATATTTACTTTCAACCATAACACTCAACTGCAACTCAAAATAGCACTATCGAAATGACAAAATCTGTATCTTTAAGTTAATTTCAAAAATGTGTGGTACATTTTTGAGACCAAAATTACATTAACTAGGACAGTTTGAGTGAAAACTAATTTGATTTTCAGCAAAATATTATTTTGACAATTATGAAAATGTAAATTTTACGACCATTTAAAATGGCCATCTTGCACATGCTAGTAAGTTGTAATAATCTAACCCATTCATTTCAATCAGTGCCTTATTTGATGTAATTTCTGAAAATACAGAATTAAAAAAATGGGTATAAAAAGGTTTTCTTTATGCCATAGGGATGAAGCACAAGTAGGAGGCAAATAAAAAATGAAAATCTAAAGCAAAGCAATAATACCAACATACATAACACACTGCCTCAGTTTCAAAGAATACTGTGGCTGAAATTCGGTTTTCTTCTGCGAAACTGTCTGGACCCCAAAAGAAAATCTTTGCTTTTATCAGAAATAGATAGAAATGACAAAATGGGTCATTTCTATTTTGACCATCCAGTTCTTTGACAAATCATTTCTCACATGAAGTTGTAGTATTACTGTGCTGGTTTCTTGTTGACAGCTTGCCATAAAATAGCAGTCGAGCTGATCGAGTTGGTAACTGTAGAGCTTTGATCAGTCTGGAATTGATTATTGGCTAAGTCCATTTCAAATGGTAGTATTTTTAGATTCACATTTTTTGGGTTGGTTTCCATGTTAAGGGATTGAAAAACATATTTTACTATTTTTATTCTCTTGTTTTCTTCTCTCTAATGAACATTTAACAAGATTTTTCTTTTTCTGAGAAATGTCAGACAACAAATTATACTCATTTTCAGATGTGGAAATAACCAAGTTTCTTGGTTTTCTATTACTCAACTATAGAGGAAGTATGTTCATTGCAAATATATAATTTCAACTAGAAACCATGACATGAATATTTATATTAAAATGCATATTATGTCTAGACAGATAGAGAGCTTCATTTTTAGGGCTGCTCTTACTGGCAACTACAATTACTTCGCAGCACTTCTTACTGCCAAGGTATATTTGCTGAATTAAGAGAGTCTCCCACAGTAAGACTGTTGCATTGTGGACTTGCAAATGAGTGAAAGGAAACTGATTAAAAGAAGATTAAGGCGTATCATGTCTTAATAAGCTGTATCTCTACTCCTCTCTGCCCTCTGAAAATGCCCCCCTTTTATTCCATTTAGTGACTGGCTCTAGCTTGGTTTCAAATCTTTTATCTTTGCATTAAAAAAAAAGAAAAGAAAAGAAAAGGCCTGTAGCAATCACTCCCTTGAAAGGGTTCAAAACTGGTGTTAAGCACCAGCCCTCCCACTTTCCCTGATTTCTCTCTCCCAGTGTGGTCAAACAAGCTTCGTCAGACATCCAAAGCTGCCTTCACTCTCTTCATGTTTGCTTTATTAATGTAGAAAATAAATATATTTTAGACATATTGTGAATTTGTTATGGTTGGGATGCAGTAGTATGTATGAATGAATTTTGCTTGAAAGCTTTTATATTTCCAAAATGCTTTAAAAAAAAATACTAAAGTAAGAAAGAAACAGAAAAAGGCAGGGTTTAAGGTTTCAAGTACTTCAGATTAAAAAAAGAGAGCTTTAGGCCCAAACTCAAATATTGGATATTATTTCACAAGCTGGATTAGTTGGCACCATTGTGATTGAAAGATCTGTATGCTACACAACCTACAACTTTATTTTTTTTCAGTATTTTTTCTCAGTGGGAGGAATTCAAATATGAAAAAAATGGAGCTGACCATAGCTGCAATGAAAGCTGATAGTGACACATGGTCAAATTTATAATGTTTGCCAACACTTTTTTTCTATTCATAATTCTTTGCAAGACACATTACAAAAAAAAAAAAAAAAAGCTTTTATTTTCTAGCTCAGCCTTTGTCCTCCATAAAACCTTTGCTCAGAAGAGGTTTAACCTTTCATATGGGAAGCTGGTAATTTAAGTTCAGCTTGTCGGGAAAACAAGCAAATGAAGGGAACTTTGTAAAACATGACATCCAGTCATGTCTTTAAAGTATGATTGTTCCTATTCTGAATAGTGCATTTGTATTAGGATTAATGGTGTTTAATTCAACGCACAGGAAATGGTACATCCACCGTCGTGTTACATCACTTTTTATTTTAATTTGCCATGTTTAACGATCAACTGAAAGTTTGGAAATGTCAGAAATAGAGTGTCTGCAAAAGGACACATAATCATTAGCTGACGTTTCATTTCAGACAACACAGCGATATTCCTGCAACTCTCAGCTTCATATACATGGTGTGATCTACAATACATATCCATCTGTATTTTAGAAAAATCTGCACTATTCTGGCTTATGTGTTGATCAAACTTTAAATGCTACATTGCTAAATATGTGACAAGGCATTAGTAGGACATTATTATTCCTGTCATTGAAATGAAATGAAGATAAGCAACCGTGTGGCAGAGCTATTAACGCTATTCACAAATGGTGACACCAAGTGAGATATCGGTGATGTGAATCTTTGGCATAACAACAATAAAATGGAAATCTTTTCACCACTGACTGGGCTACTAGAATTTCTCATTGTAAACCTACAAAATAAACTTAAATAAAGAAAGACTTGGCTCCTTTCAGGTTCCATTTATATTATTTATGAAGATGAAATGTGCTTAAGAGTGTGAAGAATGAAAAACATGTGGCCTTCTCAATACTTGCAGTCCTGAGGGATTTTCTGAATTCTTTTATTATCAGGTACAAATCAGCTCAGCTTTGGATCAATAAGATGCTCAAAAGCAAAAAGGCATCGGACCAAAGGTAAACAGGCAGAATTCCCCTCCAAGCATGAAAGGAATCATTATCTATTTTGAATAATATGGTAACAGAAGGTCATCTTTTCCTTTTTGTGCGCATGTCGGCTGATTATTTCTGGGGGAAACAAAAGGCCTGCGGACAAAGAACGTAATCCCTGTGGAGCCAGAAAAAAATCATAAAAAGAATGTGTTTCATGACTACCATCCCAGAACAGCTTGTTTTGAATTGTGTCTTGCTTAATTAGTGATTATATCAGAACATAAAAGAAGTCAAGAGATGTGACCTAAACCACAAATCTGGAGAAAACACAAAATGACGAAAAGGTTTTATGGTTCAGTTTGAAACTAGATTCTTAATTTAACCTACATATAAAAGACAGCACCAGATTCTACTGCAAAAAGTTTAATATAGTTTCAATATATCTTTTTTATATTTAAAACAATTTAAGTTAATTATAACATTTTTAAAAAGCAGGTTATTTTTCATAAATTTAACTAGTTTAGGTATACCATCTGTTCATCGGAGCACACTGCACCTCCCCTGGTTCTGGGAGAAATTAATTCCTTTAACTCGAGTTTCAAATGTGGCGTTAAATTGCCCTTTTTACTTCTAGTGTGGTATGAGTGTCTCATGAGAATTTATGTTAATATTTGATATGTTAATGTTTGTTTTGCTTTCAGCAAATAAATAATGCAAAGGCTTGAACTGAACATTGGTGGAGTGCTGCACTTACAATTGTTCTCTGAAGACTTTTCACCCTGCATAAGGTGTTGTTTTCAGGGAAAAAAAATATATATTTTAGTAATAGTCCTATCATGTCAGTAAGCGTCCTAGTATAGAGTAGTATGCATTAAAAACACTTATTTTACCCTAATTTGGGAAACCGTAGCCTGATCTGTATTTACTTATGGCAACAATACATTATATTAGAGCTAGTATAAAAACTGCAGCTACTGGCGGCCTCTAGATTTATCTGAAAATATAACAATTAAAGAAAACGATAGCCTTTCAACTCTGATCAGTCTTTGATAAGAGTACAGGTGATGTCACACTGTGTGTATACAAAAGCAGCAGCAAGAAAGAAGAGGAAAAAGCTGATATTATGTCAGTCATTAGCACAATTATTGCTTTTAGTACAAGTAAGGTTTTTGCCCTCTTAGTAGCAGCTTGAGTCAACAATTAAAATGTTTCTGTAGAAGTTGTTTCCCTTTAAAGAGCTTCTCTTTCTAACAATTTTACCTTTATATTTATTTTGATGTCAGTTTTTAACACCTCTCTAAGAGAAAATAACTGGCTTCCGAGTGGCAACACTGTGTTTGTCTGTGGTATATTCACCGTTCTTAGAAAGAGTTTTGAATTTCTGATCAATCTTGTCTATATGCCAATATTTCCTGCACAAGCCAGAATTTGGACAGTTCTGTTGAGAGACTGAGATATGAGCACATTTGTTTCTGTCACTCTACTCCAGGCAAAGGTAAAGTAATAAGATACCTTGTCATACTTTTCACTTGTAGCAATATTATATTTTACATTCTTATCCAAAATGATGGTAGAGTTGGGAGAGTTGAGATGATAACCCCAGAGCTTCCTTACAGAAAATCTATGATGGGTAGTTGGGAAGTTACTGGAGTTAGCACAGCATGAACCTGTAAGACTGCAACTATGTATAACTGAGGAAGTTTATCAAATAAACGTTTTTCTTCTTGTAGATCATTCCAGAATGATATGGTATTTTCTAAGGACAATTTTTTTCTTGAGTTTTATATACACTACAATCATTATTCCTTGAAACATTTTGAGAAAATCTAGAGGCTGTCATGGTTTTATAAGCTTCTGACCAGTTAATTCACAACATTAGATATGTATTTTAAAATATTAAGCATGTTTCTTCCTTGCAAATTGTTTTCACATGCAGGAAAAGGTTTAATTCATCACATGTTCTGTGTCAGATGTTTGACGTTTTGATGACAAATGTGCAGAACAGTAAAAAACCTCGACAACACTCTATGAAGTTGGTGAAAGAGGGTTGTTAGCAACAGTAAAACGACTGTACAGACTTTGTACGGTGGCCTGGAAGGGTCAACAAAAACGCCACATCACTCCAGACAAAATGGCATGGCAGGAAAAAACCACAACAGACAAAATGAAACTGTGGTTAAGATGGTAAGGTATAACTTGAGTTTTAGGATTCCTTGTTGCTGTTGTGGCTTTTCGATGTGATGTTGGGGCTTGTGATTTTATTGGCCGTTCTGGGCCACCGTAGAATTGGACTGAACAACAATTCCTTACACCATTGCAGCATGAAGATGTCTGATCTTAATGACTATCATTACATTTGGAAGGAAAAAAATAGGGGAAAATAATATTTCAGAAAGTTTAACACTGGGCGATATAATTAACAATGTGTGTTGATGACAACAAAACCAATGTGCTGTTATCAGTGATGTGCGGTGAGGTTCATAGCTGGTCAGGCACTGACTTAATCATACTCAGATTTACAAATGTAGACCACCTGCATGTTATTGTTTACATAAGTAAATTTTGCACATGCTGACAACGCTGGAGGGCAAAAAGACAACCCTTTTACATGTCATTTGTAGCTGCGCTGCAGCCGTACAATAATTCTGTTAACTCAATCAAACTTGGACATGTAGATATTATTAATTTCGTGCAGTGCTCCGCAGCAAAGGGAGTACAACTCAAAACCACGTTTTTCTCGCTCTGCCTCACCTGCCTCCCCTGACCGCACGTCACTCGTTGTAATGGTTATCACAAAACCTCATCTTAGTCCACAGAAAATTTGTAGCCAGAGTTAAACAGGTGTGAGGACGGCACAAATATGACCTATATGAGGAATCTATATCTGACTTTAAAGGTACAAAAAGAAAATAAATCTCTCATTCTTGCATTTAAGTACAAAGGATTTTGACAATCGTAACATATCTAAATCATTTGTTTTGTTTTTTTTATTTTAATAACAGAAATACATCTCTGTTAACAGTATATGTAAAGTGCGGCTTTGAAACTAACATTCATGTGCTGCAGCTCAAAAGTAAGAATCCAAGAAGTTATTTGTGGGAAGACCGAAGCATTACAGTTTGCTTCCATTCTACATCCAGCTTCATGAGCTTAAGCTATTTTGCAAAGGAGAAACAATAAATAACATCCTGGACTTCCATTTACATCACAAGCTGTAGAAAGACAATGTGGCCAACAAAAGGCACAAGTTCATTAAGACATAATTTAACATAATGGCTATCCCAAAGCAAGCGTTTATTATTTGCTTTATCTTTTAATGAAACAGTAGAGCAAATAGGGTTTAGTCACCTAATTTACAGTGATGAAGAAGCATTTGCTCTGTGAGTCACAGCCTGTGATGGACCAGCATGGCTAAAGTTTGATAGATCTTTGTCTAATGAGGGTGAAACAGTTTTGACCTGTGCGCATGTTGTTCAGTCTCAACTTGGGTGCTGTAAATAAACACTTATTAGCACACTTATCAACTGGCTTAAAACATTAATTAGCATAGGATTTTTATTAACATGGAAGTGGGCCACCAGCATCTCTCATTAAGTGAATGAAATGCTGACTTGTTTGCCGTTCGCAGTGTGATTTGATGTAACATGACAGACTGAGAAGAAAAGCAAGGAGGATGGAGGGATTAATATGCAAATGATCTATGCTTAATAAACAACAAATATGATCTCCTGAAGTAAAATGTCTACAGCTGTGTTTGATGTCAAGAGTTTGTTTAAACTTTAAGATATTCCTTTGAAGTAATCCATAAATTCACCTTAGGCATTTGTATAACATGTTTCTTTCAAAAGTGCCAATATAAAGATGATTAAAAAATATAAGTAATGTGTGTGAAACTGATAAAACTTCGATGTGAGTAAAAATTGAAAACGGTTTAAAAAGTCAAACCAAATAAAGTAATACTTATTCCCATCTGTCATGTTGTGGAATTATTGTTTTTCTGTGAGATTAGGAATAGAAAGTGAGAAAGTTTTAGGGATGTGTACAGAGAAGTGAAGAAGATGATAAATAGTTCTGAGGATTACTTGGGAAATACTATCAGAATTCAAGGTTTCCCCCGTAAAACTTGCTAAGCCCGGTGGTTGGGTGCTAGCGCAGTCATCCATCCAGCGGCTCGTCCTATTTTTGAATAAAAAAATGTTTAAAGTTGACAGAAAATTTGAAAATGTCACTTGATAATAATGTGTTATTGAAAGATTGGAAGATTAACAGCTGAACACCAAATACAAAGTCTTAAAAAAGGCAAACATTTTAAAAAGACTTAAATAAATAAGCAATGCTCCGCCTGGTGGGGGCACAAATAAAGCCTGGAGGCCAGTCAGGCTTATAATACACTAGAGGAAACCCTGGAATGTACTTTTTCCCAACACTGCATTTGTCTTTTATCAGGCCTTTCAGTCAACATGAGACAGGATGTTTTAAACAAACGTCTCCTCGGTTGCCTCAAAACTGTGGAAAAGTCTATAGAGAGCTGCTTGTAGTCTGGAGTCGTCTGGGCTTTAAAGAACCAACCTAACCTGTTGGTTGTTGTAAAGAATAGAGCTTTTTACCCATGCATTATTTTATTATGTATTTTTTTCCTTCCCTTGCATTACTATTATCCTTGCAGTGCAGCATGTTGATGTGAAATGTTTGTTATAAAGTGTTATCTACTGTTTACAAAGGGCACAAGGAATTTAATAAAATACTGTACTAAAACATTTGGTTTAATAGCTAACCAAAGTTTTATAATTGTGGGATCATAAAAAACTTAATAGAGAGTTCTTTTTATTTTGTAAAGTTTTAGTTATTCAGCTGTTCAGACCTCTTCCATTATCTTTTTATAAATCATGTTTTTTCTAGAGGTGCATGAAATGTTCTGTAAAAAGAATGGCAAACGTTTTTTTTTATTGGATTTTTAAATTCATTGTACTAAAGAAGTGGCTATGTCAGTGTCAAAATCTGACCTTAGTCATAATTATTGCAATTAGTTATAGTTCAGCCTGTCACAAAGTGGATCAAGATCTTTTATGCAATTCAGAAAACAGCCCTACGCAAGAAACAAGTAGAGAAGTTTTATTTTAAAGGGTGCACAATATTAGCATGTCACGTGCTTCCTCAGTTCAGGACAGAATGGATCTCTTTTTCAATCTACAGTTAGGAAACTGTGCTGTACCTAAGATCTTTCTACCTTTACTCGTCTGGTGTCAAATAGTCATCTTTTACTTCTGTTTATAGATTTCTATTTTCATTTGATGCAAATCAGCCACATCCAGGCTGCTCTCTAAGGTGCAACAGCTGGGAGTCCATGCATATTTATTCATTGGTTATACCTTTTTCTTTTTGTAAGGCAGCAGGTGGAAAACCCGTTTTCTCGCAAAGACTTTCCCCAGGTGTTCCATAATCTAAGTCAGTTCTTTGTTGTTCACTCCCTATGGATTAAATAGGGGATTGCAATATTTGTAAGAGGCTGTATCAATTACTTCTATGAGTAGAAAATTTGATCACTTCATTTTCACATAAATTCTCGTTGCGATGAAGTATAATGTAAATGTTATAATGTTAAGAAACAACTATATCACCATGTCACCTGAACAAACCAGAAAAGAAGATTTGAGAGTCTTCGGCTTTCCTTGAACTGCTATTTTAAGTTTACATTTTTTTTGTGTGTTTACTTTGAATTTCAGTTGAGAGGCTTCCTGACACAAAGGACATTGCTGTTTCTCTGTAATAATGTTTTGCCTTTTCACAGACATTTCTTTCACTTTCTTCACCAGACTTTATTTCCAGCTTTCCCCTTTGAAAAAACTCCAAATGTGGCCTGCTAGATTCAAGTCAGGCATGAGGTCAGGAGAGGTTTTCACTGTCTTCTCCTTGCAAACTCTTCTGAGAGTGTAGCTTTGTAACAGTAATCTTGCTAGAATAAGGCCCTTCTGCCAAACCTTTAGGAAATAGACACCATGTCTTGGTTGTGGAATCTACAAATGTCATTGCTTCGACTCTGGTTAGTCCCTAAAGAAACCTCAAGGTGTATAGTCTATATAAATACTATTTTTTGTTGACCTTTAACACCTGATTTGACCGTGGAAAGAAAGGCCAATCATCATCAGATTTTATTTCATTCTACAAAAGAGCCGGGGAAGCTTCTCTTTAGGAGCTGCCAAGAGTTGGCGCTTTGCTTTGTCCGAGTTTTCGCAGAAACCAAGTAGATTTTTGGAAAGGCAGATTTGTGAATCTGCCTTTCCCTTTTTGTCAGCCCTTTTTAAAGGGCTGACATTTCTCTTCATTTTGGTAAACCTGAAATCCACCTCACTTCCACTTCAGGAATTAGGAATTTTCAATAACTGGCGTAGCAATGCCTCAGCGATTTGTGAAATCGACAAAGACCTTTAGATCCTATTTTGTTTGGACATGAAATCTTTCAATCAATTAAAAGTTTCAAGACAAATTTTGCTGACCATAAAGAACAGAAAAGGGCCAATCTCACATTAGCCACAAAATGTTCTGATATTTGACTTTTGGGAGAACGGTAGACTGACGGGACGAAAGCGGAACATTTCAAAACGTGTCTACCCAGTTACTTATGGACAAGGACAATAAATTAACGCTTCTTTTAATAGTTTGCAAGCTGAAATGTGATACTGGCTTGTTTATGAACTTTTGCTTCAACATTTTTACATGGGTAACTGACTGCAATAGAAACAGCCACATATCTACCGTTTCATAATCATCCCTCACAGGCTTTTTTCTGCTTAATCGGCTGGTTCCTAAAGTAAATCTTGCTCTGCCATGTATGGAAATGTGTTTATTTTTCATTTATGAATTTATGTTGAGCATCTGTGTTGTGTTGGGAACATTGATTGACAGGTTTGCTTTGGTAGGGTTAGTCTGCCACTGAGAAGAGGCCAGCTGAGAAAAGGTTGACTCAGCAGGAAAAAATACAAACATTTTAAAAACAGACAACATACATTTTTAAAAACCGAACTTACACAGGCAGAACTCTGTAATATTTCTGAACCTTTGCTCTTAAATTCAAATGACACACCATCACATTGTGTACACAAAAATACCAAGTTATTAAAAAAAAAAAAAAAAAAAAACCTCTGCAGCAATACAGTCTTCCCTTAAAAGTTGCTGTGAGATTGTCTTATAATCTCACAAGCTTAAGCTTGCACAATATTTTTTTTCTCTTTGTCAACTTTGAGGTCAAGTGCATGATAATGATATTCTAATGAAGTGCTTAGATTCAACTGGTTTGGCTCCACGCGAAAAAGCACTCGACCAATCCATTTTAATTAGCTGCTGTGTGTGAATACAAGAATCTTCACTCTTAAAAACCAAATCAGAAGTACATCTTTTGACCTTTGTTTTCTTTAACAATCTTCCCTCTGTTGAGGAAAAGGTAACAGTAACTAATGAGCTGAAAAGTGATATGTTACTATAATTTTGGAGTGCTGTAAGCATTTTGTGTTTGTTTGTTTCACTGTTGTATCCTCTACAATTTTCAGTATCTGTAATAAAGATGGTTAAATGGTCTGAGAAGAAATTTCTTTCAGTAGCATAATTTTGCACAAAGAATTTTAGAAAAATCTAAACTTTTCTTTGACCAAATGTTAGGGAGTAGGTGTTGTATGTAGGTGCTGTACTATCGCCACACTTTAGCATCCCACTAATTTTCCCTTGTATGATCACTTTATACTAAAATGAGAGTGCTTAGCCTGTAAATAACATTTCACAAAGATGTGGCATGCATATTAATTTCATCTAATGTTTGCATTCCACATGTTATGTTCTCTTCTTTCTGTAAAGGGATTGTGATAGACACAGAAGACTGCTCATGATGCCATACACTAGTAAGACCAGTTACCGATGCCAGTAACTGTACTTTTATTAATAATGTGTGCGAACATGAAGAAATGATTTCTCAGTGGCAATTTATGCAAATAGAGGATTTTTTTTTACGCGTTTAAAACCACAGCACCAAAAGGTTTTGAGGGCCCGGTCACTGGTCAATGCGGTGCAGCCTAAACTTGCTTAATGCTTACACAGATCAATCTACTTTTCCAAATATAATTGGTGAAAAGCATTTTTGTGCGAATAAAATTTTTCCTACAGACACTTGCTATGGTTTGTAATGAAAATACTTTTAGAATTGCTGCACACAAACTCAACTACTGCAATAAATCTAGTTTTTAATGACAAATGTATCAATTTGAGTAGTAATTCCATTCTCTAATATTCATTCAATATAATTCAGTGGTACATATTCACTTCCTTTTCCTCCTTTTCAAGAAATACAATACTCATTCTGGTATTTTATTACTATTCAAATAAACTAAGGTATCCAATAGAAAAAAATCCCTGCTTTAGATGGACTAATAATTTTCATAGAAAAGATTTTTTTAAGATTTAAAATCGTACAAGACCACTACAATGTAAAACTACGGATAATTTTAAATACGGTCAAAAATGATAAATATTAATAATGTCACAGTGTATGATCAAGTAAGTTTGGATAATTCTTTTTTTAATTTTTTGCATGCAATGTTTGGGAAATTAATGACTTTATAAAGGCATTTCTTTAATTCATATTCCCTGCTATTTTTGGCAGGCTCCATCCTCCATATAAACTGAACAGCTGAAGATAAAATGAAAAATATGTATTTTATGGCGTTGACAGCAACACCCACCTAGGACAATGCAAATACTTTGCATTATTAACTGAACTATGATGGATTCACGTAGCTTAAGCTCTGCTTAAAATATTTAAATAAAGAATATTGGATTAAGACCGACTTGAAATGAGAGACAAATGTATTAAGATATAAATCCCAGTTAATGTGGGAGAATTTTCAATAAGGTTGTTTAAAGATAATTGCAAATTCGCTGGACCTTCACATTTAATTTGTACATTTTTTTTTTTTTTTGTTAGTTTACACCATCTCGTTTGAACTCACTTTTATGCTAGATCCCTTGGCCATATTGTAAAACTGTTCTATTAAATCATTTTCATAATTTATTCTGTGTCATTCTTTCATTACACCCAGACACACAAACGTTATGCTGTAATTCATCATGACAATTACTCCATAACCAAAGCTCTCTTGTGTCATTTTACTGCAACAATGGGTATTCAACTAAGCAATTAAAAGGTTTAATATCTTATCAGACGGCAGCATGTTAATATAACAAAGGGATTTTGACTGCATACACATGTATGTGCTTTTGTCCGGTTGTGTTCTTCGATGTGTGGTGTGTTTTGTGTGCAGGTTACAGTTGGCAGGTGCACAAAATGAAGTCAGTTATGATGCTTTTGGCACCACTTGGCCCTGTGAAACAATGGTCAGCAGAGCTCCCAGACACTGCTGCCAAACCATTTATGTTAATTAAATAGTATGTGTCCATTACCCTGTTAATTTTCTTCTTATAGGCTTCTGTCATTCCCCATAATTTTTCATACCTCCCTCAAATCCATCATGCTTCTCACATTCTTTGGATTGAGCATGCTGGTGGAAAAGCTTGTTTGCTTTGGAAAAGCTAATTATACTGGCTTAAGGGACAGTAGAGGGAATGCCTGGCAGGCAAATTATCTGGGTAACTTTGCTGACTGCCTCAGTTGTTGACTGCAAGCCTGACCGACCAGCAAATGACAAGAAGATTTGCAGCCAAATGATTGGTTTGCTTTGCAATGCAGGAGGATGATTAGAAAATTGCCTTTATTACAGTTTATTCTATATACTTGTCTGTTGAAATGGATGTTTGCATGGCTATATTTTATGTAATGTTTGCCACCCATATACATTACAATTAGTCATATCCAGACCAGCAGCTCAAAGGGAATGTCATGAACCATAAATTAATTTATGTAGCCAGACAAAATGGCAGAGAGATAGAGCCGCAAGATGCAACAAAAGCAGACGTACGCAGCCTACCGCATCCTCCTGTTATCATCAACATGGCAAAGAGAAAAAGGGCCCAGGATTAATCCTCTTTAATTGCTTCTGAACACAATTAGTGAATCAGCCAATCACGTCTCTGGTATTTAGAAATAGTGAAAACTATAGGTAAAGCAAGGATCAGGATACAGACGAGTGTGACAGAATTTCTGCACATTCTGAAAAAGTATGGAATAAAAAACTTTTTCCCTGTAAAGATATGAAGTAAGACAATAAGATCAAGATCTGAATTGGCAGACTGGACTGCTCTTTGTATGTTTAGGATTCTTCCTTTTGTTGAGTTCTGTCTTTCTTTATTTTGTCTTTCAGCAGCTCACTATATTTACCTCTTTGCAACCATAACTTCATTGCACTCCAACAGCTTCCACAGTCTTTTGACTTTAATCTAAAGAGAGCAGCTTTGGCTTTTATTGGAACTGGAGATTCCCTTCATTAGGGTATAGTTGACAACTCTGCTGCTGCAACTCTGCTGCTGCCATCATGTCAACAAGGACCAAAGATCCTAAATGTTTAATATCTTGCTGAGTCGATACCATTAAGAATTAAGGCTGTTCCTGATCTGAAACTAGATCCGATATTAGTAGGGTGTGCCTAATAAAGTGCCTGATAAATATGTGTGGAAAAGCTCTTAACAGGATTTGATGTTTTAAAAAACCCCACTGAAATACAGCAACATGCACCAAGTTAACAATAAGCATATACACAGCTGAAAAAGACTCTGATTTTGCTTTTCACACATAAATGTTTCAGTTGTAGTCCTCCTTGGCAGCCACAGTTGCTATAAAACATTTACAGTGAGTCTCTAATTGCTGTGGAGGAATTTTGGCCAGCTTTTCCTAAGAGAAAGTTTTGGTTATGGTCACATTGGATGGTTTCTGATAATGAATAGTTTGTGTATTGTCCTCCCAGAGTTAGTCAGATTCAAACAGGCCATGTTTCTACAAAATCCTTTTGTAATTTTTTAAGCTATTTCGAGGTGGACTTGCTGGCAATCTTGCAACAAAATGACACAGCTCTGCTACATATAACTTAAAACATTCTTGGCAGAAAAACAAGAAAAACTTAGACGGTCTAATGTATGTGTCCACATACCATGCTTGGGTGTGGTTGTGGGTGAGAGTATTAGCAGATTTACCCCAAAGGTTGACAGGTTTCAGTGAAAAAAAGCCAAGCTCAGCTATCTGACGAGCCTGACAGTTGCAATTCCAAGAAACGTATCACTACTGACAACCAAGTTAGTCAGAAAAAATTGAAAAGGATTAGTTTAATTTAATTCTTAGAAAAATAGGTCAGTTCCCTTCTTTAGATGTGGAAAGGTAAGGAGCAGAAAGGCCCTCAATGAAACTGAGGAAAATGCAAAATGGATGAAAGAGTGCAGTGAAACGGCATTTCTCTCCTTTTGTATTTCTTCTTTTTGTGCTATTTGGCAAATTTGCTTCAGATTAAATATCCTTTCATATCCTACAAAAATACTCTAAGTAATGACAACATGCAATTTCCAAATGACTTATTTATTTAAGGGGAAAACAACTCAAATGAAACTGCCTCTGTGTGAAAATATAATTGCGCTCTTTGTTAAACAGACAATTAACTGTGATTGTCCACATTTTTAATTCAGTTTCACCATCACAACTCCAGAGCTAATTGCTACCAGACCCGCCGACTCAAGAAATCATTTAAACACGATCCGTCTGATGTGAATTAATAATAGGAACACATTATGACCTGCCCTATGGAATAGAAATTGGAAAAATAAAATGAGGTTTTTGACACCATCAGCTGAAAAAGAGCTACAAAGACATTTTCTAAGCTTTGTGAGTCCAGTTAACCACATCACGAGTCGTTATTCACAATTGGAGAAAACGTGGAGCATTGGGAAACATTCCCAGGAAAGACCAACCTAACCAGGGAGCCGAAAAAACACCAGGACGAGATCGAAACCACTAAAGTCTCACTTGCCTCAGTTGAGTTTTCTCAAAGGTTTCCATTCCATTTCATCTGGAAATGGTATTTAATAAAATGGTATTTTCCATTTTATTAAGTGCATTTGGGAAAAAGGACATCATGCCAAAGTCAAACAAACCATAGAGATAGTAGTTTAATGACCTAGAGCTGCTTCGGGATATAGACAATTTTTCATAATTTATGAAACCATGAATTCTGCCCTCTGGCAGAAAATCCTGAGAGAGCTTCTAGGTTATGCAGTAGAAAAATATTCCAAAACACACAAGCACGTCCACTGCGAAATGGATCAACAAAAGAAAAATATTTTGTCGTGACCAAAAGTCTGGACATGAATCAAATTGAGAAGCTACAGCTTGACCTTCAACAGGCTGTCTGTGCATGAAATCGATACATTTTGCAAACGAGAGTCAGCGTTAAATTTCTCAGTGATTTGAAAAACTCAGTCAGTTATTATTGATGCTAACAGCAGTTTTTGGAGGCAACCTAACAGGCAGATGTTAGGTTTTATGGCTTTTTGTTCCATTTACTTTCTTACTTTTAATTGAAATTATTTGAAAATCCCATTTTATTAACTCTGACATTAAAATGTATTTTTATATTCTGAAATATTTACGTTCAACAAAGTGGCAAAACTAGAAGAACATAATCATTTTTAAAGCACTGCATAAAGTTCAGCAATTGCCACTAAAATCAACATAAACTGAAATGTACAACAATGGTCAAAGGTAAATGTTAGAGAGAATAATGATTTGAAGTTGTGATTTTAATAAGTTTTGCATATCTGCCTGAAGCTGCGACAGCTTAGTGATGAACTACAACACTGCATCGAGCTGTTGTCAGGAAACCTGCTAATACCTGGCTTGTAATGCTATAATGAGAAGTGTATTTTCAGTGATAACTCTTTGCTCTACACAGTTGGGATTTATCAGTATTGGTATTTTCCTTTGGGAAATAACAGGCAGAAACAAAAGAAAAAAAATTGTTAAAAAAAATGACTAGAAGTTATAAGAGAGGACTGAAAGAAAACCAGTATGTGTGTGGAAAATGAAGGACACAAGCAAATGTTGATCAGGCAAGAGAAAGAGCAGGTGGAAAGGAAGCAGCTGACTGCAGGAAAGGAAAATATTTTCAGGAAGCTTGATTGATTTTTTTATAAGTTGGGAAATATATGTCAATATAATCATCTGTATATCCTGAGGCAATGTTACAGAGGGCAAACAGTGGTGTTTATAGCTTTTAATAAAAACTTAATCTCGCTTTTTTACTGAGGTTTCTACAACATATACGTTGGTTTCCTCACATTTGTCCAGGGGTTTAATGTTTTAAGGGCACTGATAGGAAATGAATTCTGAGGAATCTCTGGAATGAGATTCCTCTGCAGGAATCTTTTAGTCATCTGTCTAAACCACAACTATCTGTATCTTCTACCATATTTGAGGAAGATGGGCAAATGATTTGTCCAGACTGTTTTCCTTCCTCTTTTATTCACACGTCAAGACTTTTGGCAAGATTAAGCAAGTCACTGGAAACAAATGGATGTCAGTAACATATGCCACCAGGCTCTATGTATATCAACATGCAGGGGCTTACTTGACTTACTTGACAGTTATCCATTCATTGACACCTTCCACCAGGAGGGTAAACCACAAAAGGCCACTTATAATGAAGCTGGCTGTTCAGAGTGCCAGATTCAGTGGAAACTGAATGGAAAGAAAAAGTCTTGTGCGAAACCACGCAAACGCAACATCCGCCTTTGAGAAGATTGTGTTACAATTGTGTTAGCTTGTTCCTGCAGGAGTACTCTTATGCACCTATCGCAACATCGGACCAAATTAATCAGAGCAGAAGTGGTAATCTCAGATTGTTTGTGCATCCGAGGTTTAAAACCCATAAACTCCCACTCCAAATTATGAGGGAATGCATAGGTAGCCAGGATTTTAAATGAACCGGCCCAATACAAACTCGCAACAGTACATGGAAGGGAAAAAAGGAAACAAAAGCTCTGATGACAATTACAATCAGCTCTATAAACACAATTTCTGGGTTTCACGATTGTTATGAAATAAAATTAGATTTAACAGCATAATCCAGAAAGTTTTTATAATATCAGTGATGAGTGGCAGCTCATAAGAACATAAACCATACACATTGCAAATTGTGTGCTCCACTTAAGCATGAATGATCAATGATTCTTGTAGTTTTGATTGCTTTAATCAGTCTCAGAACATAATCATAAAATATTTTAACTTTACTTGATAAAATGTCTTAAAGAAAACGTTGAGAAGAGTTATTATCGCCATCTAGACAGTGGAATTCATTTTATTAAATATTTCCACTAACAATGATGGATTATGTCAGAGTATTTCAAGGCAAACACAATAAAACACTTCTCAGTAAAGCACTGAGCATTTCCAGCCTTAGACGCCAAAAATGCAGAAAATCATCGAAATTATAGGACAGATTAATAATCAGTGAATTCTCAAAAGCATTTGATACTATAAGCAACAGACCAACCTTGTGCACCTCCCTTTTTCATGCCACCTAGTGCATCTCTGCTATCGCAGCAAATTAAAAACTGCCAAAGCGATCAACTTCGGGGTTTTTTCTACCTTCTTGATTTGATTATCTTACAGAAATGTCACCCTTAAAAAAAACACCCATAATTCCTGAAAGAGTGCTGCAGCTGAAACTCATCTTAAGAGTTTGGGTGACATTAAGTAGACTCAGAGGTTTAATAGCCACCACACATTTACAACAACACATCTTTGAACCAGACTTATCAAAAGAGTCTTACCTGGACTGTTGCTCAAGGTCTTCTGAGGTAGAAGTAAATTTAGCATGTTGTTTGAAGACTGAGGTGCTTTAGTCTGGAAAAAGAGTGGAGAAGCACAGAGTGCAAGTCAAACAGACTGAATTTAGGCTTTTCATCAGCTTTCAGTCAAAATCTTGAAAATAAACAGTCACTTTAAATATGTTGCTGTGTAATTAACACAGCAACATTCCCGCTTTCTATATTTTTTGAAACAAATAAATACTTGAAAAAGGTAAAAAGTAAACACAAGATTCAGTGTTTATTATTTGTTGCTTATTCAAGGATCCCCATCAGTCTCTACCGCAGCAGAGAGATCCACATCACAAACATTACAATTAAATCATCCCTTTACAAACACTATGTTATGAAAGGAATGAATCCAAACACACATGGCACTGACTGAAAAAGTGATTTGTACCGAAACCTAACAACTGGTTTCATTACCCATTACAGGAATAATTACAATCAAAAGTTTGTAGATTGTAAGATTTACTCCGAAGGCTTCAGTTTGTTTTTCCTAAGCAATTCAGAGGAGGAGCTAGAGCTGTGTCTTGGATTTTGTCCTCCTGTAGAACCCAAGTGCAATACAGTTTGAGGTCACGAACAGATGGACAAGCATTCTCCTTCAGGAGGTTTTGGTGGGCAGCAGATTTCATGTTTCCAGTTAACACAGCATGTCCTCCAAATGCAGAGGCAGTGACACGGCCCCAGACCATCACACCACCACCACAAGAATCATTTGTGGTTCTTGTGATGCACCACAACAATATTTACTTTTCATTCATTCCTGAATTTCCTTAGATCACAACATTTGAGGATTTTTGTACTGCATGCCTTTGACAAGTGTTTGTGGTCCTTGAGAAACTGCTTTCCAATGATCAAGGACATAGTTAATTTAAGTTGCAAGAAGTAGAAAATACAAGCTGCAAAGCTGATTGTGAAGTAGAAAATAAACTGTCATTTGGGGGAAGATTCGGGACGATTGTAGCGAGTGCAAATATTTTTATCTGGGACACTGTACGGGTCAAGACATGGTAACCAGGTCAGATTTTAATACTGAGGAAGAGTGTTATCTCACAGTGCAGCTGACTATACTGTGAAACGGCAGGAAAGATAGCGAGGTTATTTAGCTGATACCATGTGTAGCTGTAGCATAAGCAGCTCATGTGGGGCGAAAGTATAATTCTCTGTATTATTCAGAACATTGTCCGGACAATCTTAATATATAACGCGTCAATAATTATCTAATTAGGGACAGGAAGTGGGTCATGTCATCATATTAATGATCCAGCTGTTGTAATCTTGTTGACAACAAGATAAAACAACCTTTGGCTGAATTGATTGCCTATTCTCTGCTACACTAAACCCCCGTCTGACCATTTTTGACCAAGTCGCCATTGTTTTAATAAACTACTTGCAGAGAATAATCAGCTGGCTCGCGTCTTTCTTACTCAAATAAGTATGTAGCATTTTAAATCTTAACTGAATTGTTTTTACCTAAACGATTCAGTCAAATAACAGCAGAAAAAAAAGCATTGAATTTCTCCTAGATCAAAATGAGACACACAAACTTGCACAGACACACACATTTACAAGTGGCTCAATCAACTGTATATTGAGGAAGCAATCCTGAGTAGGATTATGTAGCTCTTGGCTCAGCATTTTCTTCAATAACAGAAAGGCAGGGAGACAATTGCTCACTACAAAAGTCCACTATTGACCAGACACTTGCTGAAATTCATACATTTTGCAGGCTCAAAGCCAGTTTGCAAAACAAACAAAGATTTTTCAGTTAGGCTGTCTGGAGAAGAATTACAATAACTGGTGTGGAAAGAACAAATAAAAAGAACCATACTTTTTCTTCTGGTCAGTCTTAAAGCACAATAGGAATCCAAAATGAGCAAATGTTTCTGAAAAATGTACACTTACTTTATCTTAAAGTAACTTAGGAATGTTCCAAAGGCATTTTTTGGGCCTGAACACAAGAAAGTGACGCAAAAACCAATTGTACGTGTGATATTTACTATCCTTCTGTCAAATTAATTGGCTTTTTGAAGGCATATATACATGTGGTAACTCAGACCTTTTGCATGCGTCAGCCATGACAGAAATTTACTAGGCAATAGCTTAACAGCGCCCTGTGGCGACTTTCAAAACCACATTTAACAAAATCCTGATTTTTCATACATGTTGAAGGGGCTTGCACAGGGGGGCCAGACTTTAAACTTTGACAGAATAATGACAGACAAAAATAATCCTCCTTTTTTTTTCATGCAAGCAAATTAATTTTGACTTGTTGCATGGGAACAAACCATGAGTGTCTGCTTGGTTTTTCTGTCAGTGTTGATTCAATCTTCTGCTCCTTTAAGATAAGCATAGCACATAAACGACTGGTTTGAGTTCTCCATGACCCAACACCTTCCAATCGAAAGCAAACTTAGAAACTAGATCAATGGTTGAAGTTGTTGAAAAGAATAAAATAATTAAAAATCCATTTTTCACTATTTAGATTTCTCTTCTGTGTACATTATTTATTCCATAGGGTCATTAAAAAAGTGTACACAGGGATCAGAAGTGTTCTACTGCATAAATTACTTTTTGCTGTGATCGCACCATTTCATTTAGTATTTTTGCATTGAAATAAATTACGTGATCATCACTGAACATTCAAAATTAAACACATACTTAGCCTCGTGCAGCAGAAGCTTCCAATATGTTTGCTGTCGTGTCAGATACTTAGAAAGGCAAGTAAACTGCTACTTACTTAACTATGCATCACAACGCATTAAAACAGATTACGAGTGACCGGAGTAGAGACAACTGTAGTTGTGATGATGCACTGTATTTCTATCTGTGCTGTGTCAGAGCTGAGGTTGTGTTCAACCGTCATCAGAAAAACAGTGAAAAAAAGGTTGAAAAAGTATAAAATTTGTGTTTCTCCCAAAGGCAGTAAGAAACCCCCATTGGTCAGCAAAACCTGCTCGTACATGTCAAACTGTCTTGTTAGCCAGTCTGCCATATGTATGAGACTGCGTGTGTGTGCGTGTGTATGCGAGTCAGTGAGAGTGTTGGCAAACTATATGTTTTTTACCATATGTGTGCAGGACTTCATGAAGGCGTGCTTGAAGGGTGGGTTTAATGATGTCTTGTACTAGAGGAAAAAAAGTACATATGGCATATTTTTCTGGAAAGTCAGCCAAAAAGAAATTTAAAACAGGTACACCTTAAAATATTACAAGAGGATTTTCAGTTGCCTAACTCTGCATGATGAAAAGTGGCCTGTCAAGAATCACCCACTGTCTCAGTCTTCTCGTTAAGCTGATGTCGTTTACTCTTGCCACGATTTACAGAACACAGTCAGAATAAGCAATTATCTTTGGTGAGCAATGTTCTTTGGTATAAAACATGTAGAGCTAAATTTGTTGTGTTTCCAGCAGTAGACAAGACAAGGCAATATAAACACTATTAGATAGAAAATGTGAGCAGCTCATGAGATCCTTTTACCTGAGAACTGACTACGGTTCAAAGAAATGTTTCTACTAATTCATCGTTTCATCCTAGAAATTAAAATTAAAGAGAGAAGATATGCTGGATGCTACATCAGACATCTAATGTAATATTTAACAGAATTTAACAGAATCAGAGACGTTTAGGTCAAGTGTAAAGTTGGAATGAAATGATACATAGTCCCATGGTAGACCTGCTTTTCCTACCTGGTAAAACCTGGGTCTGGAGAGACCCAAACTGCAAAGCAGCGAAATCTCAAGTTTCTGCAAAAAGTACCATTGATGGGAAAAGACCATGGTTTGTAAGTAGAGCATAGGTCGGCAACCCGTGGCTCTGGAGCCGCATGCAGCTCTTTAGCGCCGCCCTAGCGGCACTCTGGAGCTTTTTCAAAAATGTTTGAAAATGGAAAAAGTTGGGGGTGGGAAATATATTTTTTGTTTTAATATGGTTTCTGTAGGAGGACAAACATGACACACTCATTCTTAACATTTTCCAATGCTATAAAAATGTGTTTCAACATTTTTGTCAATGAAGATTTGCGTCATAGCCTGTGACGTTTCTTCTAGCTGGGCGTGGCGCGAGGCAGAGGGCTGCGGTAAACACTCCGAGGGGTGTGTGGTGAAGGGGTGTGTGGTGGAGGGATGTTTGGTGGTGGGCCGTGGAGAACAAAGGGGAAAGAGGAAAATGGCCGATGAGAGATGGTACAATTCTTGGATCGAATCATTTACATTCACTGCCAACGCAGAAGGATTGCCTGAAGGTTTGCTTTGTAGTGAGAAGTTGTCAAATAACAAAAAGAGGACCGGACATTAAACACATAAGAACACAATCCTGACAGAGGCACATATCGGAAGTGATTAGAGAGTTTTGTCAGTATATATTTAGAAAGACATTTAGTGATATTATTGTTTTGTTGCTCAGGTCCGATGATGGCTGCGTGTCAAATGAGAAGGAAGCTGCTGTTTTATGACTTGCTTGGTGTTTGCACAGTAATCAAACTAATTTAATTTAATTTTATGTACTTTACCTTTTCAAAAGGCTGCTGTTTTATTTTATACCTGCACATTGTGTTTTTATTGCTCTCCGTTTGTTGCCCAGATAAGGCTCACGTTATGCATACTGCATTTGGAGCAGATTTTACAAATTCCAGAAGGAAAAAAAAAAAAAAAAAAACGACATTTTTGATGTCGATCTTCCTAATAAAAATAATATAAAAAATCTGATTTTGTTATAGCATTTCTTTAATTTTATCAATGCAACAAAACATAAAACATTAATATTTTAACGGAAGGTAAACTTAAAGCACCATTATACAACAGAGTCACGTGGTGCATCATTCCGTCCATCATTCCGTCCAGGACGCACAGCAGGAAAATAAACATGTAATCATGATTGCTAATTATGTATACACTTAATCATTTTGATAATAGGCTAATAGCTAATATAAACACTTAAAGCTTCTTTTGCCTTCATTATAAACCGCATATAAAGCTTTTAATTTTTTGCAGCTCCAGACAGATCAGTTTTTTGTTTTTTCGGTCCAAAATGGCTCTTTCAACATTTTGGGTTTCCGACCCCTGAAGTAGAGCATCAGATCTGAGATGAGCAATACAGCCATTCCAGACAGTTAAGAACCTTGTTTTGCAGGAAGAATGCAAGCAACATTCCAATGAAAACACTTAGAACCATTTACTTTTTATCTTAAATACAATTTACGCATTTGCAAACACATTAAGTTATCCAAAGGACAACAAGCCTTGAGAATAATCTTTCACATCAACGATATCCAAATGCACAAAGCAAGAGCAAAGCTTTTCTTTATTCTACCAAAATTTCAGTTAGGTATTGATCATGTGTGATTAGTTAGATGGGGTACAGATAAAACCTTTTCACCCTCCCTTTGATTACTTCTGCATTTGCTATATCAGTGGCTGAGTAGAGGAAAAATGGCACCTTAACTCAAATAGAACAGCAGATTTTTTCCTGCATGTTTTTAATACAATGTCATTTGTGAATCCAGAACAGAAAATAAAGCAAAAAGCGTTAAACAGTTCCAAAAAACAGCTTGTTTCTCTTCCGAATGTTTTTAAAATGGATGAATAGCACCAACTTCATTTATAATACTGTTTGTTCTGTTATGTTTTACTTTCAAAATGGATGTCATGGAAGTGTATTTTAGTACAACTCTTAAAAACCAACATTTCATTTCACATTTACTCCTTGGGGGAACCAAAATTGGCATTAGCTTAAATTAGCAACATTAGGTCGGTGTTTGTGTGTGTTTTGATTAACATGCATGTGCCAAGGGGGAATAGAAGGCAATTTAACACTGAAAGTCTGCAAATGTATTTGAGTCATAAAAAATTACCCTTTGATTGGTCAAAACAAACCTGGCGGCACTGTGACATTTCCTAATGTGCGGCAGGCTTCAGAAAAACATGATTTTAAGAATTTTCAGATCTGCAGCTTTTATTTCCCATTCACAGATGTCTACCAATATCAGAGTCGAAGCTTTGAGAGGCATGGATTTTCTTTTTTCAAAATTGATATCAAAGGTTAGGCAGAACTATGTGTTCAGAACTAATACATTTTGGCTGTTTCTAAGAGCACTTCAGCAAATAGGGCGATAGTGTTGTTTATGTCTCAAATGGAGAATAGCAGCAAAACTACAAACACTGCCTGTTGATTTTGTGTCCTTGAAAACAGTCTAAAAAAATATTTTCCAGTTTCTCCTGATTTTAGATGGGAGGAAATGGCAAAATACCACATATTGAACCTAATATTTCATAGAGATGAACGTCAAATAAGATAATGTCCCCTGTCCTGCACTGCATAATAACATCCTTCAACAAGAGCTTTATAGCATGATACTGAAATTAATACATAGTGCTGTGAAGTAGTAGCCTTACAAATTATATTCATTTCACTTTTTTGTCTCTCATCTGAATATTACAAAATTTTAATGGAATAAAGATAACCTAAATAAATTCAAATGTAGTTTTCCTCTTTTTAAAGAGGATAAAAGCTACCTGGATAGCTTTTCTTTTTTTTTTTTTGCAAAAAAAAAAACATAATTGGATCCTAAACCTATACAGCATAACCTCTGAACACAAATTTAACTTATTTGAAAAAGTAGTTTTTATCCAGAAGATTTGTATTTGGAAACAGGTTTTATTGATGAAAATAATGGAAGTTAACAAAAGAAAAAGAAAAATGTCATCCCAGCTCAGCACCCACGCCGAACATGCAGTTGTCACTTTCAACAAATAGTCATAGTCAAAAAATAATTTCATTTTTGAAAGCACAGTTAACATTCATTAAAGCAACACTACGTGTTCTCTGTCCAAAAGCTTTCTGCACTGGGCCAGTAACACAAAAACCATATCAGCATTAGTGGCATTCCCTGCCATGCCTGGAAACGTTGATAGAATTTGTATTGTCAGCAAACATCTACTAATGGCTGCTTTGCATGAGCAGGCTCAGGAGATTTAGGAAAACAGCACCAGAGAAAGAGCACAGAAGAGAGCCTGAGGTTTTAACTGGAAGATAACGGCAAAGCCTGGACTGTGGACTTGCTAGAGTCGTCATAGACCTCCATCTTCAGAAGAAAAATTGTAATTGGATAAGTCACGTGCATTCACACTTGGAAGAATTTGAATTCAAATGCATTCACATTTAAAGGTTTCACTAACCGGTTATCTCACCCTTGCACAAATGTCTTCAAGCATTTGTGTTAAAGTCATGCTACAACATCTCAATTGAATTTCATACCAGACTTTGACAAGAACAGGCTGCATTTTTGGCTGCTGTTCATACTGATTCATGTTTTTCATATATATTTAAAAATATTTCTGCAAATGGAAAATGGCTCTCATTGTGGCTTATTGAGTTTTT
This sequence comes from Poeciliopsis retropinna, assembly GCA_010277075.1. Lineage (NCBI taxonomy): Eukaryota > Metazoa > Chordata > Actinopteri > Cyprinodontiformes > Poeciliidae > Poeciliopsis > Poeciliopsis retropinna. Next base: position 1,855,118 of record VMRM01000027.1, on the reverse strand, counting down.
AAAAATATTGTTATTATTTCTTTAGCTTGGGGCATGTTGTGTTTCTTTTAGAGACTGCTTTGCGTACTTCAAGTGGCCACAGGTATTTTTAAGAGACTTTCTAATTGTACTGGTGAAGAACTAATCAGAGTTGGATTAACGAGTGAATTTCTAAAATATGTGGTTAATCATAAGACTTGTCAGTGGGTAGTGATGAACAAATTTACTCGAGTACTGTACTGAAGTAAGATTTTTGAGAATTTGTATTTTATAAGGCTAATATTTTTTAGAAGATATTACTTTTATTCCACTACATTTTAATGATTTAAATCGTAGTTTTTACATCACTAGATTTTTCAAAGATTTTGAGACGCACTACTTCTGTTGGCAGTGTTTGTGTAGTTTTACACACGACACCCCCTATGTGTCAGGAGGTCATGTGCAGCTTTAAACCAGTTTTAAGAAGATGAAGTAGAAGAGGAATCATTTTTTGTCCTGTTAATATTGCCTTATGTGAGCTCAGTACTAATGATGGGTATGTCTGGTATGCACATATCTGCCAGAGCATCCATGACCTTATCTTAAACCTAGATTTAAGTTAGTTGAGACAAAAAAAAAACTTGGTATTATGTTAAATGTTTGCAGCATTGAAAACTGAATCACAAACAAAAGTTAATAAATGTGAATTAGACATGTTTTATTACAAGTTTTTCTTGAGCTCCTGATTAGTTCTCCTGATTTTAACATGGATTCGTCTGATTTAAGACACAAGTTAGACTATTCTAATAGATTTTTTACCAGAAATTGTGTTGTACGGAAATGTTTGTAGTTTATTGTAATGTGTTATTTGAAAACTTGTACTAATATTACAAATAACTAACTCAGTGTGAAATGTTTCCCAAAATATTAGAATTATAGCTCCTTAACTCATCACTTAACACTAGGCTCGACCAAAATTTTTCTAACCCTGGTCTTAAAGACTAAATGAGACTAAAGAAAATCTCTGAACGACAACATAAAACTGCATTTTACCAGACATCTTGATCTGAAATGTTTAGATGTCAACTCAAAAAACAAAAATAAGAACAGAGAACAAATCTTTAAGGAGTTGGGAATTACTTTTTCAAAACACTGCATATAGAAATTAACTGCTGAGACCATGTTTCCCCTCTGTGCAAACCAGGGACAATCGTCAAGAGATATTTGATCAGACAGATGGACGTGAATCCAACACTAAACAGATGGCACAAATTTGTTTATAGCTGCAGCCACTGAAATAGCCCACAGATACAAAAAGGCCATCTGGATGCATGTAGGTTTTCCAGCATTTATCCATCTCTCATTTTCAATTACTATCCAGGAATCTAACGGATATTACTGGTAAATGAGAATTAAAAAAACAGAATAACCGTTGAACATAGCTGACATTTAGCAATTGCAGTTTATAAAAAATGTTACATCACTGAGAATGGGACTCCACTGCTTCTAGAAAAAAAGAAATCACCTTATTACACAAGACAGTAAGATATTTCCTCCATCAAGAACACTTTTTAACTTATTCTTGTGCAATTGCTTGCAATAGACAGCCAAAATAGTTTCTTGCAAAGGTATTCATGATCCTTAGAAGCTTTTCACATCCTGTCACATTACAACCACAAACCTCAGTATTATAAAAGTATGTCAAACTCTGAAGAGTATGGCATGGACTTGTATTGTGGCTTTTGATCAACTGCAAACATTATTATTTTTTGTTTTCCTGTTAGAATTATTACCTTTTTACATCCACTTTTTTTTAATTGCAAAAGAATGAGATATATAATATTACATTTGTTTGCTCTCTAATGCTCTCCGAGAAACCTTTGAGGCCTTCAGTGAACATTTGCATTCCTACTGAGACTAAAATTACCCACAGCTGGATTTTCCCTCAGGCCACTGGTTGAAGTGGATTTTATTTAAGGCCAATAGAAAAAAAATGTGGTCAATGAGTAAAAATGCTTCTCAAATTTGAGAAAATATTTGAAAATCAAGTATTTTTTCCCCTCCCACTTCAGAATTGTGCATTAATTTGTGTTGATTTATCACATAAAATCTGAAATGTTTATGTTTAATGCTTTGGCTCTGCTGGAATTTAAAACGCTGACATGTAGGTATCTAAGAAAATAAATATTAAATACAAGTCCAAAATGTCAAACATTAATCAGAGAAACTGATTCCCCATTCAGGCTCTGTTGGGAGTCTAATAAAGGGCATATCACTGATGGTTCTGTCATGCTAGGCTTGGAGTCTCTTCTCCAAACCTTTCCACCAACCCGGATCCTGCGCTCACTCTGTGTTTGACCTTTGAAATGTTCTGTCAGTCTCTTTTGATCCCTTCTTTTGTGTCATTCAGCTGCGTCTGTGTGGCAAACTAGCTTCTAAAGTGCTGACTCCACCTCTGTTTCTGCTTCCCTGTTTAGTGGAAATTGGGAGTCGTTTTTTCAGATCATCCCTAAATAATGTAACACGGAATTCAACAGTCATTTCTCAGTCACTTCTGACAGTTTAATAGACCCAGATAAAATCAAATGAGTCAAAATTGAGAGGACAATTTTAAACACGTATTCATTCAGATCAGAGTATACTTCACAAATCCATCCACATTTTTTGCAGCTGAAACAGAGGTCAAGCTGACCTCCTCTGATTTGACTTGCTTTATGTTTGCATAGCGAGAATATTCAGGTCTAATGGAGTCTACTGGTTTCCTTTGATGTCTCTCCACGACGAGATAATGACTGACTGTTCAGAGAGACCCAGACAGTTTGCTGCCTGTTCCGAGACCAGAGACGAAGAGAGAGCTTTATAGCATCAGGTCCACCATATGGCCATCTGATCTTTCTGCAGCATGGACCAATCTGCTGAACCTGTGGGAGCTTGGCTGTCTGCACCCCAGGCTCCATTTCAAAGACATTGAATATCAGTAAGCCAGTGGGAGAACTTTTTGCAGATGCCGCTGCCACTGTGCCGTTACTCATGGTCAAATAGCCCCCATGTTTATCAAAAGAAAGCTGTTGTAATTTAGAAACGTGTTAGAGGTTCTGCATCCTAAAATAAATATCGTTCATGACCGAGTGAGTGAGCAGTGTTACAGATTTTATTTAGAATCTACTGGCGACTTGCTGAATAGATATGAGAGTATTGATTTCCTTATTCCACACTCAGCAAGAAAGTAAGAGCAGAATATTTAGGAAAATGTCAAACAGCTCCCATAAGAAATTACACAGTGAGGAATCAGCAACATGTATTCCCCATTGTACTTGTCTTATTACTGAGCAGCCACAATCTGGACACAGTCAAACTTGATATTCTATAATTATCCCTTACTGAAGCCCAGCATGTATACATCACTGGCATACCAACTACACATAATACTTAATTGAATCTCTCCTGCAAATGACTCTCTGTCACATTATGACGTGTCCAGGTGTTCATTAGCAGAAAAAAAAAAAAAAAATTCTGATTATGACCTTTTTCATCAAAAAGGAAAGAAGAAGAGTAGGATTTCTGAGGCACAAGTTGCATTGCTTCAAAATATTATATCCCTTTGATTTAGGCTGCTTTTGTACATTTTAAAGCACACTGACCATATTGTATATACATTTTTTTCCCATAAATCTATAACTTGTTCATTAATTAATTGTAGCTTCCAACTATCCACCATCTGCTGCCTTCTGACCATTTATTCCAGCTTAACAGCAACATAGAAATTGGAAACTTGTGCAGGTACCACAAGAGGGACTGACAACTTATTCCAACCTAAACAACATATGCAAAGTAGCCAAGATCATCATAATTCTTTATAAATGACTGTAGTTCCGTTACCCAATGTTGTGATAGCAAAGGATAGGGAAAACAAAAGGCTCAAATCAAATATACACTGGCATTTAAGCACAGCTACTTGTGACATTAAGCAAAAATTAATGAACTTCAAACTATTTTTTTAAGGAAACATTCATTTGGCCTTGTGGCATGCATTTGACAGTTAATTATTGTAATGCATTCAGGATGTTTTTCATTTTATTTTAACAAAGAACACCACTTTTGAATGCATTGCTAAGAAATATAGAAAATTCTCTGGTATCAATGTGAAAGGTGCCAAGCTACTTTTTAAGACTTTAGGACTCCAGCAAGACACAGTGAGAACCCAATTATACGATGACAAGCAAACGCCTCAAACAGTGCAAGCTGCACTTGCCTCATTTTAAGTCAGAGTTCATGATTCAACCACAAGGCGATTGGACAAAATAGTTGAGTTACACAGTCACAAATCACTTCTGGTTTGCAAAACCCAACTGCCAAAGAGGCAGTTTCCTCCCCCAAACAAATAGAGATACAAGTAGAACAATATAAGAATTTAATGCTAAAATATATTGATTATAACAGTTCTAATTTACCCTATAGCCCATGAAAGATTACTCACACATGATAGTATCTTGAAAAATCCAATGACATAATTTGATTATGTCAAATTTTATTTGACTTTACCAATCTACATAAAATCTGTGTCAGAAAATAAGGAATATGCAGCCGTAATGCTTTTTCACACGTTAGCTTTTAAAAAGTACCATTCTGGATCAGAGTGTTATTGTTGAGATAGTTATATTCATTAATATAATTCTAAGGTTTTGTAAAGCATGAGACTGTCTTCTCCAAATCAGAACAACAAAAAGTAAATGTTTTAACATGATTATAATCTAAGGGTAATTGCAAGTACATACATCCATTCGGAAAAGTCTCGTAACAACCAAAACATTGCAGAAATGAAAGCTGAAGTCAGCGCCCGTGAATTTTGCAAGGAAGACAAGACAGTTGGAATGCAACTTGTTTAACCAGGCACATAGAAAAAGAATGTGGTGGGAAATACCCTGCAGGCAAACTCCTGTTCACTTCCTCAGCTTTGACTTAAAGGTGGAGGGGAATATAGTGAGGCCATGTGTGCATGTAAAAATCAACCAATTACAGCACATTTTTTAAAAAACAAGACACGAGTGCAAATTGAACAAGCTTCTCCTGCTAATTTTCTCCATGTTTATGAGGATCAAGTCAACATGAAAGCCACTTAGAAAAAACATGACCCATTACAAAGTGTCAGTGATTTATGAGTGAGGATGTGCAGAACATTTTCTCAGCAATAGCAGAATATGCATAATAATTAGAAGTTAAAACATTGTATATATAGCAAGAAATAAAATCAAAGTGTTTTGCAAGAGCAAATAAAGAGATAAAAGGCAGATTTAAAATGTTTTTAACTTTGTTTTAAAAGAGACCACTTCATACGGTGCCAAAACAAACCATGACATAATCTTTGCAAGCAAAGGCATCTAAAACAGCACAAGCTTGGTGAGATTTACCTTTAAGGGTTCTTTAAATAGGGTAATGTACACTTGTCAAACTCTTTTCTCAGAAGCACCAAATAAGGCATCAACATCCTTATAATTAAAAATTAAACATCTGAAAAAGCTGAACCTGTCAAATCTGATCTCACACAGGAAACAAAGCCCAGTGGGAATGGTTTTAACCGAAGAGAAAAAAAACCTGACTGGTTTGCTCAACTTCCATCCCACTGAGTATTTTTTATCAAGGCAGCAGCTTTTCATCTGGTTGCCACAAAAAGCTTCATTTAGTACTCCATTGGCTAGTAAGCCCAGTGTTAGGGTTTCAGTTTAGAAATAATGCGGGTACATTTTCCTTAAACTGTTTGACTTAAGTGATTTTCTTCCTAAAGCTCACGGTACGCTCTCCATGACATTTGTTCCTCTTTTGCATTCCACACACCAAGTCCGCAGGTGAAGCTCAGTAGCCAAAACGAAACTTTTCCACATGGTGCATTTACTGCTTCGGGACATTTGAGTACTCACACAGAACAGCTACACCACACATTGTTTTTCAGGCTAGAAAATGAAAGAGAGATTTTGCCATTGCTTTTAAAAACCATGAACAGTAAAGCTTTTAGTTTTAACATGGAGGAACTGCATATAAAGCTACGCCTGTTTAGCTTGAATAAAAATTAGAGCGCTCACTTAGAAGACATTTTACTTTTAGTCTTTTAATGAATATTTAGTAGACCTCAAATTTCTATGTTTTTTCACACATTACCTCAGTTTTGTTTGCACAAGGTTTTTATTTTTGTGGTGGCTGACAATGAAATCAAATTAATATTGTCAAGTAAGGGTCTACCTTCAGGAAGCATTTAGTTTATTTTTCCATTACTTGCTGGGGATTTTATTTTATTTTTTTTAACTCGACTTGTTTCTTTCCTCTTTCTTAGCTTATTCTTTTTTGTCCTTGTGAATCCTGACACATTTATGCACACAAAATGTTATTATATTTTCTGTTATTACAATTCTCTAGGGATGTGCACATTAACTTTAGCTTGCCAATTTCAGTTTCTCTTCCAGGGAAGAAAACACTGCATTTCTGGAGTCCTCAAGAACAAAGAATAGAATTAAACAATAAGCTTTTTTGTGTCCAGAATGAGGTATGTCATTACTCTAGGTTTTTTCCACTCGCACAAATTGAGAGTCAAGTTGATAAACGGTCATCAATATAAATATGGACATTCAGAATTAACACAATCTGCTTACTTTGGCCCACCTGCCAAAAGAAAAGACACCTCCATCTTGACCGAGTCCCAATAACAGCACTGACCCAATCTTCACCACTGAAACAGGAAACAGGTGGGCTTCGCTAACATGTTGGGTGAGCAGCGATCCAGTGAAGAGGATTAATGAAATGATTACTGTAATTAATCTGGCAGAGCAAAACAGATGTGCATCCAAAGTCTCAAAAATAAATGGATGTTTCTCAAAGCAGAATGCTAGACTAGGAAGTTTGTCTTTACTTTCATCTTGCATTTCAATTTGACAGCATATTTTAAACAGATGGCAAACAGCAGAGAATCCTCATATATTACCTCCTTATTCATTGAATAAGTGAAATCAGTCCACAATATTTTACATATTCAGTCAAGATTCTCCTCAGAGAGAAACCTTGCTTTACTTTCAACCTGTCTCTCATTTTGGTCTGTGAAAGTATATTTCTGCCATTAAACTAAGTTCAACATTTAAAAAAACAACATTTATTCTTCTGTGCTGAAGAAACTGTGAAGAACTCAAAGGTGCCTGTCAGAGACGAGATCAACCAAAAGTCCTATTATAATCATGTCTTTCACAGTTATTCAAATACAGTTAATTAGGACTGTTAGGAGAAAAAGAAATAGTTCAATGTCATAGAATCGTCTGTCAGTGTGAAGATATTTCTGAAAAAACTTCTCTTTTAATCTAAAGAATGAAAACTCTTAGCAGCAACCTGAGCACAACTGAACTGAATTGTCTATTTCAATTTAGGGTTATTTTTTAATTCATTGAATAAGACCCCAACTAAAACATGCATGCCATGTAGTTCAAAACAGTTTCCGCACTCTGAAGACACAAACTGGAGCTCACTGTCCAAAACTAAATATTTAGGTTTCAAATTAACAAATACGAATAATTTTTGCTAATCCTAAAATATTCAAAATGGGAAAATTGCTGTCCAATTTTATGTCAGTAATGTGGGAAAAGTGTTGTACACAGTTTGTGCAAATAAATGTTTACCTTTTTTATTTAGCATTTGCACTGCAGTCTAAAACAACTCAAAGGTTTTGCACAACATGGACTTGTTTATGCTTCCCCACAGCTGGAAGCCCGATTTCGACCCGCATACCAATCTGTGTGCCAAGGAATGTGAATGTGATGCAATCTTTATGGGTGAAGAGACTGATTGGTGTTCTCATCTCATTCATAAAAAGACAATCCTGCTACCACGCTCTCCCAAAGAGCATCCTTGAATTGCTTCCACTGTGATAAAGAACCAGCATGAGCTCATCATGCAAGTTTTGTGAATTTTCAAAAACAGTGAACTCTCCCTTTCATCAAGGCCACGGGTAAGGGAGAGTTCACTACTTTCTGGATGAACTCCAGGAAGCCTCAGTCTAGTGTGAAAGAGGCTTTAGTAACTGCAGGGTGTATGAGTTGGTAGAAAATCAAAAAAGAAACAGACATTTTGTGTAGCAATCAAATTTCTCAGTTTCAAATTTACATTTATACTGAGATGTCTTTTCTTGTAAATTTACTCATTATTAAATACCATTGAATTTATTTTTTTTCTTGGTCTACTGAGGAAGGTTTCTGTATTTCCACTGGTTCCTCAACACCATCAATCATGCAACATTAAGATGATCGTAATGTAATGTAGACGAGCTCGTAAAAAGTTTCACTGCCCCTGCAACAGACCAGATTGCAATCCTTGGTATTGATCCTTAAAGCCGCTTTATACCCCAGTTAAGGAACAAGGTCACCAGCACCGCCCTCTCAAACCAGGGTACATTAAAGCCAAGCACTTTCAATCCATTTTTACAGAGCTATCCACAAACTCTGAGCCTCATTTTTGCTGGGGCTGCCTGGCAGCGAGTCCCTGTTGTTCATCAACAGCAAAACAAAAGCTTTATTATTCAATTTAATCAAGACAGAGTTCAGCAGGTCCACTGATTTACGTGATTAAGCTTTCATCAACTGTAGCTTTGCATATTAAACAATAAAGGTGATGTGACACTAAAAAATGTCATTGATGAGAAATTATTCCCAATGATGTTTGCAAAACAATGATTGGCCATGGAAAAGTGAGAATCTAAGTAGTTATTGTGCCAATTAGAGAACACTTTCAAAAACATGAGTTTCGGGAGCAGTCTGAATCAAATTATTCAAACTCCAGGTCATGAACTCTCCTAATCCTGGTCAGTTCAAAGAAAAAACTAATCCACAACAAGGTAATTTAATGATCTGAATACTTCAAATCAAACAAATAACAATTGTTCTGTTTTATCCAGCATAGAAGTTGGTCCTTGTTTTATCAAACAGCATACTGGTCGACAGTTTAAATGTCTTAAAAACTATTGGCTAAATGTAGTGTTATATTGACGCCACTTTTAAACTATGCAAACCTAAGTGTATGTTATTGATATTTTATTTAGGAGCATCAGAACAAAGTGTGAATAGATGTGCGCACACCTTTCAGATTTGTATTTTTAAAGTGTTTCGAAAACCATGTATGATTTTTCCTTTCCATCACAATGATGCACAACTTTGTGTTGGGCAGAATGTGATAAGTTTAAGTGGTATGAATGTTTCTGCAAAGCTGTATGTCTATTGTGCCTTTAAATGATGTAAAAGTCTTAAGGAAGGCCAACACAGGAAGGGATTTATAGCTTTCCAATGCTTTGGGAAGGTTAATTATTTTAATTTTCACAGTGCTTGGAAGCCATTTACAAAACTTCAGAGCTGTTGATTGTGTGTCTATATAAAGTTTAACATCATCAGCTCGCATTTAATCACGATTGTTCTTTGGCTTTGGTTTTAACGAGCAAATTAAAGTCAGGAAGTTACGATTATTAGGGTATCTTACAGAGCAACCCTCCTGGTTTTGCATGTGTGTTTGCGTGTGAGGGAATCTTTCATGTGGTTTCTTACTTTACTGTAAACATCTAACTTTTTATGTCTTGTGCAATTTAGTTTTTCCAATTTAAGCTATGTTGACTAAGTTTACTGTACAACACACTCCAACTTCCCTGAAAAAAGACTCTTCTGCAAAAAAAAGAAAAATGTGGTTAACACCTAGCATGTACTTTCCAGTGAAAACTTCATACAAGACCTAACTTTGGTGCTTGTTTCAGTCTAAAGTGATCCAAAAGCACCAAAAAATGCTTTTGTGTGTTCTCTTAAACAGAACAAATATAAACATTTCAACATTTCAAATGAAAGTCACCCTCTTTGTCCTGCATGCAATACTAACCTTAAGGTACAAAGTGTAATTGGAGTCACAGAATCTTATAAAGTCCTAATTAATTTAAGAAAAGGCTTACTCCATCTTGACTCAATCTATCTTACAATTGGGTCTCTTGGTGAATTTTAGCTCCCTAACAGCTACTCTTTCCTCCAGCTGCTGTGTTTAAATGATATTGACTGAGGAAACAAGAAGAGAAAGGCCCTGGGTCCCAACTGGGAGCCTGTGAAGGACCTTAATTTGACAGTGGGATTGATAAACTAATGTTGTCCAAACCTGCCCTAAATTGTAAGACCGGAGCTCAGTTTGGGTGGATCAGAGCAGAGGAGTGGAATTATTCTAAGTGAGTAGAATAATTGTAATCCAATGTGAAGTTTCCCAGAATGTTGAAAACAAAACTTTGGGAAAATTGATACGAACAAATTTCTGTAGTTTTCAAAAGGCTAAATAGTCAATGTGAACAAATCCTTGAAGACTAGATCATGCTTTGTCTCAAAAATGGAGCTCAGATAGATTTGCCATCCATTTTGTATCTCAAGGGAGAGTAGTTTGTCAGTGAAAACTGCCATTTAATGACTCTACTGGGTCGCATCTGACTGGTCATATCTCCTGTCTTGTACTGCTGATGGCAGAGCACTAACAGACAGCTGACTGTTGGTTTCCAGACAAAAAAATCCAACCTTTCTTAAAGCTGCTACAAGGTCAAACAAACACACTGCAAAATGCTTCCACTGACCTTTTTTTTTTTAAAAAAAAAAGTTTGCTTGAATTTTCTAATTTCATCCTTTCAAAGAAAATACATCACGGTGAGCATAGATGTGTATAAAACCCTCCTGGGGCCCCAGATATTTTTGTTTGGTTTTCTGAATTCAGTATACTGATAAATGTTTCTATAGAAAACTTTAAAATAGTATTTGTTGTGTTCTCAGGGGACGCAGGTGGATCAATTTACTTACATATTACGATACACAAAAAGTAAACATAGATCAGAATCGGTGTTTGACTCGTATTTAATCCTTTGAAAGAAAAATCAATTTGGGTGGTTAGAGTGGTAAGATAACATTTAAAAAAATAATTCAGATTTTCATCAGTAAAACTTACATTATAGCTATAATCCAACTGAAGCTGCAATGATTCTAGGTTTGGATAAAACTATGGGCTGTGTGGACAGCTGCACAGGGTGGCAATAGAAAGGGGAGCCCACAAGCAACAGATAAAAAGATATTGATTATCTGCCAAATGTTCACCTTGCTTTTATGCATACGCAGTCAATGGGGACTTGGCTCCTTCATGTGGTGAGGAGCCTTCTTGCTGCTGAGATAAGGAAAACTAGGTTACTATCCCTACACAGGACTACACTGTGTTTATCTCACCAAATTTCAGATAGCAGAATGGGGTTGGGAGAGTTGCCCAGGGTGCCACTTCTGATTAAGATGAGATACACAGATTATTAATTTGCCTCTGAAGGTTCAATTGATAGAAAAAGCACCTTATTTGAAACCAAACCGCAAGTCGCTACTTGTAAATTATCTGTAAATATTGTGCATGTAGATATATTAGAAGGCGATTGATTTATTTTCCTTAAACGCAATTTCCCTATCCGGTTAACATTTAAATATAGACCTACATGAGGATTAAAATACTGAACCAATTCGTCCGACTTCAGTGAGAACCAAAGAGATGCTCACTTTCAGCTAAACTTTGCAACCATCCAGGATTAGTGGGGCGTAAAACAAAAACAGATGTGAACTATGTGATAAAAACATGAAATCTGGTGTTTTAATACCCACAAGCATTGCGAAACCAACTGCATATGCAGAACTAACAATATGACAGCCATACTTTTCTGACGGTGGATGGATAGAATTTGACATATTTTGCCTCCAAATTTATTTACCGTGCCTTTATTAGTCGTTTTGTGCATACACCCCCATCAGAGAAAGTGTCTAGTGTCTGTAATAAAATATAATAAACACAGCTAGTGGCAACAGAACTGCTGTGAAACTCAGCAAAGGATATAGCTTTGGTTGACATTTGAACATGACCTAAAAGAACATCTGATCGTAACCCAAACCTGCAGAAGGGCGAGTCGAGCAATGAACTTCTGCCCTGCAAAAGTAAGAAGATGTGTTGTGTTAGGATGTGTAAAGTGAAAAAAAAAGTTGCTTTAGAGTGCAGTCTCTTGTTTGTGTCTGTGGAAAAAAAAAACTCCCTTTCAAAACTATTGGTCTGGCTGGGGCATCGCTGCAACCTTTTAGAGATGGAAGGAAACTTCTCAGAAATATAGTCTTCCAGTTTCAAATTCTGGATCTACAAAAATAATCAAAATCAGCTAAAAACTGACAGCCGTTTCAAATGTTCAACAATTGAAAAGTGAGCATGCAAATGCAACTCAATAGTGAAATTCTAAATAAATTTAAAACGTTTTCAAAAAGTTAATTTATTTTAGTATGGCAACTCAAAAAGTTAAACCAACGCATTGAATAGGCTGATTACATTTCTAACATTTTTATTTATTTTATGAGTGATTATTATGTATCTAATGAAAACTAAGACATCGGTACCTCGGAAAATTTGAGTATTATATACGAGAATAAGAAACATTTAAAAATATTTTAATCCAGGCAATTTTAATGCTTTTGTCATCTAATGCCTTAAACAGCTATAGGGAAGGATGCTGATTGGACAGATACTCAACAATGTACAATTTAGTGGAAGGAGGAAAAAGTTTTACAAGCAACATGGAGTATTGCAGTTTTTAGATTAAAAAAGACAAAAAAAAAAAAAATCAGGAATTTATCAAATCCTGGTTCAATATCCATAACATTACTGTGGTGTGCTCGCAAAAAAACATGACTTTATTTTTTAACACTTCAGCAGTGCTGCAGGCTGATCAACTTTGTGCATGTCATAGATAAAATTACTTCAATAAGTCTGGATGAGAAGAAATTAATACTGAGTTAAAGGAGTCTGTCAAATCTGCTCTAGATGACAGTTCTGGCTGTGTTTTGCAGGTTCTGGCCAGTAGAACCCCACACACACTGACAGCAGGGCATCACTGTTTGTGGGGGTTTCCCAACAAAGGGAATAAAGGCTGGACTGAACTATGAACATGAAGTTTTGGACTGCCGTGCACTAAGGACTTTGTGGAGCTCAACACAGATGGGCTAGCCATTTGTTTGTTTGATGTTAAACTATTTAGAAAAACCAATTAACCTATCTGGGAAGAACCCACTCATGCACAGCGACCTCAGGCCAGGATTTGAACCCACGACCTTCTCTCTGTAAGGTAACAGTGCTGTCAAAAGTGTGTTCTGTATTTCTGGATGAAAAAAAATTGACTTCTTTGGTGGTAATTGGCTCAAAAAGGTTTCAAAAAGTCATTGGATACCGTCACATCCTGTCTGTCATTTTAGCACCTAAGGTTTCAACCTTTCAAAGGATAAGTCTGCAGCTAAAAAGGCAGAGGTCCAAAGAAGCTAAAGTAATAATGATGGACCCTTTTTTACTTATTTTAAAGAGCCTTGTGTTGTCACCTTTTATGTTTACCAACCCCTTATGGTGCAGCTAAATCAGATTCGAGGTAAACTGCTGCCGTATTTCAGTAGTGACACTTTTATTCTTAATTAGTTGAATAAACTGAAAACCTTTTTAGCAGCGAGTATCCAGGCCGGACGTATTAGCAGTATTTCACCAACGTACAATCCTGTCAGTGGTAAATGATGACAGGAGGAGGACCAGCTAATGTGTAAAATATACTCTCTGGGCCACTCAGTCCTCCAATTTGACTGATAAAGAGCCCATTCAGAAGGAGATAATAGTCTGTTCCTATCAGTTACTCCATATGGCTTCTGTACTAAAACGGGAAAGTGGGATTTATCAGAGAAGCAAAACAACTTTTTAAGCGAGTTTAGTAAATATTTTCTTGTTGAGGTTTAGTGGAGATCAATCTGTTACTTTTAAAAAATCTAAACATTTTCAAATGAGTGAAATTTATTGATTTTTACACTGACTTACATAAGCACCAAATAGTAACATTTTTAAAATTAAATTAAATTTAAACCATATGAAGATCAGAACACATGAGTGTGTTCTGATCAAAAACTCTCCTCTTATTTAAAACAGTAATTCTAAAGTTTGATCATGATAACTTGATGTTATTTAAACCTCTGAGTGTATGCCCAACAAAACGCATCAAATCCTGATTAATCAAAGAAACCCACTTGTGGTTTTTCTGATTATTCAAGTTGTATTCATGCTTCTATTAATTCAAACGCAGCTAATTTTGCTGGAGCACCTGGCTCCCTTGGACAAAAAGACAATGACACACCCCGGCTGTAGGATCCAGGACACACACAGCAGGAGGATCTCATTTGTGTGTGCTAATGAGCATGATGTCAGTGCTGCCTATTAATGAACATGCAAACTAAATAAAGCAATCTGATTTTCCCCAGGAGAAAATAATAACATCATTACACCATTATTAGGACAAATAACCTTCACATTAAATTATTTACCGAATGCAAATTAGCTTCAGATAAATGACAATATGAAATTGCGTTGTCATAGTTACCACATCTTTTAACAAGTTTTAAGATGACTTTGGGATTAAATCAGTGAAAGAGTGCATGTTCTCCATCTGCAACAGGTCAGGTTCATTAACTTAGAGTAAAATCTAAAGTATGTAATCAAGGTGCACAAACTAAGTAACGACAAAGTTGCCAAATCAAACACAGTTGACAATGTTTCCCATTTCAAATTACTATGTTTCTGTTAGTGTTCAATGTTCATTTTAAAGCATTGTCCCCCTGTGGCCACATGACGCACATTCAAACAAAACCTCTTAATTGAGAGCTGTTCATTAAGAACAACCAGTAACTTTATCCATGGGGAGTTAACACATGGGAAGAATATACAGTTCTGGTGATATTGCAGAGAAAACACTCAAATCTTAAGATCTCCACAACAGCATGTTGCTGTACGAAAGTAATTTCATGCCAATGGTGTGTGGTGAACGAGAGGGACACTGAAATATTTAGATGGCAACTTCTCTAAGTTTTTTCTTAATTCAATTTGGACATAGATATACAAATTATATTATATTATATTGCTTTGCTCCAAAAACAAATTTTTTTAATTGTTCCATAATCCTGAGGGATTGGAGGGGATCATATTTCCAACATAGAGACAAAGATTAGTAGATTTGGAAAATAATTTTCCATATTTACCATCTGTTTATTGTTAAGAAACTAATCTGTTCTTTGCTTACAGCCACAAGGAGCATTCCATTCATATACATAAGTGCATATCCAGATTTGAGGTTGTGACTCACAAATCTCTTTGTTTTAGAAAAATGTGTTTCAAAATTAATTGATTGCTTTGAAAAACAATAAAAAAGCAAATTGCAACTTGTTTATCTTTTATGCATTTATTACATTTGTTTGGCTCTTAAATTGCGTCTGTGAATCACAATGCAGGTCACGTATACAGAAATAATATTATGAAATATGTGACTTTTGTTTGCAACATATTAACATATTGATTTGAATGCATTCCCTTACTAAACTTTCTATCATGCTCAGATATTAGGATTTAAATATGTATATTCAGGAGGTGGTGGCTCACAGCTTGCACAACATTTAAATGGCTCAGGGGAAATGAGGTTGCATCTATATTCTTGTCAGGATTCAAAGCCGACGAGGGCATGGTGATAGCAGAGCGCTGAAAGTCAAGGAAACAAACCTATTGGAGGTGCGGGTGTGACTTCCCATGTGTCCTAAATGAAGAACACGTATGCTTCCAGCACAAGCCCATACCCACGTACTCATCCATGAATACCAAACAACATCAAAGTAGTTGTCAGAGCAACGCAGTGTAATTTAGTGGGAGTACAAAATGGGTTTTGATTATAAGCCTGTGGAAGAATAGCTGACCCTCTTTTCGTGCACTGAGAATATGTAGTTCATCCACTCAGTTTCTCTGGTCCTTCACAGAGTAATGAGAGCCTGACTGAACCAGTGGACCTTAGTCCCAGAGCTGTTAACCTCTCACAGCTTGAAGTACGACAGCCACAAAGGTTTCACAATGAGAGCTAAAGGTCCCAAAGGCTTTGTGAGCCCTTCCAAGATTCTGCCAACTGGCAGAGGAGTAATTAACACTTGACTGTTATTTTCCTCATTAGAACTGAGAGAGTACTGATTGGTATGGACACAAGCCACACCATCGCCCTTAAATCACAGCAGATGTTAAACTCTGACTACATAAAATGATTCCTTTTAGCATGATTGTTGTGTTGTATTAATGCATTGATGCAACACGCATAGGATGCAGATAAAAATGACGAACCTATTTTAACGATCGCTAGGCAGTCCAGCACAGAAGCTAAATTTGAAATATATTGTCTGAACTACACAGCTGTTTCAGTAATGAATGCAGTTTTCACATAATTCAGATGTTGAGACGTAGAGGTTAGATCTGCTTCAAGGTTACAAAATGCTAAAGCTATTTATTTATTTTATTTTTTATTTTTGGTTGAAATTCCCTGAAATGAACAAGAGTGCACTAAACTTTTTAGATCAAAAAGTCTCACAGTCAGTTACAGCAATGGCTTAATGGCAATTGCTGCTGCCAGGGGAGACACAACCAGTAATTAGGTTTAGAGGGAATAACATTTTTACATGGGGCCAAGCTGGTTTGGTAGCATTTTCTACATTTTAACCATCTACTATTCTTATGTGTTGCCCAGCTTTATTCATTTATTTAACTTTTTTAGTATACTAACTCTGCTATCCTTTCAGGAAACCGTTTATTTGTTTTTGTTTATAATAAAGTCACAATGGGGATTATTGATCCTTGAATACTCTCCCATTTTTTTAGAGTCTGACTCCAATAATAGTTTTATAGTATCAATAACTGCTGCCACCACAAATCATATTCTGCCATCGTCCATCATACAGTGCGACAAGAGTGACTATCAAGACTTTTGAATATTGAGATGACGCAGTGGGACACATTCAAGTCCTGCATGATTTTGGAAAAGCCTTTACGTGCCAGGCTTTGCATAATACATAAGGGTTACATGATTGGACTCTTGCTTGTCCAAAAAGAGCTGGTCAACAAAAAAGGTTTTATTTCAAAGAAATTATTTTCCTTGTATTGACCCAGCTGGACCTCTATGGATTTCTTTTACAGTTAGATACTCAGGCGTCCAGGATGACAGATGAGAAGGACGCCCAAGTTTGTCAGAAGCTATTCTGCACTCACATCTGTCAGCAAACTGTTCTTTTAAGGCAGATAGAAAGAGAAAGACAGAACCACAGAGAGAGGGTAAAATGACAGAGATGGAGAGAATATGAAAATGAAAAATATGAAATAAACGGAGACCAAAGACATCATGATAATGGAAACCTGGAAGTGAGAAAATAGGTGGGAAAGATGAGTCAAGACAGAGGGAAAAAGATTAATAGAGACAAAAAAGAAAAGAAATGAAATAACCTTTTTTAATAGCACTACAGCAAACAGATGAACACTGGCACATTCTGAGCTCAGAGTAAAGAAACTGAATGCTCAGAGATGTGAGATGACCTTCAAGCAGGACTCAGGATTCCTTCAGCGTCTCATTAGCAAGCTGATTAGAGAACGCTCCGTTAGGAAACATTGCTTTGTTCGGTGAAGTAAATATTCATACAGTTGCTAGAACCTTGATTGAACCCACTAAAAGTGAGCTTTTAATGAAACACAAAACAAAGCAAATGCAGTTTGGCCCATTAGAAAACACCCTGGCGCTTTTAGTGGACTTGAGATAGTGATATGTTTCATACCATTTCCTCTTAAAAAATATGCAGGAAATCTATTTACGTGGTACTGATATAGTAATGTGTGTGTGTGTGTGTTTTGGTCATCTCCAAGAAGTTAAATATTCCTCCTGATTTAAGTTCTAAAGAAGAAACAGAACAACGTGGTTTAAGATGCCGATGCTGCGGTGCTGTTTAATTTTGTCAACGCCACATGCACTTACATTCTTTTAAAGATTTGTGAAAAGGCAGTCATGACATATCTCCTTTAAGATTTTGCACGTCAGGACATCTGAACATTATAATATCTTGCTTCGAACTGATAACGTAGTCGGTCATAAAACTCAACAACAAATTCAATCTTGAGAAAGTGGAAAAGCTGCCACATCTTTATTAATTCTATCTTCTACTTTAATAAAAAGAAGTACAATATTTGGAGAAGTCTCAAAGGCTTATGCCTTGTGTTGAGCCATTACTTCTACGAAAATTAAACAAGAAACTACATACATTGAGTTTCCAAATTGTTCTGCGCACAACCTTGAGCAATCTCAGCAATTGTAAATATAAATCTACAAGTAAAACTATTTTTTCTAAGTACAAAACAAGTTCCAATGTATCCCAGTAGGGTTCTGTTTAGTGAATAAATGAAAGAGACTGTAAAAAAAATCTAAATGAACAGAGCAAGATGTATTCTTTTGAGAAGCAGGAAGGGCTTTTGTTCACTTCAACAATGAGAGAATAAGATGTAAGAGAAAAGTTAAATGTTTATGCTGTGAAACAACCAAAATGTATTTAATATACCATTTAGTTGGAGAGTGTGGACATTATTATGAAGCTGCATTTACTGCTTGAAAACAACCATGTAAAGGCAGATTGTTTTATTCATACTTTTAAAATTTGACATTTGCCTTGTAAGAGCAAATTCCTTAAAGATTCAGTTATGATCTGTCAATGTGTATATTTTTCACTCTGCTATAAATGTCTATTATATCAATACAACTTTCTGCATACTGCAGTGAGCAAGCTGAATTTGTTGGTGGCTGTCGATGAGCGTTTCCGCTGCACTGCAGTGGCAATATTCTTTATAACTTTACCTTCCCTGCCTGTTAGTATAACACATACACATCTATGGCCTTATTCTGCCAAACAAACTCCACAGAGACCAAAGTTTGAATTTATTAATGAATCTAAAAATCTGCCAAAAACTTCTCTGTCTCTTGACCTCAGAACCCAATTTCCCATGGTACCTGATTGGATTGGAATCAGAGCCGCACCACAAACTGTGGAAAATCTAATGCATCTCAAGTAAAGAAACATGCTGACAGTCCCCAGTGAAAGAAACACTGTGCTCTGTTCGCAAAGCGCAAGCCCAGCATTTGTGAGTTGTGAAGAAGAGTGGGTGTGGTTGATTTTCTATCCAAAGAAGGGGGGAAAAAACTAAACTTATTTTACAGCAACTGTTGTTCGGTTGTATAACACCAGTAGCTTTATTGTATGTGCAGCACTTTGGTCGTGCTGAAAGTTAAATGCAGGTTAGGTGAGGCTCAGGGGAAGGAACTCTTCTGACTACTTCAATTTGTGGGTTCAGATAAAGATTTACTCAATGTGTTTATGCAATCTTGGGAACATTTAACCCTTGTTCTTTTTGATGAACATTGGTTTTGGCCTTGGAGCTTCCCAATGGATGTAGTTTCTGGATGGTCTTGCTCTTGTAATTTAACAATGATTAAACTATAATTTTTAGTTCAAATACATACTAATTTTAAATGGCTTTCTATGAACATGAGGCTAAGCAATGTCTATACATTAACCCAGTAAAGTAATCTGACTACAAACTAAGCCACTGCAAACTCATTTGTAGTCAAATTAATGTTAAATTTAGCTTCGAAAGTCAAATAAAATATTATTTGCTGTCTTTGTATGTTTGCATTTGAAAATGTGTAAAAGCCCACATTTGTCCATCCATAGAATAATTACTTGATTAATTGTGAACAAACACAAGCTTCGATGCAGCAGAATGAATAAGTTGTGGACATACGGTTATCCCAGTAATACACTGACCTTTGCTAAACAAAAACAAACTAATAGCACAAAAAAACTCATTCATTTTCATTCATATGTGACATTACTGACATTTACGACCCTTGCTGCATTCATTATTCCCAGAAGCAGCAACTTTGCTCATTTTTATACATCTAAGGAAATTTAAAATTTTATTTATTTACTAAAATGTGTACATCTGTTCTCTTGGGCTTTTGCTAGCAAAAACTGATAGGAGAAATGTAACCAATGGAATTGGGAGTACTTGGGGAGGGGACCCTGAAAATACTTCTTAACCCTGACTTTTAAATGACATCAATTGGTAACGTGCACGACTGTAAAGCAATTGTTTTTAATGTTTGTGTGACACAGTCGGTCCAGTTCCCCCCAGAATGTTTTCTGCTGCTGCGGATTCGTTTTAATAGGTGTGCCTACACTGCTTGCTTCCTGCTTATCACTACCTGACATATTGAATTATTATATAGTACCCTGAGGAACACGGTTTCCACTGATTTCAAACTAATGGCATTTCGCTGAAACTGTTAGCTCCATTTTTGTAGCGATTTATTTGTAAGTTGAAAGCTTCAGTGCTCTTTAACTACTCTCTCTTATTCATCTAGAGGACTTTTGCCCTCAAGTACATTATTGCAGCTGGAGATAAAACTTCATATAATTTCTTTATCTAACAGGACTATCACAAGAAAGTCAACAAAAATAATGAATGTCTGTCTGTCAAACACTGTCTGCAGTTCATAGCTTTCTTAAAAAATTATACTAGGAAAGGGAACAAAATATTTTGCAAGACTGTGCCCTCTGTTACAAGCTGTTAACACAAAATTAATAATTTAATTAAACAAGCAAAACACTTCAGATAGCTTAATATAAAAAACAAGAAACTCTAAATATCTCTGGTCTGTATGCTCAATAGTAGCAGGCTCAGTGTTTGCCTCACTCTCAGCATCTGGACAGAGGTTAAATAATGAGGGGGAAAAAACCTTGTTTTGTACTTCTTGGTAGGATTTCAAAGTGCAAGCAGAAAACCTTTGTTCCATGAAGTGTAAGAAAACCAAAGGAGATCATTATAAACAAACAAAGCACCACCATAACTTTGATTGACCTCAGTGATCTTTTGTTCTTAACCAATTTTATCTCCTGAGCTGCAGGCATCTACTGCTCCAAGCTCATCTGGCTTCATATGCTAGTACACTGTTCTCTGTGACCCTAAAATGCTGCAAGGAAAGGACAATTCAGGTTTCTAATCAGTCGAGGTCAAATTCCAAGCAGGTTCCCAAGATGAAGCCGTAACTTCCTGCCTACTGTCAGCTTGACCATGAAGCCTCTTTTAATGTAAATATATTCATCTACAACTGGCAGTGATGGTGGTGTGAGACTTTGACTTGAGTAGCAACAAAGAAAACTGACTTGTATTTTTAAGATTCAATAATTGATATAATATAGAAAATGGTAAAAAATATATATATATATATATATATATTAATATATAATTAATATATGACCAAAGACATTGTTAAAGTGTTGAATAAGAACACAAAGTGTTGGTTATCTGCATCAGCACTAACATTAGCACAATGTGGTTGGGTAAAGGCTACTGCATTAGCATTAGCATTAGCCTTTTCCCTAAATAAACTTTTATCTATTTTTCTTACTTGTTAGAATGTCAACATTCTAATGATACCCCACATGTTACTGACAGTATTCATGCTAACATTAGCATTCTGGCTAATTTAGCTTATACACTAATTCTAACATATTGAATGGCGTAAGTCCATGTTGGTCAACATGCTTGTGACTCTCTACAGACTATTGACTAACATTGAGCTAAGCTTAGTATTGATGCTAATTTTTAGCATCAGGACGCTGGGTCCAAACCGACGGGCACACTTTGGCAGGCTGCGGTTAAATTTCTTCAGGAATTTTCTACTTTGTTTTGTTACTTTTTATAAGTGTGTGTAAAGGTCCGGTGTCATGTGTTCTCCCTTCGAGCACAAAGTGCCAATTGGAATCATTTTAGATCTATTTCAAGATAGAGAATTGAATATATGAGGTGAATTTTCTTCCAACACTTAAGTTATTTTGAAACTCAAACATAATTGCCATGCAAGAAACACCCTGTAAATTAGAACCGCATATTAAACTTTCAGCTGTTGTCTGACACTAAATGTTCAAAAACCATTTAAACCCTACTGATCATGTCTAGACTAGCTTGTGAACATGGATTATTTCACAATTTTGAATTAATGAATGCAATGAAAGAAACACACGGAGGAGTTTTTCTAATGAACAAACACGCATGACTTTCTGACCAATCGCACAACAGTTTTGCATAAAGAGGAGGGCAAAGTGGATTACGACAAGAAGGAGCAGACGATATGAGGTTGGAAACAAAATGAGGCGATTTTTTTACATAATACTCTGGCAATGACAAATAACTTTGGTAGTTTAGCCAGACCATGCAGGACTCTTTACGCTTCGACTGCATGAGAATCAGGTAAGCAACCCAGGAACCCCATACTTCTGCAGAACTCACCACAAAATACCATGGGAGACAAGGTAAAAGGAGTTCTCCAGACCCATAAAAATATCTACAGCCAAATTTTGTAGATGAGATCTATTCCATTTTTTGTAGCCAGGATAAAAAGCTAAACTACAGCCCTTTAATCCAATGCTGGACAATCTTTCAGAGGCTTTAGACCAGCACTTTACAGCTGTTGTTCCAATCTTCCATGGAACATGAAATCACAAGTCTAACAATGTCCAGAGCCTTCAGCATTTTGGGAAAAAAACTTGTAATTCCTTGGCCCTGTGCTCCTTTGTTACCATCCTGGTGACCTCTGCAGAGCTACTTTGCAGCATTAGTCATTTATTACTTTTGGAAGAAAAACAAAAGGTACGAGGCACTGTTTTTTTTTTTTTTTTTTTAAATGAGGCATAGAAATTCGATATTTATTCTGCAGAGACGTCGAGACATTTCTGCTCGCTGCAATGTGTAATGTGATTCTTGTGAATTGTGTTTCCAAATCCCTTTTACGAAATGTCAACACAGTCTGTGGGGACTCAGAGAAAATTAAACTCCCAAAGTAGTTAAAGCTAGAAAAATAAATAATGGAAGCTCACGACAGAGCTGTTTCTTTGTTTGTTTGTTTTCTTTTCTTTTAAACAGAAGAAGTGTTTCCAGTGGAATAAACAATGCAGCAAAATGAGTGGAATTAAATCCTTAAAATACATCTGGGTGTGCTGAAATGGTTTTTTTAGACAAAGTTGGAAAAGTGGTAGTTGACATTTTGTTCATGTTTTCTCCTCTACTGAACAACATATATGTCTGTCTGTTTTTTGGAGGGTGGGAGGCGTTTGGTTGTAATGTCAGCAGAGTGGCCGATAGGCTTATAGGGTGAAGTGTTCAGAGCGGGCGAAAAAGTAGTGTAGGCAGTGTTGTTAGCATGATTAGCTGTGAAATACAGTCAATTTCCTCTGCAGCTGTTTCTCTCCCCTTCCCCCTCAGCATTTCAGATTTACAGCCATTGCATCTCACATGCACTGGTTGTTTGTGATTTGTAACTACACGAAAAGAGTTTTCAGCCTGTCAGATTGATAACTTCCCTCCACTCTCAATGGATTTACCTCCAGACATGTGCAGGGTTTTGAATTGCACGTGCTCAGGTAGGCAACGTCACACTCTTATATCGCAATCCCTTTTCAGGGATGCAGCTGCCTTGCCTTACAAGGCTACAGAGTGACATGTAATAATGACTTACAATGAGATAAAAAGCCCTTTACCACCCAGCCTTGGCAGACTTAGATGGGAGGATGGATGGAGGCGGAGGAAGGCAGACATCTCTTGCTACTCTTATTACCTGCTGGCAGGATTTTGGCACTGGCAGTGCTCCACGTTTCATTCTGACCTGGCAGAGAAATGGAAGGTTGTGTTTGTCCAATTATGGTTTCTTCTTCATCTCTAACAAATCCTACATGGCTTTGACTTTCGTCTCTCCTGTCTTACCGATTGGGCTTTTTGCTTTAATGATGCGTTCGGGAGAATTTTAATTATACAACGCAATGTACAATTTAAGGAATTTAAAAAAAAAAAAAGGGAATTGTTGAACAGCAATAAAAAGAACAAGTTTGGATTTATTGTTGATATTCTCCAACATTAATAGGAACAGAATTAGAAATATGTGTTTAAATATTGACACACCGATGTCGCTAAATGAGCTTCACCTCAACGTCATGCATTTTGAAGTCATCAATTAGGTTCAAAATGGCTTTTCGTAAACAGTAATCCATATAACATCATGTCTAATGTATGATTGGGCCATACTGTGTTAAAAGCCTTTAGTGCTAACAAGTTTTCTCTTTTTTTTGTCCTACAAAATGTCCAGTAGTTGCTTTTAGCTTCCTATTTTTTCAGGAAGCCACAAAATATTTAAATTGACATGAACAACTATGTTGCAATAAGTGGCTCAAAAAAAGAGAGGCTGGAATGCAAATGAAAGGTTTCAGTTGTCATTCTGGTGACAAGAGCAGTCATCGTCAAAAAAAAAAAAATATATATATATATATATATATCATGCATCCAGTAGAGCACTGCTGAAGTTATTATCTCACACACACACAGTACACTCATATAATTGCTTTGTAACTGTGTGTGTGACAGTCTACCATCCTGATCAGAATAGTGAAACAAGCTTATCTTTAACACAATCCACCACACTATTCCTCATTTACTCCTTCCTGTTAATTAGGTCTTATCCTGCTCTTGAGTGTAAGGATGGCATATGCTCCTGACGTTTCTTACTGCTTCCATTATTTTGTTCATCCACAACTTTTAATTGTGTCATGAGCAGTTGTAATAAAAGCAAACTCAGCAGATCTGAGGATGAGTTGTTGTTTTTAACCAGAATGCTCACAGTTGGGGTGAGTAGGACAAGTTCAAAAATAAGACAGGGGAGCAAATTGTTTTCTTCTGCCAAGCTTTTGGAAAGTTAGTGCAAATATAGTATGAACTAATTGAATATATACAAATTAAATTATTAATTAGGCTCCAGTGCTTTCCACGTGGCATAAGCCAAATGCAGAAAGGTCATAGCTCTTACGGTATAGCATAATGAGTTATGCCACTTCATTTGGTAGGAAGTGCCAACCATATGAAATGGCATCCTGGAAATGATCAGGCTTTCTCTTGTCATCACTCCAAGTTGGAGAATTTTTACAAATATCAGGAAACTATTTTCTAAATCCTGTTTTTCTATTTCTATTTTTCTATTTTCTAAGACATTTATTTTTGAAATATTCAGCAAAAACATATTGTTTATGTCAAAGCTTACTTTCAACACATAAACAAGCCACAGATTCCTGGAAACCAATATCAAAACTGTGTTTTGTTAGAGCGTCAGTTTTATCACTAAGTCTTATTAAAGTGATTTCACACTTTTATTTGATCCAAAACTGAGGTAGTTTATCAAAAGACAGGTTTACATTACAGTAAAAAAAAAAAGGGGGGAGAAAACTACAGGAGTTCAAAATCTTCGTTGTATCACATGTATAATTTTCCTGCTTTCCGGATCATCGTTTGTTTCTCTGCCTCTATTTATTTATTTATTTAGATTGTGGCTCATGTGTGGGAGATGTGAAAATCTCAATCAAATGCTCATCATGTAAGCACACCGCCAAATAAACTTATCTCACAGAGCGAGACACATCCAGACTTAATAACACCATCAGTCTTCAAAGAGTAAACAGCGACTTCTCATTACATTTGTGTAGAGTGTGGCTTGGTGTGTGTGTGCGTGTGTGTGTGAGAGGTGGAAGCTTGCATGGCAGAGGACTTATGTTTGTTGTGGCTGTGTGTGAGAGAGATTGTGTCTCATTAACAGTGTTGTTTACAGGCCAGAGATGAAGAGAGTTGTGAGTTGGAAAGAAACAGATGATCATTTCCAGAGACTATATTTTATTTAATTTGCAGGAAAAAAAAAAAAAAAAGACTGTGGGTCTTTTGACATTTGCTCTCCCTGCTGTCGGTCTCTCTTTACATTTATTTGTCTTTACCTCAATCTGGCTATTTCTCGGTCTCTTTTCACATTATATCTATACAAAAATTGCCCAACTAGCATGTGTCTACTTGGCTTGAGGACTGGTACGTTCCCAGCTTTGGCAGAACCTCTTATGTGCTGTCAGCCCAGAAGGCCAGTACGACTGGCAGCAGGCGAGGTGGGCTGCTCCAAGTCTGCCAAATGAAAAGGAGGTGAGCAAAAATCAGCAGCAAGGCAACAAACTCATTTGGGTGTGAAGGAAATGTCAACTCAGTCCTTTTCACTTCTGTCTTTCATCCAGATTTTTTTCTAAATTTACATTTTTCTGCAGCTTTTTGGAAATTCTTTGTAATTTGGAAGATTTAGTAGCAGCTCAGGAATGTTTTGGGATATTTTTCCTAAAATTTAAGGAGGAAATTTAAAGACATCGATCAGTGGCAGGTTCAGACCGAATGTACAAGGGGGTCAGGGTGCGAACCAGGGTTTTTACATGGGTGCACAGTTCTACCGGGACATTTAAAAGTTATTTTTTGGGGGGTTTTATGAGGTCTTTTTCCAGGGATTCTGCATCGACCCATTCAAGCAGTTCTAACCAGCTTTCCCTGTCCCAACTGAGGAAAAGCATCCCACACAGCTGCCAACTCAACATTTTACATTGTAAATTAGAAAACTGTTTGACCGAAAACATGTTAAGTAGATTTTGAATCATGGACATCATCCAGAACAGAGGAATTATTGATTTTTGTTTTATTTTTTTTATGTATACAACACTGTAATTTACTCCTTACAAAGATCACCCAAGTAAATACACTGTTGATGTTGCTAATGGTGATTTAATTTATTAAAAGAAAGAGAAGTTATCTAAACCAATCTGACCCTATGTGAAAATGCCACAGTAGTCATTCCTGGTGTCAGGGTTGGGGTTAGTGTATTATGTTCTTATATTTTCTGCTTTATGATTGCACTGACATTCTTGAACTGCATCTCTGAATGCGAGTTTCATCAAAGTACATGAAGCAATGAAAACAGAAATCTAGTTTATTAAAGGGTTTAAGGTGATGCCAGAGGTGGTTGTTCTCTAGCGTTAATCTCAAAGTGTTTCAGTGTGACTATATAAAAGTAGAAATGCACCTCTATGTTCTGTCGCATTAATGTTTAAAAAAAAAATAGAAGAGGTGGAAACCCAGCTAAATATTTTTTTCTTGATGTGGGTTAATTTCTTACTCCAGTGCAAAAACGCAGGGACAGTGTAAAAGTCTTAATACATTATTCAGCACCATCTGTCCACAGCACATGTTGTGCAATAAAAACTGTCTTGTACCCTCTTCTCCTCTTGTCTTGTTTCTGTCTGACTCTCTCTCTCTCACTTCTGTGCACATTTTTTATAATCTACCTCTTTCTTGCAGTTACTCACGTTCTCATGTAGCCTGTGTTTGACTACTCTGTCAAATCTCCCTCGTCTCATTTCCCTTCGACACGTTCTTCTCCTGATTCCCTCCCATGCACGAGCGTATCTGGGTTTCAGCAACTCTTCCTTCGTTATCTGCCTCCAAACTCCTCTCATACTTGGACTTCCTCTCTCTGTCTCGCTCCCCACATAACCGTGCTGTCATTTTATAACGCATCTATGTCATAGCTACCCCAACCTGCAGGTCAATTACGATTGTTATCAACTCATCAGGACTATTGTGCAGGACTTAGCGAGTATCTCTTTGTGTGTAGGTGAGGCTCACACAGTCTCGGTTTCATCAAGTCTATTGTAGAGGCTGACAATGCAGCAACCCTGAGAATCAGTTGCTTTTGTAGTCCTCATAGAGTCAGAGGCTACAGTATGTGGGTGGCTAAGTGTCTGACTATCTCTGAGTATAGGGATGCACACGTGTGTGTGGGTAGCTTGTCAATTT
Source organism: Poeciliopsis retropinna (assembly GCA_010277075.1). Lineage (NCBI taxonomy): Eukaryota > Metazoa > Chordata > Actinopteri > Cyprinodontiformes > Poeciliidae > Poeciliopsis > Poeciliopsis retropinna. The sequence continues at coordinate 1,827,500 of VMRM01000027.1, read as the reverse complement.
AGTACAGGGAAACTGACACTGCCAGCCCTTCTTCACTATGGGAGGTAGTGATATTCCTCAAAGTAGTGCAGTCTAATGCAAGAAAATTATGGGAGCAAGGACAGGTAGAAAAGGGGATGTTTGATCTATATCCACTGTTCAGTCAAGCTAAAAACTATCTATACCCCAGGCAGGTTTAGATTAAAAATCCAAAAGGGCTGCAAAAATATTGAAGTTTTATTTACTGCACCGTCTCTACGAGATAAAACAAACAAAAAAAAAAAATGTTCTTGTAAATAAAACCCGCCCTCAGGAGGGATTCTTTCTGTCTTTTTTTCCAAAAAATGCAAGCCAGTAATACTTTCGGTGACAATGGTGATAGTTTATAGAGACAACACTAAGTCCTGGTCTTGGATGTGCTGACTGTTTTCCAACTCCTTTTTTTTTTTTTTACAACTACATCCAACAAAGAATAAGGGGTTTAAACTCATGTAATAATAAGTGTAGTAGTTTATCAATCTTTCCAGATAAACATGGGAAGTAAATTATTTATAAGTGACAAGTACATTAAAATGTAATGTTAAGATTTCAGGAAATAGAGACGTATTAAAAATTGCTGTTTGGAAGGGATGAAAAAAAATAAAATCAAAAAAGCAATTTCTGACATATCTCAGTTTGTATTTTTCTATGTTCAGACAAAAGTGAGCAAAAATTCATCTATTTAGCTCATTTATTATTTATGTTCTGTGTGACTGCCATTTTGTTCTTTTGTTCTGAAATTTCCTATTATGAGAAAATAAAAACACTTTTGGATCTCTCCTCTCTGCCCAGGCAGTTTCCAAACGCAGTAATTTATAGCAATTGAGGTCAGGGAATACGCCGTACGAGAAGGATTCATCTTTCCAATCCTTGAGCCTCACATTTTATTGCCAGCAGTTTAAGAGCTTGTTTAATGTCCAGCTCCAATTGAGAATTGGCCTTGTAGATCACCAGGTCAAAATTTACCCTCTTGCTAAGACCTCCAGTGGTATGTCTCTGCTAATTAAGGCAATGTCAATATAAAACAGATCGACCTATTTTGATTTAAAAGTTTTCCCAGCTCCTTTATTTTGTTCCTCCATTACAATAATGACAATATTAGTGCTAAGCAAGGCAAAAGGTGATCTGGATATGTCATGCTTGTTGGTGCTACATAAACTGTACTGCTACTTCTGGAAAAATTTGTATCTACTGGAACTTGGCATGGAAGATGAAGTTAAACTCAATGTATGGTATTGTTGACTTGTTTTATATCAGAAGGATCTCTTCTTACAGCACCAGAGTCATCTGGGGATCAAGATTATGTCATAGATGCTGCTGAAAATATTTTCAGCAGAATGCTTGGTTCTATTCAGATGATTGGCGTTTATAGAAATTTAACCTGTTTTTTTTTTTTGTTTGTTTGTTTGTTTTGTTTTGTTTTGGGGTTTTTTCACAAAAATATTTCCAAAATAACTTCTAAAGACAATTTGAAGGACTTCAATGAAGTCTGGAGGACAGTAGCATCTAGTAAATACTAGCAGATTTTAAACTATAAAAAAACACTGGATGTTGCAAACACATTGTTGAATCAAAGGCCCCATAAAAAGGAAGGTAAACTAACCTTAGGGCCCCCAACCCATCAGGATCTGCCTGAATTTGACTTTGCTTCTACACTTTCCTTCCACTGTTATGCAGACGATAGAGATGTCCCTCTCCAAAAGACAGATCTGTACTCAAACCATGACTCAAGTGTCTTCGTGATATAAAAGCCTAGATGGCAATAAAGACGTCAGGTGAGGGGTTTTTGTTAATACCCCACAGCCCTCTGGCTCGATGAACTGGACTAAGAAGCCCAAAACTTCAAAGTTCACAAATCTTGGGGTAAAACTGATCTCAAGCCTGACTGCCAGATAAGTCCGGTTGTTAAATCAAGCTTTCATTGCAGAGCTGGTAAAACATAAACCTATTCTTTCAAGGCGTTGGAACAATAATCCACGTCTTTGTGACGACTAGGCTGGATTACTGTATTGGCCTTTATCAGTGAGTCCTTCATTGCCCATTTCCAGATGGTGAAAAATGCTGCTGTACATCTTTTGACTGGTACACATCAACACAAGCATATTCCCACCATTTCGGTTCCATGCAATCTTGGGCCAACCATTGTTCAGGTCACAGTTTGTCATCAAGGCCCTATGACAATTTGTGGCATTGTTATGATTTTGGAGAAGTCTGAACAAATAAAAGTTTTTTCCGTGCTATCTTACAACGTTGCTTTTCTTTCAACCTCTGGTTTACCATTTTTGGGAACAACAATAAATCTTTTTTACTCTCCGAAGCTTGAGAAGTGCTATGCTTATAAAATATTAAAAAAACAACTCCCACTTTAGTTATAAAGGGGTTTCATTCAATTTGAGTGCCCAGGAAGCTGGGATAAGTGTAGCCTGGGGTGTGCTGTATTTGGTGTTCATTCTGCTGTATTCAAAAAATAAATAAAGCGCAGACAGGGAGTCACACAATACTAAGGTAACAAAGTGCAATTGATTCTTAGCAAACAGAAATCTTGTGCTATAGGCAAGTTTTATTTTTATAAGGCAAATGGAGTATAATAAGTGGAAGAGTAACTTCAAAAGAGAGTGAATGAAAACAAAAGTAACTACCAAAATAAATAAATGAGCAGAAAACATATCCTGTGTTGTTCTGTAGCTAGAAAACATTTGTTTATTAGTACAACTTTTTTCTTTGCTTCTGGTGAAACTACAAACTAACAAAGAGCGTTGACTCTACTGTTCGAGAATCGAATGGCAGAAAGCCTAATTTGTTCCTGTACTGGGAATTTGCCATTATTGTAGCTGTAGGCAATAGACGTAAGTTCATTGCAGCAAAGAACCAAATGGAAAAGACACTAAGAGCAAAAATATTACACAATTAAATACCTATACGCAACAAACAAAATTAAAATTAGCTAAAAGAAAGGGGAAAAAAAGTATTTCTACCTACACATAAGGTAATTTCTATTCTAGTCCAAAGCACTCATTGCTTTCCTAATTCCTGTTTGATTCTCATGTCTCTTCAGTGTAGCTGAATTTGATTTCTGCAGTTGCATTTCAACTTTGTCAATCAGTGAAGAGAAGGAGGAGTTGTGAACGATGACGTCAATTTTCTGTGCCGTTTTAAAATTGTAGCCTGAAGATGTAGCTTGGCAAAAGCAAACAATGGAAGTAGAGTGCATGCTCTTTTTGGTAAGCTTCATAGTGTCAGACTGCCATTTACATATCTGATGGCTAAATGTTAGTGATCCAGTAGAAACCTGTGGTATAATATACGCTTTGACAAGTCTCTAAAAATCTAAATTATATACACTGTTCTACAAGGATTGTCAATCATTTTAAAAATATATATATATTTGGAGGATAACTAATATACTATTGTTTTAAAATGTCATGGTTTCCTCTTCACTTCTTCAAAGTAATGCCTGAGGCTGTACGGGATTTTGTCCAGTTATGTGAAACGTACAATAAAGCTCACCCTCCCTAACTTCTACTGCAAGTTTATTTCAACTCCATGAAACTTTAGCATTTCAACTGAAGGTCATAGGAATTTCCCACGAAAATTTGGGACTGGCATTCTAACAAATCACACATGTTATGTCTGCTGTAAAAAAAAAATTGCCTGAACGTTCCTTCACAAGACAAGATGTCTTGGTGGGCATGTCATTTAACTTTTCAGCACCGTAGGGACAGGCCTCATCCATATAGGTGTAACTCTATTATTAAGAATATCATAAAAAATTTCATTTTCAGGAATTCAGTTTAAAAAAAAAAAAAAAAGGCTACACGCATGAATTATATACATTCATTACAAAAATAGTAAAATACTTTAAGCATATATTTAAATTTTTATGGCTAACTTGAAGCAAAATCAGTTTGCCGAGAGATTTTATTGATTTTATTCACTTTGTTGAAACAAGTAAGCAAGGCCAACTTTATTCCCTTAAGTTGGTGTTTTTCAGCTCTGCTATATGATTAGTCAAAGTGCAATATTGTAAACTCCACATGGAATGAATAAATATCATCAAATCATATCTCAAAAAATTTAAAAGTCAGTAATAGAAGCAGTGGATGAACAAATATGCAAAGACCCAACTAAAGGCAATTTAGGCTCTTCACTTGGCTGTGTTTCTTGGTTAGTTACACCTTAAAATTAACTAAAAAGAAATTCTGAAATTAACAACATGAAATTGTTGTTAATTTCATGTTGAATATTTCAATGATATTCATTTAGAGGCACCCATAATAAAATGTGTTAATAAAATGTGAGTTTATGTGAAATGATTGGCCATGCATTGAATGAAAATATAGAACATCTTAAAAGAAGTAAACTTCAGATCTGTTTCATTTTTATTTTTCAACTTTTTTTTTTAAATTAGCAGTTTCCAGTATATAGAAAAACAAAACAAAGCAGCATCCACGGCTGTCTCCTTCATAAATGATTTGTGTTTTGTGTTCAAAACAGGATTAGAAGTATTCTCACAGCAATCCTGTTTAGCATTCATCGCAAATCCAGCTGAAAGGATTAAGGGAACTAAAGGGTAAATACATACAGTGAGTCTGTAATGACATTAGGAAACAAAGGAAATGGGGGCACATCACAGGTAAGTGACTCACACATTTCCTTGGTATTAGCTGCAAATCGAAAGGTGAAGCCATGCATAAGTATTGTTTTGTTTTTTTTCCCTTTTTATTCAAAACACTCTTTTTATGTTTAAATCATAACCTTTCATTCAGAACTGACCAATTATTCCCTCAAAAGGGTAATATTTATGAAATTATAGGTCAGTCACCCAAACGGGTTTGGTGTTTGCACGCACTCTTCTGGTCAAGCTTGAAAAACTTTGGTTAACAAGGCTGCTTCATTAGCATAAATATATTTTGCAACAACTTCCAAGTTTCCAGCTTTCCTTCAAGAAAGACTGGGTAGAGAAACTGGGTTAGAGAAAAACCAAGGAGGGGTAACACCTCCAGAGAAATGTCTCGCTTTTCACTAAGTTTCTTCGAATGACACATCTGTCATTTCCGGTAATTATTGCTGCATTATGGCTTTTACAGCAGGCCTTAAACGGCTTGAAAGGCTGCTTTCTCCACAGGCACAAGCCCTCTCGGTAATACTCGCCATTAGAAGTGACATTTTAAATCTGAACAAGGAGACAATTAAAAGAATTGTTCTCTAGTTCAACGTTAAAATCCACGGACTAATTAAAACAGCGCTGCAATACAACAGTGGAGTCATGAACACTTTATCCTTCTCTCTGTATTGCTCTCAGTAATGTCATTTCATGTGCCTTTTTCATAGTTTTATCTCTTCCACTGTGTGTGTGTGTGTTGTTGTCTTTACTTTCAGTGAGGGAAAAATACCTTTTAAAAGACAGCAGTATCTGCACAAGCAGACACTGAAAAAAGTTGGTAGGAGGGGCTTCTGTCTCTTAAAGCACAGCAGCAGATGCAACACTTCTACACTTTGAGATCACGACATCAAACAAATGTTCTAGATCTTGCCCTGGACGCACAGATGCAGTGTTGTCTCATCAAGCAGATGTACGTTATGTGGGAGGAATTATCGGCTAAGTGTGGGTCAATGCAACAGCTTTTTGTGTTCTGGGTTTTGTCAGCGTAAAAGTGCCTCTTATCTGTGTGAATATACAGCATGTGTAATCGTTGGATGAGTATGTATTCCAGACTGGATCAGTGGTTGTAAAGTACTGCGTCTGCGGCTCCGGACTGTTATCTGATATTATGTTTTTACTGGCTGATAATCACTTCACTCTTGAAATGTCACATCTTCTCTCAGCTGTAATGCTGACCAGTTCTATGTTTACAATATGCAATTGTTATGTGGATCTTTGTTTGTTGATTTTGTGTTTTGTGGATCACAAATCCATTGAATATTAATAATATTAATATTGTAATATTTATTCACAGAGGATAAGAAGAAAAGGACTGAAAATAAAAAATAAACAAATATTCTGGCACAATATCAAAGCTTTTCACTTTTTGTTGTCTATGAAAGATAAATTATCCAGATTGGGTAAGAAGTCAATCTCTCATATCTCTCATTAGTACATATATTTATTATTGTAAGTAATAATAAGTTTATTCAAAAGATAAAGTTTTGAATCTAATGTTACACCTGGTTCTGCTGGAAAAAGGCCTCTACACATCATACAGTGTGAACAGACATTAACTTGCATGTTTGACATTTGTATTGAAACAATTTATACATATTTTTCATCAAAGCACTCTTTCTTTTCAGGAACTATAAGTAAAGGAGGTCATTACTTTATCACTGGTCACTTCAGTCTGATTATAGTACAGGTCTATAGCATGAGTGACTTTGAAAGTTAATCTTAAAACAGAAAGGACAGGTTTCCAATTTTCTCTGGGACCCAAAGAGGTGATGTGGGAGGAATTTATACAGGGAGGTTAGATCGGCTAGGAAGAACGGAGAGACAAATACTGAATGTACATGAGAGGATGACTCAGTGGTGAGTGTTGGGAAAGTGAGGGCAAAATAGGAGGGTGAGGGAAACAGATAATTTTTGCTGTTGGCTATGTGAAAAACGTTACATGTACTTTTTTATTTATTTATTTTATGTCTGTATTCAGTTTTTCTTATTTTGCCTTCCCTCCTTTTCTAATGTCTAATCCCCAAATATGAAAGATTTATTGGGGCAAAATGTGGAGATGTCCTGCTGCTGCCTTTGCTAAAACAGATCCATCCTCCTACAGAGTTTCTGAATAAGTCATCAATGTGACAATGGCGGAAGCTGTAAACTCAGTTTGAATCCATAGAAGCAAAAATACCCAAATGTGTCTCTCTCTTCAAGTTGCACGCTTATGCCACTAAAATAGTTTTGTTGAAACTTTCTTGTGCAAAAGCAAAAGGGAACTTTGAAAAGAACGAAAAGCTTAATTATCATCTTCCATGAAAGACATGATGGCTTTGGCAGCAAATTCAAGAAGAATGTACTATGCATTAATAAGAGAAAGGAGAAGTGCTGCATGATGACATGAACATCGATGCTAGACGGCAGGACAATGGGATGTCAACTCAAAGACACAAGTATTATCTTAATGTTTATAAACAGATAGAATCATATTTCTCCCTGCATTGATAGTAGCATACATCTCTGCAAGGATAAGTAGGTATAGATAACGGATTAATGTTTACAGTGGTCACTTTTTTTGTCCTGTACATGAAACACTGGATAAGCTCTACTCAGGACTACTGAGGGTGTCTGGTAGTACTCCATATATTTATTGGAGTTAGAAAAGGTATTTAAGCATGTGCCACAGGTCGTTCTATGGGACTATTTTGGAAGTAGATGCTCCAAAGCCCCTTGATACGGCCTGAGTCAGAGTTGTTACGAATAAGTTTGGACAAGTTTACAAAAAGGTTGGTATTTGATTCTGAGTCTTTTACGCTTACTTGTCCTTTGTGTTTTCTAGATTAGCCAATTTCTATTTTTGCTGTGGATGTTTTTTTTTTTTTAAGTTCAAAGGCAGAATCAATTGACATATGTTCAGAGAAGCTTAAAAATAGTTCACTGACAATATTTCGAGACACTAAATGGCACTGTTGTATTCTCCATCAAACCTCTGAGGGACAAACACTTGAACATAACTTACTAGAATAGGACATTTCTCTGTAAATTAGGTCTACAATAGCCAACTGTAGTCTTTTTTTACACTGAATTAAAGGCTTCTTCCTCAAAAAGCATTATTTTAGCCCATGAAACACTGCCACCAATTTTGGACTGGCATTTAGCTAACCAGGGGTAATTTTCGTAATGCTTTGACATTAAATCAAACTGAACTTTTTTTTTAGTTTTTCTTTACTGACAGTAAAGAAAAACTACATTTGTCTCATTTTGTACAGTGCATTTAATTGTGGCTCCAGCTGTTAGTATTTAGCATTAGACTACAACGTTCTGTTGCCTCACAGTAATCCTACTCAGTTTATTGAAAGACATGATGATGCATGTTAAACCCTTTGCTGATGAGGGAGATGGGGACTCTCATGCCATCTTCTCTTGTAATGCAGTCCATCTTGAGGCTGCAAACTCGGGTTTTGTTTATTTCCGCTCCGGTTAAGTGAGGAAAATTGTATATGCTACAAAGTTTGGAACATTCTGCAGCGTAACGATGCCTGAAATGGGTGACAGTGCTCAGTGTTGCTGGCTGCATGAGCCTCTCAGCCCATGGGTCTTACTGATACTCTGACAAATGGGAAGTGCATTTGAGAGGACAGCAACCACCTCTAACTGACCTAAAGAGCTTTTTCCCTATTCCCTGTGATTCTTTTCTGTTTAACTTTGTGTCCCTATTTTACCCACCTCTCTCCAAAGTTACAGGAGCTTAGTGTCAACTTAGTTTTTTGGGTTTTTATAAGTCCTATGAGATATGTGAGAGTGATTTAGGGTGAAATAGGTGCAAAACAAAACAAAATAAAAATAATTTTTTTCCAAATGTTAATTTTTTTCACACCACCTGATTTGTGTTATTCAAAATACCTCATCTTCCTTATTGTGGCTACATAATGGAGGCAGAATTCAATTAATTAAATTTGTCACCATGTGAGAAGACTGTTTACACATTCTGCCAGAGGCGATGAATTTCTCTGTGCTGCTCCTAGCAACATTGCATACCAACGCCAGAGTGTAGATGTGCCTGCAACATGATCCTAAGAATCGCAGTGCAGCTGATTGTAAAAATATCTGAGGTATAGCTTTACATCGTTAGGTTGTAACTATCAGAAGCAAAATGCTTTCACAACTTCTACAGCAAAACGTAGAAAACAATTGCAGGACAGGACAAGCTAACATGGACGTAAGGTGATTGTCCTGTCAAGACCAGCTAGAAGCAGAATCTGTTGGACACTTTTCCTTTTACTGTCTGACATTCTGGATGGCAGCTCTGTGAATGAAACCAGATGTTGACTAATTTTATTTGTATATTCCTTTCTGTCTATTCTTTCATTCGTTTCTGCAAGCAAAATTAATACATATTTATTCAAAATGAATAAATGTGAAGACTGTTTTCTGATTTGTTTCCAGCCATCGTGTGCGTGTGTGCGCCTGTGTGTGTGTCCTTTATTTCCAGGCTTCATCAGTATTCGCATCTGATCATTATTCAGCAAGGGAGCCATTCACCTTTACAGCAACTCTTCTGCTCGTTCCCGTTTGCTGCTTTTTGTTGATGCGTCTGACGTTTTCACTCTAATGATTTCTCCTACTTTTTCTCCGATTCGCTCTGCATTGTTATGTCCCTCTCCCTTTGTTCCTTATTGCTTCTGTCTTTCCCGGCTCCCTTGCCTCATTTCTGCTTGTCCATAAACACCTCTTATTTTCTGTCTCTCTCTTGCCCTCTCTGTAGTGCTCCCTCCGAAGTGAATGGCTCTTGTGGAGCTCCAAGAGGAGATGAGTCAGTGTGGATGCACAGAGCTGCAGGCGTTATGAATGTGTGTGGGAATCTCTGCTACTGTGCATGTGGGTAAGGTGTGTGAGCATCTGTCTGCCTGTGTGTACATGCACAAAGGTCAGTCATGTCCCTCTGGCTCTAAAGCACTGAAGGTTATATTGAATAATTATTTCTTTCCTCTCAGACTTAACTCTACAGTGGATGTGTGTATGATTGCATCTCTTTTGTTTTTAGTCCCAACCGATTTTGTGCAACTTAATCCACCTCCAATGTGGATGTACAGTCATAGGAAGTGAAAGTAATTACATGTTACGATATAGCACAAATGATTTTATACCGACACAGATGCCTTACAGTCACCACTTATTAAACAACATAATTGATGACAATCAAGCTAGAGAATCTGCTACACCCAATGATTTATACACTCTGTTGAACAATCTTCACCAGCAGTGATTGAAATAATCTCAGTTTTTCTGGTGTGTCTATGATCACTGTCTTGTTGACACGATTATGGTCTTTTTTTTTTTACCTTCATATGCCTGTCAAAAACATTGTGGTAGTTAAGATTTGAATGCTCACTATGACTGCAAGGTGCCTGGGTCCATTACCTTCAAAATAAGCCCAGACCATCAGCCTTCCAGCACCGTGATTGACAACTGCAATAAGCAGTTTGAGCCGTATGCCGTGTGTTTTAGGGCTGCATGATGTCAGGGAAGCATTTCATTGCAATGCCATAGCTGCATATTGCAATATCAGTTATGATTAACTTGCTTACTCCTGACACTTTCCTTTCTTTACAGAAAGTCTGATCCACTCTCAGCCGCTAGAGGTATACCAGATCAGGTGTGGGGATTAAAGAAAGTCAGAGTTCATGCAACCAGATGAATGCCAACTATGTTATTAGTAGGCAGAGAATGAGTGCTTGTAACTTTAACTGTATTGTAGATACTGATAGTTCAATTTAAGTTGTGAATTCAATATAAATTCAATAGACTGGAAAGCTAAATTGTGTTTGTTCCATCAAATGCTGCCACTGTGCATTATTCTCAAGCATTTTTCAAGCATGTTTTAAGTAGTCTCTTAAGCTGTGCTACCAATTTTCCCTCTCATGAAAAAATCCTCTTTACAGTACCAAGCACCTTGTGTACTGTAAATAACCTTATGAAGTCTGAGAAATTCCTCTTGGGCTTTCTCGTGTTTCTCTAGGAATTGTGCCGTCTTACCTCGGGTTGAATTTGGCAAGAACGCTTTTGAACACTTTTAGGTGAAAATATTGGTTTGAAAATGAACTTTTCAGATTAATGAGAAACAAAAGTTGCTAATCTAATATCTTTGCTGTTGGCATTTTGTCATTTTGTGTATGGTGCAGAAAAGAATGGTGTAGAAAAGTGTCAAACATCCAATGCTTACTCTCTTAAGACCTTTTAAAACAGCAAGGGTGCACTTATTAATTTTGCACATAACTTTCCGATTTTTTTAAATGATTTTGTTTGATGATTTTGTTTAATAAATGACCTATTTTGTGGGTTGGACTTAAATAATGTTAAATGACAGATAATTTCCAAAATATTTACTCTCATAATATATAGATATCAAACCATGAAACTCCAAATAGAAATCATAATGGTATGAACTTGTCAGCTGCGCAAATCCATGTTTCTGCTGATATCAATACATTATTAGGAACCAATAATATTTTAATAAGTTGGAAAACCTGATAAGCCAATGAAATAATTTGTTTAAATTCTATTTGCCTTCATGACAGTGGAAAATATTAAAAATAGAATAAGGATTATTTCAGAACTCCATACATCAACAGGAGACACTTTTTGGTATTTCTCTAAATACAAAACCATAAGAGTGCAGCAATACTGTGCCTGTCAATGATAGTAGTTTATGAGCATTGAAAGATATAAATCATCATTTCTTGTATTTGCAAATCCCATTTTCAAATTGGTAATTTAACCATTTTGCTCTTTTGGAAGGAGACAAGAAGACGGGGCAAGGGAGGAAAGAGCAAAAACTGGAAACATGGCCGCATTTTGACAAATAAGTGGTAAGTTTACAGAACTTTACTTAATTAACATGTTTGCTCTCTGTGTGAAGAAATGAATGCATTTAATATTATTAGGCTCAACCAGTAAGACTGAGTCAAGAATTAGTAGAGATGCCAGAGAATGGTAAATGTGTGTGCATCTTCTTAAACCTATTTTTACATGTTGGAGTCATGCGCCGTCTATATGAGTCAGAGGTTATTTCAAGAATAAGCATCTTACCTGTCTTGACATTAGCAATTTTATGCTCATCTTTTTTACCATTTCAAGCAATCCAAATGTTATGCATTTATATGTTCGCTTTCACATTTTCTTGGGCTGCTTATATAATGTCACTATATTGGAAGTTCTGCGTAAATGTAACCACGGTCTCAAAGTTTTAAAAATCTATTTAAACTTAATAAGCCCTTTAGGTAAAAATACAGACTTCATGTTTTTGGTGTCTACCTACCATTTTGCACTTCTTGATGGATCAATGTTGGAATATCATCATATAGCATTTTTAGTTATTTAACTAAGCTGTGTGTGAATTAGTGTGAGGTTGCAATGAAGAAAATCAAATTCAAAATAGATTATCTATTTGTTGGTAAATCATGAACAATTAAGGATGCCGTCAATTCATCTTACTATGAACTAATACATGAATATATTTTTTAACCACCTCCAAATTTTAAATAGCAACATTATTTTTATCTGCCATTAATCATACGGAAGGTTTTTGTATGAACCGAGTTATTTTTGACCTAACCAATCATTTATACTTTGGATACATTGATTCAGCAACTGCTACAGACTGTGATTATAGATAATCATATAGTTGTGTGACATCAGTATGAATGTTATAGATATACAGCACTTTGAGCTATGGAGATAATATATAATTTAAATTAAAAAATAGTTTGAGAATGGAGTCTTGAGGAACCCAACATTTGATCTTTGTGAATTTATAAAATGTGTTAATTTAGATATGGAGTGTTAAAGTAAATTGGTGGTGTGGTCACCTCTTCAAATGTTGACCATCGGCTGAAATAGCTTTTTAACTCTTTCTAAATAGAGAGATATATCAGTAACTTTGACATGTGTTACATTTACTTATGTGTATGTTGCTTTGAAAATCTTTTAACCTACTTCATTATTTCAGAAAGTTTCTGTTTCAGTTGTTTATTTCATTCTACTGGTCTGACAAAAATAAGATTCATGTGTGGCTGTAAAAGTTAACTTGAATTCCTAAAAAATGTGGCCAATCACAATTGGGGAGTAATTTAGCAATGACCTTTTGTAAGTATTCTCCCTTAACGAATGAAATGATCACTTAAAAGCTGTATTTTCTATTGCCTTTGGTTTCCTTGAGACATTAAAGTCAGGTTGAGAATCTGAAGTGTGACAAAAGGTAAAAACAGAAGAAATGTATTAACAGCTATTAAATTAAATGTGTCTCATATTACTCTGAAAACAGATGCCAATTTGGTATGTGAGATTTTCAAAGAGCTATTTGGTTTCTGATCTCTCGAAAGTTTATACCCTGCGCAATACAATAGATTCCTTTACATACTGTATAAACACTGGCTGGGGAATACAGTATTTTGAAGAACGAACTCCATAGCACTCATAACCAAACATATTAGATATACGCTGGTGCTCTGGGGGAAAAGGAAGCATCTGACAGAGCGAGTGACAGAATATTGCAGGGGAGGATGAAAGAGTAAAGGGAACCAACAAAGAAAGGCAACAGGAATTAAATATGAATGACGCAAAAATACTGAAGGAAGATAAAACAGTAAGGGAATGACAAATAATGTGAGGGAGAAATTATGCACAGACTGCCAAAGCACATTCATAAAGTATAAGTGGGTGGCATAAGAAAAACAACAAATGAGCACTTAATATGTTGTTTCCTGGGAACACGCCGACTTAGAAGAATCGATAAGAAATGCAATATTTTGTCATCAGATCACAAAAGGTTGATAGGAGCAAACCTGAAATCATGCAAAGGAAGTCGCAGGAAATGGAAAGCGATGTGGTTGTCGTTTGGAGGATGGCTGCCAGTCGAACAGTGTCGACACTCGCCTACTCTCCCTCTCTGCTGCTTCGCAGAGCAGAGACACAGTCGTGTCATGCAGCAACATATTGCATGTTGGTGCTGAGCCATGTGGACCGCTAGGGCCATCTTTTCCTCCAGGAAATAATAATATAAGGGGGCAGGAGGGTGTAAAGAGGAAGAAGCATGGGACAAAAGAGCTGACGAAGCAAATTCAACGTTGAAAAAAAAATAGAGCGGCTCGGAGAGGTGTGGCTTTTGAAAGAATAGACACAAAGACGACAAGCAGCAGAAAGAGATACAGTGAAATGAGAGACGATTGGAGCACGTAGGAGAGAGGAGAGGAAGCGAGTGGAGCTGTGACAGTATGTTGAATTATAAATGTGTTGGAAGCACGAAGCATGGTCTCGCACTCCAAGCTCCCTCTGCCTGTGTGGGTAGTTCATTGATGTGATCTGGCATACAGACGCACACACACAAATACTGTAGCAAGCCACTACTAAAGAGAGAAATAGCTCGAAACTAACTCGTCTTACATATCAATGGATTCTGCTCGATTATTATAAAGCTGGAAATGTCGATGTGTCGCATAAGAAACACTAAAAAGGCAACACGTTATATTTCTTAAAACATTTCAGCCATTTCTAAAATTTTAATTGCAATGGAATATCCATTGTGAAGATGTAATTAATTTACTGTCAGTTCAGCAGTTCTGTGAAGGCCTCTAAGGTTTGTTGGAGAACACGAAGAACAAGGAACACAGTGGAAAAGTCAGCTTCACCACTCATAAAGTTGTGGGAATGTTTAACTCCGGATTAAGTCTCGAAAGATTATCAAAATGATCCCAAATTGGAATTAATATTGCACAACTTCAAACCTGAAGTGTTGGGACAACATGAAAAAGGAAGCATCTGACAGAGCGAGTGACAGAATATTGCAGGGGAGGATGAAAGAGTAAAGGGAACCAACAAAGAAAGGCAACAGGAATTAAATATGAATGACGCAAAAATACTGAAGGAAGATAAAACAGTAAGGGACAACATGAAAATGGGACAACATGTTGTTTCATGTTGTCCCAACACATGTTGTCATGTGTTGGGACAACATGAAAAATATTCAAAGCGTAGCAGGTTCCCTTCCCCACAGTGGCATGTGGTGGTAGCAACATCATCCTGTGGCACAGCTTTTCTGCATCAGGGCCAGGGAAGACTATCAGAGGTTACATAACCCTGCTCGAAATGTTCTCCTTCGGCAGGACAACAGTCCTGCCACAATGTAACGGTTTATATCAAAGCATATTCATGTGTTAGACCTTAACCCTGGTTGAGAATCTGTGGCAAGACTTTACAAGGAATAACAGAGGACAACAAACAACTTCCTTTTCATTAAGCCCATATTTTGTATTAAAAATGGTGATCTGATTAAATAATCTTACTATGTTTATATTCATGATTTTTACGTGGAAAATCATGATAGCAAGACAAAATAAAGGCCTAAGCAAAAAATTTAATATCTTTCACTTTGCGAATCGAGTTACTGAAGTAAATGTACTTTTATTTGCTAAAAAATAAACTGTGGTTCTTCTAAATTTTTTTTTTTTTTCAGTTATAGGAAAATTTTCAGCAATAAAATGTATGCTGACATTTTCCTTGCATATCCAACTTTCACCATCATGTCCTCGTTTTCTTTTTCAACATAGACGGCAACATCCTGGGGGGAGGGGGTACACAACTGGCTACATTGAAAAATCTGTAAAGTCATCCATTTAAAGTGTTGCGGAAGGGACAAGCTTTGCCAGAGGAATCCAGAGCAGGTGACCCGACCTTTATGTTGCAGGAAAATGTCATCTGACAACGAGGTGCTGAGTAGCAAATTTAGAAAATGATATTCTGGCAAAGGCATGTAAGAAAACAGTGAGAAATACATATTTTTTAATTGGAAAATGTATCTCGAGTGTGCTGCTCTTCACAAAATTACACTCTAAAGTTATGACACAGTTAATTCAATGAAGCATTCAAAAGCTGCTTTCACTGACAGCTGTCATGCCTAATACCCATGCGTAACTGCCAGCGAAAAGGATCTTGAATGGTCTGCGGTGATGTAGCCTGGATTCCAGCTGCTTGGCAAGATAAACAATATTCCCTAATAAGCTGCTTTGGGAGAAACAAATCTCAAAAGGTTTGCAAATTTAGTGAGTTAAGTTTTTTCAAAGATTAATGATGAATTGAGTCACTGTAGTATTTAATTTTTATATTAAGCATGTTTTTGCAGAAGTAAAACAGTGACTACTTGATTCATGTATCTCCCAGGGCAATTGCTCAGCTTTAAACAAGACCTCAGCTCAACTGGTTTACATTTTAATTTGAAATGATTGGTCCGGTTATATAAACATCTAATTTTGGAAGAAGCTCCAATGACACAGAATGTGACCGGTCGGAGATTTTGCTTGTTTCATAACAATGAATAAAAATGTGACAGTTTTAAAGTGCTTATTGTACATATTATTCTACTTTTTTTTTTTTTGGGGGGGGTGGATTACTTACCTGCTCAGATATCCAGCCTCAGATATCAGGTGTTTTGGCTAAGTGGAAGTAAAGGTTGCAGGATGATGTTCAATATAAATGCCCAGGCCGTAGAATTAAAAGGTAAAACATATTAAGTGATACCCTCTAAAAGTTGCAGGCATTATTGTCAGCGTTTTTCTGACTTTATAAATTAAAACCACTGTTTTGTTTTTTTTTGGTTTTTTTTACATCGTCACAAATAAAAAGTTTTTCAGTAAAATGTTGTTTTGTAAAAAATAATCCATCTGTTTTGCTGTTAAGATTGTTAACAGACTTAATGGCACTTTGAGGCTTGAAAAACCATCATAAGTATTTGAACTTTCATATAGGACAAATATGAGTCAGCTTGTAATAGCATGTGGGATGGCGTGATGAAATTATGCACGCTGACATTTTCATCTAAGCTCCCCATTTATTCACAAGAACTGTCATGATGTAATTGAGTTTTTTTTTCTCTCTGTTTTGATCAATTAAGAGATGGAAAGAGAGGAAGAATAAAGAATTAAAAGTGACAAAGAGGGAAGAGGACAAACGCAGACAGGATAAAATTGGCTTAGATACTGAAAAATGGCAGATAGCAACAAATGGACATAAAATACAGCAGAGTAGCAAGCAGCAGAATGTTAAGTGATGAAAAAAAAGAGATAGAAACAAAAACACCAAGAAATTAGATGAGTAGCACTTCTTCTCTACTTGCCATTTCTTTGCCTGTATGTGCAATTTGGATGTGTGTGCACTGATTCCCACCTGCGAGCCATATTCCACAAGTAAAACAGACTCTTCTATTAGACTCAGGACTCAGATATTTTGCTGGCACTGTAAAGATCTGAAACATTTATGCTCAAAACAAGCTGAAAACTCTTGATTGTTTCTTGATTCCCCCAGAAAGACCTCTTTGAGACCCAGCAAAAACCATTTATGCTTGATTTTTTTAATGATGTGGTGAGTTCTGATTCTGATGTAAAGGATGTCTATGAAAGTTGACAGGTTTAGGCAATACCATAAATTATTCAGAGTTATTTTGAACATATAAATGTAATTCTTCAATCATGTGGTTAAATGTTGCCAAAATGTAACAAAAATGAAGACAAATCTGATTTAGATATAATAGGCAAGAGCTTAACTGAAAAATAATGTGAGAGCACTTGTCAGGTATTAATGGAAATGTCATAGATTTGTAATTTGCCCATTTAGGAACATAATCCTCCTCCTGCTCTGAGTCATTTTTTACTGGTTGGCAGGCAGGATGTCCTTTTAGAAATCTTTAAAAACTCCTTTTACCTTAACTAAACATAGTTTTAAAATATGGAAATGACTTCCAATTTAGCACTTGGATTAATTCTAGTGCAATGACGAGCCAGAAAAACTCAAATCCATCCCAAGTAGAAGATCAAATACTTCTCAGGTTCTTAGGCATCTGGGTCACAGTGATAATTTCCTCACTGAGCAAAGACGGCGCCATGACTGAGATCTTAAATAGCTGGCTGTTACCTACACTGTTGGATAAACCCAAGTTTGTGAGAGCTGCAAATGTTGAAAGTAAGATGGAGAGTCTTAAATTTAAAGCATTTTAAATTCATCTCTTATCATCCGTAAAGATCATAATGAAACTTCCTTTCATTCCCCATCACATCATAAATTTTGTTCGAGTTTTGTCAAAAATAAGTCATTGAAGCTCTTCTGTCAACTAGTTGAAAATATGATGTACTGTAAATGTAAAGCACAAAAAAGGGTCAGATCTGTGAGATCTAAACCTATCTATATAGAGAGATAAAAACTATACTGCATCCCCCCTAAGGCCTTCAAACTGTTATTTACCTGAAGTACAACATAGCAATCAAAGAAAATAGTGCAATCTATGCTCACAGCGAGGCAACCTAGGGGAGTATATGTTTGTCCAACACATCTTGAAAATACACATTTTGTTTAATTTCACTGTCTCGCCATAAGGTAAATTTAACTGAGATTATCTGCTGAACGATAACAGGCTTTCACCAATTGGCTTGTCCATTTTCAGTCCTCCTCCTTAGTTTTTATTTGCAGGTTGATAGTTATACCTGTTTTTATCCTGCAACATCGCTGCAGTAGTTTTTTTAGATTCTATAAAAAAAAGAAAATGGGTCCCTTATGAAGCGCTATTTTTTTTCTCATGTTGGACAGAGAACAGATGGGAAACTACAGTAACTCATGAGGAACTAATTGGTATTAACAGGTACAAACCAGCACATGGTGATAATTTATTTTGTAGCGATGTGTCTCTGCATTTGTCAGTGATTATTTCTGCAATGGTCTTTTTCTTTGTAAGTAACTTGGTGTACCATATGCAATTAATTACAGAACCTTGGAATATTTAAGCTGCTACTGATCTTGTTTTGCTTTTTGTTATACTGACATGAGTCACAGCAAACAAATTAGAAATTACAAAACAATGGAAGATAAGAATAACTGGTACATGTGTACTTTCCATGGAAAGGGAATTATTATATTATTATTATATTATTTAATATAATATTACAAATAATATAATATTGTTACATACACATTATTCCTGGTTTCCAAAGGAATAATATGTAAGTATAAAATGTTTATCCCTTAAAACAGCAGGGAGAATCAAATGGCAATTTCAGGGAGAACTCAAAAGGACTATCTTGACCTCTGACATCAAGCACTTTCTCCCAGACAGGTCACAAAGGGTAAAAAGTTTCTGAGGCAAAACGGTATACTTCTCAAATTTTTATTCTTCATTGTTGTGAGGTCAAAGTCTGTGTCTGAGTGTATCGTAGTGATGGAAAAGAAAATGGCTTTTCTCAATGGCAAAATGGCTTTGCACTTTATAAAGCATAAATAAAATGTACTGATAATTAGTTATTTTCCTTACGCTGACATAAAAGACTGCATAAGTAAGTGGTGTGATAGAATACATAAGAAAAAAGTAGCAAATAATTAAAATAAGTCTTAAAATATGCAGAAATAAGAAATGTGCTACAAATACTTTACAAATTCACATTACAAATACATTCAATTTAAAAACCTATCTTCTGAAATGCATGAGTGTTGCCTATGCATAAATACAGTTATTAATACAAATAGTGAAAAGAAACAAATTTTTCTCAAGAAAAAAATAAAAACATTGTGAAACTGAAAAAATTATACTCCTAGCATTTTTTTATTTGTATACATCAAAACCTTAAATGTTACTGTAGTTCTAAATTTTACATGCAATTTATAGTCTTTATTTAGAATGTAGCTATTTTACATTCAGCTTCTCCAGGTAGTCCTGGTTACAGTTTTCCAACACGTTTTATGCTTAAAGTGCAATTTAAAAAAATTTTTTTTTAAATCAAGACACCTGCAGGTAACCTTTGTATTTTTTGCCCCAGAATTTGGTTTTATGCTTGAAGCAGTAATCACACCTTCTTTGTTACACTTACTTTAAAACTTTCAAAAATGAATGGCTGCTCTGACAGAGGATTTGGGTAAGCTGCTGTTAGTTAGTTATGCCTGTGTGGGCATTTTCTCACTTAATATAATCACAAGCTGTTTTACTTAAAGTGTTTTCTAAACTTTCATATTTTCATGAGTAGAGAGGTGAAGTTTGTCTCTGAAGAAACAGGAACTTGTGATTTACTGACAAAATCTTCTTAAACATTGGTGATCTCATAAAAAATAAGTATAAATTTTACTACAACCGCAAGCAGTTAACAACAGGTTTCAAGCCCAAACCAGAAAGTTTGACCCTCATCCTTCCTTTCTTGCACACATCCCACCCAGCGTCCTGTCATCCCGGCGTTGACGGGTCTCTCTGCACATCCACCGAGTTGGGAATTTGCAGGACAGTACTCGCTGTTGAAAGGTGTTGCTATTACAATACATGTTGCCTATAGGTGCTAGTGTAACACATTTAAACATGTCTGTGGTGCAGAAATGCATTAAATCGCAAATTTTGCTAATCTCCGTAAAGGAAAATGTTTTTCCAACACTGGTACCCCTGGTTAATCACTGTACAAAGTGCTCACAAAATTGCCTACAAATGTTTTTCTTTTGATGCTGGATGTCTTTATGAAAGAAATTCAGGTCAGCTGTCACTTTATCTCGCTAGTTCAGAAAAAAGTAAACCAACTTTAATCCTCGTTTTCAGTACTCCCCCCCTCTCGAGATTTTGGCTCTCCTAAGGAAAAAGTAGATATTCAAGATGAGTGTTGATGACTGCGTCCACAATCTCCAGGAGCGTGTGTAATAACTCATTCCTCTGAGCTACTGACTCATATAAATTCAATTTCCTCTCAGCCAAAGTTGTCAACACTCTAATATTCCTGCAGGGAGGGTGCTTCAAAACACAACTCCTGACCTTATGACAAGTTGTTTATCCTGTTCTGCTGCCAGAAATTCCCTTTCAACAGGGCATCACGAGAATGCAAAATGGAATTTTGCTCCAAATTGAACGTCGAACTGCACAATACCATCACTCACAGATGAGTTATTCTAATTTATCAAGACATACTTATAATCCCACTATCATGGCAGGGCTCTCAGTAGTATGAAAGTGAAATTCCTTTCATTCAATCTGTATGACCGTAGCTATTGTGATTGTACATTATCTTGCAAAACAGGAATAATGTAATAATTACACATAAAAACTGTGGTTGCCCCTCAGCTTTAAGCCTGAATCATAATAAAAAACCAACTCACTATGTCCTTCAGCACACAAAAGGAGCCACACAGTCAAAATTTTGGAAGTAACTCAAGTAATACATTAAGAAAAGATTTACTTAACTGAAGGGTGTCTAGTATGTCAAGTTTTCGATTTGCTCTTGAAATTGATTTGGTTCAAGCAATGATTTCAATCATGCAGTGGGTCAATTTTTAGTTCAATGCAAAAAAAAAAAAAAAAAAAAAGTGGGATGAGTGAATCAGCCGATTTAGATCTGAAGCTACAGTTTTTAGCGGAAAAGCTCTGGGCGCTCAAGCGCAAGGGTCAGGATCCGCTTAGGTGGAGGAGATCCCGGGTATCTTATGCACAAGTTATGCTGGGGTGTAGCATAAAATAAATGCTTTGGGATTATGTCTGCAGTAACACGGGTGCAGCTCTGGCTTGGAGTGGTGAAAAAAGAGGAGTACCTTTAATTGAGGTCCTCAGTTTAGGAGTCCATTTTCAGACCCTTACCTAGGGACGTGAGACACGGATAATGACCGAAAGAACAAGATCCAAGCGACTGAAATGAACTTCTTTATCTAATTGGAAGCTTCTTTAAAAAAAAAAAAAAAAAAAAAGTAGGAAAAAGTGACCACAGCTGCTTTCTACTAAGCAGTTACTTTGCTTCATTAATTTTCTCCAGCCATCTGAAGTCTGATTTGAGGTGTGCTCGACTAGATTGCTGTGCAATTAAGCATGGCTGTACACTAAGTTTACCTTGATTAAATCATCTGTAAATGGCAAAAGACTACTACAGAGCGCAGAGACCAACTGCCTTCTCGCTCAAATAGGGCCCTGATGGCACAGCCGGAGTGAAATGTTTTTCTCGCGTATTTGTATGTGGAAGTAGGTGTGACAAATTCACTCCAGCATTTGGCTGTCTCCTTCGCTTCAGGGAAGCTTCAATCTGATTTAACTAGTAGCTGGAAAATTGTGTGGCTGTTCAATATTTAATTAGTTAGACAAGGAGGTGTGAGACCGACCTCTAATTCCGGAAATATTGCCTGATTGCCATCTTGGTTCCAAATGTTGCAGAAGAATAATACAAAAATACATAAATGGATAATAAGGGCTGCGGTTAAGCCCCTTGCCTAACTGATTTTCCTGCCCTTCTTGCTTTGGCCACAGCATGTGAGCTCATTTCGGTAAACACAATTTGTTTTGATTGTGAAGGCATGCACAGATATGGTGGAACCAAAAAAAGAAAAATTATACACATGCCAACATGCTCATGTGAGTACATATATATAGAAACTAATTTATTTTGTCAAAATGCTAACAACTGCGTGGACACAAAATATACCAGGAGAGAGTATAGCATATTAAACTTGTTCAAGATAGGTAGGAAACTAAAATTAAATCTTAAACCACTGGAGTTGGCTCTACACTGGGGAAAACTATCATCTTTATGGTGGTTTTATTTTTATTGGAAAAGGTAGAATAGTAACTTGTAACTGAATATAAAAAAAGATGACAACTATTTGATCCAGAAGCTAAACATCTACATACATAAATTTCTTTTTAAATTAGTCAATTGGTTGTTTTTGACCGGAGGAAGGAATTCAAAACAACTGGTACAGAGTTTATGTCTGACTGCAAAAAGGAAAAGAATTTCGCTTTTTGTGGATATGAAAGTCCATGTCTGTGCAATCAAAAGGGCAGATTTGGCAGAGATTAGCTGACATGCTACCGTGGGAATGATATTCACAGTGTAGTTAAACATCGGCGTTGGACAAAGTCACATTACAAAAACTCAAAACGCGCCAAGAAATCCACTCAGGACTGAAAACTAAGAAGTGGAACGCTTGTTGGACTATTGTTTTATAAAGTTTAGAAATAATCCTGCTAGTGCTACCGCAAAGCAACAGAAAGGTAATGGAAAGCTGAGTTATTGGATGTGACTAAATGCATGTGAAAGAAAAGTCAGTTCTTACTGTATTGGTGCTTTTCATCCTCATTCTCCGTGTAAAGCACTTAGCATCGCTGCTGTTGACGCCTTGTCATGTTGTTGATTTATTTGCATGTACAAAAGCTAGCCATGAACAGACCAAATTACTCATGCAAATCTCTTACAATCCTTCTGGTTTTCCCCTATTCCTCATCTCTGCTTGTGTACCTATTATTTTATTTGAGCGAGTGTGTGGTTGTGTATGTGAGTCCAAGGGTGGTTTCAGCCTGTAATGGGATTTGGCAGATTATGCTACATTGTTGTAATGTCCATGTTTTACAAATCTCTCCCTCCTCGGAAACCCCAGCGCCAGCAGCCTCGCAGACGATAGCAGATGAGGTAACAGTTATCCCTTTTTCTTCACCCTCTACTCTTCCGTTCCGACTTCATTTACTTTTTCTTTTCAAACTTCAGGTGTAAACAGTTTAATGGAGTTATGATCTGCCTCCAACATCACCACACCGGCTGCCAAAAGCCTCATAGTTGTCCAGAATCCAAATAGGGAAGTGGCAAGCACTAATACATTTTTCAGAAGCCATTCTTTTGCAATTGATATATTATGGGACCATAGCAGCACTCTTACATTTGCACTTTTATGCAGTCCAGAGGAGGTTAATGAGGGTCCTTTCACACTGCACCACCACAGCTCCTGCCAAGTGAATAATTACCGGGATATTTCATTCTAGGCAGAAAACACTCATCTAGTGGCTTACACACAGCAACTGCACAGGAGCTATCAAATAGGGTAATGTTATCTGCTGTGCTCTGGAAAAGTATTCAAACCCCTTTAACTTTTCACATTTTGTGACATTACAACCACAATTGTCACTGTTTTTTAGTAGGATTATATAGATTAACAAAAAGTTGGGCGTATCTATGGAGTAGAAGGAAAAAGCTGCATGACTTTCCCACATTGCAGGTGATAGCTACTTAGTTACACTAAGCACAAAATACATTGTCCCTCCCCCACGAGGTGATGGAACTTTCTGGTCTTACTGTATTAGTGTTTCAGTTGAAATATCTGCAATAGAGATGATGGAACTGCAGAAAATAGTACTGGAAAAAAGGTGACTAGAGGCAGATGTCATTTTTCAAAATAAAAGTATAAAAAATACTCCAGAAACTGCAGTTAAAATGAGGAACAAGACAGAGAAAAGCCGCATGCAGATCACGAATAGGCAGAAATTTCAACCTGTGGCTAAACTTAGGAGGCTGAATAGAAAAGCACGACACACGCGTCATATGTTTATTTGTTAAAAAAAAAAAAACTTTTGAAAGCAATGTAAATTTTCCTTTACACTTAATTATGATCTTCTTAACTTTCATTTATCACATAAAATGTTCTGGTTATTTAAAAACAACTTTACTTTTAGATACTTTTTAACTTTTAATTCTTAGTATAATGTTTGATTTTAATCATCTTTGTCATCCCTTATAATCTCCAGAACATTATTTTTTTTTTTATTTGTCTCGACTTGTTTGGCTTTGAAAAAACACAATCCTCCCTAGAATGAAAAAAAAAAAAAGGCTAAGCAGTTACACATAATGTAAATTTAAGAATCTGTGGAGTCCGCCACAGATATATATACACTGCTCAAAAAAATAAAGGGAACACTCAAAGAACACATCCTAGATGGACAGTTTGATTTCACAGAAGTTTGATTTACTTGGAGTTATATTGTGTTGTTTAAGTGTTCCCTTTATTTTTTTGAGCAGTATATATGTGTATATACTTTCCAAAGTATATTATTGGTACAGGCATCCTCTTGATCAAATGTTAAGCCACAGAAGTTTTTTTTTTTTTTTCATTTCCCACTGTTCCACACACATAATGAGCTCTTCTCAACTTTCCCGACCATTATCTGAGCTTGGAACTTTCATAGCAGCCTCTTCCAAGCATGATTAATGATGTGTTTCCAAGATTAAACACCAGAAGATACTGAGGCTATTTCTATGCCTGGAGCTTCTTTTTATTGCAAATGTACCTGTGTTTGTATCTCTCTTGTGTTCTGCATAATGTATGCTCAAAGTGTCACATTTTTAGCTCAAAAGCATCGACCAAAAAGAGCTCACAGGTACTTTCTTTCATCCTACCACCTGATTTAACAAGTTAGTCTCAAATTCTGTTTGCACACGCACACACACACGTACCATCTTCCATGAAGTAACTTCTAAGGGAAAGCTAGCTAAGGATAAAATACAGGAACATCTGCTCTGGATCACAGTCTCAGCTGGATATGGTCTACTTGTGCACAAACCCATTACACAGCTTGTCCTTGCTAAGATAGATTACTACCTGCGCACACAAAACACATTTGCTCTATTTTATGCGGCTGCGCAGGTGCACAGATGCAGGAACATTTTTGAAGAAACTAAAACTACATCACACTGGGAGGCTCCTGCTGACCCCTGCAACCGAGTGAATGCAATTTTTAGTTTTCTCAGTTACATTTCACTGAACCCTTGCTGGGTGTCGCAGATTTCTCACAGCATAATACTGTTTAGTCATGCTTCAGCTGGCTGGAAACGACACCGACAACGAGACTATATGGCAAGACGTGTGCTGATACACCTAAGTCTTTTATTTACACTTACAGTAAATAATAAGGTATGTGACACATTCAGTTACTGAAGACAGAATTTGCAGTCAAGGTTCTCAAAGTTGCATCATATTTCTTGATTCTTTCTCATCAGAACTACAAAGAGTTTGAGTAGAAAAGCAGAGCTTCAGTTTTGTAAACACACCACGTTATATATTACCATTCAAGCAGGATTCACTGCCTACATTCCTTCTGAAATCCCAAGTACATAATTAATTATGAATTGGCTAATAGGAAAATGCAGGGTATGCCTGTGATATGTACATATTTAGTAATTGTAAACCGGTAATAGCAGAGGTAGGTCAGCAGCAGATTTTTACATACACTGTAAAGGATACAAGTCTATTTTATTCTCACTTATATCAGAATAAACTTTTACTGTTTTGTGCAACTTAGATTTAACTACAGTGTGTCAGAATGCAAAAAACTGTCACTATGCCCTGACAGTACACGAGAAGTAATTTGTGAAATAGCAATTATTCTTTTCTGCATAGAGCATATGATCACATTTCCAACACAAGTTTTTCTCTTTAAGTTCAAACGTCTAACAGGTTTTGTGAAAATAAAAGCCGAAATAAAGACACACCAAAGTTTTAGAGGTGGTCAGTTGAAACAAAGTTACATTTCGTGTGCCGGTTCATTTCTGCTCTGCTGTCTTTTTTAGCATTACTGTTTAGCAGTTGGGACTATAAGGGATTGTTCTTACAAATCCTGTTCTATCCTGATGAGATCCTACTGGATTTTGTTTCATTTTACACGTCCACCCTCAGCATCCCAAGATCATTCAGCCATTACCTGCGGTCCACTTTCCACCTTCTGTTTGAGAGGTTGGTGTGAAACATTTGGTGAAAAAAGAAAAAAAATGAACACTATGCAATACATTTCTACAGGGAAGCATGCTTATCATATGTGGTGCCTGTCTTAACAAGCTGCCGCATTTTATCTAATTCGGTTATCAAGTTCAGTTATGTAAAATTTAAAACATTCATTTTCTTGAATCTGCCTGCTTACATTGCTCTCCCCTGTGTCTCCACAGTTTGTCATCGTGTTCATTTGCTCATGTTATCCAATTATCTGTGTCCTCAGTCAGACTCAGTCTTTCAATCAGTCTTCTCCAAGCCACCAGTCTGCAAGTCAACACAATTAGATCCTGACTCCATTACAGCCTTCTCCTCCAAAGTTCACGGCCTGTTCTCTGCCTGTCACTTAGGAATCTGTTTGGTTTTTTTATAGATATATGAGTGACGTTTTGTGTATGTGGCCAGTTGTGTTAAATGCAACCAGAAGGCATGACCAGAGTTAAGCCACAAACTTTAGATGTAATGCTAACTTTCAACATTATACTTCTTTTTCATTATTAACCCCTGTGCTGTAAGCACTGTTTAATAAATAATCAAACCTTCAGAGAAATGCTCCTGTTTAATTAGTTAGCATTACTGCTGCAGTGCAGTGCAGCTGGCTGATACAGCAAGTAAGAAAAGTAATATTCAATACTGGTAAAAATGTGTTTTAAAACCGTACAACTCTGATTTGTTGTTTCAGTGATAGTCCTGAGCTTTCTATAATGACTAGAAGAACATAAAATATTGACAGCCGTCTCTCATTGCCATGCAAACAAGATAATATCATGAACTACATAGATTGGCCTTAACTCCTAAGCTCAGTCAAATACAAAAATAAGGCTTCTTTCATCTTTCCTGTATTTTGACCGATATGCCACACTGTTTAGAGCTCAATCATAAGAAGAGCTGTTACTCCTGAAGTGCCAGGGTGATGATTGAGGTTTGAAGGCAGGTGAGGTGTCACCCTCTTAAATCTGACCTGTATCAGTGTTATTGATAGCTAAGGTTAGTGGTTTTCAGGTTAGGTTATGTTCCCAGGGAAAGATTTGGGGATTTTCTCTTGGTTATGGACTTGTGGTATTGTGGCAGAGCGATTAATTTGGGCTGTGTTATATGGTGAGAGTTTGCATTATGTGCATGTTTGGACGGATTTAAGCGTTAGCAGTAACTGATTTGGGTGAAGGAGTGGCTGAAGGGAATTTGCTGTGTCCTACAGTTTTTGTTTACACCTGCTTCTAGGCTTGGTGGGAGCACTTCCTATGCAACCAGTTCTATGGAAAACATACATGAATACAAACATCATGGCTTGTAGTTGTAATTTACCCAAATGCAGTTAGACCACAAGCAGCATGGAATACAAAAATAAGAGTTAATAAAAACAAAGGAACTTACAGTTTATGGCTTGAAGTGAACAGGACATCTCACAGGAGACGAATCCAGCCAGGAACCGTGGCAATCGGAAAGCTTAAATAAAAGAGAAGTAGGGGAGAGCGTCATTGAAAGTAGGTGAGGCTAATCAGAGGATTGTTGAACAGCAGAGGACGAATGTTGTGTAGAGAGTAAGATGACTGATTAACACAGAGAACGCAGGGGTAGCGAAACCAAAACATTAAAGAAACTAAAAATACTAATGTAATAATTAAAACAAAAAGGCAGAAATTAGAACTATGAATAAGAAAATCAATATCATGAATAAACTTGCATTAAAAAAAAACCCTGAAATAGAATAATAAACTAAGAGTTGACTTCACCATTATGACCTGGATCAAAGGCCACAAAAAGCACCCTATGTAAGATTTCTTACTAAACTAAGCTTAAAATGAAAGTTTCTAACAAGAAGTATAAAAGTCAGTGACATAAGTGGTATATGTTGTGCATAATTTGAGGATTTGAGGTGTAATGTGCAAGCAAAGTAATCTTCAAAGCAACGGTGGGGACATGAATGTGGAGGAGAGCAGAGAAACGTTAGTTGGTTTAAAAACACTCAGAACCTTAGCACATCCTCAGGTAACCCCTCTCAGTACTTAGTGTTATATACGAAGGATAAATATTAATCTAAGCACAAGGCTCCTGCAGAGGTCGCAGCCATAATTCTTACTACCAATAATAAAAACCTCAGAAAGGATCAGAATAAAAACACAAGAGAAAACCAAAGTATTTCATAACAGTAAATCATGGCAAAACATTGCCCGTGGTTACAGTAGATCCATTTACCCTTTTTGTCCTCTTTTTGTTCTCATTTAAATGTTTTGCTTAGTATACATCTTTTTTGTAAAATACACAATTACATATACTACAATCACTGAATAAAACAAAATACATTGGAGACATATGACAATTATTAATGCTAATACTATTCTGGGTTTTGTCTTACAAATTCTTACCTGAAATGTTGCCATCTTCTTCACGCTCTTAGTTTTATTGTTATGTCTGGTACTGCGTCGTCGTGAGTTTTTCTCGTCTGGGCCACCAAAATAAACCTGCTTGTCTGCTTGGCAACAGGCAGCTTGGGTTGGTGATTCTCCAGGTTGTGTTGGACAGGGATGAAAGCTCAGTGTTTACAGCAAGGAGTGGGACTGAGGGAGACAACAGGTAGGAGGTTTTCTTATGGGCTATATCTTGGCATGACAGTGTCTGTTTTCACATGTGATTGTGGCATTGTGTGTCTAAGTTGGTGTAGCTCCGCTGGTCTTGCTGTGGCCTCTGCAAGAGGACAGAGGATGGATTTCCTTTTCACCCCTGATAGGCGGAGACATGTCAAGTTGACAGCAGCAGCAACACCCACAGCGAGAGCCTGTTTGTGACTGCACCATTTCACGGCGCAGGGAATGATGGAGCACCGGTGTGTTTCGTCGAAATGCACACAGGCATGCCTGTCCTCCTGTTTTGGTCTTGCTTTCCTCTTGCCTCCATCGTCTTCTTTTCCCACTACTTTAACTGAGACAGGTGTCTTCTGTCCCACCTGGAATCTGTCACAAAAATGTGTGGGGATCCGGCTTCACTGTCCCTCCCCCCCACTGTTGTCGATGACGGAAGGTGACTGGCTGAGCAGCTTTACTTTCTCTCTTTCCTTTTTCCTCTCCGCTGGGTCCGACTTTCTGACAAGAGAGAAACGCAACAATGAGTGCACTCAAGACCCTTATCAAGGGAGGTTGAAACATAAGATGGACAGAATCAGCTTGACACAGGCAGACAGGTAGATAATGAGGATAGATGGTAGCAGGCAGCAGCATCCCCCTATACACGGTGACACAAAAAAAAAGAATAATTCACCCCAATCAGGTCACAATAGCTGACAAGCTGTTATACAGTGTTGTTTTCAATCATCAGTCTTGTTTTCTGAATCTCTGTCCCCTCCCCCATGAGACACCACTTTGCAATGAAAACACTTCTTGGCAGTCATATAGTCCTGTATTTTGCACCAAAAATAATTTATGAGTGACAGAAACATTGTGTTGGACCTACAGAGGGAAATGTGTTGCTAAGATGCCCACTTGTTGGTAGTGCCACATTGCATCCACCGAGTCGGTTTGTCATTATTAGCCGACTGAGACTCACTCCTGCTGGAAGCGGCGGAGCCAGCCAAAACAAGCTGACAGCCAAGACGCCCTTGTTACAGAAAGCAAGGAAGCTCAGTGGGAACTGATGGAGATACTCTGGATGCTTACAAAATGAAGTAATCTTTCAACTATTAAATAAATTGGTTAGGTTGCGTGTCCCTGTCTGGGCGGAGTGGCCTGAATGTGATTTGTATTTGAGGAAAACAAGCCAACTTCTTAAAAAATAAAAACTTCCACTTCAAGTGGTGACAAGAGACCCCCTTGATGATCTTAAACATCTCTTTGGCTTCTCCTGTTTCTCCTTTCAAAACCATTCACTTCCCTCTGCCAGTGCACTTAACCACATTTGTACAATCCCCTCAGTCACAATTGCACTCACACTTCTTTCCCAAATGCCTTCAGATAAAATATTCAGGTTGTGCTCGAATATCCTCGAGGATGCTGTAGCACAGGGATGGTGTGTAGCTTTGTTGGAACCAAGCAAAATTGCTGTGATGTTGGATTAAATGCTTAATCCGAAGTCCCTTGGCTCCCTCTCAAAGATCAATGACCCTGTTGTCATATTCCAAACATAATGTTAGAATATCTCTGCTCCCAGTTTGCTGCTACTTATCTGTGAATTTCCTTTGTTGGGGCATAGTTAAATCCTGAAAAGCTACTCAGCAGTTTCTGTTTAACATAAAACTAAATTGAAATAGAGTTCAAAGACAATCAACAATAAGGAGTCTTATGCAGTGTGAAAGCAGCTACTACAGCAATGTCATGCAAAATTAAGAACATTTTTATGTCAATTTGTATTTAAGGAAATATCAGCTTTTAAAATAAAAAAGGTATTTTATTCCTTCCAAGAGGAACTATATATTGGAGTGTGGCGATGTGCATGTGTGCAGCACTTTTTGTAGAAAAGTAGTGTCTCTAGAAAAAGTAGCTTTACAACAAGTGGTTACCGTGGACACATGAGGCTGGACAGAAATTGACAATCTCCAGCGGGATTGGAGGAAAATTGAAAAGATTTCTTCAGACAAAAGAATCCGATTTCATTTCCTTGCATATGTTTTTTACTTAAATGACATAAAATGACAATAAATTGCTTGTTGCCCGTTGTAAGAAAGACAATAGTTAACTTTTGTAGAAAAAGAAACAACCCCAAAACTAAAGCTGCTCTATTTTGCTTGTGACATCAAGATGATGATTCCTGTTTCCGCATCAGTCTTTAAACTAACCTTACAGAAAAACAAAACTATTCCACATAGGTGACCTGAACTTGTTGTTGAATACCAATTTAAAGAAAAAAACTTTATTGCAGACTGTTTTAGTACCCCAAGGTATATTAGTGTCTATTGTTCAGCAAAGACTTTAGATAAGAAATGTGTCGGGTGTGAAAGTCTTTTATTTCATGCAAAGCAATGGGAAAAAAAATCCTAAAGACAATTTTACTTATTCCAATAAATTTAGTTTTATTGCTGAATAAACAAAATTGTATTCAGCAATAAAATTTTGTTTATTGCTGAAGGTTATTTTAAAATTGCCATAAATAATTAAAGGTTGACAATAAATTACCATATTTCTATATATTTCTTTTTTTTTTAATTCTCTGGGGCATTTTATATTGCAAGACTACAAGCTTGTGCCCACACACTCTACGTGAGAAAAAAAAAACAAAAAAACATTTTTCCCTCTCTCTCAAGTCCTCCAAGGTCAGCATACTTGTGAAAATAACTGCTGAAGTTCCATGACAGCAACTAAGAGTGAGTACACCGCTATCAACAATTTGGCCTTGTGTTGGCTTTGGCCTCACAAATCATCCTGAGCTGTATTCAACACAAAATCAGGGAGTGGATGTGCCCTTCTGGATAACGCCAGCCCTATTATAGAGCACCACTTCATTCTCCTTCAACAGCCATAGGTGATTTATTTCTAGACACTCCCACTATATGGTAATGAAACAATTAGCCAGTGTACACAGTCATTTAGGAACAATTAATTAGCAGAAAGCAAAGCAGCGTAGCATATGGCTTTTCTCATCATTTCATTTTTATGTCTCCATTTGCATTACAGTTCTAGTCAACATGTCCCTATTTATAAAATAGGAAAATAGCAGAAAAAGTTATTGATTCTTGACAATTGTAACCAGTCATTACATAATGCCTCTAATTAAACCATCATTTCAATTAGTAACCTTTTATTTTAACAATAAAAAATATGAAAACTAATTGAGCAGGTGGGAAAGTTTATCACGAATGTTGTAACTACTAAAGAAAAAATAAGAAGTACATAGCCCAAGAGTCTGGAGCAGGAAACAAAGGTCAGGTAGAACTGCTGGAAAAACTCAGAATTAAACAGAAGCTTGATGAGAAGATGGGGAGGATAATTACTGAAACTCAAAATAGGTGATAGAAGCTGGGAAGCTGTAAATAAAAAGTTAAGAAATTACTAATAAACACTACAATTGGATCTCTGAAGAAAAATGACTAAAAATAAACCGGCTATAAGTCTGAGTGTTGGAACCACATATGAACCAAGAGACTGAAACCGACTCGATGAGAGTCTAAATAGCAACACATGTTCCAGATTCTGATTTGATCTCTGTCTTAAAGTTAAATATTATGGCCTTTTTTGGTTTAATAAATGCCAAAAGGATCCAGTTCTTGTAGTTTGCTTAATGTTAAACAATTATTGCTTCTAGAAAACAAAGTAAACTATAATTTCTACCTAAACCCGAGTCCATTGTGCGTGGTTGGAGATCACTTTCTTCTTTCAATATCCATCAAAGTGACCAGAAAAACTGACTTAGATCTGCAGTTGAAATAAAAACTCTGAAGCCTATTATCCTTTGACAACCTCATGTTTATTTTTGTGTACTTTGGAATCAGAACCCAAAGTGCCATTTGGTGTCCTTATTGAATTTTAATATTATATTATTTTCTTTAGACCTCGAGTTGTTTGGAGACCCAGCAATCTGCAGTCTCTGCAGGGACACCTTGCTTTTGTCTGAGGTCATTTAACAAAAGGCAATAAGTATGCCCTCAAATTAAATGAAAACACATGTTTCTGTGAATAAATTATTGAAATTAGCAGAAAGGATTGATTTGAAAGAACCATTCATGAGAGTTTAACAACTTGTCTTTTTTATGCAGTAGGAATCAGTGTGTGATAGAAATTGTGTGTTTAATAATGCCAACTCAACAAGGAAAACAAACATATTTCTTTATAGACACTGTGGCTACTTTAATAGGCACACCTTGCTACTGGACTACCTTTGGCCATTAGAATGCCTGTCTTATGTGTGACATTGATTTAATACTGTTGAAGACATTTCCCAAAGATTTTGGCCCATTTTGACATATCTCAAGTTTGTGTGATCTCCAAATTATGAACATACCGCTCCACCACAAAGGTGCTCTGTCAGACTGACATGTGGAGGCCACTGGAGTACAGTGACTTCATCATCCTGTTCAAGATACCAGTTTAAGATTTTTCAAACTTTGTCACAATGATGCGTTTTTATGCAAAAAGTCACCATCTTAAGGATGGGTACAACACAGTTATACCAAGATGGACATGGTCAACAACAATCCCCAAGAATGTTGTGGAGACTCAATGACGCTCAGCTGGTAGTGAGAGGTCCAAAGTGTACCAATAGAATATTTACTACATTTTTACCAAACCACCTTAACTTGTAATGCAAGACAAAAAGAATTGTTCACACCAAGTTATGACCCTACTATCTGAATTTTGAAGCTGTTCTGAGCCAATTTTGTTGAGGCTGTGTGAACTGTGGTCTCAATTTTCTCTTCTCAGCTGACAATATTGGAACCCAGTGTGATCATCAACTACTGAGGGTTCCACATCTGGCGTGTTGTTCAGAGATGATGTTCCTTGTGTCTTGGTGGCTCAAATAACCACTCTTAACACTGCAGGGTTTTTGAGATACTGTTCTTTCTTCTAAAACCAGTTTTTTAAATTTTTCCTCTTAAAACACCCAGAAGCCAATTGGTTTCTGAGAAACTCAAACCAGTTTGTACAAAGTTCCAACTTTGCTTTAACATTTAAATAAAAACAATGAAAATTGGTGGAGTATATTTAAATTTTAATATGTGGATTCAAAAATAAAATCAGATAAATAAATCAGACCAGAACTAAAGTTTTATTGATTAATCTATTTATAATAAAACACCAAATGCAAATGGAACTGCGTCAACAAAAAGCACAATTCAGATTTGTTTTAAACACAAGGACAGAATGTGCTTTTCTAAATCTTGGACCCTGTCATATACGCATTGCATTAAAAAAATAAGCAGTCAGTTTCAATGTCAACATGTCTCCAGTGCGTCTTTTTGTCATATAATTACGCCACTGTTATTTAAGATTTAAAACATTCCTATATAAGGGACATATTTTTATCCTATATTTTGTTCTCTCTTTGCAGTTTACAGTGTTTTAATTCCAGGAAACGTACAAAAAGGCTTCCAAGCATTCTCAGCAACTTGTAATGTCACTACCACTATCCCACTCAAAAATGGCCTTCAAGCACCAAGGTCTTACACTCATGTTGTCACAGGGGACACATGCTTTCAAATATGCAATTGCTCTCATTCATCTATAAGAGATTTATGTTTAGCCTAAGGCATAAAATAGAAGCAGTTTTGCTAATTCAACCTATCATGGCTCTTTAACATCAATTTGTCCCTTATCGTTGTCCCTTCTCATGTCTTTGCTGAATCACTCCCTCTTATCGCTTTTTTTCCCTTTTCCTCTTAATGTAAGATATGTCTCCCATTTGCCCTGTCTTTATGTTTCTGCCTTGATTTTCAACCCTCTCTGAGGGAATCCTGCTAATACTGTGGAATTAAGTCTATATTCCCATTTTATGGTGAACAGTAAAATCAATTTATCCCAGATATTTGTTTGAGTGAGACTATTTAATACAACTGTAAATGAGCGGCAAAGCTGACATTTAGCCATTAATGTGGGTTATTTGGAGTTTTACCCAGTAAACCCAAGTTTCAAATAACAAAATGGATAGCAGTAATTCAGGACTGATTCCTATGAATTTACAGTTTTTTCAGAGCAGACCAAAACATTTGCTTTAATGTCTTAGAAAGTTAGGAAGGAATCATACTTTTTCAAGACTTTATCATGATTCTGTGTCAATTTTCCTTGCCAGAATTGGTCAGTTTCACGGTATGGGCCTGACTGAGGCAGAGGTTTTGGGAGAAGCTTTGGTCTGGTGTAAATCCTGAACACAGTTTGGCCTTATAACAGCACACTGATCACAAAACTGCATTAAAACTAATTTTATAAATGGATAAAAGAAGTGAACTTTAACCTCAAGCATACTAATTAATACATTACATTAAACTTACTAGGTTAAATTAATTATATAATTTGAGTGGTCAAATATATATCCGTAATTAGTCCAGCATCTTGTGACAAAATAAGGAACAATGGAGCAACGAACTGAGGGTTTCAATCAACTGAGCTTAAGCAATAAAATTTACTGTGTTCACCACACACACACACACACACACACACACACATACACACACACATTACTTGTCCTGCATTTTAATAGAAGATCTAATGTGTTTCATCTCTCCAAAAAGTAGTTTTTTGTTGTTTTTTGGGGGGGTTAAAAATTTTAAAACATTCCAACAAGTTCAATTAAATGTAAAATTTTGCTACATAGGCATAAAATCTGAAGTTGAACCATATTCAAACATATTGCATGGGGTTGGGGATTAAAGCAAATCTGCAGGACATTTAAACCTATCCCAATTCTTGCTTTTCAAACTAATTCAAGTTATTCGTCATTTAATTATTCCACCTCAATGAAAAAGCTCAAATGCCTCAATAAAACTTCAAAATGAATCTGTTGTCAATGCCAGTAATAAATGAATAAGAGAATGGGATTGTAAATGTGAATCTCTCAGTAAATCTGTAGAAGAAAGGTTTATTCAGTAGCATTTAAAGTACATTTTGAACACCTGCATGTGGACATCCTTGAATTTGCAGTGTTTATTTAACCCAGCCCTCTCTCACACTTAATATCTAGAGATATTTGTGCATTTCATCATGGTGTAACATTTAGTACTGTATAAGAAGGTCCCTGGAGCACCGCAGAGCAAGCTCAAACTCAAGCCATGCGTCACTGTTGCCTCCAAAACATAGAAATTAGCCTTTTTCATCATTACTTTTGGACAAGGTCAACCCATT
Source organism: Poeciliopsis retropinna (assembly GCA_010277075.1). Classification (NCBI taxonomy): domain Eukaryota; kingdom Metazoa; phylum Chordata; class Actinopteri; order Cyprinodontiformes; family Poeciliidae; genus Poeciliopsis; species Poeciliopsis retropinna. Next base: position 1,791,509 of record VMRM01000027.1, on the reverse strand, counting down.
GGTAAGGTTTACTGGCCTTAAGGAGACTCACTTGGGTTCTGACAGAACAATTACTCTGTGAAATGTGTGGGAGGGAGAACATTTGCTTGGTCTCTGGTGTGTACCATCTTCAAAGATGCATTTCTATAGTCGTCATCATTGCTTGTGTCATTTCTTGGAATTTAAAGGGGAACTCATGTTTTTCAAGTGTGAGTCATACAAGAGGTTAGATCAGGGAATGTTTCTCACCTACCCATCTCACTTTATCTGTATTTACCTAAATGAAGATTTATTTTTTATAGGATTCAGGGTTATATGCAACACAAATGCTCAATAACAGTTTTTGTGAAAGTACTCGCAATGTAGATTTAAAAAGCACTGTTCTTTGGTGAAACAATTCGATTAAAGAGTTTTTTTGACATCTTCCTGTATGATTTTGTTTGAAACTGTCTGCCATGACAACTTCTTCAATGATTTTTTTTTTAATAAAACATTACCCTAGAGTTGATTTTCCATAAATGAAAGAGATAAAATTTTAGTGTCACCTACTAAAACAACTCTTTGGAGTATGAATTTTATTGATAGCATTAAAATAACAGCTAATGTTCCTGGAAATAAAATCCCTTCTCCCCGTCTGACTATAGTTACTCAAAAAAAAGATAAAAGAGGAATAGCACTGCAAATGCCAATGCATCTGCCGCTTTACACTTCAGATCCGAAAGGATAGAAAGTCCCTCCAGCAAGTTTTGGGTCTTTCTCAGAGTCTCCTCCTAGTGGGACGTTTACAGAAAACCTTCAAAGGGAAGTAACCCAGTGGGCAACCTGATCAATTGCCTGAGCCATGACAGCTGAGCCCTTTCAGTGTAGAGCAGCAGGGACTGCACTTAATGATGGAGCAGCTCTCATTACTTGTACCACATCTCTTTGTATCCATTTTCATACATGCATTTTCAACAACTAACTTTCTCATTTTCTATATCACAATCTCCTTTCTGGCTTAAGTCCTACAATCTTTGCTTGTTAATTCAGAAGCAGCAAATAATATATAGGTGAAGAATTCTCCATGGGTTCCAGCCATGGTTTTATTGTTACTGCTAGAAAAATTTAACTGTAGAAATTAAACTCCATTCCTCACAATATTGTGTCTGCAGTGCGCCATCTCTGTGTTATGAGCCACTCAGTCACAGAAGTGCTGCCGCTGTGTGAGGAGTCAACTTTGGTAGGAAAATCATTCCAAATGGCTATTTCTTCTTTTATGGATATAAACTGAACTTTGTCCTTTGTCATATCTACAAGGCGTCTTGTTGCTGGGCAGCCTATGCAGCTCAGATTTTTAATGACACTTTAGATGAATAGTGCATGAAGTTTCCTTCCACCAGCACAGTAAAGACGTGCAAATATGGCATTATATTTACCACAATTTTCTCAATCGATTTTCAGCTATTAAATAGCAACTATTTTTTCTACACAATAAAATCACAACTGAAAAAAATTGAAGGAAGCTGTCTTTGTTGCGTCGTTTTTGCTTTTGATTTCTGTATCATTACAAACTTTTCAGCAACCATATGAAGTCTAAGCTTAGTACAAATTTGGATTATTTTAAATCAGTCAGTTTTGTTTGGTATAAAACTAGAATAAATACATACATCTAAATCAAGACAACACTTAAACTCAACTTTGACTCATGTTTAAGTCAAGTTTAGCCTGAACATTGGACATCAGATCTACTAATTAATTGTGGAAACTATGAGTAATCAATGTAAACTTCTTAAGCAATGAATTGTGGAAAATCCGCATGTAATGTGTAAGCATAATTTTGACAAAAGAATGATAACTTAGCTTTACTCTACATCTAAAATGGCATGAGAACAGATTTATTTCCACATTGTACAACCTTTGTTAGCTGCATTTTGCAATAAAGGCATCCACAGCTAATTCTTGACACTGCACATAAAATGCATTTCCAAGCATTACTCAAGGATGTGAATCAGATGGCTGATTTTACACACTATTAAAACTACATCACATAAATGTTTAGACAATTACGTAGAAATGTGTAGAATGAGATAAGATGTGCTGTTTTATTTTCTGTAAGGCGCAATTTCACCAGCTGGGAGTGCATAAAATAATGATTCTCAAAGCTTTTATTTTGAAGAAAAAACAAAAGTTTATCAAAATCAAGTTTTTCTCAGAACTGAAGGAAGCTCAGTCAATTTCAGTTTCAGTTAGAAATGCTAAATATTTTGTGACTGCAGTTTATCTAACATCACCATCTGTTAAACTGGCCTTTCTGGACCCTGAGTGTGCTCATAAGGAACATAAACAGGCTGCAATTCAAAATGCAAAAGCTTTCCTTAAAACATTTTTTTTTTAAAACAGACTTCTTAATGTAATGCAATTAAACCCTTCAATGTCGAATTGCAAATGTCCCCACTGAAATTTAGTCACATTTAAGGTGATAATGCACATGGCGGACCAGATTGTTTTCTGATTTATGTTCTGCCTCAGAGCAGAGCACTCATTCAGCTCTGTTGATTGCACAACAATAAGGCAAATATTTCTTCTTTTTTTTTTTTTTTTGGACATGTTTTGCTGCTGCTCTGCTTCCCACTAAGAATAAGGCGTGGCTTTTTGAAATAATACAACATTTCAATAACTGCTGTTATTTAAAGCAACATTTTCCTAAAGGCAACATACATTCAACAAAGCATTAACTGATCAAATAAGGCTTCGTGATGTTTGTTTTGTAGGAAAATTAACCCAAAGCAAGTTACAGACCAGACACTCGTTTATCATCATCATCATTTAGCTTCCATTTCCAGCACTGAGCTCAACACTCAACACAAAACACAACGGACTTTCTACCCATCTGTAGTCTGTTCATTATGAGATGCGCATATCAGTAAATCTGCCTCTTACTGTATTTATCTTCAAGTGTCAGAGATGAACATGCACGCTGTCACTCACTCCCCACATTTCTCTGTTCGCCATCCTCTGTTCTCTCTGTGTACAGCACACGAGGGCGCATTGAGTCCCCCGAGGGTTTGGATCACATATCATCATGTTCACTGAGCCTCAGCACTCCACTTCATGAAAGACTCCAGTTTTGTTCCAGCATGTCACAATTCTTGTTTACTGGGATCTGCCTTCCCTTGCAATTTCATGGAGGATTCTGCAGCCAGTCTCTGTATTGTTCGGCTGAACGTGTATCTGAGAGCTAGCATGAGCGCCGGTGTTGTACCTTTCCGCAGCTTTGTGGCATGTCAGTATGCATGTGTGATTATGAATATGAGAAGTTATCGCAGCTAGAGTCGGCTTGTGTAAACAATCACGCTGCTCAACATTTTTATTTATTAGGATTTTATGTGACCGACCAACACAAGGCGGTCCATAAAATAAGAGGAAAAGGACAGGTTATGATGTGGTCAATGTTTTTGTTTACTAATGAAAATCTAAAAAGTGTAGCAGAAATTTCTAACTCTTCCGCGGTCTAAACGAGTTCATTTGGACCCCACAAGCTTTCTACACTGTGCACGGTCTGGCGTGTTCGTACTGACCCTGCGTGTGCTTTTACAATTTTTTTTTTTTTTTTATCGTTTCAGTTAGTGACAGTTTGATGGGACAACCTCTTCCACCTCCCCGCTGTCTGACTGTAACATCTGCCTCACTCCTCATGAGCATCGTGCTAAGATTGCGGGAATGTTACTTACCCTGCTTTACTTTTATACCCTTAAATAAAATAAAGCATAACAGAGCGCATTTTTAACTACTTTCTAAATAAATATTACAACTTATGGGAAAAGGATACATTGAAAAACTACTCTGTCCAATATGACAGAATGGGTAAAATATTAATCTCCAAAATAAATGTATACTGTAGATTCTCAATAGAGTATCCTTACGTTATTGGATGCAGTTGAAAAAAAATTAATTAATACCACAAAGGCATTATTTGTGCTAGCATTTCTATTCCAATTCACAGGAATTTCTTAAATGGCAAAACACACTGATGATGGTAAGGTATATTGTCACTACAAGAGAAGACTGAACATCAACACCAGCAGGCCCTTTCATCACTACCAAGTGAGACAACATGAAATGGGTTTCAAACTGGCAACCCACCTGTTACAGAAAGACTCACTGTCTTAAGAGGGAAAATAGGAGCTTCGGATTCTCATTTGTTTCCACATGTTTAATTCAGATTAATTAATGTCCTTATGTCATAGGACAGCAAATGATCTTTTAGAATGCAATGAAAAATATATAGAAAGAAAAAAATATGGAGTATTGTAATTTGAGTTGGTTACTTCCATTGTCTTTGAAGTTAAGTCTTTGAAGTTTTGGTAAGACAAGAAAAAGGAGAAACAGACTTGAAAGAAGATGAAACTGGAGAGACAGAAAAGGGAGGAATGAGAGAAAAGATTGAAAAAGACTGCAAGAGCATGAGGATGAAACAAGGTTCACTAGAGTAACAAATGCTTGCAGACAGTAGTGGTGATGGACAAATACAGATTTAAACATGGTGCTTGAAAGCTAGAGAAAAGATATGGAGACAATAATATGATTGGAGATCCAATTAACATTTCAAAAGATACTGAAGCAGGATGTAATGTTTGCAGTGCAGGAGCAGCAAACTTCCAAAGGCCTCATTTCATGATGATGTGTTATTGCACTTTTTTTTCTTTTTTTTTAATTACAACAAAAACCTGATCTGTTGTTCAGCTCAGCAAAAAGGGCAGAGAAGGGAGAGAATTTTTGGACAAAGTGTCATGTAGGTCTAATTAACCCTGTGTCGCGATGAATGCTACATTCCCAGGCAGCACCTTCTGACTTCCTAAGTAATTACTGTACCATAGAAGTGAATAATTTGAAAAGATTTTGGGCAGTAATTAACTTTGTGTGATCAAACACTATCCTGCTCTGCTTCAGGTAGTCGGCTCTAACTAAGGCTGCTACCTGTGCCTGGCCATCAAACTAAGCCTCCTCATATAATGAGAACATGTCTGCTTTCTGGCCTCATAATTTCCACTAAATGTTACAGGAAGCTTCAGAAAAGAGGCAGACAAAATGCTATGCAAAACTTGACTATGGCTAATTTGTTCATGTTAATTTCTTCTTAGTTGCCCATCTGCAAGGCAGAATCAGTCTGTAGGATGGTGTGCGATATGTGGAGCTAATGTTGGAATTAAAATCAGAGGATTCTCTCTAACGGGAGATTTCTTTGGTTTTCTCAGTCAAAAAAAAATGCCAGTATTTGTATCAGAAACACTGGTTTTATGGTAAGCAATATGTGGTGATGCCTCATAGCATGAGAACTTATGAAATTTGAATACTACCATATTTTCTATTTTTAATTTGACTGATTAAGTAGCTTTTGTAATACCAATGAATCTAAAACAAGAACATTTTGGTCTAGCCAGGACTTTATATAAACAAATATGTCTCCCACATTGGTTAAAAAAAAATACTGCATGCATAGGATTTAAGAAAACTTTTCATCCACCTGAATCTACACAAATCAGCGTTGTTTTAAACATGTCAAATATGAATATGATTGTAGGCTTCAGGAGAAATGGGAGAAATGGGAAAATGACAAAAGGTGTTTTCATCATAGACGGAGGAGTATAAATATCCAGACAACTGGACTGGACTGGAGACACAACAGTTACACAAAATATTCATACGCACTTCTTCCTCCTTTGCTTACAAGAAGGAATAAAGTAACGTACTTATTGAGCGGTTTTGGTCCTTTGATCTTTGCAGCAAAATGCTGCAGATCTTTGAGAAATCTGTGGTGCAGAGTGCAATATTTTCTGAAATCATCTGTAGCAACATCAGATCTAGTAATAGAAAAACCCAAGCTGGTAAAGAAGGCAGGCTGTGTCCCGTTGCCTTCCCCGGTACTTATAGAGACGATTGTCCAAAAAGAGATTTATTCGTATAAAAGAGAAGAAGACCACGGACCACTCTGTTCATCCTCTTTTTGAAACAACAGTGTTTTCAGCAAGAGGTTTCTTTAGATCTGCTGTATTTCTGAGCACTACAGGAGATCCTTCCTGCCCACAGCCATCACACCATCTACACCAACTCTTTGAAGAAACTTGTATAATATGAGTTACAACATAAAATTTCTCCTTGAGATTAATATAGTACTTGTGTATTCAATTGCAAATGCCATATGCAAAGTATTTTAAAGCTCTAAAAACACCAGGACTGAGTAACTGTTAGTCCAATATATGATAAAGTTGGTATTTGACATTTTAGCTTACTATGTGTACTAAACTAAATGGACATATGACAGTTTTAATGAGTCAAACTTGAACTAAACATTCCTCATCTAAATGGGACAATTTCATTCTAAAACAGAAAAGCAACAATTCTATGAATAAATGAATGAGAATCCTTTCTTATCGTTTTGCTGTTTAGATTTTGATACACAGTCTTGAACAAAAATACTGAATGGATGCTCTTTTTGTTTTTTAGATCTCTATTAATCTAAAATGAGTCCTCAAGGGTCATTGTTATGTTTTAACTCAGTAGCACATAGCAGCAGAAACCACTGTCACACCAAAAAGGTAAGTCAGTCGTCTAGGGAAACGTCCAACAAATGCAAGAAATCAGTCCTTTAGGAATGGAGTTACACCACATTATATGGTAGCACAAGGATAAAACAATATCAACTGGTTAATTGGTTGGGCGATTTTCTTAAGGAGGCTTTAAAAAAAGCCTTACTTGGGCAATAGGGTAATAGATGGTCCTTCAACAGAACCAGATCATTATAAATAAGATGCTTTTTATGTGTTGAGATAAAAGACATTCTTTTAAAATAGTTTTCTCGGTCCTAAACAGAGCATAATTGCTTTTGCAAAATATTCATATGCACTTATTAACCAGAATGAGTTTCAGAGAAGAAAGCCTCTCCCACAAAGAATCGATTTAATGACTTAACTACATCCTTTGTACAAGCATCTTCATATTTAAAAGAATAAACACAGATGATAGATAAAAGAAGGTGCACCTCTCTTCCACTTTATTGCTAAATGCAATGCTGGATATAATTTCAGGGGGGGAAAAGGTGTGAAGCTGGTGTCAGTTTATGAGACTCAACATTTTTAAAGGAATTTGGGGGTAGTGGGGTGGAGAGAGCAAAGGAAAAGCTGACAGTTAGAAAATGGAAAGAGCAGGATTTAGAAAGACAGAGAAAAAAGATAAATACAAGGCATGTGCTGACTGAGACACAGAATGTGCTGGAGTATCCAGAAATCAGCTTTTTTTTCTAAATCCTTGCACACCCCTCACCCTCACCCACACAAACACACCCTCTGTTATCTTGACATGGCTGAAAAGAGGAAAGCAGGAGATTTGTTATGTAATCCTATGTCTCAGCTGCTCACTACTTTTATATTTAGCTGAGGTCTTGTCTGTAAACTCAATCAGGTGGGCTTGTGCTCCAACTCTCTGTTTTTGTCTGGTGATTTTTATTGCTGGTAATAAGTTGCACCTAAAGAGCCACAACACCCTCTGTTGACAGAACAGAGAATAGCAGCAGAGACATTGGATTGTGCACCAAGACAAGATTTTCAGAAACTCTTGGACGCTGATTGGGTGTAATATTAAAAATGGACAAAAGCTTAACACTTAACCTTCATTGTAAAGCTTGATATAAATGATTTATGCTCTTCAGTTCATATTTAATGTTCTGAAGTGCATTCATTTCTTCTCTAAATTCGGTTTCTGAGAATCTATTACCAATGTCTCATTTGCTGTGTCATTGCTGCCAGAGTCTATCCCTCTAATCTCCATCTTTCTATCATTTATCTCCCTATCTCATCTTCAGCTCCCTGTGGGCACTGACAGCATGAAGCTCTTATCAAGGGACTGAACAGACAGTCTGTGAGGATAAGCGGGCTATTCCAGAAACATGTTGATGAATTATTTTCAGTCAACTCGTAAGAAACATTGGATATCACAGAGTGGCTGGTTGAAAACAAGTGCTCTAAATAAAAACCAATTACAAATTTTAAATTGCTTCTGTGTTGCATTAGTTATTGTTTTTTTCTTTTTTGCCCTAAACCTACAGCTATATGTTCATACCATAAAACTGCTGCTGTAATAGCAGGTCTATAATGTGTATCATGTGTCCTTCCTTGTGTACAGTGTTTACCACCTCCCCGATTTATTCTATTTTTTCATTTTAATCTTTCAGATCAAATAAATGTGAAGATATTCTGAGTAAATACAAAAAGGAGTTTCTACATTGTTAGTATTTTTTGATACCAGAATCAGTTTCAGAGAAGAAAAGCTCTCCCATAAAAAATTGAGTTTATGGGAGAGACAAACTAACATATTAGTTTCTAGGTTCGTACTTTGAAGTATCTTTATATAAAAATGAATTGATTTTGTGCAGTAATATTTTTCAGCTGCAGCAAAATATAGTGTTTGAAGGCAGTAGATGACAGACATTCAAAACGGGACGCTATGAAGAGCATAAAGTTAATTTAAAAATAATGAACTAAATTAATTTAGCAATTAATCAAATTCATGAATAGCCATTTCCCATATCCAGTACCCTCCATCAGCTTAGCTTGGTGGCTCCATGGATAATATGCCTAGACTAATAAGAGCTGCAAATTAACAGCACAAGTGAAACTTTTTGTGCAGAGAAATAAGCTACATAATAAACTGGATGTTGTGTCGGCCATTTCTGAAAATGGAATTTTCTAAGCAATAAGCCTCACTCCATCAACTTTATCTTTTGAATCTCCCTGGGTTAGAGTGAAATCTGTGATACTAAAACATACAATAAAATAAACTACTGCTCTCAATTCAATGACTGTTTTTCAATTAGTGATTGCAGTCCTTCCTAAAAGTTTGTGATGTGTTCATTGTGAAACATTTCGCAAGGAACAACTAAACATTTAAATCCAACCAAAAGAATATAGATCTGACTAAAACAAAAAAAGTTGCTATTTATATATTTAGATTAAAAAAAATTTCTTGGAGCAAATGCTTTGAGCCAAATGTAAACAATGAAAAAAAATATATAATAAAAAAAAAAAACATTTGTTTCAAAAGATTTCCTTTTTGACATTTGAACAAAGTTACTAAATATTAAAAGCTGTGTGTTTTGGAAGGGGGAAATTAAGTTCTATTCCCCCATACCAAAGAAAATATAATTTCATTTCATTTCACGAGGATGAGACTTAAAACACATACAGTTTTTCTCTAGTTTTAGGAATAAAACACCATACAAGCCTGTCCTTATTCTTTCTATTCTCATATAAATGTCTGTGCAATATCATTCCAGGTCATTTAGGTGGTTACTCAACTCATTTAGCCCATGAATGGCCCCACTTCTTTAGATTTTCTGCTTGTTACACTCTTGTTCTGCCATCCAGTCTCCTTTTTTATACAGAAAAACTATAAAAACTTTTGTTTTTTATGCTTGTCACTGCAGAGGTTGTGGATAAGCTTGTTTTGTGCCACAAATCAGATTTTAATGACTGAAATTAGCATGTCAAGGTTTCTCCTCCTTGTCCTACTACCTTGTCCAACCGGAACATCTTCTATCTTTGTACAGGGTCTAAGTTTAAAAGGCTTTCTATTATCTTTGTTTGTTCACCCCACCAAGTCCCAGGAGCCAAGGCTTGACTGCCATGAACTTCCCAGCTAGATAACCTCATTGTCTGGAACAAGAAGGGTAACATGGTTTCCCTATAGGCTAGCCTACCTTTGTGGTGAGCCATCATCAAGATTGTCAGTTGCTCAATGTCCATTTGATAATTGGTCAACAGTGCATTCAAATTTGAATAGTAAATGAAAGAATGAGGTCTGAAAAACAAGAAGCTAAAATGAACTTTGTCTCTACTAGACGTACTTAACTGTCGTTCTCTGGGCTCGCTGCCATGCCTGTTCTAGGCATTTTATTAACCTCACACACTTGACAAGCTTTGGCAGCACTTGGTGACATGGTGTGAAGGAAATGCAATCACAGAATTATTTGTGCAGGAACAGGAACACATCAAAAATCTGCAGGACACCATACAAGAGAACCATGTTGCGCTATTATTTGAGTAGCATAGGAGAAAGAAAACTTGCTCAACGCTGTTGAAACTCTGCAACGCCATCGTGTCTAATACTTTAAAAACCACCAGCCACACAGAATAAAAAGATTAAAACACCAAAAGGGCATCAAGAGAATGAAAGTCTCTTAAATATACAGCAAAGTCTAGCATTAAGAGTGTGATTCTGCTCTCCTCCCTTGGGTGTTCATCAGCAGTCTAGACCTCTCAACCATCAATCCAGCTCAGTTCAGTCTGCCTCTGGCATCTCTTCTAAGCCTCTCTCCATCCTGTCTTTGTCGCCAGCCTGGACCGATCCACACCGTCCAGCATACGTGCATAGCACCTGTTGAGTTCTGTGCTTCAGCTTGTGGGAGTATTTCTGTGGATACGCAACAGGCCTTACTATTTGCAGTCTTCCTGGGGTCACCTCTTCCTAATATCTGAAATGCTAGTTCCTCGGCCACTCTCTGCTACTAATAATTGCTGTACCCTTCCCGTTCCTGCGGTTTGTCTCAGTCTGCCGACCAGCTTGTCCCCGACTGCTGGGCTTGCCGGTTTTTTCCCGTCTGAAGCCCCAGTTTCTGGTCCCAGCTTCTGGCTCCAGCTACTGGAACCGGCCTGCAGCCCTTCCAGCCCCTGCTGCCCTCCTTCTGCTCCGAACACTGGAACTGGCCAGCTGCCTCTTTTGGTCTGTCTCTATCAGCCCTGCTGCTCACTCCTCTCGGCATGTCAACCTGCCCTTTTTATTTCCGGTTTCTCCTGCTTGCCACTACAGCTGATGGAAAACATATCCCAGCTGCAGTCAGTAAGTGGAAGCCTCAGGCGTGGGCAGTGCAAGGGGAACAGCTTAAACCTCAGCAACATGCTTAAAAACAAACATCCAACAGAGCAAATGTAAATAAACACAATGTGGGAAAAAAAAACCCCTGAAACATCCAAGTACCACAAAAGGTCATATTCCCACAACTACAGCCGTGGAGGATAGCTGGGCTCAACTTTAGAGGAGCTTTGTCATATAGAGGGAGCTAAGAGTGGAGTCACTGCTTCACCGAATCAAAAGGAACCTATTCAATCCAGATGCTTGAGCCCTTTAGGTACCTTCCTTTTGGGTTGCAGGGTCCATCCAATTAAAGACCCAGAAGTGATGCAAGCTCTGGTTTTGTGCTGAAGTCTTTCTCCTTGTATATAGGTTGGAGAGACCTCTTCTAGTCATACCAACCTCTCAAAAGTATTTCAGCCTTTACACATTGGGGTTAAACATTTTGCCCCAGAATATGTAGGTATGTGGTGTGGAAAAGTGGAACGTAACTCACAATACTCCGACTGCAAGAGGACTATTCTTTCCCGGGAGTCACACCCGCACCAAAAGACTCCTGTTAGAATTGGGATGCTAGTCTGAGTCCTAGGCCCACTACCTCGATGACGCAATCTTTAAAAAGCATAAAACAATACGTGAATAAATAGAGAGCTTTGTTTATGCAGCATTTTCTTATCACCATTGTGTTTTGCATCACAACTTTCCATAATATCACACACATTTTAACTTACTAATTCACACCGTCAGACATGAGGCAACAGGATCACACCCGCCACTGCAATAATTGATTAGAGTGCACCAGTGCAGAAACAGAGATGCTTAAGAGGTGAATACGGACCAATAATTGGCAACAAGTGTCAGTGGAATTATTCTATCAAGGGCTGCATTGGATTTCTGCCTTTTCCCCAGCCAGAAAGACAGGGGATTTCAAACTGTGTCAAATATTGAGGCTGACACAGATGTTCTCATTGTCTCTGCCACTTATTAAAAGCCTCCCATTCCCATTTTTTGGATTTAAGCAATCATGCCCTCTGCAAGCTGAGGAGGCCATATGCCAAAGTTAAGATGCAGGATAGGAGAAACAGGATTATCAGTATCTGTTCAGTTTGTTTCTTTTGTGTTGACAAAGAAAGATTTTGATACTGAATGATACTCAAAATAATTGGTCTTATTGGAATCATGTGCGATATGCTGGAACTTGATCTCACTGGAATAATAATGTCCACAACCTATACAAAGAAAATGTCAAGAACTATGGCACATATTACAATGTTTTCTTTTGTTGCCATTATTTATTAGAGGATTTATTAGACTGCTGTGAAACCCGTTAGATTATATGTTGATTTTGAATGATGTTTGATTATTTTGACACTTCTCCATTTTGACAGAAGCTAAGCCATAATCTGGATTATGATGCATTTGCTCTGAAACACAAACACACACACCTGCACAAGTATAATTATGTTACATGCATTACAGCTTCTGCTTTATGGAACATTCAACAGCTTTGAACAGTTGGATGTACTATGTGGTGACAGGAATGCCAGCATAAAGTAAAGGAAAACTCTGTGGTGCGTCTGTTAAATTGAAAGATGTCAGTTGTCACCTTCAGTTTCAGTGTGATGAAACAGATTGACTTCAGCAGGGGATGAATTTATCTGAAGCACTGACACTTCTGAATGAACCAAACAAACAGAATTGCTGTATGAGCTGCTTTGATCATTGGCTGTAGATCAGATGCCGCCAAAGAGTGTTGCCTCACAGGCTGACTCATCAGATAAAGTGTGTCCTATGATACAAAAAATATGCCGTAAATTAATGATATCTGCGAGGTTTTGGGAAAGTCGTCAGGGAAGTTGTAGATCCTTCATCAAGCATTACAAAATAGCGTACATGGAAATCAAGAATGTCAAGCAGAATTGGTCTGGCTTGCTATGTGAATAGGGTCAGATCCCATCACAACCAAAACAGACAGACAGCACACAAAGAAATGCACCTACCGATCCATACATGAGATGTAACAATAAAACGAGTATCATGCTTAAGCTCATCATACAAAGTGATGCAAAGCATTACACTCTGTGAATGGTGCTCAAGTTTGGGGACACAACTCAAAATAGTTTGGCCAACACAAATAACCGAGTGAGGAAAAAAAGAAAATCAGTGAGGGGTTCAGACTGCAACTTGATTGCAGTGCATATCTGTCAGTCTCTCATAGAAAGCCCCCAGCATTGTAGCCATGGCTACAAGATGACAAAGTAGAAGGCCATGCAACAGTCTGATGGTGTTCATGAGACTCAGAGAGAAGCGTGACTTTAGACTTTAGTGCCTCAGACTGAATATTTACCAGTGATTCAAACACAACCTCACCAACATTTTGGATTATGTGGGAATGATTCGTTCTAACTGGACCCACTAATGCATCATAAAATTGTTTTTAAATTGGGTGCAGTTCACAAGGTTATGGAGGGTTTTATCTACTGAAAACCCTTTAATCTGCATCATTTTATTTTGGTCAGATAAACTGCCACTTGTGTTTGCTCACACACATTAAGACTAAAACTGATTGTAGAGGTACAGAAACTGTATGTACATATTGGTAAAATCTAGGACTGGTTTAAGGAAACAACTTAGAACAGATGTCATCACCAGAGCAGAAACATAAAAGTGCAAAGTGTGGTTGTAGTTTTCACGTATCCAGACACGGTCCTAGAAAATTGTTCTTGAATGGGGCGCCGATACAGGAAAATTATTGGGCATATGTAGCAGGATAATTATGAGAATATTTCCCTGATGCATAGACCACTGCGGGCACATCCCTAATTTCTTAGGGATGAAGAAACTGGTCAGGAAAAAGTGATCATGACTACCTTCACACTGAAAGAGGTTTTAAAAGTTGATATCTAGTCACATTCTAAAATATTTTGTTTGACATGGAAAGTTAAGAATCATCTTAAACCTGTGTGAAGGAGGCCCAAGTTACAGTTTTGTAGCTGACATATGATTTCTCACTTAAAGTAGAAAAAAATCCACATTTTAAGGTGAAGTTAAAAGATACTCATGCTGTAAAATTAAGAAGAAATTAATCCAAAAAATTGTGTTCGTCTGGTAAGGGACCATTATTTAGCCATCATGTCCGAGTTAAAATACCTACTGTTTAATTTTTTCCTGGTACGTGTCTGTTAGGTTAAAGCCAAAGTGGCTTTGCAAAGAACGACTAAAATTTTGCTAGACGCCCAACTAGTTTTTATACATTCTATTAAAAACCATATCTAAAATCTGGCCATGAAATTACGCATAAAATGAGGACAATGATGCCTCAGTTACATTATGTTCAAATGCAGTCTCACGTATCTAATCTAGTCACCTCAGTGAGTGTGGGTTTCTGTGTGAAATTGTGCATTTGTCTGCATTGCCCAAAGCCACTAATAATCTTTCCTGTCCCAAATGCCATATGATCCCGAGACTCCAACGTGAAAGGGCAACACCTTCCTTCCGTCCTTTTCACAGAGGAATGCACACATGCCATCAGTAGCGCATAAATATAACTTCTCCGTGCCTGTTAGAAGACCAAGATTTGGCATATGAAAATAAAAAAAGATTTTCAAAAAGCTTCCTATTGTTTATCATATGAATAAACATAAAATGAGCTCCTGTTTTATGTAGAGTGGAAAATGCTGTTTTTGTTGTTATGAAATGCAGCTTGCATGAATCTGAAAATGGGGAATCTTTGTGGTGAATATAAATATTGTGTAATGCTAAAAAAGAAAATTACATTGCATATAATGCACATGCCGTAAATCCCAAACTAAAATACCAAACAGATTATGTGTTTTGTCACATTACATTACATATTGTAAATTATCTTTTGCAATGCAAAGCAGGATGCAGTAAAGTCTGATGATTGTGTGAATGATTGAAGTATATACTCACATACACACCTAATGGCTGTGATGAATAAATAACACATACCAAATATCATATTGGAAGCATCTTGCTGGTAGGAGCAATGCCCACTTATACCAACTTTAGCTAATTCTAAAATGTATATTTGCTGTAGTCAAACTAATAATCAAATGAATTTAGAATCTGTTTGAAGGAAAAACAAAAATAACAGACTTGTTTTGTTGTAAAGCCTTGTTGCTGAAATGTGAAATATCAGTAAACTTGACTTGACTGACTTGATTTGACATGAATATCAACGGGTTGACGGTATGGTTGAGGTTAATATATTTTGAGGGCATACACATCCTTACAAAGAGAGAAGGAACTGGTCTCTCATCTTTGGTTTAATCTGAATAAACCCTTTTGATTTGACTCAAACACAATTTCTTATCTCATCAACTCAACAGAATTAATCCTTAATGTCTGCACATGCCGTAAATCCCCAACTAAAATACCAAACAGATTATGTGTTTTGTCACATTTTATGCCATTCAATCATTTTTCAAATCACATACACTGGGAGACAGGGGATTACATAAAAGTTTAATGATTCATCCACTGCATTCTACATGAATCAGTCTCAGGGGTGCAAAAGTGTAACGACGGATACAAATCAGCGTTCAGACGACATGCTGCCGGAGTGTGTGGTCAAGACCCAGGCTAACGGCAAGCAATTACAGCAATGATCAGCTGATGACAGGTTGACGGTCACTCATCGTGATTAGGGTTTGCCCTCGGTATACCGAGTATAATGTACAGGTCTTTAATATTTATCATACATAATCCACAGAGAGTAATAGAGACTCCTGTCTTTTCTGTGAAATGCTATGGAAGCGACTGGAATAATTTATAGCTTCACACTATATTACCAACACGTTAGTTGGATTCAGGCTCGCAACAATGAAATAAATTAGGTCAACACACCTAATCATGCTGAGTACCACATAAATCTTCTGTTACAAGAAGCACCTGAAACACAAATGTTTTTTTTATTATTATTTCAGTTATACAATGTCATTTAATTAAAAAACCCAGCTGTATCGCAATAAAATGTGGCAGTTATCTTTAATAATTTAGGAGAACACATAAGTTTGGGAGGCTTTTTATTTATCCAAAAGTTCTGTTTTGTGCAGTATATAAGGCACTTCTAACAAGTTCAACAACAAAAGTGTGAGGGGTAAACTGGAGGATGGAGACGATGCTCTCAGCATGATTATCCCTTGTACTTAATTATCACGCAGCTGGTGCAAACACTTAACCACAGTGGGGAAAGTGTTGATTTAATTCCAGGGAAATCAGCATCAACACTCATAATATGTTCCCGACAAGCCATTGCTGAGAAGGATGAAAGCGCCATGTGCCAATTCAAGCTCAACTTTCCTCTTTTTCAGGTGAGTGCTCAACATGAGGATTTCTCTTTCCTAATTTGCATCTCTCGCTCTCATGAAACCAAGCAGTGAGGGTTAAGTGAGCCACGCTCTCACTGCTGTTTGGTTTTTTACATCTGTGGGGAAGGCTTAGCAAGCAATGATATACTGCTGTATGTCATGATATTTATATAATTGGTAGGCTTTTCAGAGTGCAGAAGTGGTAAAACATTGTATTCAATTGTTATACAATTGTAATCTTTAAACGCCCTGACATCAATGTGAATTTTTAGAAAAATATTTGGGAAAAGGTTACTATGCACATGGACATCTTTTTCATGTATATTTTAGCCAATTAAAGTCTTTAAATGGTACAAAATATATATGTTGAATTGTTTCACCTGCAAAGTTAGCTGAAACAGCAGAATAACCCAATATGATGAATCATATAGCAACAATCCTAATAACTTTGCATTAAATTGTACATACTGAAATTGCTAAATGTCCTTGAAAGGTCTGAAGGTCTTTTTATTAGACCTTCAGTTTCGTTTAAAAAAAAAAAAAAAAAAAAAATCTCCACAAAGTTTCAGTGAAGAACTGATAATGTAAGGTCAAACTAGAACAAATCAAAAATCAAGCAACACAGAGAAAAAGCTCCCATGACAGAAGAATTTAGTGCAAGAAGGTTTTATTCTGCCAACATGAATAAAACCTTATTCAAGTTTTTATTACCTTATTCATGTTTATCCCGGGGACTGAGGTCTGAGGTCCCCGGGATAAACTTTCAGTCTGGAACTGAGTATCAGACTGACATCTGCATCTTTTATCTGGAACAAATGATTGTGACCTTTTGTAAAATGACTTCGCATTCATGAGCAAATTATAAAGGCCACCTTTCAAACACTAGTCACCCAAAAACATCTATTTCATGCCCATTTCAGGTTGGTCAGTCATTGTCTTATAAGGTCATAACTTTGTAAACTTTCACCTCCTTCAATGATTATGTAAATTTCTATAATTGATTACTTCAACCCATTTCCTTCTGAATTGTGGTATATTTTACCTTTACTTTAGAGTGAATGACTTGCTACCTAGAGGAATCGATGCAGGTTTGCTGCAATCTAGCCAAATCTTGGAGACTTTGGCGTGGCTTTATTTCTGTGTCAAGGACAATTTAGCATCTTCGTCTGTTTCACTCTCTCATTCTCCTTGCATTTTTTCTGTTTAGAATTTAAAATTTGGTCTCATGACGTTTGTCAAGGCTTTCCATATCTGCAGCAGTTTGTCAAAACAAAATGATTTGGTAATATGCAGACACGCTGAAAGGTAATACAAGAAAATGCCAGCTTCTTGTCACTTTCTGGTATTCTGCAACGCAGCATTGGATGCTTCACTGAAGAATGAAGGTCATCAACACTTAAAAGCCACTCAGGTAAACACAATTCTCCGAACGCCTAAATGAGAGTGAGTGTGCGTCGGTCAGTGGAGGAGTGGGACGGGGGTGGTTGGATGAGAGGACAATGACATTCGAGATCTGTCAAAACTCGAATGAATGTACATGGATTCAAATCACAGTTATATTCATGTTTGTGTAGGTGTTATGTCGTAGGAGTCAGCCATCATCAGTGCTCAATAGTACCAAAAAGTTTAATTTAAATGAGCTCCTTTTTCTGCATGTAGATTAGCCAGACCCTACAAGAAGTGTGGAGAAACTCATTGATTATGGGTCACCCATAATGACATACCACAAGAATAGATTTTATCTCGTCTTCCAGACGTAGTGAAGTGCAATTTCTTTACTGTCAGATCTTAGCTTGATAAAAATGTTCAGGAAGTTTTAGAATTTGAAGAGGTAAAACTCTGAAGTCGAAGCAGGAAAAAAGCTCATAAAGCAGGGAAGGATGCAGTCTGGTACCAATTAAAGCGGGAAAAGGCAAAAATTAATCTTTATAAAGTTTTTTTTTAATCAACAAAAAGAACTTTTGGGGGAAATTAACAAAGGAAATGTTTTGGTATCTGTGGAGGTGTGACAGTTTGTCTATGTATTCAAATTCAGAAACGATCTGTATCTGCTGTCCGTGTAGGGTGACGTGTTTTAATAATCAATGTCAGGCTCTGAGAGGAAGCAGCTTTGCCGTATGCCGATTTCCTCAGGCCTCTGCACAGAGACTTCGGTTATCGGAGAGGAGTACAAACAGTGCAGCCAAAGCAAAAGGAGATAAATCAACAAAGATGTGGAGTAGTGATTGAGGGAAGTGGGAAAGAGCCTGCAGACACTGAGAAGGAAAGACGGCACAAAAGTGAGATTGAAGCGAGCATAGAAATATGGAGAAGCAAGTAAACAGTGAGACTAGCAAAACTCTTCCAAACTCAATCATATCCTCTGAATTTATTCTGTGGCTTCACCTGGAGCTCAAGTTTGTGCTGCAAACAAGAAAAAAAAAGTCTCAAGAAATCTCAACCGATAAACCTTTTAACTTACTTTGCTATTTTAAAGTCAAACAAATTAGTTAAATGTTAAACACAAAGCTATTCTAAGCTATACAGGCAGTAACATTGTTAAAGTTGATAAATCTAATATTTCTGATGGTTAGGGAAATCTAACGGCCCCCAGAAGACGAGTGCAGAAATATGAGCAGGTTTGGTGGAGTAAATTACTTGATAGATGTATCTGCAGAAATGCTATAAATTCTTTGGACTGCCGATGCAAATCCAAGAACAGATGCACTAACAATAAAAACTACAGGAGCTGGTATTGACAGAGAAAGAATGTTTTCAGGATGAGCTTCAGAGTGGACATTGAAAATATCGTCTACATGTCATTACTCGTACACGTCGCAAATGTGTACGAATACAAAAAAAAGTGAAAAGCGTATCATTCAGACTTTATGAAAATAATTTTTTTATGGAATAAAGATGTTTATTTTCACCTCCCTTGTCCTAAATAAAAGAAAGGCAATTCTTTACCCTCATATTGTACCACCAATATGAGGTATCTGTACAAGTTTGCAAAAAAAAAAAAATTCTCTCCCTATTTACTTAACTAATGCCTGAAAATTCAATGCTCTACAAACAACCCATGAGAGCTTGTAGTAGTTAAATAAATTTTAGTTGAATTGGTTTAGAAAATAATGTTAAGAAGATTCAAGTCCCCTGTGGAGTCAGACACTTCAAACAATCGGCATGCTGATAAAGCTGATTGGCGGATAGAGTGTCTGCACAGCATGACATGAGATTAACACAGATTGTTGCATAATTGTTAAATTTGCTAAATATTTACTCAGAAATTGATTTTATGATCGGTATTTATGGCATCTCATGCCACAGACTTTTTCTCTATATTCAAAGAACCTGTAGTAGATTGGTTTGATGCAACTTTAAGCAGAATTAAATTTGGAAGCTTACTTACAGCTAAACCCAGTCAGTCGCCACAGCAGAGGAACCACAGAATAAAGAAGTTTACAGGCAAATTTAGTGAGTTGCAACATTGATTGATTGAAAAAAAACAAAAAACTGAAGGCACTCCCAGCAGTTGGGAGCCTGAGGCAAAGTTTGATTGTGATTTTCAACAACCAATGCAAATTGGCAAAAAAACAAAAAATGTAGATATTAATTAACAGAGTGCATAAAATGTGGAAACACCACCAGAAAAACTTGTATAATTAAATTATGATTGTTAACATTTAACCACAAACAAAGAATATTTTATATATAAACTGGGACACTTGCTTGGTTGCTTAAAATGATTTGAAAATTATATTGGAAATCTACATTTAAAAAGTGGGCTTCTTTTTGAGAGTAGCTTACTGTGTGGGAATTCAAGTGCTTTTAGGGACCCCTGCTGGTTTTAAGGCCCTAAGCAGCAGCTTAGTTCACTTGTGCCTTAGGCAAGTTCTGCAGATATGAAATATGGGGTGTTAGTCTTTAAAACCTGAAGATGTTGGGAAGCTGAGAACTTGGTGAAAGACTGCGAGGACAAACAGATCAAGCATAATATGTTTAACCAGTTAAAATTTAAACTGTTAAATTGTTTATTTCATTTTAAGGATCAGACTGCTAAAAAAAAAAATGCAAGCAAACATAACTCCAACAGATGGCCAATGCCAACTGGAGGTTGTTATCACACCTCAAGCCCCAGAGTTATTTAAATACAATTATGAAAATCTATGGAAAGAGATTTCACCCTTGACTCTCACAAACAAAACTATTTCTGGTTACCTCAACTTAGAGTTCCAGTTTATTACTAAAGATATCTTACAGGCGCTTAAATTCTATGATAAAAGGTTTGAGACCTTGTCCTGTTGTGGGCAACGGGGCCCGGCTAATACCCATGGTGAAACGGACGTCGGAGTCCGGCGAAAACAGGCGCTTAAATTCATGACAGGGAAAGTGATAAGTAAAAATTAGCCAATAGACAGTCTAAAATCAAACGACTGGAAGTATGTCAAAGATCAGGATCCGCACAAAGTAAAACATTTAGATAAATGGATAACAAGTTATAAATTTGACGGCCGTCTAAATTAATGTTTTGATTGTTTATTGTTTCATGACTTTGTGTTTTTATGTTTGTTATGATGTAAAGCACTTTGAAATGCTTTGCTGCTGAAATGTGCTGTACAAATAAAATGTGATTGATTGATTGATACAGACATTTACGACTGAACCATTACATTCAGAAGCATAAATGAGGTAATAAGGAACTGTGAAAAGGGTGAATAAAAAAATATAACAAATTCTTTCTCCTACTAATGACAATCTGACAGGATTGATGTTGGCTTAAGTGTTATCTTTGGAGTTTCATGAACTTCTGCTGGAGAATCACATTCATGCTCAACAGCATTATACTGGACTGTGGTGGAATTTGACTAATTGAAAATTGTAAGGTATGAATGAGTGTAAGCAATGAGGTCATATTCATGTTGCAAGTACACTGGGACAAAGCTTGTGTTTATGTAGGCATCTGTGAACTACTTTTAATAAAATGCGTTTTTTTTTTTTTTGTTTGTTTGTTTTAACCAAAGTCTATGAATAAACACAAAATTGAATCTGCTAAATCAAGTGAATCAACATTTGCTGGAAATAAGTTAAATGAAAAGAAATGAGGAAATCCCAGAGTTCTTGGATCTGTTTGGATGAGGAAGAAACTTCAGTTTTTATCGGATGTTTTGTCACGGATCAAAACATCAGTTTTTCCATCTTTGATAAGTGCAAAAAATGCTAAACATTATCCTCATGAGACGCTGACAGGTTAGAGCTGTGTTCTTTCACTCTGGGATTTAAGATGTCAATATATCTTTTGAATTCCCTGCCAGAGACGTTTGGTTGTGTATTTTTAACAGAAAGCATTTGTTTCCATCTGAGAATGTTCCTACCTCACATCTTCAACAGCACTTGTGTGTATGTGTGTATATAATCACCTCTGTCATAAATGGCACTTTTGCTTTTGGATGGCTTTTGTTCAGCCGTCACATCTTATTATTTACACAGACGTGTGTGAATCTGTGCACATATTCTTTTGGTGTAGTAGGAGACATTTCTCAAGGTTTAGTCTGAGTCTGTGTCCTTTTCTCAAAGACTTTTTGCTTGGGCACTTTTTCACACGTTTTCCTCCAAGCGTGCGGACATTTTCAATGACTTGTTTACTCATTTTCGCAGCACTCATGTGCCCCTACTCCTACATTATGACCCATCTTCTTTTGTCTGTCTGGCTCTTTTTATGCGACTCTTCTTTTCTCCCTCAATTATGTTGCAACATGTTGCCAAATTCAACACATCCCTCTGAGCCGAGTGTCGATGTGTTCGGTGCCGGCAGAAATTGCTGTCGTACTATTTGGCCCCTGAGATGATGTTATGTTGTGACAAGATGACTGAACATGTGAGTGGTCTGCTGACTGTTTGGAAGTCAGTGACTGATTTAAGGACAGTTGAATGACTGGCTAGTTTTGACACAGACTGATTGACTGTCTATCCTGACAGAAGGTTTGACTGGATCTAATCTGACTATTTGTCTGACAACCAGACAGAATGTCTTGTTACAGGGTTTTGGATGGCCAGGGGCTCTTTGGCCGATGTTAGTTGACTGGAGATTTAAGTACACCTGGCTAATTTCAGCATTAAAAGAGGCATGAAAAAGTGTCACCTTAGAAGTCTTTTGTTTTCCTTACATTTATTTCTTCACATTGTATTTCAAAAAACTGAATAAATACCAACACAGGCATTCAAATTATTATTTCTTCTAATAGTGGAAAAAAAGCTAGTCATATCAATCAGTAAATGAAAAATTGACCCTTCTTTCTAAATCATTGAAGAATGCAAAACAAACTAGAAAAACTGGTAATGCCCTAACAGAAAGAATATCAAGGAAAGTGGAAATCAAAGTGATTTATATCAGTTTGAAAAGGTTTACAAATACATTTCTAAAGTTTTCAGACTCCACAGTAAGGGCCACTATCTGCAGGTGGAGAAATGCAAGTAGAAAACCTTTCCAGAAATGGCAAAACTACCAGTAATATTCCTAAAAGAAACTAAAAACTCATATAGGAGGTCACAAAACAACCCCGAAAATCATTCAAAGGTTCAAAGGCTAAAATTACTGCAAACTAAAAAGATCAACTAAGGCTTGTCTCACATTTTTTCTCATAAGGATATTCTTTTTTGTTATGCAAAGGATAAAATAGACTTTAGGAAAAATAATTAGGAGAAAAGGTTTCACTAGAAAGTGTCCATTCAGTTGCACCTGACACAAAACATTTAGCATTATGATTTGGGTTAAAACACCTTTGCTGCTTCAGAACCAAGAACACTTACAGTAGCCGACTGAACTGTGGATATGGAAGGAGAATGTCTGGCCATCAGGTTAGCTCTTTATGGCCTGAGTTTCAAATCTCTGCCTGGATAGTTTTGCTTATTTTAATAGTTAGCAGTTGTTTAAATGTTGTGTGAGTAAATATATTTGCCCATTTATCCATAAAAACTGGAACTTTCAACATCGAGCAAGTTATTTTCGCAATTTACCATCTATTAAAAGAGTGTCCTTCAGATTAATTTCATTCCCTGCTATGGCGGGGGTGAAATTCCCAAAACAACCCAATATTAGCTAGAAAGCACAATGTCTCCCCTTTCAGAAATGGTTGGAATTTTTCAGGTAGCACAAAGTGTGATGTAATTACGGCACTGCAAATTTGGCTAGATCGTCGCCGCTCCTTTCGGTCTGGAAGGGTTAAGCTCTTCCAGATATAATATTAGGAAGTACGCCAGCAAGTCCACATCTGAATTGCTATAAAAGACTTAGGAGAAGTCCAGTTGCCAGTTTTCCACTGGCCTTACTGGGAACACAGCAAATGCGGAAAAAAGTATTCTCATCAGATGAAACCAAAACCGAACATTTTGGTCTACATGCAAAATTCTGTGACAGAAAACTGATGCAAATCATTAGAAACAGTGAAGCATGACGGTGACAGTATCATTATGTGGTTATTAAGAGGGGCAAGAAAGCTGGAAACGGTATACTATTTTTAATTTCACAATTATGCAGTATTTTATCGTGGTCTATCACATACAACTGCTAAAATATTTCATTTTTTATATACCAAAACAGAAAAGTTCAAGCAGTATGGACACCTTTCAAAGTATCACTGAGCAATTCAGCAGCAATTGAGACATTAAAATCCTGCCTTACAGACTGGAACTTAGAAAATCCATATATGTTGCACCATCACACACACTTTGTTTCTAAAATTGCAAACACACCCAGACATACATTAATATCCAAACTTGCATAAACAATAATCAGGCAGTGCTGTAAACTGTATTGCCTGTCTGCATATATATTTTCTGCTCCAATATCATACCTCTTAACCACTGTTGGTATCCTAATTTTGAGCAACACTGTTTATTGCCAGCATAATGTTTGGTTTTGTAATAAAAACATGACAGAAGCACTTTCTCATTTGAAGAAGCAGTACTTGTACAACGCACATCCACAACGCAAATACACTAATGTTTCACCTCCTGAATTGGTCCTAACAAATGAGTGCAGATAAGGCCGTTTAGGTGTAAGTGTGGTACTTCATCACTTTTCTGCAGCAATAATTATTGGACTCCTGTTTTTTTGCTCATTCCCACTCAACGCCGAGCGCCTGGCTGGCTGAATTATGCATGTTTGTTTGTTGCTTTCATTACACAAGCAGATGTCTCAGCTGGAATAATGGGAGATTTTAGAGTGTTATTATGTTATTTCTCTCTCTCTTCATGCTCTTTTGGTGGAGAGATGATGAGCACTTTGGGCCTCTCAGCTCACTGAACAAAATCTTCCTTCTCCTCTGCATGCTCTTCCATTGTTGTTCAAAAAGCCACCAGGCAGTAGTTACAGGGTCAGGGGTTGTTGGGTTTGCTGCTGTGCTTCCAAAATGAATGCAGTCGGAGTTTTTGATGTTTAGTTTCTATTCTTTTTGCCATGTAATCTGTGAACACTCAAAAGGAAGTTTGTTTTTATCCAGAGGATAATTTCCTTCCCCTTGAGTTCCTTCTTTTACTCTCATAGCGCACAGTTTCACAATATTATGAATCATTACTTCCTGTCACCTGCAGACTTTAAAAAGGAAACCACTTACTTATTCACTCACATTTGAAAAGTAGCACCTTTCTCCATTTCAGCAGCAGAAGTAACCTGACAGACTGTGTTGGTCTTTATAAGGGAACAGCCGTGGAAACTACACACTAATGGTTTCTGACAAAGGCCATTTATATTTGCCCCAACCTCTGTTTTTCCTCACTTTTTTCTTATTCATTTTCCTAAATAAATATCCCACTGTTTATATATCTTGTCTCTAGTCTCTAATCTAGGGTGTTCGCATGGTTTTTAAATAGCTAAAGAACTCAGCAACTCAGTCTTGTATTTTTCCAAAAAGGATGAAAAATAATGTAAGTTGTGTTCCTGTTAGAAAAGGAAAAAAAATACAACTTGAAATTGCTGTTTAGTAGTGAGTAACAGCTAGCTATGACAGAGTTGGAAAAGTTCATACAAGCCATACATCACTGTTTTTAAAGGCTTTGGATTGCCATTATTTTTGCTATTGCAACCATTTTGGCAGATTATTGTTATGAATATTTTTGGTAGATTTCAAGATTAATAATGCCAAAAATCATTTTTAAATAAATGATTGCTTAAACTGCCTTGTTTACTCACACACTGGCATTAGCTGGCTGCTACAGGAAGCTGGAAAAGTAGAGCTTCCATTATATAACTGTTTTAGCATTTATTGTTGCTATGTTTGCTCAGTTGCTTTGAATACAGCTAGGATTAACCCTAAAACTACTTTTTAACTATTTTTAATATTGTTTTACTAAATAAAACAGCTACAATTAAATCATACTTGATTGTTACTGTTTATGTTCAAGCTGCTTGCAGCCTTTCTAGCAACAGAAAAAAATATTTTACAACCCTCATGATCAATGTCCTCAGTTTGTGGGAATGTTTATAAAATCTATTTTTGTTGCAATCTGATCAGCATTTAGGCAGGTAGTTGGGTTCAACCATTCTGCTAAGCATGCTGCTTAAATATTCACAGCAGGTGAAACCAAATCTGAACTCTCTTTTTACAACAGGAAGTTCGTAAAGTAGTTGCTTAAAACTCCCACAAACCTTTTGATGGTTATGGGACTGTAAATGAACACTTTATTAATCTTTGGCATGTCACAGGCATCTTGGCAGATAATTAAGAGTATTTTAATACCACTATGATAAAAGTTCCCCCAGCAAAGTCATATTTTGCTAGTTTTCATCTGAAGGAAGTATTTCTAAGATTTGTATCTGGTAATGTAACAGTGAGATAGTTTTGTGTGAGAAATATTTGTTGTGTATAATTTCAGCACCAAAAATGCCCAAGGTCTTTGGAATAGGAGTCTTTTAACATGGCATTGCCTGTGGCTTATCTTACAAGCAAATAATATTTATGCAGAGTGCCCTTCTGAAATTTCTTCATAATTCAGTTTTCTCAAAAAAAAAAGACCCTTCCTCCGTTTGTGTTATTTTTGAGCTTCATCTCATGTCTGATGACCAGGGGCAAAAGAAAAATAACCAACACAATTCACTTTATCGTCATTGCCTTCAGAAAGGTCCACGAAAATATGTGTTTAGCCTCATGCAAAGCATGAAAGCCTCACGGAGACACCAACAAATACAATTAAATGAATGTAACATTTTACATCCACATTCAGCCATGCATCAAAACATACAGTACATGAAACATACTAAAAGTTTCTGAATTTTAAATAAAACCAATGTTTTTTTATTTTACACATTTTATTATTTGAGTCAAAATCTTTCTAGGTTCTACCCCAACTTTGTCAGTTGTCTGCAGACAGATTAGATTTTGGCTGTCAACAGTCTTCATGTCCCTGTTAAAGTGTCAGATTGTTGTAATTTGAGAAAATGAGACAATAATAAATTATTATCTTTAAATAAATAAATGATCTTTAACTCAACTAATAGACGGATAATGTTCCAGAAGGAGAAAAATCTGCTAAAAATCTGATTTTGGATCCTTCATCTAAAATCCAACTCTGTACAATGAGATTATCAACTTTACAACCACTTTTCAAAGGTATAAATCAGTGCTACTACATCTGCCATGGCATTGTAAAACTACCATCAATAGTTAGAAAACAACAGAGGCATGACAAAGCCTAAATCTCTCTCCAGAACAAATAAATCAACAAGAAAGAGACTTATCAAAGACTGATCCCAAGAGGCTGCCTGCAGCACTGAGCTGCATGAATTTCTGGTTAACTTTTAATATGTGTAACATTTGACAACAATCTTCTGTATTCTCCATGCACCTATACTTGATCCAAGACATCTTTTCCATACAAAAGAGAATCTTATAAAATCTTGTTGGGGATAAAATGTTATGGTCTGAATAAAACCAAACTGAACTTTAAGCCACAGTTCTACAATGTATTTTGGGCACAAACAAGCATTTACAAAAGAACACCATACCTAGATTTAAATATAGTGGTTGCAGAATCATGCTTGACAATCAAACACAAGCTATTTTTGTTGTCGAGTTGAATAAATAGTTACAAATGACAGTCAGTTTTGCACAAAAACATTATAATCTGCCAGAAAACTGGAGATGAAGAGGGATTTTATTTATCAGCATCCCAGTGAGTCAAAGGTTACACTGAAATAACCTTATATAAAGAAAAAATCTGAAAATGGTTTATTAGGATTTATTTTTGTCTCAAAAACCGACATTTCAACAAGGGTTTGGCAACCCTGAAAAATGAGATGCAGGCGTACAAAGAATAGATGGAACCATTGTTTGAGTCTTATCTTGCTTCAAACACACTCTTGCCTGTAGCCTTATACTTCCCTTCTTAAAGCTGCTTATATTATCACTCTTTCACTTACACTGATCATCAGTATTTACCCTGATATAAAGTGCGCCTTGAGGTGAAGAAAACCACAGTAAACCTCACAGTTGTTACGCAGGTAGGCGTTATTACAAAAATTAAAACAGTTTTGACTGTCACAATTAGCACCAGTTAACACTGGTAACATCGACAAACACCACAGAGCAAAGTGTTTACCAAGAAGCTAGCTTGACTTTGGTACTTTTGCATTTGTGTCACTTTTTTTCTACTATAATAATACTCTTGACAAGTTATCCTCTGAGCCTGAATCATGGCTCTAACCCACATTAACTTTACTTTCTTTAGTCTTTGTGTTCATCAATTTTGACATTTAAAGAATGAACAATAATTTTCCATGATGATTTCTAGCATTTTTTGTGCTCATTTTTAATATTCAGGTTTTCAAAATGTTGTCAAATTTAAGAAGGCTTTTTAGTTTCACTCACTGAGCTCATCTTTTTTGGTCTGCCCATAAAGCAGTCTCATTGTTTAGGATGAAAAGTTAAAAAGTATACACTTGGCAGATTCACTTTTTCCAAAGATCTACCCTATGAAAGTGTGTGAGATTAGTGGAAGTGTGGGTAGCTAGACCCAAAAAAATAATCTTCATTGGAAACTGATTCTCTTGAGGATAATGAAACCGCTGGATCAACAAACGACTGACAGACTACCGAAGTAACTGCATGTGTCGTTTGTGAACAATTGTATTTTTACAATGACAGATCACATTATTAAACTAAATCAGCTTCTCCTCTCCCAAATCTCCATCCTGCAGCGTCAACAATATTTTGCTGTAATGTATTAGTACTTGGCTTTTCTTCCAAGCAATACATTCCGCATTAGCTAAAAGTTGCTAAATTACACGTTATGAGAAAATTAACTGTAGATGTAATCAGAGTTTGACAAAGTAAGCTGTTGTGGTGATGCATTTGATGCAATTGTTCAGAGAAGTGTTAGTAATGAAGCGCACCTGCATACCTCAGCAAAATGTGCTGTTCAGAAACAACTTAGAAGGTGGTACATTTACCTAAAAGGGGCCAGAAATTTTCTACTGGGATGAATTACAAGTTTAGATTTTTTATAGAGTCCTTTTAAATCCTTGTGTGTGCCGGAGAAACTATCAGAAAACATTTCTTTTTATCATTATTGAACAAGCATCTGCCTTATGAACTCATACTGACTCTGGAAAATTTGTTTTGCCTTTTTTTCCCCTGTGTTGGCTGTTGTGTTATGTATTAAAGTCAGAGTTCAGCCTTCTCTCTGCAAAGTTCTCAATCTTCAGCTATTTGAATTGTTAGCTGCCTGGTGCTTCACTACTTTCAGCCCTGAGAAGGATGTTGTAAATAAAGAACTATAAAGACCAATTAATGGTATGTTTTCATCATTAATCAGACTAAACATGTCCATAGAATAGAAATAGATCTCCGTTATATATAGGTATGTGCATATATAAACATGCATGAAGAGGTGAAACTTCAAGGTTCACATTAATTTAGCATTTATGATCTAAACTATAGAAGTAAAACATCTTATTTGAGGCAGTGCAGCGTTTTTAGCTTGATTACAGCAAGTCCAATTTGCACCACAATGTGAAGTTTCATTGATTTGCTCAAGGTAGTCTTTGCTACAAATTTATCACATTTATTAAAAATCTTGCAAGTGAATTTTAACTGTAACTAATAAATGTCACCAGCAACAAACCATCCCAGGTTTTGAGGAGGAATAATTGTTGCACAGTGGAAGCCTGCAATAAGATTGTATGCAATGCAACTTCAATATGAGATCAATGAAAAAATGTGAGGAAGCATATCTTAAAACCAGCACTTTGCAAACTTGGCGAGAGGGTAAAAATGCAAACAGGGTTTACCCAGCGGGACCCTGGACATAGTCTGACTTTCTGTTCTTCTCGTCTGGGTCATGAACTTTTTGCTCTTTCACTACTTTCAAATTACCGTAGTCCCTGCTGGTCCTTAATGAGACATGGAGTCAGCAACAGCTATACACACACAAAAATTGTGTGCCCACACAGATGTCTGTCAAAGTATTAATATGGCATAGAGACACAGGATAAGGCTTACATACATGAACAGGCAATGCAAAAGCATGTTAGATTGCTGTAAACATATTGGAGGCAGGATTAATGAAGCTGCAAACAAGACCACACTGAGCCAAAGTCGCCTCCAGCTCGTCTGCCTCACCCAGAGATCCAGACATAGACTCTCTACTCTCTGTTTTTTCTCAGCTTGTATTTACATTTATATACAATTGGGCTCATTTTACTCTGCTCCAGTATCTTCTCCCCAAATCTTCAAAAACACATTTTATTTGAAGGCATCTCAAAACTGATGAAATAAAGACATGTACAGCCTTAATTTTGTTGATTGGTATCTGTTTAGTCATTACTAAAAGTAAAACCTCAGACTGAGTGTGTTCTTTCAACCAACCCAGTATTGATCAGTCTAGTAAGAAACAGACAGGTGGAGGAAATGATTGATCTATTTAGCACAACTGCTAGACATCTTTTCCAGAGTTCAATATTTTCCATACTGTCCCTTTTGTATTTCTGAGAGTATGATTTTTAAATTATTTATGTTAATGCGTGCTGTTCTAATGGCAGCTCCTATCTTTCACCTGCCTTTTTATCATTGTAGCACAGCGCCATCTGCTGAGAAAGCAAGGTAACTACATTCATTCACAAAAGCATCTGTTCAAAGCAAACCAGCTCAGTCCTGTTGAGAGGAAGAATATTTCGATCACACTTTTGTGCACACTAACAAGTAGTTTTCTCACACTTTTGTTGCTTTGGGAACAAGTGTTTGTGGCTTATCCAGCTGACTTCCAATAAATTGCACAAAAATGACTTCTGTAAGCACTTTTCTCATCTTCTTGGAGGCTAAGGTCCTGATTTTGGCCAGTCAAAGCTTAATCTACAATTGACTTTGGTGAATATAGATTTGACAGTGGATATGGTGATAAACATCGGAACAAAATATTTAAAAAATTCAACACCAAGAAGGAACTTGCCCAACAACTCAGTCCAACTTAAAGCAATTGACACACCATATTTTCCGGACTATAGAGCGCACCATACTAAAAGACGCACCTACAAATTTTTTGAAAAAAAAAAAAAAGAAAACCTGGAAATATACATATATAAGCTGCACAGGGCTCTAAGCCGCCGGTATCTCCACTGCTCTCGGTTACAACAAGTTAAAATCTGCATTTTAACTTGTGTAAATTAATTAGTTTATCGCCATTGTCAGTTATTATCATTTGTGTTTCTTTAAATAAATATTGGCTTGATGATCAGGAAGAAATATGTCTGCAAACAGATCAACTTGGAATCTTATTGTGATCCATTCCAAAATGTGTTGACTTTTATCATGCTACAATGTAATCCACTGCAGCAGCAGGAAAAAGATGCATGAAAAAAGAGTTCCAGGTGTGAGAAATGTTGCTTTTGTGACTTGGGGTGCAGCTGTAGAAAATGTCAATACTGCAAAAAATTAAAAAAAGAAGAAATTCATGTGGGAAAATCAGCAGGTGAATGCTGACTGAGTGAGAGGGAAAAAAGAAAAAACACAGGCAGTGCTGACTTTTCAGTATGCATATCTCTAAACTTCAAAAAATCTATTTTGCAAACTGTGCAGTTCTGTTATTGTGGGTGATAGCAAAAGGAAGCTGGAGCTCTTACAGCCTGGTCAACAAATAAGGCAATATCGGAATCATTTTCAGTCTGAAGATTATTCTCCAAATTTTGTTTAAAAAAAAGTTATGCAATTTCTTTTATACAGACAACATGACCAAGATTAAATAAAAAAATATTACTTTTTTTTGTTTAAGCAAATAAACTTTGCAAATTTCTAGGATAGTTTTCTGAGCAATTCTTCAGCACAGCATCATCCCACTTCAGAGTAAAAGTTCTCCTACAGAATATTCACAAATATGGAAGACTAGGAAATTTGAACCCGTTTCACTTATGAATAACCAATCCACTGTTGAAAGGGGGTTTTTATATTTTGGGAAATTACTCTTAGCTATCCAAATTGATAAACAGCAGTGACTGTGTGATTGTCTTCCTTAGTTTTAATGAGATGGCCTGCATAGACCAGCATAAACTTTCAAAAACTTTTATTTGCAACAACATTTATCGCAATGTTACTTATACCATTACCACTGTACATTTGACCGGGTTTTGTAAGAGTATTATAAAGTCATGGCAATTTCATCTTTGAACTATTTTATACCTTTGATGTTTTGGCAGCTCTGTGTCTGCTTTTTTTTGGATCAAAAAAAGGAGATTTTTGCCAAGGGTTGCTTTTCATCTACCTAAACTGGTTTCAAGTTATTCTCAACCAGGGGTGTCATAACCATTTTCATTTTGGGCTATATCTGGATCACAAATGTTCTCAAAAGGTCAGTAATAGCAGATTGTATTGATTAAGCTACTCATTCACTAAATGTTAAAATATTAATAAATAGCCGTCTCTGCATTCTATGAGGACTTCTTGAAATCAAATAATACTGAACATCTTTTTACATTGATGCAATTTAGCAATGTACAGATAAAAACAGCAATGATTTGATTGCTAAAACCCAAATGTAATCTTGAAAGCTCTATTGATATGATTTGGCTCTCGGGCTTAGAGCTTTACATGTGCTCTAAACTGTTCAACATTTACTGAAAGAAAATAAGTAATTATGCGAGTCCCATAAAAAATTGGTTGAGGTCAAGGAGTTACGAAAAGTTCTCTTGGTGTTGGGTTGTCCCTGCAAAACACTGAATTCAGTTTTTTCAATCACTGTCATGGCCAATGGTATTTAAATCCAGCAGCTAGCCATGCAGTTTGCTTCTACAAACATTTGAGAAAGAATGTTTGTAGAAGCATTCTATAAACTTCTTGTGCAATCAGACTAGAAATCTCCTTGCTTCTCAATGTTTGACTGTCAGATGGTACTGAGTGGGATTAATTGGGAACAATTACAACTCAGCCATGAAGCACAGAGTAAAATTAGCAGATGCTGAGGTACACAGAGGTCACCAGACTCGCTCAAGAACCGTGTATACAAAGCTTCATGCAATTGGTTTCCATGGCTGGGCAGCAGCATCCAAACCTTACACTTACAACTGCAAAAAGGAACACCACTACTGAACTCCGGAGTGGGAAAGATGTGTTCTCGAGAGTGTCGAATTATACCTCTCTGTCTGGTAATCCTGTTGACGAGTCCAAGTTTGGCAGTTGCCAATAGAAACAGACTTGACTAACTGCAGGATGTTAAGTGTTATTTTTTGTGAAGAAAGGAAAATAGTTTGGAACTGCCGTGTAGTTCAAGTGAAAGTTATTCGGCATACCAAAACGTTTCTAGACAATTTCATAACCGCAACCTAGTGGAAACAGTTTGGGGTTCAAATGAGTGATAACTTTTGAAGATGTAGTGTGTCTCATAAGTTATTTGGATTTAAAAAGAGATTAGAGCCACGATCAAATGCAATAACGATGTATGGATAAAACCTTCAGAAAATAAGACACAATTAAATTAAATCACAATATGTCTAAATATTTTCTGATTACCTAGCTACAAAATTAGCTACATAATTAATCAAAATACTTAATTTCTTAAAGGAAAAGTGATAGGCCATGGTCAAGTACATGACTGTCAAAGGACAGTACTTTATGTTGGAACAAAACTGGCATTAGCTGGGCATAAAGAAGGGGAACAAATTGATGAAAGGACGCATTTAACTGGATCTCAGATAGGTACCACAAAATGTCTTGCACTTATGAAAAGACCCATTTTGAAAGACAGTTTTTAGGTGCTGGTGCTACATAGATACATTCATTAGGTTATTCCGCTAAAGCAGCATATGAATTAACTGATTCATTTAATGTAAGGTTTATTAGTCTTTATGAGAACCAGTGATCCTCAAACATCAAATCAGGATAGGTAGTAATGAGAAAATACTATATGTATTGTAATTGTGTCTCCTGTCAGGGTCATTGAATGCAATCATTTGGCAGATCTTCAGCTAATATTGTGATCTCTATTAAGCAATTAATATCAAGGCAGCAGCTTGCGATGTGGGCACATTAAGTTTTGCTGTAGAATGGCATTGTGACTTGAATCATCTGCATTTAAATGACTCTACAAATGTGACTTAGAGCTTTTATGTAGGACTCTTCAAAGACATTCCTTCCTTTGAATTTTAATCTTTTTTTTGGAAAATAATTTATTCATGGGTTAATAGCGTCACCTTCCCACCAAGTGAGTGATAAATAATGTTCAGAATTAGATGAGATGGAGGACGAAGAGGTGCTTAATCACAAAGGTGAGAGCGAGGAAGGAGAGAGAAGTTAATGAAAGGGGGAAAAAAAGATTAAATGAAGATAAATTTGTGAAACATGTTGAAAATGTGTTGTGTTGTAATTTGTCTTCACCCTGAATTAAGAATGGAATATGCCTGGGCGATAATGATGAAATAAAAAGTAATCAGCTTTGGACAGTAAACGGAAATAAAGGAAAATTAAGGTACAGAAAAAATTTAAATATAAGAGGCACTGCAAGGGAAAAGTACGCCTTAAGATTGTTGGTAAGATCTTTCTTTTCTGAAGAACATGTTAAGTGTGTGCTGAAAAACACTAGATGGCAATATTGCATCAACAAGCTGCAGCGTGCTCAGAAACAGCTTACGCCACCTTTCAGCCAAGCAGGAATGATGCTAAGAGCTTCTTATGGTTTTCTGCTGACATCAGAGGATTTTAACATTATTCACCATAAAGACATAAAGAGCTGTAACAGTGACTTCAGCAAAAACCTCTAGGAGCAACAGTCCATTGTGTTGTCCTGTAAACACAGAAACAGACGCCCATAAAA
This sequence comes from Poeciliopsis retropinna, assembly GCA_010277075.1. Taxonomy (NCBI): domain Eukaryota; kingdom Metazoa; phylum Chordata; class Actinopteri; order Cyprinodontiformes; family Poeciliidae; genus Poeciliopsis; species Poeciliopsis retropinna. Next base: position 1,757,049 of record VMRM01000027.1, on the reverse strand, counting down.
TGTGTCTTTTAACAAAGTGGATAAAAGGATTAAAAAGCACTCAAGAAATGAATGATTTTCACTACCTTCTGTAGTATGTCAAATACAACATAATGACTATTAGTCTTTCTACCAGTTTCACCTGAAAAGACTGCCTTCTTAGTTATAGCTGTACGCTATGAGGCGTTTCCCACTGGAGTGAACCAAATTAAATTGTTGCAAAGGGGCAAAAGGGCTGTAAAAATCTCCAGTTAATACTAAATCATGTGGAGCATGGCTTCCTGCTAAAAAAGAAATAACTTTGAAAAGGTGTAAATAATTCATGGATGTCTAACACAGTACTCAGCTTGAATAAAATGTTGTGTTTTTCTCAATTACCCAAAGATTTGATTTACCCTGGGCTTGGTGTCAATTTTGGCCAGGATGGAACATTTTAACATGTAATGGAATGATTAAAAATAACTCAAACATGTATCGTCTCTCTCTATTGATGAAAAGTGTTTTCATTTTGATGTTGGACATCTGTTTGGAGATTCCCAGCAGGTAAAGTTAACTGGAACAGCCTTTGAAGTTCTCCATCTGACCTGAAAAGTCAGAGGAACATCATAAGACTCAACTTTAAAATCCAAGATGGCCGGTTTTGACAAGTTGTTTGTGACTGAATATGTATAATTTATTATGCACAGAGCACAACATAATAAATATCCATAAAATACATGAAATGTTTATGGCCTGGAGGTGTTCTTCAGGCTGTGCTTATGCCTCACTAAACTCAAGATTTTTGAACATGTGTGTATCCTGACGTCCTGCTGTGCACGAAAACACTTCCTCCCTTTTTTATGTCATGTGTTCACACACATGGCTTGTGCCCTTTCAAGTCCCTTTGCGTTTAAACCATTTAGTTATTCCATGCATGAGTACGTCTGAGAGAGAAGCTCTTCTTTTTTATCTCTACCCACACACGCCAAATCGCACAGTCTCTGTGGACCACATTCACAATAGACATGATAATTACATGTGAAGTGTTACCGTGTTCTTTTTCCAAATGATTAAAATGCTTCTGTGAGTTGCAGTTGTTGTATTCAAGGTCACATACACAGCTCTATGTGAAGTGTGTAAAAACGCTGAGCATTTACTGTGAAATTAGCTTGGCCAGAATTTTCATACAATTGAGTGCCAAAATGATAGAAACAATAAAACCAAATATAACAGCAGCTACATAAAAAAAGCATTCACATCCTTAAACATTTTGTTTTCCTGTTCCATCATCAAGCTAATTTTAATATGAAACAAAGATAACCCAAGTAAATACAAAGTGCAGTTTTCAAAAGAGAAAAAGGTATTGAAGTTACCATGGCCTTATGTAAACTGTCCTTTTTTGTATATAAAATAATTAAGAATAAACATTCTATTGTTTTGTGTTTCATTACACGCTATACAAAGCCTGTTAGACACATTTAATCTGCAATTCAAAATGCAACATTGGAAGAATGCCTGCAAACCTCATGACTGCTATGCCGTATGTTTACCTATACCTTCTCTTACCTTGACATTTGAACTATTAAAAACTCATCTCAGCCAAAATAAGGAATTAACTGTGCTTCTGTTGTTTTTTCCATCACTGATAAACCAAGGTAAAAATACAGATATCATCATAAGCTGCTCAGGTAATCCATCATACTGACTATGGATTATCTCCACATGGTGAAACTTGGCATAGTTTGGATATTTGTGGTTGGGGGGAGGGATTCGATTCCCTGACTGGAGTTGGCTCCGTCATCTTTTTGATGTAGAAGGTCACCAGCGAGATGTCCATTTCTGTCTGCCAATATGTTGCACTACTAAGAGAATTATAATAGCTGAATTCAGGGTCTGCATCCTTCGAAGGACGGATTTGTAGGCCGAATACGTCACAGCGTGGCGACAAGACCTGTCCGAATTCGAAGACTCCTTCAAATGCGTCCCTCTTTTCCCCAAATTTGAAGGATGGGTCCGATGTATCCTTCACGGCCCAACATATCCCACAATTCATTGCAGGTCCCAACCAGGTAGAGCGGAGCGACAATGGTGGTGAAGAGCAGCAAATTATTTTGCTCTATTACACTTAAATGACACGTGATTTGGTACAACATTTATAGGCGAGAACGTAAGTGTGCAAGTCTCAAATATCTGCTCGGTTCATCTATACTTCACCTAATTGCAATATTGCTCTGACATTTTCGGACATGTCTGCTCCTGCTGTGCCAACAGCCAGCTCCCCTCGCCAGCTGTTAGCTGGCCGGGCGCTCCAGGTTCGGTATACCAGAGGAGAACGCCTAATTCCTGGTACATTGTTATAAAAACTCCCGTTAGCTTTCCCCAATGAGGGGAAGTTAGACACCAATATTATTCACACAGGTAATATCTAGTTGTAAAATGTTTGGTTCAATAAAGTATTTCAAAGCAGAGCAAATCAGTTTGATTAAAGTTAAGCCTTCCAACATAATAGGCTTACTTAACTGTAATGTCCTGTCTGAGATCTGGAGAGTATTATATTTTGTAAATGAATACACGATTGAACATTTTAGAATCAAACTAACAGATTTCCTTTTTTACTATGGAACATCCTTTACTATAAAAGGTGAAGAATAATACAGAAATCAGTAATACATGACTGAAAAACAAACTTCGGCTCTGTTGTTTTGGGTTTTTTTCTTCGCCGCTCTCTTCTTCACGCTGTCACGGTTGCTAGGCAACATGAGTTATGCTGAGGTGGGGGCGGGGACAGCTGGTGAGGGCTAGACCTGTCCGTTTATTCGCGGCCTATGAAGGACCAATCCTACATAGCCGTGTCCTTCGAAGGATGCAGACCCTGAATTCGGACTCAGCTAATGTACAAATCCACCTTTAAACTGAAATAACTGGGAAAAGTACCTTTTATGGTGTATAAATGTAATGTACTTCACTGTGCAGCCTTTCAGGTCGGAAAGTGTGTGTTCCTTTACTCCATGTTAGTACAATGTATGTGGTCTTATCCTCCAGCAGTGAGTCCATTTAAAGTACTTAATGCACTTGACAGATAATAATGCTCACTTCATTTAGCCTCTAGAGGTCTGCTGAACTATTGATTGACCACTGGACGTACTTAATGATAGGTTGTGGCTACAGATGTCCATTTCCTGAAGTGTTTTTTTGTTTAAAGTAACCACATTTCCCAATATACTTTGTAGTTACCCTCTTCATCACACTGACCATCTGTTAGAGCAACTCAGATATTATCCATGTCTTACTTTCACTAATTTACACTCTTTGCACTTGCCTGCTTATATTATTTCTTAAAAAGTAAGAGCCAAGGTGAATGTCAATGTAACATTTTGCATCTCAGATTTGTGTGGCAGACCAATGGCTTCAGGAAATTATTATTGCTATCATTTATCAGCAAAATGCTTAAAATATACCTAAATTTTAAAGTAATATCTAAATAAATACCAGAATCAAAATTGCATAGCAGGAGTACTGAACATGATACTGCTTTGATTAGCCTCAACATCCATTGAGGTCATCAATTGACAAGGACACATAATGAAGAAATGACATCACTCAATATGGATAGAAAATGATGGGCATGATCTCTTATTAAGAACATCTCCACTGATTATGGCAAGTTGTTGAATTCACAAAGCAATCCCAGACCATCACACTGACACCAACATATTTGACACTAGTTATGGCTTTCTTCCTCTGAAATGCTGTGTTGCTTTATACAGGATATAGCAGGACACACATTACTACATTTTAGACAGGTCTTTGTAGTTTTCACCAGGAAACCCAGAGTGGGTTCCATTAAAAAACTAGTTTTGATTCCATGTCTCATGTGGGAATTAAATCACTCACTCTTCAGTTTTCAGTTACTAAAATGAGTCATGGCTTTCCTGATCATCTGAAACTGACACGACAAGACAAACTCAAAGAATCTATTTTTAGATAACCTTCATGGTATTCCACTGTGAGGATGAGGCAGTAAGATATTGTTACCAATATTGGTTACCATCTAAAAATGTTTCCTCTCACATTTTTTAGGTTTAGCCTCTTGGATCCTGTTCAGGGGTATTTCTGAAAGTCTCTCACCAAAGGATTAATGGTTTCAGAAAAACTGTGATAAGGCTATTGATTGGCTTCAGGTACAATATGACCCATCCAGTTATTGATGCTTGAAGCAGAAATCTCCACAGTCAACATCAATATTGCCTGGAGTTGAGTGGGATTAGCTCAGACAACAAATGAAGATCACTTTTGGTAAAGATTTTGCTCAAAGCAAGTCATTTTGAGGATGTGGAGACAAAAGTAAGAGAGTTACAGGCCATAATATTAGAAGGTATAATGCCTCTCAAAAAGCGTTTATACCTCTTGAGTTTTTCCAGGTCTTGTCCCACTACAACCAAACTTCTGGGGTTTTACAAATGGAAGAATAATTATGAAGTGCAAGAAAAAGATGCATGGTTTTCAAATGAGAAATTTTACTGCAACACTCCTAGATGAAACGAGTGTTGGACTGAAGGGAAGGGAAAACATGTCACATCTTATTTTTATTGCTAATTATGCACCACTCTGTGTAAGTCTATCGAATAAAATATCAACAAAATGCATTGACGTTTGAAGTTGGAACATGACCAAATGTTAAAGATCGAGGGGTTCAAATGCATTTCATTAAGTTCACTCGCTGCTTTTGTTCCGCCAAAAATTAATGCCGTGTACCAAAATCGTGCTCAATTTGTGTCACAGCGCCGCCTGTGCGTAAAAAAAGACTACCGTAAAAAAAAAAAAAAAAAAGAAAGAAAAACGGGTAATGCATACATTAGCACGTCTTGCCGGGCGTGGCATGCTCCTCTCTGCCGGAGGGGAGGAGGCAACAGCCGTAGTGTGCTCCGGGGCTGCTGGATGCTCCATGATGGATGAGGGATGACAGATCGGGGTTAGCCGCCAGGGGAGTCCATTTTCCTGCAGCGCACGGTCCTATACCAGGACCGAAGAAAGGAAGATAAGGAGAGCGCATCAACCGCTCCCCCCTCTTTCTTCCCCTCTTGTTTCACTCTCCCTCCTCTCCAGTGCATCACAGTCTAGCGGGCTTTACACACTGACTGCACCGCATTGACGCTGCTGCTGCCGACCCAACCCAGAAAACTAACACTCAGATAGAAGAACTGGAAAATAAATGTTGTAGAGCGTGGGCTTGGAAATGCGTCATTCTGCAATATTTGTTGACTCCCTTCTGGATCCGACAATCTCAACTCTTTGAAAGCTGACGGAGACACGGCGCTTTTGGGATATTTCTTTGCAACGGGGTTTGCAGACGCAGCTCATCATGAGGATGGACTGAAGCTGCGCTCGGTGATATAACTCCTGGATCATGCAGGTTCTGCAGCCGTGGACGTTAGTTGTAATATTCGCCCATGCACATGTGTTGTTATCCCTGAAAAACAGTAATGCAGAAGCTGGGAGCCCAGACGACAGTAACAGCGGTGGCTACTCTGGCAGGACTTTCCACGGTCCGCCCCGGGAGAGCCGCCAAAACAAAGCCCGAGACCGCGCGCTCTTCCCGGGATACGCTACAGGTGCGACCCTTAACTCCACTCGACCGTGGAAGCGGGCGACAGCGGGGGAAACGAGGCGAGCCGGACACGCTAAACGCGACTTCAATAGGAGCGTGACACCCGTGGAGGATCCTGGCGGGTTGTCCCACTGGGACGCTACGCGCCACCATAATAAGAGGATAAAGTTGAATGATGCAGGGACGCCGGCAGGTGGACACTACAATGCGGCTAAGCTTCCTTCAATGGCTCGGGAAGACGGAGGAGGGGTATCGGAGGAGGGGGACAAGCACCAGAGAGGCTCAAAGGCAGGAAAGAGGTGGAGAAACAAGCAGAACAGAAGCGCTGTGGTTATGCCTCTGTGGGAACCCGTCCCCAAACCGGTGGCTCTCACCTCCACCGACCTCCCGTTTGACCTCTTCACCAGGAGGCCAGAGTTTTTCACCTTCAGGGAGGAGAACCCGTGGGATGCCACACCGATCACCCCTCCTGGCTCGCCGGATTTTGGAGACGAGATCAAGAACCCATTCTACCCAGTGACGACCGAAACTTTTGGCGCTTACGCGATCACATGCGTATCCGGCGTAATTTTCCTGGTGGGCATAGCGGGCAACATCGCTATCCTGTGCATCGTGTGCCAGAACTACTACATGAAAAGCATCTCCAACTCTCTGTTGGCCAACCTGGCCGTGTGGGATTTTGTGCTCATCTTCTTCTGCCTCCCCATGGTGGTTTTCCATGAGCTCACAAAGTCATGGCTCTTGGGGGAGTTTACCTGCAGAGTGGTGCCATACGTGGAGGTAATTCTTTTAATTTTTTTAGATGGTTCTATTGAGTTAAGAGGCAATCAGTGTCATTTCTAATTGACATCACACTTCTAAGGTAACAAATCAGAAATATGGTCTTTCAGTGTTCCCTCTTGCTTTGCATGTTCATATAAGTCAAGTTTCAAAGATGTTTCAGTTACAAAAGGCTCTAAAGATTTAAATGTTCTCCATCTATGAACTAGAGAGATGCTTCAGGTGAGCTGTTTACTGTTTTTTTTACAACATGTCCTTTGTGAACTCACCTCCTCCAGTTACACCAGCGTCAAATTTAATGCCTTTTGTTCAAACCAGGTGCTTTCTTCCCAGAGACCCAAACCTTATTTTTAATAACTCCCGTCATTTGAAAGTTGGGACAAAGGTTTGACACTCATTTAAAAGATGAACACATTATGGCTGAAAAGGACCCAAACATACATGAATACAAGTTTGGGAATGGATAAGAGGTTAAAGTTACACTTTAGTCACAACCATTTTTAAGTACTACCAGGCTGAAAAAGCAGTTATACTTATAAAGTAATGTTTAAAATTTTTTGTCAGCATAGTTGTACTTTGAGACCCCAGTATTTACTGATGTAAAAATGTTTGAGAATCCGTGCTCTAGAAATCAAATTTACAATATAATTTATTGCCATTTTGCTGTTGCTCATCATTCAATATGCAGAGATTTATTTTTTACAGTTTTTTGACTATGCAATATCAATAAGCACTTATTGGCATTTCAGCAAACCCCTTGGTATTACATGTTTTAATTATTGTCAGATTAGAGTCTGATACTCTGACTGCATTGTCTTTCACTAACCTCCTGACACGCTTCCAGGACAGCCTGTTTAATACAGTTCATGTGTTCGTAAAAGAAAGGAGCTTATTTGTCTTGTTGAAAAACAAGATATTTTCTACCTGTTGCTCATTGTTAACTCGTCTCCCCAGATCTGTTGATGCCGTGTATAAAAGTGAAACCACAAAGACAACAGTCACTGTTCAACTTCACTATCAACCAGAATTTTATTCCAACAATCAAGTGCATAAAATCACATCAAATCTCATCATAATCATCAAAAACTAAAGCCACAAAGAAGAGACCACTGCGTGTGGGAGTTAAGACAGCTCCGCCTCTGTGATCTGATTAGCTGATTTAGCTCAATGACTTTTATATCAAGGCGTGTTTTCTATCTGATGCGTTCTAACGTACAGTTTAGAGGTGGACTCAAACAGCCCGTACTGACGTGTTGCTGTTTGTACTCCAGAGATCATGCAGGTTTTACCAAGGTCAAGGGATGAATCTATCCGCTGTCTAAGCTATCCTCCCTGCGCACCTTCCCAGCATACGAACAATAGATGTGTTCATTTCATATGGAAACATTTTACTCAAGGAAGCAGGACCAATCTGTGTTTCTCATTTCAAACTGCCTCAAATTGGTTCCTGAACTGCACAGAGCTCTCCTGACCTCTCCTCTGACCCGGGGCATCAAACAGCAGACTTTGATTATAAAAATTAGCACACATTTCATATAATATCTTCAAATTCTTATAAAACAGACACGAGCAATTTCAACACCAAAACATTTTTTACATTAAAAATTTTCTGATTAGTTTTCAACTCCTTTGTTTATAATGAACTAAAACATTTTCAAATGAATCTATTCCACAATATGAGTTATACACGCTTAAGAACTTGATCTAATATAAAAAACTACTAATTAGACAAATTTTAATCAAATTGTGCTCATTATATCCAAGAGAAATGTTCTACTGATTAAGTTATGTATCGATTAAACTACGAGTCTAAATCTAACCTAAACTGAGGCCGACTCAAAACAATCAGGATCAGTCTAATATTTCAACATGCGCTAAAGTTAATAGTCATTAAAACTAGAATAATTAAACTAATATTTCCAACAGGCTCCACCCCTTTTATTTCATGGGAAGATGAAATCAACACAGGACATACACAGGGTCAGATCCCGATTTATTTGAGTGCGTGTGCATGCATGAGTAAATACAGACTCATGCATGGTAATATAAAACTATGACCTTCAGTAGGGACTGACTTCATTCTTCTCCTAACAAAAAGTTACTGAGGTCGGCATCAACATTTGGAGAGAAGACATGTGCGACCATAGACACAAGCAACAAGCATGTCTATATGAAATAAGGAGATTGCTTGAACCTCCGCTGAGAGTGGAGGTTCCCTGTGGTGTCGTCTTTGGTAAACCTTGTTTTATTCAGCGTTCAGTGAAGGGTGGAATTTTTTCAGCCTCAAAGAGAAAGCAATCTTCTGCTGTGGGGTGCGAGCAAACACAGCTGTAAAATTGTAGGAAAACTGAACAAAATCAAAAATTTAGGAAACAGCCATCTTGCATTATCTGTGGTATGCTTTGAGACTGCTTTTCCCAGACAGCTCGTCTTGGCTGTTACGCTTGAAACTGATAACTGAGCCAAAACTAATCGGCAATAATTGGAGTTTTTGCAATTGGCATTTATGGGAAAGACATCAGTAACAAAAGGCCAAGTAAAAAAATAAATAAATAAAATAAGTGTTAGTGTTATGGAAGTGAAAACAAGTTATTCAAAAAAAGTTAACTAAAAATATTGGCCCATCACTAAATGATTTGAAACTTATTTTCAAAGTAGAGATGTACCAATAGGGCTTTTCCTGGTCGATGCTATACTATAATCTATTACAATCAGAATGTGCTCCAACTTCATTTTTAGTAGTTTTTAGTCTCACAAAAATGAAGTTGCAAGAATTGCAAAACTTGTAATATGGCAATAATTGCAAGATATAATTGTTAATTAATGCATGATTTGATTTAGGAATCAAATTAAAAATTCCAGAGACTATATAATCTCTTAAAGTCCAGAGAAATGCATCAAAGTACACGTTGATTCATTTATTAAGTGACTGCAGTTCAGTCACTTGCAGGCTGAGGTGCGTTTGGAGCCTAACATTTGAAATAATAAATAAAAATTTGCAAGAATTTCGCAATTTACAACTGTACTGTTTTTCCTAAACCATTAGCTGTTTCCGGTGATTCACTGTCTATTCCTCGTTAGTTTGTTTAAAGTATTAAGAGTTTAACAAAACCAGCTACAACAGTTAACCATGTTCATAATATTAGCAACAAAAATATTTTTGTGTTAAGAGTTGCTTATTTGTATGTTATAGTTATATTGTTTTATATATTAAAAACATAACATGCATTGGCTGTGTGTTATGTGGAGCTACAAGTTCACATGCTAAACACGGTGATATGTTTGTGGCAGACCACTTTTGGAGTCGACACGTTTCCAGCCTAAGATTTGACCTGTGAGGTTGACAGTTCCATGTCAGAGCATTAGGAATGATTTTTGAATTCTTCAGACCTTCCCTTTTTGTTATTTTCTCTCCTCATCCGATCGGGGTTAGCCGCCAGGGGATTAGCTTAGCCTACTCTCCTCTCTGAATGCAGTACACAAACAGACATGTACATGACTATCTGACACAGGCAATCATGTGCAGGTGTTCAAACCATCAATCTACCGCTCACAAGACGAACTCCTACCTTCCTGTATTCACGTTACGTCCGAATAAAAGAAAAAAAATACAGTCTTTGTGCCATTCCTTAAACCTTGATGTTCTTTTGTTTTGTTTGAAACTCTCGTGCCTTCCAATTTCACTGCTTTAGGCGTCTGCTGGTGCTTGTGATATCATGCTAACACTTTGTGAGCTTTTAATGATTGGCTACTTTTGATCTTTACTTGTGATGGTACTTCAGGAGCTGAGGCCAGATTAATTGTGCTGAGTCTATTGGTCTGATTGACCAAGCAATGCCTTGAGCTTCTCTTAGATCCTATTTTTCATCTTAGAATTCAATCATTTTAATCGTGCTGTGTGATGCACTTATATGAAAAGGATTAAGTGTGCTCACATGTTGTCTACTTCCTCAGTTACAGCCCCCCACCTCCACTTCCCAGCTGCTCCTGACAGACCGAGTAGTTAGAGGTGGAGCTGAATAGCTGGAACAAAGACGCTCCGTATGTTTTGCAGAAAAATCCTGAACATCTTTGTTGAAGAGGCTGCTGTCATCTGTACCTCATTGTGAAGGTTGTGTAGCAACAGATACTAAGGAGAGGGTGGAGAGTTTTGGGTAAATACGGATTCCAATGTTTTGGCACAAAATTCTGGAACAACTTTGTTTTAAAACAATACTGTAAATGACATGGATCATTGTGGAGCATTCCTGCTACGGCAGTAAGTGTAGCTAACCTAACCTGTTGCCATATCTTCCACTAGGGCTGCACAGCAAATGGCAATTATGTCAGAATTGCAATATCACTGTGTGCATAATGCAAAGGTCTGTCTGGAATCTAATAAAAGTAGAATAATATATTTCCAAGTGGTATGAACTTCCAGTTTACATGGTAATGTAATATTTAGCCAACTGAACAATTACAGCAGTAAATCCGCACACCAGTCACAAATGACGTTGTCCAGAATGCTGAAGGTCACAGTGTTGGAAGAGAGAAAAGAAGAAAATAGGTTCTTATTCCACCCTAATACCATTGCAATATTTCTCATTATTTTTGAGATTACAATATTATCTGGTATTGTGCTCCTCTATTATAGATATGTTAGAATCAAATCTCAGGGAATTGGATGTATTTTTTTAATTTTGAAGGCATCATAAGCAGCTAGGTTAGATCATAATTTTAGTAATAATAATACTCCTTGCTATTTATAGTTTCCAGCAGCTTCCATGTATTTTGGGGGGATATATAAGAGATTAACACAATGTGATGCAGAATTGCAAAACAGAAGGAAAATGATATACATTTTCTGACTAACACAAATCTAGAAAGAACTTTCAGCTCCTCTGCTAATACACTTCTCAATAAAATCCTATGAATTATCATATTATAGACTTCTCCATGCACGGCTGTATTTGATCATTCTACCTAGTTTATTTTTTTATTTATTTTTTTTAATATGGGCAGTCTGCACTCTCCTCCCCCAGCTTGTGCTGCTCAGAGGTGTTTCCACCTGTCCCAGAGTCATGAGCATCGTAAAAGCTAGGAGTAAAGAAAAAAGAGGGAACTATTGATTTGTGAAGGAGAAGACAGAGAGGTGGTTAGGGTCTCATAGAAGCACACAGGCAGCCAGAGGTAGATTCATATACAGTGTTGAAATTGTTAGTAATGGCAGGACATACATCATGTTGACAGTCACTACTTTCAGTCTGCACCGGCACACAAACTCGAAGCAACTGAATCAAAATCACAAGTTCGATTTCATGGTGTTACTGTGTAACGAATCAGTATATTAAGCCACTACAAAGAGCTCAGATGCCGTTATAAGATTCCTCATGCTTTTGTGTTTAAAGAATAACTCCATAGTGAATGAAATTACTTTTGCTAAGCCCTAATAGGTAATCATCTTCATGGAATTAATCTTCACTTATGTCTTTAGTCTTACACAGGCACACAAACGCAGTCTAACACACAAACTCAAAGTCAGTAGAGTGTGCACATCCTCCAGATGGATGGGATAGCCTTCTCACTGATCACTGCCTGAGGATTTTCTCCCCTCAGACGCCCTCCCTGCTCTCTTTGCATCAGTTATCTGTGATTAGAAACAACCCTCAGGGGGACGGTACACAGATCCACACACTTGAAGCCATTCAGAGAGCATTTGGCCACACACAGACACAGGACACTAAATATATGTACTGATAAAGACAAAATATACACCCAATGTTGTATGAAGGCACTCATCCTCTATTCAATTTCAGCTAGTCTATGAGAACATGACTGATGGGTAATGGTTTTAATTATTCATATATGTAATTAGCAGCTCTGCATTATCTATAATTCATTATGGTTCATTCAGTTAGTTCTTTGTCTATGGATGAGCAGATACTGTGTTTCTGTGTTGTAACAAGATCAGACAACAGCTTGCAGTAAAGTTTGGGTCTGCTGTTGGGTGCAATTAACCAAACTGATAATTATCCATGTAAGCCTGAAATATTTATTAGATCATTGCCATTATGGAGTTATAGGTCAACATAGAAACATTAGCATATGGCAGGTCTTTGTAGATTTCAACATATTCTGTAATGTCGTTGCGGCAGCACAAGACCTTACAACACTCCCAGGCAGAAATCAATGACCTGGAAAGGGAGTCCTCAGTAGACACTTTATGCTGAGGGGAAAATGTGATTTTTCTGATGTCTAGAGGAAATCTGCCATAGGTTAGGACATAACTTAATGGGAAGTATTGGGAAAAATAGTCCCAAACACACTGTAGCGTACTGGAGCAAAAGCAATGAAATACAGCATCATTGCTTTTAATTCAATGAAAGGAGCACTTATGGTACTGATGTGTCAGTCTATGGATCTTTGTATGTTTACTTGCACAAAAGCAGTATTGATTTCCTCCATTTGCTGTCAGTTTTTTTTTTTTTTTTCTTTTCAGTTCTCTTGAAAACCCCCCGATAAAAACTCAATTTATAGAGCAAGTTAACAGAATGGAGTTAAATCGTAAATCCATTCTGGGCTCGCATTCGTAAACAGCACAAAAACACTTCATATCTCAAAGACGACATATACAAAATGTTCTGACTCGCATAATTAATATGCATTCACAACAACTGAACCGATTTATGTACTCGGGAGGGTTAAAAAAAACAGCCTGCTGATTGTAATAGTCATCATATCAAGTTGTACTAAGGTTTGGAAAAGTGGTTCTCTAAACCCTTTTTGTTGCGTTTTATAAGGTTTCAGAAAGACTGGAGTTTTCACAAGTTGTATAGAGTAATTAAGGTCATGTTATTCCAATATGTTTTTGTTGCTTGCAAGAAAGAAAACTTCCAGTCAGGAAAAACACAGTCGTCAAGCTGCCCACTATTCTTAGTATGGTAGGGCTACTTCAAAGCTACATAGGCAGCAGGTATGTTAAGGAGCCAACTGCAGGCTGTTGTTGGAAACATTGTCCTATCAAGCAAATCTCCTGTCCCACCACATCCCCAAACATGATTTGAGAATTTATTGAAACTCAATTTCTATTGAGTTTCAATAGAAATTGAAACAGTGTTATGTTAAAGAAACCGTTTTGAGAGGACTTGTGACATGGTTTATTATCCTACTGAAACTAGTCATTTGCAGATAGGTACTCTGAGAATGAACAACATCAGCAAAAACACTGACTCTAAAATGGTGCTCAGTTGGGAGTAGCGTGCCAAGAAAATGTCAACATCACCCTGATAGATTGATGCTTTCATACTGATTAGAAAAAAAATCTTACTCTGCTAGTTGAATGTTACAAACTGCAACATTAACATTTTCCAATCTGATATTCTGGGTGATCTTGTGTGAATTGTAGCCTCAGTTGCCCATTCTGTGCAGACCAAAGTGGTAACCAGCGATTTATTCTCTTATGTAGCTCAAATGCTTGAAGACTGACATATGATAGAATTGTCAGTCTGACATTTCCTCCACTCTAATGCATTTCTGTGGTAGGAGGGGGTTTCACTTTTCAATAACAACCCACCAGAGATGCGCAGTCCTAAATTAGCAAGACAAATTAGTCAACTGGGTAGAATAGACGGGCTTAAATGTAAGATCAATGTTTTATTCCATGCCAGAGAAGGATAGAGAATCAATCAGTGTTGCAAGAGACGATTTTTCATGCAAACCAGAATCTACTCACACTGGCTCATTTTGCCTATCTGCATACACATATCTATTACACATAGGTCCATACACACACACCACTGTTTCACAAACCCTAGCTTAAGACATTTAGGATGCCTGAAGTGAGACGAAAAGATAAAAATAACATAATGGAAATATTTATTTTATAAAATGTGATATATAAGGATTTGGTAATTGTAACTATTGAGGTTGCATAAAACATGTTCGATGTAAGAGACTCTGCATTTCATAGCTGTCTGATGACTTCCTGCCTTCGACATACATTTATTGATATGCTTGTTTTCCTACTTTTTACACTTCTGTTTTTCTTCCAACCAAACTTATAGATGGCTGGTGTCAAAGACTTAGGACTTGTGGTTGGAGTTATGTTCTGCTAAAGCAGTGACTGGCTCATACTCTACTCTGAATAAGTGCAGTAGGTGGAATAACCCCTTCTCTGCCTGCTCCATTACTTAAAGACTGTGGTTGTAACTGGGCATTGTTTTTGATGTCAGCCCATACATCACCTGAGAGCACCCATTAGCTCTGGCAGTGCCTGCAGTCAGGCTGTGGTCCACATTTGCTAAACCAATTTTTGCTAAGACTCAGTTTAAATCAAGACCTTTTGTACCACCAGCTCAAGTCCTTTAATTAAAGAGTTAATGGGCCGTTATTAAAAATAGCACAGGTGGACAATCACTTGCTGTGCAAATAGAAAAATGATACATAAAAGATATGTACTCACGATCAAAGGGTTTTTCATCACTAAAATATTTCCTTTTACCCATAAGTATTGTTTTACAGTTATCAAATGGATTGCTTGAATAATAAGTGATCCCTTAGCACCAACTATTTTGTCATTATTATTAGAAATAATGGGACTAAAGTCTTGAGGCTACCTGGCTTGTTTTCTCACCTGCAGGTAAAGCGAACATGACAGGGTCTTCTGTTGGGACCAAAAGCCACATTAGCATAGCTAATTATTCTGTTGATGTCATGACTAATTTCTCTCCTTCTCTCTCTGCATTGTCTATAAGTCATAGATGTGTTATTTCTTTCTGTCTTTGTTTGCCTCATAAATTACTATTGTCTGCTCTTTTCCCATTGTTTCTCACCCTCTCATTTGCATATGTCCCTGCAAAAACAAACAGCTTTGACACCTCACCAGTCGTGAGTCTTGGACAATCTCACTCCCTCATCTCCCTCCAGTACAAAGCTATACTTGTTCTCCCTGCCCTTGCTTTCCAGTCTGACACACTTGATCAAAGCTGGGTGCCTCAAGCCTCCATGAAAGCCTTTAAACCTATTCCAGCCCTGTTCTCAGGCCATGAAATATTCAGCGTGTGCAAGTACCTGTGCACGTATACTGGATGGTTATTTGTGACTCAGAAGTGGGTCACACTAAGCAGTTTGAATTATTATGCTTATTCACATCGAAAAAGGTAAAATATAAACATGTATTTTATAAATATAGAAGAAGGCATAACTGGTCAACACTGAATGTACTGACCTGATGAAAGTAGATGGGTACACAGTGTCTTACCAGCAACAATGCCCAGGTAGGCAGTGGCATTTAATAGTGCAATTGATGTGCCAAAAACCATCTCCCACACCATTATACCACCAACAATAACCTGACACATTGATATAAAGTAATGTGACCCTTTCTACCATCGCCATTATGGTGAATTATGATGATGAACCAAAAACTGATTAATTGTGTTTGTTATATGCTTAAAGATTTCATGTACACCTGATTTACATTTGTTATGGCTGTTAATCTTTGGTGCAGTCTGCTCTTATTAAATATGAGCATTTATGACCAAATTAAATTAACTTTGAGAAACCACTTGCTCCTGGTTGTTATTAGGCGTCAGAAAGGCTAACATACACATGCCATATATTTTGTAGCATATTTGAGAAACAAATTATATCTACATTATTTGCCGTTTTCCTAACTGAGCAATAAATGTGAGTTACATTGTTGGACTGAAGAGTCAGTAGTATTTGAACAGAGCGAAAGCTGCACTAAAGGACATAGAAAAAAAACTTATCTTTGATGCTTGTGAGAAAATATATTTTGGTAGGGTTAAGACTACATCATCAAATAATATATTCTGTTTCCTGCAAATGCATTACATTTATTGCCACGTATTCCCAATTAAGTAAATTCAAAATGCCACTACCACTTCACTGCTGGTGCTACACAGATTCAAGGGATGTATGTCTATTGCTCTAATAATGTGCAAAATGTTATTTGAAAGATGATAATAAAGAAGCACAGAAGCTTTTTGGTTTTTTGAGGATTTTACCAGTCTGCAGAAAGACTGCCTCTTAGGTATTAGAGTGATTTCATCCAAGATCCTTCGGCTTCAGAAAAAAAATAAAACGACTACTCAGCTGGATTGAGTGCTTTAAGTGGAATATTAACTTGCATTAAATGAGGCCAGTATGTCAAATGTAAACCTTTCAAGCTATGAAAAGATTATTTTCACAAAGCATAATAGCCTTTTTTCAGCAGACAAGAGTTTCAAAGTTGAACTAAATCCAGTCTTTCCTCAACAATTGAATGTGGACCCATATGACTTTTCTCAGGTGAACATTGCTCAAAAAGATATTTTTAAATACCTTTAAATAGGAATTTAAATACTGCAACAGACCTAGACCTCATATTTCGTCCTGCATCAAACCTACATAAGTAATTAACTTGGAGCCATTTGGTAATTCGGTGGGGAGCGAAAGATATTTGCTAAAACAAAATTCGGGAGGTCAGCTTTTTTATAGGGAAACCCCATTCTTCGACAGTGGTTTGGTCTAGAAAAGTGCACCTTTCCACACTTGTCTTGACGTCAGTTAGCCTAAAAGATGGCTTAACGCCAGGGTGGGCAATCCTGGTCCTCGAGGGCCGGTATCCTGCAATTCTTAAGATGTCTCCCTGGACAACACAGCTGAATCAAATAGCTGAATTACCTCCTAAGTGCAGTCAAGTTCTCCAGAGTCCTGCTAATGACCTCATTATTTGACTCAGGTGTGTTGAAGTAGAAACACATCTAAAAGTTTCAGGAGACCGGCCCTCGAGGCCTGGAGTTGCCCACCTCTGGCTTAACGCCGTGAGAATCTTGAGGTGTTTTGGAAAGTGCTCTCAGATACCTGCCTAACACGTACCGTTGACTAAGCTATTTATATATTTCAAGCATAAGAGTTGCATGACGGTCTGACAAGTAATTACAGTCTCGGGTTCAGCGGTCACATTGACTGCAGTAAGAGTTGACGGCCCTGGAGCCTATGGGTGTTTTTTCCCCCACTTACTCCTCAGAGTTCCGTATGGTTACCCTTCATTAGCCTGGTTAGGACCTTTGTGTCGGATGTGTGTGGGCGTGTGTGTCTTGATGTGTGAAGGAGGCCTACTTACACTGAACATCTTGCAGAGCATGTACATCTATCTGTCCAGGAAGGATGTGTTTACAGCAGCAAAGCCTTGGCTCACCGGGGCCATCTGGGAATCTGGCTGCTGTAATTAAATTTGATATGAAAGGCAGGATGGAGGGAGGGTTCTGTAAAAAGGAAAAGAGGTTTATGAGACGGTAAGATGATAAAATTAAAGGAGACAAGAGTGTGAGACAAAAAGAAAATGAAGAAGGTAGGCGAAACAAGAGCGGTTGGAATAAGTTTGGTGCTGAAAGGAAATGGTTCATTTCAGGACACAAATGCAGACCCACTTTAGCTGCTAATGAATTAATCCAACAGATGTCGAGGGAACTTGTGCAGTTGAAAGAGCTGGGATTTAGAATGTGAAGAAACATTAGCAGCTTTATGTACTTTATTTCATTTTGTTTTAAAATCTGTAACTTAGATATACTTGAACATGCTATGATAATTAAAACTTAGGAGAGACGTTTGTGCATCAGAAGCTGCTTCAAGCTGATGGTTCATGCTGCAGTTAGATGACGAAGGAATATTTTATAAAACCCAGTTATATTAAGAAATTAAATGTTTTATATAGTTTTCAGTGCTTACTGAAATTGTAATAACACTTAAACTCATTCACATTTTGTGACTGCAGCCAAGAACTTAATCTTATTACACTGGCGTAAGTGATCAAAGTAATACATAATTATGATGAACAAGTTTATTGGGGCGATTTAATTTATTTAAAGTTTATCCCACAGTGGCTGTAAAGATTAACGGTTTGACATTCAATTCACCTTCAAACATTATTTCTAAAACTAAACCTGCGTTTTTGTCTTTACAGGTTGCCTCCTTGGGTGTGACGACCTTCACCCTTTGCGCACTCTGCATTGACCGCTTCCGTGCAGCCACAAATGTTCAGATGTACTATGAGATGATTGAGAACTGCACATCTACAACAGCCAAGCTAGCAGTCATCTGGATCGGTGCCCTCCTCTTGGCCCTCCCAGAGCTCCTCATTCGACAGCTTGTAGCAGAGGATACAGGGCTCCCGGATGAGCCCCCAGTTGAACGCTGTATTATCAGGATATCCACATCCCTTCCTGATATGCTCTATGTGCTTGGTCTGACCTATGAGGGTGCTCGGCTTTGGTGGTGCTTTGGCTGCTACTTCTGCCTGCCGACTCTCTTCACCATTGGGTGCTCGCTGGTGACGGCACGTAAGATTCGGCACGCCGAGCAGGCCAGTGTTCGCAGCAATAAGAAGCAGATCAGGCTGGAGAGCCAGATGAACTGCACGGTCGTGGCTCTGGCAATCGTGTATGGTGCATGTGTGGTGCCCGAAAACATATGCAACATAGTATCTGCGTACATGGCAGCTGGTGTTCCAGAGCACACCATGTCCGTCCTGCATCTTCTCTCTCAACTGTTGCTGTTCTGTCGGGCCGCCGTGACACCGGCGCTGCTGCTTCTGCTGTGTCGTCCATTAGGGAGGGCATTCCTGGACTGCTGCTGTTGTTGCTGCTGTAACCATGTACCCTCTTCAGCTACAGCCAGTGATGATAACGAGCACGAGTGCACTACTGAACTGGAGCTGTCGCCGTTCAGTACTATCCGCAGAGAACTGAGTAACTACACACCTGCTGGCTCCAACTGCTGAGCTGACAGTCCTGTTCAGGGAGGGTGATTTCACTGGCATGTTCGTGGCTTGTGTTTCTTGTGCTTGGCTAGGAGAGATTTTGCCTTATCTAGTCTCCACGCATTTTGTAAATGAGCGCACAAATGAGGTTGGACACCAAAAATAAAAATCACCTTTAGCCAACGGCCTACAAGTCTCAACCTTTTAAAACTCTAACCTTTATTTTCCAAGAACAGCTAACAAAAACAAAATATTTTTCACACTCACAGCCTTGGGTGCTATTCAAACAAGGACAATACATATTTTTAGCAATCCTGCCTGAAACCTTTAAGACTCTCAAACCTCCACTCTGTTGGGCACTTGTGCCCTAATGTAAGGAGAAGTTGGCATGGCCCCCTTAACCTTCTGGCCCAGTTTTTCTGGAATTATCCTTGAAGCATATTTCCATCACCCCCCAAATTGATTGATGCCCCTAGAAATTGTATACACTCAACAACAAAAGTTCAGTTCTGAAACAAAACTTTGGAGATTTTTCTAACTTACTTTTCTTGAATCACATGTTTTCTTGCATTTCCCATCTTGAAAAGTTCCTAGGACAAATTGACTTGCACTTGATCAAGCTCCTCAGACTGGAAAAGAAAATGCAAAAAAAAAAAAAAAAAAAAAATCACATTTAGCAATGGTTAATCAAAATCAGGCTTTAGGTCACATTTCAAAATACAAACAGATGAATCAGGAGCAAGAAACCAAATAGTTAGCAAATTGTTGAAAATGCAGATATTAAAACCAATAACTTTAAAAGGTCAAATCTGTGCACAAATCTGACTTTCACATCAGTCAAAACTTGAAACATTATAAGACAGAGGATCCCAGACTTCTTAACCCAAATTATAGCATCGACTGATGCTGACTGCAACCCTTTAATATAATAAGACAACATCTGAAAAGAAATCCTACTGAAGATGTTTTCTATAAAGAGCAGTGGAGTTTCAGTTTGTGCAGTGTCGTCAAGCCTATGTGGGGATGCTGAAGCGGGCATCCCTCTTGTCTAAGAGACCTTGTCTGTGTGATGATGACTGGGTCTTTCAGCTGGACAGTGCTGCAGTTGACAACACCCTTCTCAAAAAAAAACTTCTACCAGGATAGCAACATTGCTATTCTGGAGCATCCTGCATATTGAACTAACTTAAGTTCCTTTGAAAGCAGGAAAGGAAGCTGATGCACAGCCTCTTGAGTTTCAAAACAATTTTCAATCACATGCCTTTTTTTATTTTTCCTCGTGCTCTTGTTTCACGTTTTGCATTTAAAGTTCAATTTATAACCTGATTGTGATCAGGGATTATGAAATGTGAATAGCCATAACTTTTTGTCTTGAAATTTTAATCAGGAATGTCTTTAAAGCAGCAGCATGTAACTTTTATAAAATCTGTTGGGTGTTTTTTTTTTTTTTTTTTTTTTAGAATTTTGTTAAAAACTAACAAAATTTAACAAGTTCACTTTGTTGTGATAGTACAATATGAGACTAATAGTCTGAAAAACAAATCTAGCATCTCTACCTTCTCCCTGTGATCCTGCTGTTTCTGTTTTCTGAACAAATACATCACTCTCTCAGAAACAACTAGTCAGAGCTAGGAGGAGGTCGTGAAGCTGTTAATTGCCATTGTTAATGCTGCTCACAACCTCCCAACTTTCTCTGCTAAGATGCAACTATTTCTGAAGAATGCTTAGGATACCTACCATGATCACCGATGTCGGCTGATAAACGTTTTTTCTGGAAAGAAAAGTTGATTCTCTACTATTAGCACATAAAGGAGCGCATATTACATATTACGAGGATGATTGATAGAACTAAGACACGCCTCTTGGCTCTGATTGGTTGTTTTTGACTAGGACGTGCAATTCTTCAGACAGTAGTCCAGGCTGGAGTTCTAGGAACACAATCTTTTCAAAGATTATCTCTCTCATATTATACCGTCACAACAAGGTGACAGTTTAAACAAAAATGCAAGCAACATATTTTTGTAAAAGTTATATACTTTGGCTTTAAAGGATGTTGCGGATAACTATTTAAAGGTTCAGTGATACTCAAACTACTCTGTCTAGAAAAGAGTTAAGTTTATGTCGAAAATGCTTTTCTGCTACATTTACAGAAATTGCTAGGGTGCTGTGGGTTTATCATAAGTCAATTTACGGACAACATTAAATTCAACGTGAAATTATAATGCAGGGGTTTTTACTTTTTTATCAGGGGTGCCAACAAATGTAAATAATAAGGCAGTTTGTTAAAAAAAATGTAAACACAAATGTCCTTTACCTTTATGAATAATGTTTATATACAAAGAATCCCTGTCACCATCAACCTAGAAGAGAATGATCCTAATCATCTAAAAATTGTGCCACTGTTTATTAACAAGACAAAGATTAATTATTGCGTGTATTTTGTACAAACTCTCAGATACATCGTCCTTCTAAAAGGCCTACACTGCCTACTCAAGTACACAACCGTGTTTACAGACTGAATCAGTACAAATGTACAGTTCCTATGATGCAGCAATGCACATAAGGGAGTGAAGCTCACTATTATTTAAAAAATGGTTCTGGTGGTTTGCAGAAAAAAAAAAACAGACGGCTGTCTGTACTGGAGAATTTGGATGTACACAACGACTTTTAGGACTGTTTTACAGAAATATCTGGTCGATCCAGAAGAACTGGAGCTGGTCTCAGAAAACTGCAAAAATGGACACAGGCGGAACTTAAAAGGGACTTAAATGATTTTAAACAGACATTTAACTTGATTTGAATTAAGCCAAATGGTATGGATTAAAAATGCTTCGAACTGAATTGAATAAAGTAAACATCAATGGAATGGTTAGTTATGGCATATAGCTGAACGTGACCGACTTGGGACTTTGCTGTATACTCTTGTATTGTGTCATGCCTTACACTTTGGGGGTTGTATATATACTGTACAATTTCTTTGGTGCTCTTATGATAAATGCCCTGTGAACAGCAGATCAATATGTTTGTCTTGGAACTACAAGTAACCGAGCTGCGTGTGTCGTTTGGATCAAAAACACCAGTTAATTATTTGTCATAAATTCCCTTAAACCTTGTAAAATTGTTATCCCACAATGTTCAAAAGAGCTGACCTTAATTTGGAGCCACACTATTCTACAGTACAGTGAGTAGTGTTTACTAGGTCTCTTTCTGAAACTGACAGACATTGCATAGTCAAGCAGATGCAATGTTTTGTTTTGTTTTTTTTAACAATAACACAGAAATTTAACTATTGTTTTGGGATTATTAGGGCAATAAATATAGTTTATAAAGCAGATAATCTAGGGTTTAAACAATACATTGTAAATATGTGAAAAATAGGAAAGAATTGTAAATATACAATAAATACTGCCTGTAATATCAATCTTTGTGAAATGTAAATACAAAATGTTTTTTTCTACCATAATTTCATTCTATATAACTGTACTGTAAGCATTGTGCTACGTACATAGAAGTACTACTAACATTTCAGAAAAAAAATTCTTTGACATTTTTTTTAAATAATGATTTGGTCACATCACTTGTGCTTTATATGCACCCCAATCACCAAATAGCTTGATTAGACAGGTATATGTAGATTTATATGTTAGATTGGTTGATCATTTCTTCCTTGTAACAATGACTAGTGATAAAGGAAGGTTTGTTCATTTCACTTTAAAGTTAATTTCACTTTAAATTTTTAAAGTAAAACATTTAACCTGGGAAACGTTGCCCACAACGCCTCCACCAACAACGAGATGATAATGTGCATAGCTCACAAATGTCGATACATTTAAGGGGAAATTAATAAGATAAAATTTCTTGTCAAGAAGTATTCCACCAAACACAAATAACCTTGTTTTTGTGAGACGTACCCTTTCAAAAACATAAATTTTACATCGCCAGAAAACTTGTTGACCTCAAATACTGCTTGCAGTTTCATTACTTGAGCTTTTAAGATTAACTAATGAAGCTTTTCACATGGCATTTACATGTGTCTTGTACTGTAAGTCTTTTTCTTGAGTCGACGAATCATCCCTAGGTCAACATAAGGGTAAAATTACTGCTTATTAGAACCCAAGGAGATATTTTAAAAGAACCGGTATATAAACATTTGGCACAGGAAGCGTTTTAGAAAACGTTCTGTACATGAACTTCGTGGTGACCCAGGTTTGATGTTCATCAGTCTACTGTATATTGCGAAGACCTTTTTGCATACAATCCTGCACTGCCAAACACCTTTTTTCTGTCTCTTGTGGTTGTAGCACTATTTCTCTGGGAATCTCTCTCAGATCAGAAGCCACTTTACTTTTATCTCCATCATTACAATTGTCCTAGTAAAAAAAAAAAAAATAGACAAACTTCACACAAGTTTGTAGCCTCTCTAGGTAGATGTAGCCTCTGGTTGGTGCTGGCTGCACTACATTAAGCAGCTCTTCGACACTATGCCCTATAATCTGTGTGGCAACTCTTATCACAATCTCTAAACGTGCCACTACTGAGGGCTAGTATATAAATTCAAATAGTGGTGCTGTTTTCTCACTTAATACATTGCAGTTTTTATTGAAGCAACAAGGAAACTCCATACTGAAAGATTTTAGGCTGGGATTCAAATCCAGGACCTTCTTGCTGCAAAGCAACAGCAAACTACTGCTCAACAGTGCCACGAATAGTTCTCACATTAATAGATTTAAAACTTTTTTGTAATTTAATAAGTGCTTACTGATGGGACTGACTTGTAATCTGGCTTCTGAACCTTATTATTTTTGCATATTCCTGAAAGTATAGCTCATAAATGGCTCAGTGTGTAGTAATGTGGTTGAAATTATTGATGAAGTGAATCTTGTTAATCAGTCAGTGAGATGTTTCCTCTGAACTTTGTGAGTCCTTTCTTCACTCTGAGCTAAATGTGTCTGTATTTGATACCTGAAAATGTAAGCACACAACCACTGTAGTCCCCAAGTCTAGTCACTTGTTTCTAAATAGCTTTTATATAGCCAAAAATCATCCCTTTGTTTATCAAAGAACTTTATCTTGAAAACTGTATATTAAAAATCCTAAATGTACTGTGTTGGAAATTTATTATGTGGTTTGAACTCTGGAAAGATTTTTCTACATGAAAGTGTAAAGACAGAAATATAATGTGCTCAAGGAACAAGACACTACATGATAATTGGGTTCACGAGTTTGTCAACATTACATTTTAGAAATATTTTCTCTACTAGTAAAATAAATATTTCAATGTTTAATGATCTATAAATACATATATACGAGTCCTGCTTTGGCACAACCAAGTACTGCAGTATTAAAGCAAAATTCTATCTACAGTTATAAAATAATAACGTTAGTAGGTAGTGCATAACTAGGTTTTCTTCCAGTTTCTGACAGGAAAATAATTTCTCATAAATCTCTAGTTTGTAATTCTATAAACTATTTCTAGTTTGTAGAAACAAACTGTTAGTATATTTCTATACAAAATCACAATACCATCTCAGTAGATAATCTGCATTTCAACAAGAGTTTATTTTCTCACAATTTTCTAACTTAATAAAACCCAATGCTAATATAGAATTAAAAATACGCTGACTAACTCTTATACAGCCAACACGGTACAGTGGACTTTCTAAGGGAATGTATTACTGTTAATAACTTCACTGAACCTCTTTAAAAAAATAAAAAGCCCAAAATGTATTTAATTTATTCATGTCTCAACTCTAGTCTCACAGTGAGTTAGTCAAGTGAAGAGCAGCAGATTTGCTGTGCCAGAATTTGCTCATTTCTAGCAGTTAAATATTTAAAAAAGGATATTCATGCTCTCTTTAAATTTAATGAAGCAAAGGAAGATCTCATTTTGTTTTACTCTCTCTTTTCATGACAAGCTTCATGTGCAAAGGAGAAAAATGTATATAAAAATTGTTTAAATCTTTATTGTGCGTGAGCAAAAAATGCATAATATTTCAGGTTGTGTTAATATATAAAATATTTATTTGCAGTTAAGATGATTTGATGTTCTTCCAACTCATTATGGTTACACAAATTCAGCAAGGAACAGCACAGTCTTAAAATATATGTACAGTAGTTGCACCAATAATCCAAATTAATATTAGGATCTATAAGACAGGTCAGTGTTAAGATTAATTTTGGTATTTGTCGCATATATATTTGACACATGCTGGTTTTTGAATAACCACAATCTCAAAGTTTGGTGCCATATCTAGTTTCTGATCTGATAATTTGCAGGTAGAGGAAAAGCAGAGAGGAAAGTTGACTAAATGATTTAATGAAAAACAAAAAACTTACAATACTGGCACAGGGAGAACAAGTCGTCCAACCGGAAAGCTTGTTGTAAGAACCCAGCACTGAACAACGGGGGAAAAAAGGTGAAACGAAGGGTGAATAATTATATTGGGACCAGGTGAGCTTAATCAGAAGGATTTCTAACAGCTGTGGGAGTATGTGAAGCAGGGGAACTGAGGAAAAAAAATGAGTTAACAGATTAGAAAGAAAGAGCTGAACTAAAACACAAAAATATCTACAAAGCAAAATTGAGAAAGCTCAACATTAATGTGAGAAGATAAACCAAATACAGAGATAGAAACTCAACAAATAAGAAACTAAACAAAGGAATGAGCCTTTTATGATAAGAACCTAACAATAATGCACCACAAAAAGAAACAAACTGAATATGGCAAGCTCTTAACCTTATTAACAATATTAACAATAAAAAGGTAATTATTATTGCAGAACTATGAAGTTGTGGGTTTTTCTGCTGAACTTCATCAATCAAAAGAGAAAATGACAATTGAGAATTTTTAGACTATAGTTGCCTCTGATTGCAACTTCACTCATTACGTCAACATATCTTTAATCAGTTTCGAGTTCAAAGTATTCATAAACACTGAACTTATTATTTGGCAAAAAGGCTACTGCAGTAACTGCTTAATCATAACATTTGATTAAATATGTAAAATTATGTAAACTTATCTTGGGAGTACTTTTTGTTTCAAAAATTTGTTCCAGGTAGCGTAACTCCATAATTCAACTACGTAAGTAAAGATTGGAGTAAAAAAAGAAATGACTCAGATATTAAGAGGCGTCAAGCTAATGAGCAACACAATAAAACTTTGCATAAGAAAATAGCTTGACATTACAAAATAAAAATATTTTTTTAACCAGATGTTGAGTTGCCCTAAGAGCGAGTGTATGTGTACATCGTCCAATCAGCTGAATTCTCTTCCTGCCAGGTTTGACGCTGCCGTCTGCATTAATCAAAGAAGCTGGGTCATAATGACAACTGTTGCCTAAATTCACCCTGTTCATGAACGATATAAATGAAAACCATTCACACACCTCTTCCTTAATTTTTCTCCATCAACAAATTAGATCCAAAGAAAAGAGCATTGAACAAAGCAAAGAACAACAGCGAACAGCGTAATCCTGTTATGTCAAAAGAATCACATTGAAATTTAAACCACATACGTTTTCTAAAATGTCATTTGAAATTAACTAAATGTTCTTAAATTATAAAAAGACAACAGTGGATGCCCTTAAGTGATACTACAGTATATGTATAATTATGTGTCCACACAAGAATGATGTATTATATTAGAAATTGACATTTTCCAAAAAGCACACAAGCAGAAAAATATTTAACCTACTCTAATCTCTGCTTTCCTGTGCCTCAACAGAAAGCTTCTTTATGCTGCAGCCATGCTATAATAATGTTTTTCTCATTTTTCTTCCTCAAGACGTAAGAGGATGATCTAAAATATTCTCTTCGAACACATCCTACACCCCCACCCAGCTCCTCGCCTTTCTTCTGTTAGATCCGAGTTGTTATACAACGCTGATGATAGCAGCCGATGTCCCGAGTCTGTATCTTAGATAAGAAGAGAACTATTTATGCCTCATGGAACAGAAATGGCTGTCATGCTGGAACACTGCAAATGCCAAAAGCCTTCTCCAACCTCCAAATATGACGTGTTCAGTCCTCCAGAGTACAGCGCTGACTCCTACTGTTGAGGTTTTCTACATTCTTCTTTTTTAAAAGAAAACGAGGGATGTGAGCAGCTCAGAAATGTACATAGCAAAAGAAAGTAGATCATCTTTTGTTCAATAATGTGTGAAAGCATAAAAAGCTAAAATGACAAATACTCGGTGACGGGTTTTGATATTTAAAGTCTGGCCAAAGCACTGAATTATTCTGAAAGAACTAGAGTTTTTGATTTGTCGAACCTAGACTGTGTGTGTAGCAAAAAGCCTGATTCTTCTAACGGTGCATTCACACCAAATGCGTCAGATGCTTCAAGTTTGACGCGTGTGCACTTTTGGTGCATTCACTTTTTGAGTGTCTGGATCACATTCAAAGTCTATGTGGATGTGTGTCGAGGACTGTTTCAGCACGTTTCGGGCATCTTGTGCGGCACGATTTGAACCAACTGGAGCATTTGACGCCTCAAGCGCATCCAACACCCCACATAGGCTTTGGATGCAAACCAGATGCGCCTGATGCTCAAAACGCATTTGATATAAACGCACCAAAAATGCACACACGTCAAATTTGAAGCTTCAGACACATGTAATGCATTTAGTGTAAACTCACCTTTATTCTTAAAAATATTTTTGCCATCTGATTGGAAAGATAGATCAGTGTTTTTAAAGTCCAGCCAACAGTTTTTGGTTCTCATTGTTTTGGCTTAGTATAAACATTTTTTAGATAAATGGGATTTTTTTTTTAAAAAATGGGCAAGGAAGGGGCTGCTCAGAAAACTATCGTCAAATTAGCTCTTAATCGTATTCTAAATCAAACTCCTTAGCTATCTGGCATTTATCTGTCAAGAACAAAAACGAGACACCCCAATTACACATGGCTGATGAAAACTAAGCACTCGTTCTCTTTGAAATCTGCCACAATTGAAGCTTTTATGTAATGTTCAGTATCCAAGTCTTGTCACACAGGCAGTTATGTATTTGTGCACAAGTGAGTATGTGTGTAAAGACGGGACGTTGTCCCAGAAACGCTGACAGGCGAAGTGCTTCTCATCTCCCTAATTTTCTTAAAAAAAAAAAAAAAAAAAAAAAACAGCTGGCCTCCTGCCGGTGCACTTGTTCATGCTCAATCAGCCTCAATCAGCAACCCCTTGCTTCTGTCTGCCTCTTTCAGCAGACATGCTTATGTCTGAGAGTAGGTGTCTTTCGGTAGTGTGACTAAATTGGGAAAGTGGTGTTCAGTTTGTAACGATGTCCTAATTTAGTAAAATGTAAAACAGTTTTCTGCTTGTCAGATTTTATTCACCTTTTATCTGCTACAATTATTGGCTCAGAATCACTAGTGTGAGATCCAGATCTTTATTTTTTTCTGAATTAATTGTACAATTAACACTGCAAAACAAATACTCAGACACAGTTCCTTTTATTCTAATCATTCCTGTTTTGTTTTTTTGTTTGTTTTGGTTTTTTTTTGTGTGAAACAGGATTAATTATGGCTATTAAATGTCGCCTGAAAAGACGTTCAAACTACTTAGATTTATTCTTGTGCAATTGTTTAGCAGGTTCCACAGACGTACTCCCACTTGTGTTTGTCCAAGAGGGAATTCATGAAAAACAAGAACTTCCAGCCAAGCAATCTGGCTTATGGGCTAAGGTTTTTCCTGGCTCTGCTTTATGAATGGTTACTATGGTAACCAGGGTTTCAAGTTACCATGCTTTAAAACTTTTACCTTTTTTTCTTATCCTGCTGTCTATCTTGCTCTGAAAAGATTGAGGATATCATTTCACAGCATTGTAAGGAAAGTCATGGCAACAGACGTGAAAGGTTAATCAAGCTTAATGTTGCGCAGTACTGAAATAACACTATTGTTCACATTTTTCCTCTTTTTAAAAATAGGTCTGCAGAAATTAGTGCCTTTTTGTCCTTTATAATACAAAAGCAAAACTTGTTAGGTTCAAAGCATACAGAGAAAATACA
The DNA here is from genome assembly GCA_010277075.1 of Poeciliopsis retropinna. NCBI lineage: Eukaryota > Metazoa > Chordata > Actinopteri > Cyprinodontiformes > Poeciliidae > Poeciliopsis > Poeciliopsis retropinna. The sequence goes on along the minus strand of VMRM01000027.1, from coordinate 1,727,958 downwards.
GACTGTTAAAATTCAGATATTTGTCATTCAAAAACCAGAGAACTGAAGCTTGAAACTATTTACAAAGTTTACAATAAGGCTTTTACAAGTTTATTTTAAAAATATGATCTGTTGAAAACATATAGAATATTGAGCTCATCTTTTGTTACATTTTCCCAAGTCACACATTTCTGCCTCCATTTTTATCATCTGAGTGCAATTCTGACCTCTCATACATTTTAATAGTAACAGTTTGATCCAACTAGTCGGAAAACACTGAAATGTGTGCACTTCTGTTGAATAAATCCATATATTAGCATCACAATTCAGCCACTGTTCAGCATGGTGGAAAAGACGAGATAAATATTAGACTGTCCGAGCAGCCGATGGAATGGGATTTATTCAGAGACAAAATGCTGAGTTGTGTAAAGTTGCCAACTCACATTTTAAGAAGCATTAGAGCTTTTGTAGAGCTGCTTTTACTCTAAAATATAGAGAAATATGCTTGGATACCTGAAAGTCTCGTGCATGCAAAATTAATCGTAAAAGGGAAGAAAACTCCTTTAAAAAGAAACATATATGGTTAAAAAAAATTCACTATTCATTCAGTAACTTCAGGAACAACATGAATAAATACAGGTAGCTTAGTTTCAGCTAGTTGCATGTTAGCACAGCTAACAGAGAAGGCACGCTGTATCCTTTTGTGTGCTGGGATGTTGAAGAGCGCTTTTTGTTCCCACTAAGGACGCTTCATCTGTCCCCTTAACCTCACTCTGTCAGTCGACAGAAAGAAACTGTGCAGATGGGTTTTAATCGCTGCACCTGTAAGCACAGCCACCTAATTTTCCTGGGACTTGTGATTACGTTAGTTGCTATGGCTACTATTCAACTATAACACACCCCCACACACCTTCATATCTCATTCAGAGCTACATTCATGTTGCCCTGGTTAGCAGCATGTAGTGTTTAAATGCCTTTAGCACTGTCAAAATTCAATCTAAATTCACAACACGAATAGCTCCGACTACTTTTTTCATGTTTAAAACTTAATGTCCACAAAAAATATATACATTTCTGCCATTAGAAGAAATAATGGGCATTCATTTCTGTGAAATGACCTGCTTAACAGCAGAAATTTAATCTTCTCAACGTTGAAGCAAGCAAGAAAATGAAATAATAAGCTATGTCATAAACACATAAATGGCCATTTACCTAGCAATTATCTGCCATTTGGATTTGAAGCAGTGCAAGTACAATAACTTTGGATTTACTGTTAACTTTCAGTCAATTAGCCTGTCCTCTAATGAGTAAGAGGACAGTCTTTGATTAAAAATATGCAAATCCTTTGAACGGGACAGCGTGTGCATGGAGTATCAATGACGGTTAACTTTCCCAAAACTCATCAATACTTCTTTGTCATGATACATTTAGAGGAGCGTTTAGAGGTCTTAATTAGTTGAAGCTCAAAAGGCTGGGGAAAAAAAAAAAAAAAAAAAAAAATCAAACCTCCTTGAGGAAATTTAACTTCTCTAATCCGCAGTTAGATTTTGGGCATGAGGATAAACTTGGTCACTTCTGGCGTGGTTTGGCAGTGAATGTTATTAGAAATTAACAGAGATCCTTAGGAAAGTTTGCATTTTCCTAAGGAGAAATAATCATGAGTGATGTGATCGTATACTCAAGTGCTTCCACAGTAAGTTTGTTTTTACATTTTAAAAAGCCAAAATGTTTTTAAAAAAATCTCAAAAAAAAAAATCCAGATGGATGTTTAGCAAATATTTTGTACAGTGATATGAATGCATTAAATGCTCATAAATCAAATTAATATCCGGTGCCAGAATGACCAAGTTAAAGTTCAAAGCCTGGAGAATCTGTGACAAGACTGGAGAATTAACATTCAAAAATGTTCTTCCTCCAAACCAATTATGCAAATATGTTGCAAAGACTACAGGGCAAATGTTTCAGTTTCTAGATGAGTAAATATTAGATATACGCAAAAAGACTTGCAACTGTAGCTGCATTAGCTTTATCAATATTTGACAATACTTTTAAATTAATTCAAGTGGTTTGGAAACTACTTGAAGCCTCGCTGAAGTTTCGTAGAGCTTTCATGTTTGTGTGGGTTCGTTCGGTATTTGTCTTGTGTAAAATGGAGGCTTGTCTCCAAACAGACAACCACCTATTCCAACATGACAGAATCCATAAACCTTGGGGAGAGAAGAGGCCATTTTTGCTTTCGTTTGCCTTGTCACTCATTTCTAGGTCACTGGAAGCGGTGAATGCTCGACTGAGCTTGAGACACGCTCAATGAAGGATCTCCACTGTTTCCCCTGTGCGCTGTATGCATGTGGGTGGATGGGCATACATATGCAGTGAAGCCACAGACTTTCAAAACAAAACAGAGGCGCATGTAAAGAACTGAGACAGTTTTTCTTTTCTCTATTTTCACAATTCAACAGTTAAATATTGCACATGCTAGATGTATGAGTGGAGCTATAAAATGTTGTCTTTCCTTTCATAATATTGATTTCCATTTCGGAGCTTTATGCTGCTAAACTGCTAGAATCATTGTGAGGATTGAGGATTTGCTTCACTTCGAAAGACCCTTTCACCGCTTGGAGCCAATCTATTCATCAACACATAACAAATCATCTGAAAAGATGATGATAAAAACTGTTATATGAGGATTGAATAAGTTTTTTACTCTATGTATACAGTTCACTTCGACAGGTAAACAGCAACTTTTATGTCTAAAATTAAATGGACACTTGCGCTGTAACTACATAGATAAAAATTTTTAAAATCATTCAATACAGACTGTTGTTTGGCACCTGCTTTTCATAATTGAATTTAGGGTTGTTTTAAAACTATACCAAACTAAAACCAAACATATTTTAGTTTGGGTTTTTTTCTCCAATTGTTTCAAAGCTGATAGTTTTAAAGGCACTTTCCTAAAGGAAAAAAAAAAAAAACAGGATGACAGCACTACATATGGATGATAATGTCCAATCTCCCTTACATATTATTTAAGACTTTGTTTAGGAGTCTCAAGTAAAGTTTGAAAAATACCCACTGCAAAATAGTTTAGAAGCCACCAGACCGTATAGTGAACTAGAAGACAGTTTCAGCAAAGCATTTGCCAACAAAACAATTGATGATAGCAATTTTATTGTGGGTCGGATCCACTGAGTTTCCTGCAACATTGGTTCACAGAGTTAGAAAATCTGCTGCCAACATCAATGTGTCAAATACCACAGGGAACCTTCAGAAGCTGGGTGGGCTCATGTGTGGGAACTGTTTTCACCCACAGTATTAATTCAGTTCACCTGTGTAGATTATGATGTTTGAAAGATGGAATATATTCTTCAATTCTATTTTAAATAATTTTCTATTGCATTTATGCATGTACAATCAATAAGAGGTGGCCCTGCTTGCTGCTAACAGGGAGAAACTGATTCCCTGCATTTTAGTTGGTTAGGTTGTCGCAGAAGGACTTATTCTCATTTCCATCAAATGTTTTTCTTTTACCCGATATGCCTGAATCAGAAAATAAGTTGAGTCAAATAGAAAAACACAAAATTAGCTCCCCATAACTAAGAATGAATCATTTGCTCCTGATTAGCAGGAATGAACCAGATGGCCAAAATCAACACTCATTTCTTTTTTGTAAAGGCCCAAATTACATCAAAAATTTGAACTCCCCAAAATGCATCTAGTCATTAAATTTGCCATTTTTACTCAGAGCACTTGTACTTCAGTAATTTCCTAATGCACACAAGATTTTAACCATTTCAAAATCTGTGCTTTTGCAGTTTCTACTTTTATAGCCTCACAACATCAAAAAAGTCTGTAAGTAAGAATATAGAAAAACACAGAATTTTGACATTACAATGTGAAGCATAGCTGCTCCCAAGAAATCAGGTGCTGTTAGAGAAACCTGCTCTTTCAGGATATCTAGGTTTTATGTCAGAAGCACTAAGAGTTCAGCATTAAGCCTCTTGGCACAAGCAGGAAAGAGTCTGAAATCCCTAAGAAAGTACTCTGGGGAACACAGTTTTGATTCTGGCAAAGTTTTTATCTTTCAGATCAGGAGTGATCTCATGTTGAATTCAGTAGAAAAACTGTGTAATCATTTTTACTAAAGACGCACCAACTGCATGGTGCTAAACCATAAATATTTTTTTTATTACTACTTGGATTTATGTGCTGAGAAAACACAAGTCTAGAAAATTCCACCTTTCATAGCTAATCACTTGAAATCTTCATGGAAACCAATTAGACACTACTACTACCCAGTACTCTGGGGAACACAGTTTCGTCATATGGTGTTTGGGGATTGCACGAAAAGAAGACATGGTTGCCAATGGTGACCAAATCCCACTCTGAGAATATACATTATGCAAGAAAAAAAATTGACAATTTTTTTCAAGTCAATACCTTATTTTAATTGTTGTGACTTTCCAAATCTTCTTCTCTGCAAGTACAAAGGAGGAATATTTACAAGCACTTTAAATAAATGAGGAGTAACTAAAGAAAAGGTATTCAATGGTGGTACTCAAAGGGCTGGAATCAGCTATTCACAAGGTAAATATTAAGCAAATTTCCCGTGGCATACCGCTAATGAGTTCCCAAAAAACACAACAAACAAAGAGTAATTAAAGCAAACTAAATTTTGTTGTAAACAGGTGCTGCTCAGAGCTTTAGTGGCAAGAAGGACATTTCAGGACTCACCAGAAGGTGAAAGAAGAACAAGTTTCTAATGATGATCCATTCAAATGTCTGAAGTGATAAAACTGATACAGGGACAACCTCAAACCCAATTTAACCATCTTCTATACGAAAGTTAAAAAAAAAAAATCTGTAGGATTTCCCAATCAGGCTCTAGGGCCAGGCTAATTACAGTTATGTACTACAATTAACACCTTCCCCACTCAGCTTCACCAGACTAGCGACAGCTGCAATTAGTAAACACCTGGTGGAACTGCGAGTCTGCTGCATTTATTAAAGAATCTACTTCTCAGTTAGTTGCAAATGACATCACAGAGCAGCATTGTTATGATGACCATTTTTATTGCAAAACCAAATTTTGTTGAGTTACATTTGCTATATATAACTTAACGAAACAACAACTGCTGTTTACAGTAACTTGATTGCGCTATAAAATGGTACTATGTACCTGGAAAATACATAATACCTCAATTTAAAAGGCTTTGTGAGCATCCTGTTTCTTTTTACCCTTCATAATTAAAATATATTTAAGTTGACTGAAAACTTTTCAGAAATATAAAAACATTCGCAAGTTTCAGTTTAGTTGTACAACAGTAATATGTATTTACAGATAAGCCTGTTACTCCTAAAAAACTAATTTACTAAGTTCTCACAAAAGGAAGAGGACAAGTAGGCACAGACATATACTGTATGGAAATGTTTACATTCATTGGATATATTGTTCAGATATTCTCAAAAACGCATACAGATGTGTATTTTTCCGCTATAACTTGGATGTGGTCTTTACAATAAGAGCCCAGCCGACTGGTAAAATGTTTTTTGTGATATTTTAAATGTCACAATTAAATGTCTCGAAGAAAATGTAAGAATAGATAACATCAGTAATGTGGCTGTGTCCAATCACAGACGGATTGATTAGATAATCGTGCGTGTGCATGTGTGTGTTTAAAGGGCCCCAGATGGACACCTGCTGCTGACTACTTGATGGACTGCCTCTAATGAGCACCACTTATTACCATGGCAACTCCCCTACACGAGCACAGACCATCTTGTGCACAATGCAGTCTGATCATTAGAGTGTAGTGATCTTTCTTTGCCGTGTCCTTTTCTATTTTCATCCTCCTTTCTTTAAGATTCAAGCAAATTGCACCCCTCCCTTTTATCATAGGCTTCTCTTCCACCTCCGGCTACATTCTTCCTCCCAGATAGCCAATAATTTTTTTTTATCTCCTCTCTCCCACTCTCCATTTGGCCCAAATATTTTATTTTATCTCGCCTCTTAATGTTTCAATATCCATCTATATATTTAATTAGATCTATGAAACATCCACATTCCATTATTTTTATCATTAAACACAGATATGTATCATCTCTTTTTTCCCCATAATCCATTTGTCTGTTCCTTCATTTGTCACCTTTTACCCATACATCCCATTTTCTCCTCAAGTTAAAAAGCCGTTGGAGGTTTTAATTAGAGACAAAGGACGAACCCTTCAGTGCAACGGGAACTCTAATTGAAACCCCAATTAGTCTCCACTGGTCATCATAAAATTCTGTTTTTGTTACTTTTCTGAAATCATTACATTGACTTAAATATATTAAAAAAGAACGCGTCCATAAATTATTGTTGTTGTTATTGGTATAATAGCGTCAAACATCGTTCAACAATTTGGCTACGAAATTAACGACAAGAATTTCTGGCAATTTAGGGAGACAAAAAGGCTGCTTTGGTGACTGACAAAATGATGGCAAAAATCCTACAAACAGCTGGACTTGTTCTTAAGAGGATGAAAATATGTGACAATATATGGGACAGTGTTTCTAGTCCATGTTTATTGCTAAGGGATACACTTAGCCAGTTGATTGATACCCAAATAAAACAAGTACACACAGAGAAACACACACATTCATACCACCACAATCACTGCATCTTTTTGTGTGAGTCTCTCTGCAAAACTGGCAGTAAGTAATATTGGGAGGTGAGAAGCAAAAATAAATTCAAGTTAGTTGTAAACTAAGATGTTGAATAAAAGGTAGTTAATAAATCTGCAAATCAAATTTTCCTTGTGTAAGTAAATCATTTATTCCTTCGTAAGGAATATGTGCAAATGCCTGAATTAATTTCTTAAAATAACAGCAAAACATAAAGGTGTGAATATTAATCTTGAAATGTAAAAGCTTTACATTTTCTTTTCAAAATAACATTATCATAAAATATAATTAAACAGAAAAGACATTTGATTAACCCTTCTTTTTTTAAAGAAAGATGAATAATTTTATTTTTGCAGCTATGCAAGCCAGATTTTATGCCTGTTTAGATCCAATTTAGGTACTCAAACCTTTTTGGTTTGAAATCATGGCATAAACTGGAGACTAACGTCTAAATCAAATGATTTAGACGTTTTTTTTTGTTTTAACGTCACAACAAACTGTGGCATGTCGAGAATATTAGCCTTTGTGTTTCATCAATAGCCCACAGTCTCAGCTAAGTTTTCCCTCTCCCACCCCATGTTAAGTCCAACCCAGCCGAACTCAGCTCGGTCGTATCAGTCCAGATTTATCCGATGCAAATGTCGCAGTACAGAACATTCTGTCCACACTGCCGTGATTGGCTTTTGAGAGGCTGAAAGGCTGATTATATCGTCACAATCTTCTCCTCTCTATTCACACACAAAAAGTACAACTCATGCACACTGCCTAGGGTAATGAGAAAAAGGTAGGAACTGCTAAATGAAAAGCATAAAATAATGATAAAACTAAGAAACAAAGAAAAGGGGGAGCCCTGATTTTTTTTTTGGTCAGGTACTATAACTGCCGGAAAGGCAGAAAGAGGAGGAAAATTAAAACAGATTAATTCAACTGTGTTGACACAAGTGGCTGAAAGTAGAATGATAAGGAATTTGCTGCACAAGGTCAGAAAGATAGGAGGGAAACTGATGGCAAGCTGATTTCTATATAAAAATAAAACTATATATATATATATATATATATATATATATATATATATAAATATAAAATAAAAAATAAAAAAAAACTATAACTGGCTAATAAATAAATTGTCCAAAATTCTAATCCAAGCACACTATTTTAAAAGATTTTGTACGGATAAAGGAGAAAAGCCAAGACAAGGGAAGATTTAAATCCTCAGCCTGTGAAAATTCATTCTGTGCTGCATCCCACTGCGTCACTAGGATGCCTCCAACTGAAAAGATGGGTTTGTAACACAGACAGCGGGCCCCTTCTGTTGTTGAGGTGCGACTGCATGATTGTTCCACTCGGCTGCAAGCTGTGGCAGACACATTTCTCCCGGGGAGACAGCAGCTGAGGCAGGGACGAACTGAACTGTTGCACCAGCAGGATACAGCTAAATAATTAGAAGAGGGAATCATTCAAGAGTTGCAAAGCTTCTCTTCTCAGTTTTTGTTCTGTGGCATTTTCACATGTTGACTAAATCTATCGCTTTTCAATTTCGATTTACTTAGTGTCTCAAAAAAACCACTCGAGACACAAAATGCAATAGGTTTTGCACTGCAATGCAACTTCCCAAACAAACACACACACAAAGTTTCAGCTAAGATTTAGGTCACATAAAAAAACAGGGTGGGTGAGCGAATGTGTAGAAATAATTGTGTTTCTATTACATGGGTATATTTGAACTACATCGTCGCCAGGAGGTGCACAACTGTCAGAGCAGTGAGAGCAGTGGAAGATCTTGCAACCCGCAGCACCCGAGAGCTGCAAAGGACAGGTGAACCTAACCATGGAAGGCTGCAGCAGCCCCAGGTGGACAGACACAAGACCACTGCACAGGGTAACCATACCCCCACACTGAGATAGGTCAACAGCAATAAAAACCGAGGCTGGGTGCAAATGGAAGGGTGCAGGGTCCTCTTGACCCAGCCAAACAACCATCTCTTGTTGTACAACTCAAGCTCAGCTTAACACTAGGATTGAGACTTTGGTGTCTGAGGCTCCACTCCTTCCTGACAGCAGAGTCTCTCCCACCCTGACTCGGAAGACCTACAGTGCATTAAAACTGAGCTGCAGGACAGGCCCAAACATGGTGGAGAAAGGGGGACACTGCAAAGTACCCCACCCATGCCTGCAAGGCCCATCATCCCACATCCTAAAACCCTACTGGAAGTGTTGCATATGCTACAGAGCAGGGGGCGGGAACAGTGGCACCAGTACAAGTCCCTCTAGGGGGCAGCTCCACAGTTGTCCTGCCGTGCTCAAACCAGTAAAGCAATGACCAAGAAGAGTAATTTTCACTTTGAGTTTTGAAAGAAATGTGTATTACACAATTTTAGCATATACCTTTCATCAGGATTTAGTTTGCATTACCAGTTTGAGAACTCTTCACTGTAATATTACTACCGTGCTTATCCCAGAGTCAGTTTATGAACCACTTATTGTATAAGAGCTACTATACTCGATCTTGACTGTTTTATGGGTCCAGCACAACCTGAATGTGTCTACATAGTTTTAAATATTCAAAGACTATTTAGTTGCATTGATTTCTAGCATTAGTCATTTATTCTTAGCATCCTACACAGCTATCTAGCTTCTCTTTTTTCCTTGATAATGTGCTTGGTCAGGTTGTACCACGCCATTACCTGAAGGGATTTCAGATTGCAGGTGTTGCTGAATATGCCTCCTAATGTTATCATATACACACATCCCAGCATGCCTTGCAGCACCCCTGCAGCCCTACATCAAATTGTAATGCAAGATATGCGGTACCATGCGTCAGAGGACACAAAGTAATGTTTGACCCCAATTTTGATAGAAGGTTTTTAATCTAGTAAAACGTGAAAATGCTTAATAACAATGAGCATGCTGAGCTGGTGTTCAGTGTCTGATGTTGTGCCTGCATGTTCATGGAGGTGACTTGGATGCTTTATGACCCTCTTTCTCACTCAGTTGTTTCTTTATATTTTATACGGTCTCAAGTGATTCATTCAAGGCAGTATTTCCAACCACTGCAGTCCATTGTCATCATTTTCAGACATTTGCGCAATTATGATGTCAGTGATACTGTGCCGATTATGCTTATGATTTTCTTTTGGTCTGGTTGAATAGACTGAATATTACCAGACATGTTACCAGAGACTGGGCTGTTATTTTTATCCACAAAGGGCAATTCAATGTCAGAGCAATGCAGTACAAAGTAATGGAGAGGATTAAAAAAATAATCCACAGTTTCTTGGTTTCAGTGTTTACACAAAATTCCAAGACAAAAAGATCTAATTAGATTTGATTAAATCAGAAAATAACTTTGTTGTGCTCTTTATAGCAAGTTGTTACAGGCAAGGTTTCTGCAGTCAGCTTCAAAGATAGCATACTGTTAGATGTAATGAATTTTTTAAAACATCTCAGACATCTGAAGATATTTCTAAAAAGCTGAATTAGGTTTTATTAGTGAGGGAAAGGTGTTGCAGCTTTCTTTCATCCAGCTGACTACAACTGCACAAAAACAAGTGGGAAGAGGCATTGCTAAATTATGCTTCATAGTCAAATATTGTCACATTGTTTCAGTTTGAGTGTAAACTGATTTCTGTCAAATTCGGGTGAAGCAGCAGGAATTTTCTCATGCAAAATGGATGTGAAAACTTTTCCGCATACTCAGAAATTAGTCATATACCTACATTCTATTTGTAATACTGACAATGGATCATCATTGTTGTGCAAGTTGTCTTTAAAATCACTTTGATCACGTATACATAATCATAAAAATTTCATATGCAATCGTTTTTATCAACTAAACTTTGCTCTGTCTCCCAGATTCCACCAAATCTGCATTAAAAAGCTGATAGAAACTGTAATGTTTTTAACACGAAGAGCATTTACAAATTAAATTATCCTCATATAACCTTGGGCTAGCCCCATTTCTCAAAACCCAACTTTTCTCCGCAGTGAGGAAATAAAAAAGGCAATTTAAATCTAACAGAACATGGTTAAGTCGAATGAAAGCATATAAGAGAATAGTTTTCATCCACGAGGGATTATTGCACCAAATAATTCTGTATTAACTGCATATTCCAATAGCTGAAGGTAAACTGCAGTGTTCACACAAAGATCACAAACTGGGATGAGTGCTCTAAAGAACATGCTGCTATATTCAAAATGGTTAGAGGCCAGCGAGGTAATTACTGTCTCTGCCGATATTACACTGCGTATTTATCCGCATGTATGAAACTACATATTAAATCATGCATCACTGTATTGCAGAGGTACTATTATTGTATCTTTCCAAACAAGTCATTGGACTTCAACATGACAAGTGACCTCTTTAACTGTCCAATAGATGCATATGAGCTGGGATGATAGAATAATCTTTTCCGACAGAATGCATGTAGAAAGAGGACAGCACTACTGTATCTTCAACCGCCTTGCTCTTCTTCATTGCTCCCAGGCTCGTGTTTTCACACACACTCCCTCTACCTCACACACACGGAGTGCAAATGTCAGCCGATAGTTCACATTTTCCTTCTAAAAAATGTCAGTGCCTTGGACAAATCGCATATACTTTCCTAGTTTTGCCGCTCTCTGCCTTCGTCCATCCCAACTTGCCGAGACTGACATTTCACATGCTTGGGGTCATAGGACAAACTGGAGGTATGTCACAAAAGGTGAATGAGGCTGGGTTAAGTCAAGTATTCAATGCATGACGTTTATAACCAAACCACCCAGGTTTGCACTAATAAGGTAAGAGTTGTTATGGGGAAACATCTTTGTTTTGCTTTCTTAAGTGTTGTTCGTTCAGATGTAATTGTGCACACTGCGAGTTTCAATATGCTTCACTGTAGTCAAACAAAAATTAATATCTGATTAGCCCAATGCTTTTGTTATCTAGTTACTTTACAACCCACTTGTCCTTTACTCCCCCCTCGATTCTTCTTTTTGCTCAATTTTAGAAAAATGTATTGTCTCATCTTCCATGTTGGCTGAATTTCCCCAAGTTCTCCTCCTCTCTCTCGCCTACAGTTTACTGTAATCCACACAGACCCCCATCACCTATACACACTTTAGAAACACTAACCTGCAGTCACACCCACATGTTAGTCTAATCTCCTGCTCATACCTGCCAGCGTCTTGCCAAAAATGGATCAGGAATGAGGGACATTTTTTATTTCCTCAGTGGCAGCGCAATAAATCACACACGCATTCACTTTTGCTCTCTCTCACACACACACACACACACACACACACGTCTCGGCAAGTCAAATGGTTATCCATTTTTAATGACACATGGACAGCTTGACCTAGTATTGCTAGGCTCTGTGTGGGGTGTGTGTGGGAAGTGTTTCGTAGCAGTAAGAGGAGAGACACAAGTGAGAATGGATGCCTGGTCCTCCAAGCAGTAAGCCACAAATGAGTCATTTCAGCCATGTGATCAAACACTCAAATAAAATCAGTCAAATGCATGGCACAAAAAACAAGAGGTGTCAGATTGAATAAATCTGGTTTCACATCAATGTATCTTTAAATTTTGAGCCAAATAGCGAGGAGCTTTACACATCTTGAGGTAAATGTGGCTTTTTTTAAAATACATTAATTAATCCTGGCTCTGATTTGCACACAACTTTTCACAATGTAATGTAGACCAACATGTATACCTGTGCATATAGCTCTGAACTATATATTGAACAGAGCTTGTCGTCTCTATATTGATACTTAAATTTTGCAATGGCAAAGGACTGTTTGGGTACAATAGTTGGAAGTATATTGAATTTCAAAAGGCATGTAGTCAAATTCTTGCATCTCATCCAGAGTAAACGTCAGCTTTCAATTAGCCATAATTAATTAATTATTCTATAATTAATTACAGGGGTGGGGTGTTAATACAACTGACACATTAACAAATCATAATTAGCTATTACTATTGTATATCCACACACCCCATCAACTCCCATATGTTGGTTTTCTGATTTGGTTAATTCTGTTTAATCATAGGAAACCATGTATTTTATTTTTCCATAAAATACCCACTAATATAATTCCCTTACAAGCCTCAAACCAACATGAATTTTATGTCAATTTTTGTCTTTCCATTTTACTAACCAATAAAAAAATCATTTAAAATTCAAACCTTTTGTCATCTTTGTGGGCGAGTGAGCAGTATACATGCACTGACATGAGCGTGATGGCCTCAATGCTGCGGAAAACAGAAGACAAAGAAATGGTTGAATTTTTATTTCATTTTTGCTGAGGTTTTTTTCTGTTTTGTTGCAACAATGTCAACCTAACTGGCTGCTATTTTGACACCATAACCACTAAGTGAACACTTAAACTGCTAAACTTGTCAAAGCAAAAACATCAAAATTGTTTCTTTATATAAAGTGATGCATACTTCATCGCAAAAGCACCGTTTCCATTATTTTTTAAAGTTTTTTGTTTTTTTTAAAGAAAAAAACTAAGGACATTTACCTGCATAAATTTATAGTTAGTCTGTACAAACGCTACATTCAAACATTCTGTCACAGAACAAGGATATGTTTGCCTGTCAGCACCTAGAAAGTGCCATTTACACAAGAATTGTGTGCATGCATGTTCCTGTAAGCCACAGAAAGAGATGACTCACTGTTGTCATGGGGAAAGAAGGATAGTGAGACTTGAAGGTTTTAGTCAGGCATGCAAAACACTCATTCAGGCAATCACAATTGATTTGAATCAGTACTGCAGGCTAATAAATAGACCCACAGCTCCTGTATGTTTCACATTATGGCTGTAAAACATCCAAGGTGTGCAAATTCAGAGGGAAAAAAAAAAAAAAAAAAGAATAAGACTGTCAAACCAATGTGAGGCAAACACAATAAGCTACACTGAAAGACAGGCATGCAGAGGAGCTTGATTGCAAGACAGTTGAGTCAATGAATAAATGACATCTGGGAAGAGCAGGAAGCCGAGATCCAGAGGTGAGATGTTGTGTAAATCAGGGAACAGAGAACTAGCACTGACTAGACAGTAAACTCTGTGATAGAAACTTAAAAATATAAAGAAACTCAATACAGACTATGACATTAACACAACAGAATACAGATATAACAAAGAATATAAAAACATTCTACATATTAAAAGTACAGATGACAAAGTACAAGGAACCTTAAAACTGTGGAGGGAATTGAATATGGAAAGCCAAAAGGGACAAATCTAAAACTAAAGTAAAAACACAAAAGTTCCTCATTCAAGCTCCCTAAGATTATGGGATGATTAGCAGATTTTTGAGTGAGGATATGTTCCAAAATCAAACCAGAGGGAAACCTGATTTGACTTATTAAGGAAATGTTAAAAAAAAAAAAAGCAAAAATAATTGATTCTACTGAAAAAAGTGGAATCAACATCTTGAGTAATTAGGTAGTATTCAATTTATTCTGATGCAATTTACTGGAAGAAAAAAAGAAATCACCTTGACATAAAAAGGCATAGCTTTTGACTTTTGTATTCAATTTCTATTTTTAAAAAATAATTGAATTGGTTAAGTAATTAAGCCACTGTGAAAAAGAATGGCTGAAAGAATTCTTGAAACCTAAGATCAATGTGACCCCAATGCCTCTCACAAGTGTTTATGAACCTCTGACTGACATTTATTAAAAAAAGATCCTGTATGGTTTATCCAACAATAGAATGTCCTTGTTTTTCTGCCAGTTATGTCTTGTCATTTTCCTCACAGAAGGAGACAGATTGATGAGAACACACTGGGAGGCCACTGAGAGCGTGTTTGGCCATGTGACATGCTGTGGACATTGATTGAGAGTGGGAGAAGACAAAGAACCACAATGGCAGGAAAGAAAGAGGTCATTGTCAGCTGCTTTGATGTGAACACTGATACAGAGAAGGAGTGGCAGATGACAAAAGGAAGAGAGAGAGGACGTATAGAGAATCCCCATTATTAAAAAAATGTTTTTTTTTCTTTGACATCTTATGAAAGCTTCCATTTTGTTGAATTTGAGCAAAGATTTGTGATTCATCATCACAAGTCTCCTAATAACAGCTTTGAAAGATCCCCAATGTGTATGGATGTTGAGACAAAGCTTGGGAGTACAATGAAAGACATTGGCTTTGCTCCATCACAAAGTCCTCTTTGTACTGAACTGAGTAAAGTGTTTGTGGTAAGGAATAACTGAGGGGGGAAAAAAAGGGATGGAGAGGGCCTCAGTCACAATCATATCCCTCCTGTCTGTGGTCAGCAGTGTGGGGCGGGTCTGTGTGGGGAAGTAAAGCTGCATGTGTGAATGGGCTGTAGGCTGAACGAATGAAAGGCTGATGGTCACCCTGCTGTCGTCATTCATGTGCTGCAAGATTTAGCGTTGGTTCTTCTAAATTCAGCTCAGCTTTAAAAATGTCGATGCAGGTTTCATATAAAACCTTCCAGCAGCAAAACTGAGCCTGTTCAATTCCCTATCGTCTTCATTTTGAGGTGAGCAGGAACAGGAATGGTGCAATGGAACAATGTGTTTTGATTAAAATCTTTTGAAAATTTAACAGGAGACCAGTTGAAATTAAACATTATATGTCAAGTGTAAGAAGAATGCTGGAAGATTTGATGTTCTGTTTACCAGATTGTTTTTATATTTTTTGCTTTAAAATGAAAGGAAACCTGTTATATTCCCTGTAGTGAATACTAACCTGCTTAAAATGAAAATGCCAACATTGTCATAATGTAATAAAGTGAGAGATAATAACTGAGATCTTCCTAAATAGATCACATTTCATTCCGATACCAAATGTTATGGTAATCCATGTCATTGAAACTCCCAAATGCTTTATGTAAATGTGTGCAAATGTCTGTGCAAAGTCAAGTGTCATCTGTTTCGAATTTAATCAGTGGATGACAGTGTTTACCCTTGACAGACTCTGAATATCAGTACCAAATTTCTCCATAATTCCAAACTCTTGCATGGATCCATTGTGTATGAAGTCTGTCATTCTGCAAACCCGATGAACACAGTGACAGATGGACATCAGAGTTTGGCTCTGAGATGTTTCACTGAGAAAAAAGTGAATTTTCTACTTAATGCATGCAGTGTTTGTCTTTTATGAATGGAATATATTGGCACTTAAAGGAACAACACAGTTATGAAACAAGGGTACTTTTTAAGCATGACAACACAAAGCATATAAAACATGTCAATCACGGATGATGTAGTGACCATGGAGGAGCTACAGAGATCCATAACTCAGGTGGGTGAATCTGTTGACAAGACAGTTGTTTGTTGTGCACCTTCAATTCTGGGCAATATGGAAGAGTGGCAAGAAGAAAGACATTTTTTGAAAAGGAGTCCAGATAAGAGACAGCTACTTGGAAGATGGTACATTTGGAAGACATTAAGGCTAAATATTTTTGGCCTACATGCAAGTGGTTTAGTTTCTAGTATGAAACTAAAACTACAGCTGAATGAATACAGGCAATCAAATTGAGGATATGTGGCAAAGCAGGAAAATTAAATTAAAAAGAAATTAAAAAAAAAAAAAAAAAAAATCACCAACCTTCCCTTCCAATCTTTTGGTTTGGAAAAATCTGACAACACACCATACAGTCTGATCCCAAGGCACCAGATCTGAAATACCAAAGGTTACAAAAGTTAAGGATGACTTACAACACTGAAATCTTCACCTGAGCGAAATTGCAAAAGCTGTTTGGCATTTCTCATATCTGGCAGTGTAGGAGAAATGCCAGATACAGTCCTGTTGTAATCCACAGGTTGTAGATCAAAATTCGAGCAACGACATAGTGTTGCAGCAGACAAGTGTTAACAGTATCATGTTCATATTAGTAATGCGTTTATCAAACTAGACTGCTTATATATTGCTATCCATCCTAACCACAAAGTTTATAGTCTTTACAGGTTCTGTGACTATCTCTCAAGGCAAATCAGCAACAGAACAGAGGTGGGTTGACTTTAATCTTCACTGCATTACCTTCAAGTAGAGTGTAAATACTTTACCATGGTGCCGTTTGCTGGTCATCAAAGTAGCAACAGATATAACAAAGGAATGATTCAAATATCATAGCACATATTAGTGAAGTCATGATGGCACATTTTACACACGAACCACCAGCAGGACCAATTGGGAAAGTTGTGATTATCACACTGTTCCATTCAGTAATTATGTTGTGTGTGTGTGTGTGTGTGTGTTGCATTATGCGTGCATTATCAGCCAAAAATGGTGGCTTTAATCTGTTTCCATCAAAGTTACAAATAAAAATTGATAAATAAAAGTGCAGTAAACGCAACTTTCTATATCTTTCAGTGCAAATTCACACTCTGCTGATACTGTTTCTTAAGGTGGAAAAAGAAAAGTGCTATTTCTACAGTCAAGTGGGCAAGCTTGAACAAAAGTGCAGTGTGTGTTGGCTCAGGGGTGCGATTGGTGGGGGTCCAAATCGACAAATCTACCCTGCGTCAGAAGGCAAGCACACACACCTACACACTCAAGCATGTGCACACCAAAGACAAAGACGTAAAGGAGAAACAGAACAGTCTGTGAATCAAAGTTGGTGTTGTTCACTCTGCTACAAAAGACAACTGAAAACAGGAAGGAAGTCAGGAATGCATTCAGTTAGAGCTTGGACCCCTGACAACAGTTTCTCCTGGTGATTTTCAATCATGCCGTGTATTGTTTGTGTGTGTGTGTATGTGCAATCCACTGTGAATGGATAAATTCAGGAGGTCTGAGTAAGGTCAATGTGGGCGGAGTTAGACACCCCACAGCCTTGCTGTTTGCATCACAACGCCTCCTCTGACAATTCACTTGGTGATTCTTTGGGCTCCGTGGCACTTTTTCACTGTTTTAACTTGTTCTTTTGTCTGTTCTTTTAGCTTTTTGCTTTTTGTTCTTGGTTTCTTTTTTATGACGCTTGTTGAAAATGGATTTTTTTCTCCCACTGGGAATACAAATGACCAAAGTCTATTCCAGCCAGCACCAGTCATCCAGTGAACTGCCTGAAGCACAGCCACCACCAGCAAACATGCACAAAACGGTTTTGCTGTGGACTGTGTGGGGTATTTTTTTTCCTGCTTTTGTAGGTTTATAGATTCAGATTTTGAGATGCATTACTACAATGCCTGGAAAAAGCATTCAAGCTGCTGAACTTTTGCACATTTTGTTATGAACCTCCACATTCTTAACTGGGCTTTTCTGAAATATTTTCAGCATGTTCATGTATGTAGATGTTGCAGTCAACTCAAACCAGATTTTCCACAGTATAATACCACCCCAAAAGAAAGAAAATGGTGTATCCTCCACAAATAGCATTTGAATGCAGACCAAAATCTTGACCAAAGCGTTAGTGGTGTGAATAATCTTTTCAAAGAGCCATGCGTCTGCATGTTACACATAATTTTCTGGCTGGACATGGAAGTTACTGTTGTAGAAATGTGTTTATCACATTTGCAGGTAAGGTATAACAGTAAGAGGTCCACAAATTGTCTGCTTTTTTTTTTTTAAATAAGGAAATCACGAGTCCAGTTATTCATTAAAGCATTTTTGAAGAAAGAAATAATAAATCATATTACATAAAGACTCCCACTTTTGTTTTAGTTATGAACCACCCTAGCAGAAGCAAAAGGTTTGGCAGGTCTTGTTCTTTGGAACATAACCAGGCAAGCTTTCAAAATAAAGCAAACAATGCATGTTTCCAAGTACACCCACAGACGTTCTGTGTGAACAGTGATGCTAATTTGACCAAAGAGCCTTGAAATTCTTTTCTCATTGGACTCAGAAGTGTGAGAACATATGGTCTTTCCAGATGGTCGCCAAGTCTGTCTTTTCAAGGTGAAATACTGAAATCCAAGCCAGGTGAGTTTATTAATTAAATTTTGTTTCTTTTGTTCCTTGTACAAATAAGAATTTTAGTTATTTTTGTGGGGTTATTTTTTTAAGAAAAAGGAATCCAAACCTTTATGCATTTGAAGAGTAATAATATCTAGAAAACCATGATACTGTATCACTAAATACCTCAAAGCATTTAGACACTATATCCAGTCGGTCCATAAAGGAATTTACATCCTCATGCAGGTGTGTGTGTCAACAACTCAAGAGAAGAAAATCCTCAGCAGTGACCGCAAAGAGGCAATTGTTGCTGCTCATTAATCTAGGAAAAGTGATTTTCATTTCCAAACGCTGACAAGTCTACTCTATTGTTAAAAGGATTATATACGAGTCGAAAACATGCAATACATTTCCTCTGTCAAACAGAAATAAAGGGTAAGATTTCAATGCATAAATATTTAAAGTTATAGGAGAAAATCTTGAACAGGTAACATTTGTTTTCAAGGGCTGCCAAAACATTGCCATAGCTCTATATGTGTAAAACACAACTTGTATTTCCAGTGATCTACTTGAATCAACCACAAGATGCATTGCAAAACCCAAACAACATATTAGGACCTGATGCCAACGGTGGTGGAAAGGTGATGATTTGGGAAACAATGCCAAGCAAATGTACTAAACTTTTCTCCAAAAAACAATCCAAGTACAGTGCTCCAGTTAAAATGCACTCCACAACCTGAAGGAAATATATTGCAGAACTAATTTTACATAAATAAATGCCTAAAACCCTATTAGCCAACTTTTAGAGATCCACTGATATTTTTAAATCCATCTTTGCTTTCCAAATGTGGTCTAATCAAAATGTTGAAAGTCAGATGTACTTAGCAAATTTGATCTGCTCTTTCAGCCACATTTAGAAAGCAGTGTAAACCTGAATGAAATTATTTAACCGCATTTTCACATTTAGAAAAACTTTGAGTCATCTAAAACTTTATTTTGAGCAAGTCATTGATGAACATTCTGGTATTCCTCAGATCATTGTCCTACTGCAAAACCAAAGAGGGCTTGAGCTTAAGGTCATAAACCAGATATTCTCCTTCAGGATTTTCTGGCAGAGAGCAATAATAACAACCACTACCATGTTAGCCTGTGGATATGAAAGTGTTTTTGTGAAATGCTGTGTGAGTTTCACACCAGAGCTACCAGGGTGAACACACTCTAGGCATTCTACTTCTACTTGTTTGCTTGAACAACTTTTAAAAATATATATTACTTTGCATTTCATATCTTAGCCTGATATTAAAATTTGTTGTAAGTTTGAAACAATCAATTGTGATATGAAAAAAAAAGCATAATCAGAAGAAATCTCTTTTGCAGAAGATACTTCCTCACTGCAGCATTACATAGATACAAAACGCTTCCTACAAGATGGACGCAGGTTGGACTGAAATTTATATTCTTGGCTACAGGCCAAGAATATAAATTGGCCTGTAGCTGAGCAAAGCCTCTGTGCTTTAGTTGAAAGCTTTCGTGAAATGGAAACTGGTTGGAAACCAAGTTACCAATCAACGTAAGCAACTAATTATATGAGTGGACAAATCACATTCTGTTGCAAACTGGATATTTTTTTATTTTGTTGAGATAAAAAGATGCTTAAAAAATAGACTGTAGAGAATTTTAGGAGCAGACAGATATTTCCTGCAATCTAAAAGAAAATAATATTAACTTATTAAAACAGTTTTGAGAACTTGGCTCAGGAGAAAGGCATCAATACCTACAGACGAAGGTGACATTTAAATCTGACATTAATAATTTCCTGTGGACTTATCTTGCTGCCCTTGCTGATCCCCTGACTTATCCTCTCGTATATGAAGCTCTGAGTGAAAGGTCTCACCAGTTTTAAAATTGATTTCTCTAAAAATGTAAACACCTTTATCCTCAGTAGACCTAAAGCAGCTGTCACAATTTCAATTAAATAATTCAAAAATTAAACATGATTAAATTGTTGTCTTTAATGACTTTGACCAAACTAATTTAATGATCAAAGAACTTCATCATTTGCCAATTTTGCACAGACTTGCAATTTTTACCATTCATCACAATTGTTCCTCAAATCTGATCAATTACCTTAACATTTTCTGTATTTACTTTTTTCAAACTTCTTACAGAATTTGCTTTCTGCATATAGTCCACAATAACTTGAATATCCGACGCAGAATTCTTCTTTTACGATTTGACAACTTCTCACGACATGACTTAATTTATATTAAGAGTCCCATTTCAAGAAGGTACTTCAAAACATAATTTGCACTTTAAGGACTGACATTCATCCTTTTGCACAAATACACAGAGAAACGTGTAGCACCTGTTTTAGTCCCACTGCTGCTTGCTCCCTGAAACACTGTTCTATCATTCCCCTGTGACTGAGCCTGTGTACACCCTACCATCAGTCTAACTTTACTGATGCTCATGCAGCACGCGCCACCTACTCTATTACACTGACAAGGTCACAGGGACGTTTGAGATTTTTGAAGGGCTTTTTTAAGCTGAAACACTTCAATTACATTTTTTTGCAGCATACCCTGCAATCCAGTGATGTGCGGTGAGGTTCATAGCTGGTCAGGCACTGACTTAATCATAATCAGATATACAAATACAGACCACCTGCATTATATTGTTTGCATGCCGAAATTTCGCGCATGCAAACAACGCTGAAAGGCAAAAAGACAATCCTTCTACATCCATGGCCGCGCTGCCGCCGTAGAATAATTCTGTTAACGCAACGAAACTTGGAAATTTAGGTATCAATAATTTCGTGCTGTGCGCCAGAGCAAAGGGAAAAACCGCTGAAGTACAAATCAAAACCACATTTTTCACGCTCTCTGCATTGGCCAGGCTACACAAAGACTCTTTGCCATAGCAACTGACGAGAACACCCCTAAAAAATAAAAAATAAAAAAAACACTGAAATATTTCCCACACAAAGAGAAACTTCAGTCAGTTACAATAGTATGGTTTTAGGCTTAATGTTTATTTTGCGATTATTAATAAGTGGTTGCAGTGGTTAATAGGAGAAAACTATAAAAATATCGCTGCACTTGACTTTACTGTATGGTTAGCTCCATGGATAGCTCACGGTTACTGTCTCTTACTGTGGAGTCACAATGTCTGGGATCATGAGCGCCCCCTGCCATGAGGCAAGAGAACTGCCTGCCTCACCTCGAATCTGTTCTCTGCCGTTTATGATCGCTCCTCAGCACACGAAACACGTTGCACACACAGTTGGTGACAAAAAACACGGTACATTATATACATAAGCCAAATTATGGAAAATCAATTATATATTAAATGTTTAATCATTTTATTGGCGACGTACAGACAGGAGGAATATGCTTTCATATAATGCCAGTTAAAAAATTAACTTTACTGTACAAACCACAGGGTGAAAATAGCAATATAAATTATTTTACCATTATATTTTTCCATTATGACGAAGGGGCCCTGCCTCACTTGCCTCCCCTGAACGCACATCACTGCTACAATCTCAGATTGAGCAAACTAACAGAGATGCTCAGTTCAGCCTTTGGATACTACTGCTTTTGCTTCTTAAAAACTCTGGGGTTGAAATCATGATTAAAAAAAAAAAAAAGGAAAATTAAAATTCAGAAAGATGTGAGTCACTTGAAAATGTAATTATTTTAACTAAGAATCAATAGCTTGCTATAAATCTTTCTAAAATAATGCAACTGGTGAGTAAGTCCAGTGCTGAAACCAGGCAAAATTAAATAAAGAATAAAAACATCTGATAATTGTAACTGTGTCTGTGGAGTCAGATGTAGATCTAAAAACAAATGATGAAGCTATGCATGTTTTTGACAGAAAATAGGACTTTCTTAACCTAGTTATCTCATGCCTCAGTATCATTTGCACAATCTCTTTGGGTTTAGAAACCCAAAGGTTTCTAACAAAATATTTGTTGCTGTCGGGGAAAAAAACAAACTGTATGACAGCAATAGTTGGGGAGTGATAAGCAATTGTAATGTAATTGTAAAGTTGAGTCCTTTCCCAACCGAGCCTTCTCTGATAAAAGTAAAAATTTCCACAAGCCTGACAGAAAAAGTTTCAACTTTTAGTTGAAGGTTTTACCCTCTATGCCCTGTTTGTGCTGATTCATCCTCAGAATGTCAGAACACAGTATGCCCTCGGAGGAAGTTAAAAGCCACTGCCACCTTACAGGGAAGATTGGTACCCAGCAGCTTACTTTAAAGTGCCTGAAACCTTGTCACAAACAGCAGAGAATACAAAAAACCTTAAGGATGTCAAGATTTTCTGACAGATTCAGCCCAGCATTATTTATGGAAAACGCGCAATAATACCTTACACACAGCACAAGCATGATTTACTGTCCTAATATCGTAATCTATATTTATTCTCCCTGAAGCCTCTTATGTAGCATCATGCCAGCCAGTCATCATTAGATCCAACCAGAGAATATAAATCAACGACAACAGACTTCAAATTAAAATAAGATGATGTCCTAACCCTAATACAAGAAAATATTGCCAGGCACAAAACAAATAAAAATGTCAGGAGTGCATGAGGTTGTTTGAGTGTGCATCACAAAGCAGTGAAACAAGAGGGCACACAGAATTAGAGAGGATGAGAGTTGGTGCACAGGCTTAACGTGAGCTCTCAACACAGGTAGCCTACTGTATAATTGAGGAGAGATGTGCTCAATCTGGCTTCATTTTACTAGAAAGCCTGTCATATTCATATCTCTGTCATTGCCATAGTAACCAAAAGGTCCCTTTTTGAATATCTTTCTTTTGAAGCTTCCACGCAGCTGAAGCCAACGTCTTCAAATCTGCTTTAATGCCAGCAACACAGAAAATGTGTGCATGTCTGTGTGTGTAAGTGAGTGTGTGTGGAGCTACCTGCACAGGAGCTTGTAAATTTATCTCCATTACTTCCAGTCACAGTGAGAAGGGTGTGTTGAAAGAGTGCAGGAATGAAAGAAGAGAGCGAGAAGGATAGACAGGAGGGAGGAAAAAAAGCCGGTGTGCTGCTCACTTTGGAGACAGTTGCTAGGTGGAGCAGGGTGGATGCTTTGAAGCTTGGATGTGACTGCTCCTGTAAACACCGCCCTAAAAACATGTCTGTATTAATAAAATGTGCATATAACAAGGAGCGAAGACAAGCCTCACATGTATTTATATTTATAAATATATACAACGCCCTACTCTCTGTGAAGTTTGAAATACAACAAGGAAAAGTGCAGATATAGAGAATGTATGGGAACACAAAACAAGCATATCAGTGGACAAGAGTAAGCTTGTAAACCAAGCTCGCAGGCCTGCTAATATTAGTATAATAACAATAATATTTTTTGGAGGAAAGAACCCAAACTACAAAGAACTGCAACCAATGTTTAACAAAATAAGAACTTACTTACGGAAAACCACACAGGGAGAACAGGCCACAAATTGAAGGTATTGAACGGGCAGGCTAGCGGAAGATAGCCGGTGAACGCTGGTAGGCCCGGAAAGCCTGATTAATCAGACACAACGAGGAACAGGTGTGACAGTTGCAAGCAGGTAAACTGAGACCTTGAATATTTCACCCAAAAAGAAAGATGTTCTGACCGCAGAATAGAGCAAGATAACACAGGAAATTGTCAATATTGTGGAGAAAATGACACAATAGAACATATTATTTTGAGATATAATAGAAAAATTGATGTTGAAAATTAGAAATATTTAATTGAAATAAATATTCTACATGAAGATTCAGAATGTGTTAAAATTTTATTTATTTATTTGTTTTTAAGAAAACAAAATTGATTGACAAATAAAATAGACAATTTGAGTCACACTCTTTACCAGTAGGTGGCGGTAACACACGTCATCTCCGATGTCCGCCGTAATTTCCCCTCAGAAAGCGCGGAGGAGAATCCACGCTTTCTGATTGGCTCCCTGTCACATTCAACGGGCTTCGTTAATTCTCCGAATCGGGGAAAACCCTTGATTTAGATCGGAGCGGCCACAACGATCTACCGTAACACACGACTACCGTAACATAGTGCGAACTATTGCATCAGGTAGTCGCATGTGCCCGTCTTCTCTATTTATATCTAATGATTACTGAAGGACAATATAGTATACAGACTTAATAATCTGCACTCTTTTGGTTGAATGCAGTATTTATTTCCACTTTGGTTTTATGTTGTTAAGTTTTTATTCAAGTACATTTTTTGTTATTGGAGACTGAGAAATTATTACGTAATTTCCATTAAATCAGTGGAAAAAGGTCTTCAAACAATATTATCGTTTATCGCCAGTTAAATGTGCCTCCCGTATTGAACCGATGCATAACTGTCCGATAGACACGCCTATAATAAACACATCAACACTAAGTTTAACAATAATGGCCAAAATAAAACACAGGCAATATTAAGGTCAGCAACACTGTCATGGCGGGAGTTGAAGGACCCCTAAAAGCTAAGGACCGACTCTGAGCGTCACGGTTGCCTAGAGACGGAAAGTACGCAGTCGCGGTGAGCTGCTATCAATTCCATGTCCTAAGAAGAAAAAGCGCTTTAAAAAGTACAGACGTGAGTGGAAAAAATGAACAATTTCAGTGAGGATGGATACGTCAATGCATCCGTCATGGAGCAGTTTGCTGCTGTGCAATAGACAGAGTGGATCAGGAGAGGAACCGCATCATTCCTACAAATCCTGAGGACGTCGGATCGATCCCCAGCGCTGGACATCGGAAGTCTAAACAAAGCATGGTTCTAATAACTCCAAGGTTCAAACAAACTGAAATCTAAACCAACACTTCAAAATAAAACAATATAAAATAAAAATGGCTCTGAAATACAATCAACACTTCAAAATAAAACAATGTAAAATAAAATAAAAATGGCTCAAAAACAAGTGCAACCCTTCAAAATAAAAAATGGCTCTGAAATACAATCAACACTTCAAAATTAAAAATGTCTCAAATATAACATTTTATTTAAAAAATAATAAAATCACTACTTCAAAATAAAACTGAAATCTAAAGTGTTTCACACAATCAACACTTCAAAATAAAACAATGGAAAATAAAATAAAAACCTCAAAATAAAAATGGCTCAAAAATAAAATTAATCCTTCAAAATAAAAATGGCTCTGAAATACAATCAACCCTTCAAAATAAAAATGAATTTGCAATAAAATGCAAAGTCTTCAGAAAATCAACACAGATGGTCAGAGCTAATAATGCTGAGGTCATGGGTTCAATCCCCATCCTGGCCAAATGAAATCTGAAATCAACACATCAAAAGAGAATAAGCCTGGAAAATGAAAAAGTATGAATTTTTAAAAATATCAGCACGTTTGTTAAAGTCATGTAAGTTTCTCTTAGATCAATGAAAGCTCAACAGCTCAGATGGTCAGAGCGTGGTGCTAAAAATGCCAGGGTCATGGGTTCAATACCCATCCTGGCCAAAGGAAATTAAAATTCAAAAACTACTAATATTGATTTTGAATAAGAACTAGTCCTTAACCTGAACTTCTACCTTGATAATAAACTGTTGTAAGGTTTATTAATACCATGAAAATAGTAAAATGCTCTTCAAATGACTGGAAATGCATAGTTTTGAGTAGATTGTACTTTAATTTCACCTCCCACATGCAGCTGTGTCACTCCACAGCTGCATGTGTCTCATTAATGTTAGCAGATGTTGGGAGGTATGATGTGGTCTGATTCTGTTTCATATATATAAAGCTCTGGAAAAAATGATCAGTCCTCTGATTTTACTATTTATAGCTACATGTTTAAAATGAAGATTGTTGAACTACTGACAACATGTCTCTGAAATTCCAAGCAAAAACTTAGAATTTATTTTCAGAAAATGAGAAAAGGTCAAAAATAATTTAAAAAAAAGATGCTCTGCTTTCAGTCCTTGAATAATGCAAAGAAAACAAGTTTAGATTCATGTTTTAACTCAGAAAGAGTTCAGAAATCAATATTTGGTGGAATAACCGCAGGGTTTTCAATGGGGTTCAGTGCAGTGAGCTCTTAATTTTTTCCAGACCTGTATGTAGTTATTAACAGTTTTAGTTGGACAAAACTATTAAATGTCTTTTGTGAATGTATGTAAATAAGCAGTGACGTTTAGAAAAATGCACCAACGAATAACTTCTCTTGGTCCTTAGCCCTGCTGGGGGCTAAGCACCCCTAAAGGTCAGATCTTAGAAATCGCCCCTGTTTATCGCAATAATTTTTGAGACAGTTTATCACTCAGTAAAATCTGTTATTGTGACAGGCCTAATTGCAACATGACTAAAAAAAAAAAAAAAAAACACTTTTGCAAGGTTATGTATCCAACCAAAGAAAAGTGGAAATGAGGCACAACTGAAAATAAAAACACAAAGTCAGACTATTGACAGTTTATATTGATCCATCATTAAATCCCCTAATCCCTAACAGCATTTTTTGTTGTTGTTGGTAAAGTGTAAAATCCTTCCCTTTATAAAGGTTTCAGAAAGTTATTTTGTTTCCAAAAAAGAAAAAAACAAAGAAAAGTTGCAGTCAATACATCAGGACCTATGACAATTTGTAATCTTATTCCGGAACAAGAAAAAAACTGCAGACGGAGACAGACATTGGAACGACTAAATAGTTCAACGAACAGAGAACAAGGAAGACAAGGACCTCTTCCTCCCACCATCTCTGTGAGTCATTGCATTCTCCTCCCACATCCATCTCAACGCTTGATCTCATATGACACGAGCGCCCAACAAAACCCTGATACTGCACCCAGTGACATGCCCCGAAGGATGAGCATGCCCACAAAGACATCTATAACTGTCATATGCCTGGAAGGTGGAGTATGTTAAGCTGGGCACGCTTCTATACATACAGAAGTAAAACCAGAGCTGAAAGTCACGCAGAAAACAGGCATTCACACCTATACACTTGCTGTACGCCAAAGGGAGTTCACCATGGCAACAGGAGAATGGGGCAGTAGCTTGCAGCATGTGGATGAGACAGGTGAGTGAACAGATATCACTTGCATGTGGATGCAAACACAAGCAGCCACATTTGATGCATATGCACTCGAGCAAATGGGAACTGTAAAGTCCAATACTTGCTTGGGCATTTAAGTTATTCGGATAATGCAAACATGATCCTATATTCCCTATAAAACCATGACTGCAGCATTAAATAACTGCAGAAAACAAGCATGCTGAAAATAGAACACAACAGTGATGCAACCATAGAAACTAAAGGAGGTTCCAGGCTATAAATGTCCCATAACAGAGTAAAGCATCATAGATATGTGGTGCAGCAGTGCATTGTGTTCACTTCTTAAATGATCTGATGATGTCAGTAAATATAAAAAATTTGTTGATGCTTGTAATCACTGAATTGCTTAAATTCAGTGAAATTTTTGCACTGGTTACAATGCAAAAAAAAAGAAAGAAATGTAAGCACATGCCAACGGAATAAACTCATGCAGTCATATTTCAGTGCACAGTGAAGCATGACTCAATAATTCAACTTCAAAATTCGAACATGAAAGCATCCAGAGATCACCTGCAACTTGAAAACGCCTGTCACTGTTCAGCCACAGTAATGTTAGGGGAGACGATTGAGTTGGGGCCGTCGTGTCCACAGCTAATGACTGAGTTGTCTGTGGCGAGAGGGGCATCGCTTGCAAATTAAACTGGGCAGTGTTTCACAGTGATGCAGACAAGGAGACGGGGTATGATGATGGAGTGAAACCATTAAAAGAGCAAAGTGACTCTGAGACAGCCACAGGGAATTGGGTCAGCAGTTAATTGGACAGAAAGACATCAGTGAATCCTTTGTGTGTCTACACACACACACACACACACACACCTTCACACCTGCATTTAAATGACTGAAAGTATGTCCAGTAAAAGGTTGTTACATTTGGATAATGTACAGTAGATACAGACTACCTATGATGCTATTTAGAAAGTGGCATATATTATTCTTTGGCCGCATGCATATAAGCATATTATCAAAAAATAACAGTTTATTATTAACAGTGACTGAGCCAAGATATGAAACATTATTATTCTTATAATCCTCTCAAGCATGCATACAGATCTCTTACTCACAACCCATGTGTGCACACACAGGGGGGACACTCAAAATGCATGCACGCACACACAAATGCACACGTCTCTATGCACCCTATTTCACAGTACAGAAAGTAAAAGAGGCTATAAATAGAGTTTAGCAGACACTGTTGTGATGCCGAGTAAATTCAGGGGATCTGCTCAGTCCTGCATTTCTCTGTTGCGGGGCAAAGACGAGTGGATCAAACGGAGAAAGTGTGGAGCTGCAGAAAGAGGATGAAACATTATGCTGTATCATGCTACAGTCAGGGCTGAAGAAGGCAGGACAAAGGGCGGGGATGCATTACGAAGACACAAACACTTGGAGAGACACTCACTTACGCCGTGATGTATCTTATTTCTCGGCACCAGATAGTTTTACACACCTTCTCTCTTTGCAAAACAATATTCCTCTTTTTTTTGTCCTGCTCCCTTCTACATAAGAACTCGCCATATCGATTCACATCACTCTCCCTGTGGCACTCTACATGTTAGAGCAATGGCAGAAGAACATCTTCATAGAGAATTAGAAAGAAAATTATCAAAATATTATGACATAAGAAATCAAAAACTGCAAAGATGTCTAAAATTTCTGATTCTATGAGAAAACTTTATTTTTTTTAAACTTCAATGATGTGGTCTGATTTATATGATATGGGAAGATTTTCTCTCTAAAGTTTAATGTTGAAAATTCATCTCATTGCACATTTTCCATTATCAGATCTTTTTATTATTATTATTAATATTCTGTGCAGATCACTTTCCAGACTATTTCATTATGCATGTTTAGAGGTGGAACTTTGAGACTAAAAGAGAAGCTTTTCTTTACTTTGCATTTACTTATGCATGAGAAAGAGAGGCGAGAAAAAAGTCAGCTGGCAGGCTGAGAGCAGAGGAGGAGATGAGCAGTGTGGAAAAAGATAAAGCAGAAAGATGAGGAGAGAGAAAGCAGATAGGGGTCAAAGAGGCAGCCGGGAGGGAAGATGAAAGATCATAATGTGGAGAAGAAAAGGGCAGCGGAGTGATTTGGATGCATCTGGTACAAATTAACAGCAGGGGCTGACAGCACCCAAGTGTGTGCGCAAAAAAGACTGAATTATTCAGAGACAAGCTGTGGCTCACTGAGCAAATGCTAAGTCGGCATAGGGATGCAGACACACTTGCTCGGGCTCTGCTTGTGATCGGGGAGCCTCTCGCCTCCTCTGGGTCCCACAGATGGGACAGGAAATGTGTCACTGGGTCAAACTTAAACTGGGACGGCCATTTTGGAGCAACCATTCCAGGAACAGGGCCAGGTTTTAAATAAGGATTTTGTACTTATTTAAATTTGTTTTTTTTTTTTTTTTTAGCGCCAACTAAGTGGACACGGTTGGTGATGGATGCTTTTAATCCATACATTTTATGTTGTTCATTCCAGTCTCCTGTCTTTACATGTATAATTCCTCATCCATCCTTTATTCCTGGTCTACTTTATCACACGCAGAGTTGTTTGCCCTGCTCTGTTGACGGGTCGTTGGAATGTGGGATAGCTGTCTAACCTTGTCACCTGTCGAAATCTGCTGCATGAGTGCTGCCGTGGAAATTAGCGCCCGGATTATGCAAATCCAAATTGAACTGTGAAGCTAAGAGGCTCAGAACAGTGACCTCGTCATCACACGCTAAGCACAGATTGACGTACAGTTTTGTCACACACACACACATGCACACACACTCTGAGACACACATAGTAAAGCAAGCACAATATTTTACACACCAACACCGGTACAGCCTGACAGCCTCACAAATCGTTGCTTTGTGCTCCTGCATGCATGTCTGTTTGGGAGTCTGTGTGCATTCCTACCGCTGTGCATGATCTGAATTATAATTTGATCATTAGAGCCTTGTCCCAAATTACTACACACACACACACACCCACGCGCACGCATCCCAACATTGATGGATGCACAGGCCACTGGTTTCTCCAGCTGCGCCTGCTCAGCCGGCTCTTTGTTGGGTGAGTGCACCTCGTCCAGCAAAAGGAATAAAACCCTGAGCTGTTTAGTGAAGCTATGCAAAAAACACACAAAGATTCAGATAGCACCTTATTAGCTCTACAGTCAAAACTCAAAATGAACACTGAGAATGGTTCAATACACTGCAATGGTTCTTGATGAGAAGGACCCGAGTCTGTATATTTTAATGAGTAGATTGTATGAAATATAATGGTAAATTCTGCCACATATGCAACATATCATGCTAATTAAACATCTTTTGCAGCCGGTTATGAAACAGGTCTATATCCTTTACTATGGGCAAATGATCATTTCTCTCACACTGCTTTTTTTTGTCTTCTGAGCTAGTAATGTTTTTTGTCTTTATATATCTTGAGATGAGACATCAAGCGATGCTCATAGTGTGCTAAATGAAGAACTGTCTTTGACCACTTAAAAGAAAAGAGCAGAAAAACAGGCGGAAAAAATGAGCGGAGGAACAGGGAACACTTCATCTATCTTCATCTGCGTCCTGCTGGAAGGTTACTTCCTGTCTGAACTGATAGATGACGATAACGTAATGCAAACAAGAATTTGCTTTCAAGCCTGCTGCACAGCTTCCTTCACATGCAGCCTCATATGCGGCCGTGCTCACTCGTACAGTCTGCAGGATTTAAAATATAATAGTCTGCATTAGCTCAGCTTTCCATTGACATTTTATGGGCAGAAGAGCTTTGGCTGCTAAACGAGAGAGTGTGCATGTGTGTGGACACTGGGTTCAGACATACAGGCCGACAGCAGTGAATGTGGACGGTGTGCAGGTAAAACAAGAAAGGAACAGATGATGAAAGGGACGTGGGTAGCTCTGAACAACAGAAAGAGAAGAGGTCAGTCATACAAGTCAGAAAAAGGGGGGGGTGAAATGAAAATAGCAAACTGTGTCCTAATGACAGGCTTCCATGTAAGTGGATGAGGCAATGCAAGTTTATTTGAAAAGCACCATTCTTACGCTATTTAAAGTTCAAGGATTACAATATTAACAGTAAAATCTGTGGGTCAGTTAAAAGAAAAAAAAGGAAGAAACAAATCCATCCGTTTTTCCTCATTTCATTTTCCAGTGAACTTTCCATGCTGCTCCTTCATGTTCAGGTGAACACTGAATAAAAAGAACTCAGATGATTTGTGAATGCTGATATTTACTCACACCATCCAAGATCATTCTGCACCTCACAGCAATGGCGTTTTAAAAACAGATGTTTTTACAAGAAAGGGAGCCCTTGTCGTAATTTAAAGGCTGGTGTGATATGATCCACTTTCTTGGTTTAGGTCTGGGCGGATGAGCTGAAGGTGACTGTAACGGATCATGTTTATGTGGCGACAGGCTGCGTGTCATCAGCACGTTGTAGAAGAAGCATAAGAATGTTGAATAACAGTGGCCCAGAAATGCAGCTTTTGGGAATACCACATTATTTGTTATCTGTGTTGGCTCCGATTTCGGATCTCTAAAGTGACAAAAGTTTGTTCCGGGCTGCCGAGACAGGTCCGAATAAAATCCTGCACTGTGCCAATAAAGATGTTATGATCAGTTACGTTGAGAACAAGAACCGAGATCCAGGTTAAGATACCCGGCAGTTTAGATGTGTGCTGGTCTTAACTTTTACCAATGGAATTACAATGAGTTGACGGGGGTTGAAAACAAAAATCAAACAAAATAAATGCAAAACTGCTTCATTAGGCTGTGTGCTAAAGCTATTCAGTGTTGCGTCAAACATTCAACAGCTAAAATCATGACTCATGAAACATCTGCAAAGACAATATTTTATGTTTTCCCAGCGTTCTGTGCAGGGTTTTTACTCAAATCTAATTCTATTTTTTCCCCTTTTTCCAGTAAATGCAAGCAAGCGCTTCACATCGTTTACTGCCATCCCTCCTCTCCCTCCCCCAACCACTTCCTCTCATTCTTCATTTTTTAGTGACACAGACGATCATATCCCCTCCCGGGGGAATTGGATGTAACTTAATACGGGTCAGTGATACACAGAGAAATGCCCTGCACACCTCTAACCCAGTTAGTGTGGAGCTGGGAGTATTTGTAAAAAAAAATAATAATAATAAAATATATGAATGGATGAGTCCATTTCTATGAGCTATAATCCATCATCTGCATTAATGGACGGTCTCTCTCTGTGCTGGAGGTCATTAACAAGACCTTCCGCAATTTTCACTTCTTATTGACCTTTGCACCACTTTTTTAAATGCTCACAATAACGATGATGATAATAATAAGGGAGTCTTCCCATTTCTGGCCCATTTAGTGATGAATATGCCTGGGAAGAAAAGCAACACAGAAAGCATTTTCTGTTTTCCTCATGCAGGTCAGAGGTCTAGGCATTGCTGTTTGAGTGGAGAAATAATTGAGCTGGATTTCCACTTCATCTCCTGTACAGCTGTAGCCAGATACTTACATCCAGTGCTTTAAAAATATGATCTTTTTTTGCAGAAGTTGAATTAAAAATGACCCACTCTTTAAGAATTTCCCAAACACTGTCAAAGTTTGGAGATTTAGCAGCACTGCAAGGAATGGAAACTAAGATTCGAACTGCGAGAATTTGAAAAAAATAAAGGAGAAAAGGATTTTTGTAGCTATGCTAAATGATGACTGGGGGCAGATGGAAAGACAAATGAAGGAATGAGTGTCATTTTCACGTCCTTGTGCGACGGGAACATTGGAGACGTGTCTTGCTAATTATTTATGGAGCGACAGACTCCTGCACGAAATCACCTGTAAGGAAAATGCACTGGAGGGCAACTCCCGTGATTTACTCTCGTTATGAAGCGACTATTCAAATGGCAGATGCTTTCTTTTGAAAGTGTAATAACTGGCTGCTGTGATTTATATGAGAGAGACTAAAGAAGCTGCTTGGTCATTCGTGATTAATGCTAAAACAATGGGGCTCCACTGAAGTCCAACAAGAAGTCAATTATAAGGTTTGATATTGTGTTTCATTTCCATATCCAGGAAATTTGTTTGATTTGTCAGGAACTCTAAGAATGCTCTTTGCATAGCTAGAAAAAAATGCTGCAGTCTGGTAAAAGGATCACAGTGAGTTTGATTTTCACTACAGAAGCTAAATATTTGTTTGTTGTTTCACTTGGGTGCTTGTTTACTTCAGATTATTTTAGCATTTAGTAATGTTTAGGGACAAAACCCTGATAACTGGGGCTGTAAACCTTGACATGTGTGAACTTTGCATCAAGAGAAATTAGGGGAATACTCAAACTCTGTTGGCTGCATTGCAACTAACAGCAGTTTGGAGATGTATACATCACCACAGCATGATGCTGCAACTACTGTGTTTCATAGTGGAGATTATGTGTCCAGGGCAATGTGTAGTATTAGTTTCCCCCACAAACAGAGTCAGTTTTTGGTCCCGATGAATGCCATCTCTTCCTTTTATTTCATTAAAAGAGTTTATTCACCTCAAGAAACATTCAAACTGGAGCCCTGTGTGTCTGAAGAGCATCCAAACACACTGAAATACAGAGTGAGTCATGTGCCATAGGTCAGCTAAGGTCTGACAAGCCACCTGCTGCTTTTTCCTGTTTACCTCCTGATGCCACCGATGATGGACAATATCCTGTTTGGCTTTCCACTGGACCTCCACGCTTCCACACATACACTGCTGACCTATATAACCCCACTCCCACTTGTTCCCCAACATTCTTTTTCCCTGTTTTCTGCTCTCATACTATCAGTCAGACTCTGGCCGCCTCATTTGTGTGTGGGGACGTATACGGAGAATGAAAACAGTGCAGAGAAAGACAAGGTGGGGTGAGGGCAAAGCGTAGACTAAACCAGGTAGCGAGACAAAGGCACCGTCGTCACTGATCCATATCTATAGCACTACGGGTCTGCATTCCCCTGCTGGAGGTGGATGAACCAATCAGAGCATGACACACATCCATAGAGCCTTAGTATCCCATGGCTGCGATATTCCAGACCTCCCATGGGGTGCAAAGCGGATGGAAAACAAGATGGACTGGATTCACAGGGAAACCCATTCTACCTGATGTGTCCTAATCTCCTGAAAATTACCACAGAAGTTACCCGACATCTATAAAGAGACTCTCTCGCCATGTATCGGCTCAGTCCCCGGGCGAGTAAAATTCAATCACCCCGTCCACTGGCTGCTGTCTAGACGGAGAGGAAAAGAAGAAGAGGAGAGGTGGAGAGGTCAATCTACAAAGCCCCGAGGCAGACAGAGGACTGTCTGGCAACAGGTACAGAGAGTGCAGCACTGAGTTAAGTTGGAGAAGAGGACAGAGCGAGGAGTTAGGTAGAGAAAACAGAGAGAGGAGTTTACAGAAAGGTAGCAGAGGTCTGAATCAGCTAGTAGCTTGGACAAACGGTGAAACGAGGTACTGGACTGGACGACCTGATTTTCACCTGGATAGGAAGAGAAGAGAAGCATAAGGTGAACTATTCAGGCGACATATTGCTATATTCATTTCATGCTAAGTGTTCAAGGTGGAAACACATAGGGATCAATCTGTTCTTTTACGTTCAGGGAGCAGATCTATTTCTCAACTACACCTCTGATTACATCCCTCATTCATACCCCTTCGTCCCCCATCCTCTATAGATCTGGATGTTTAGGGTTAGCTTCCTGCTGGAAGGGGAATGTTTTCCACTCTGACTTTAGAATTACGCACAAAATTGTGTTGGTCTGTCCACTTAAATCCCTACACACTGCAGAAAGCTGTGTCGGGTTTGTAGCATGTGTTGGTCCATATTTGGGTCAGGGAATTGATGTCCTGACAAGAATCCCCCAGTACCTCTCAATTACCACTGCCTACAGCTGTTGTCTCCAGATTTTTCCATCAAAAATTCACCATTCTTCTTCTTCTACAACATCCACAATTGTGCTCAATAAATCTTTTAAGCTGACATTTTTGGCTCATGTCCTTACAAAAGAAACACAGTCAATGTGAGACTGTAGCCAGCTGCTTCTTGATTGAATGTGTCTGTTTTTTCAAACGTAATAACATCTTGTATGCAACTGTGGATTCCGGATGTTTACGAAATGGAAAATAAGAATACATTTTAGGAGTTTGTATCAGTACCGTACATACACATAACCACAACATTTTGGCAGTGCTTTGCGCGTTCACTTTTTTATGAAGCTGCAACATTGCACAGAGCCAGTTGCTAAGTGTCTTGACCCAATTTCCAGAACAACTGTCTTCTTAAATGTGAGAACAAAGAGAAAGGTGAACCAGAGTAACATTCCCCCTCACCACCTCTTTAAGTCTCTAGACACAGAAGGAGTAACGGCTTCTGGAAAGATTATAAAACTTAACAGGATCATGTAAAGTGGAACACCGCAGTTTAACAGCAGGGAGAGGAAGTGCTGTTGTTTTTAACTGTGAAAAGTAAATCCTGTTTCACGTCAAAACCTTAGCTGGCTCGGTGGCAGATGACGCTAGCTGTGCCAAGTTAAACAGAAATCTTTTTCACAGTCCACTTCAATGGTCATCAGTAGGGACTGCATGATAGGTATTCACTGACATACATTTTAAAGGAACAGGGCACATTCTTTGAATAAATGTTCATATTGGTTAAAAACGAACCTACTGAGTGTAAAAAAAGAGAAAAAAAAAAAACTGTCCAAACCAACCTTTCCATGTCTGAAAATATAATAACCTCTCTGCTAAATCATGAATTAACTGTGATTAACCACATTTTTCAAATTACCTAAACACATCCAGACCTGATTATGGATTACAGAACCTGTATGACAACATGAAGTAGGCTGAACAATCTCAAACAGCTACTTGAATAGCATGCTCTCTTATCTTACCCATTTTGAATAGTGTGTAGTATATTTATTGCTATAATAATCAGCAATAATGAGTTCTGAGTATCAAAAGCAAAACATATGAAGGAGAGCATAGGCAGAAACAGGGACAGGGACTCCTGAGTATGAGCTCTGGAAGGATTCAGAGCTGCACAGAATCCTTAATGAGGAGGGATTTACAAACAAGAACCTTAACTGCTCCCAGGAACACATTGAACCCCCTCTCCCCCACCCAGTCAGTTAGACTAATCAATCCCCTCGATCTCTTTCTCCTCACAGCCCAGGAAGGGGCAAAAGACTCACACTGACTCTCTAAACGTGCAGCAGTAAATTCCTTTTTTGAAAACTATCAAAAGGTGAACAGTGCACAAAATGAAAACAAACAGGCTTCAGAGAGCTGCAGATTCAAAAAGACAAACGTTGTATGCACTTAGGTGCTCACCAACGAGCTCTGGGACATCACAAACACATTACCCTGCCCAAGCTGCCAACGAGAGAGACAATACGGGAGCACAGGGCCGACTGGCTATTCAATAATAGCTCAAAATGGGGGAAATGGCTTCTGAAATTACATTTTCTGGGAGTGTAATTTTAAGTACACAGCTGCGGATTCGCATTCATTTCCTGTGTGGCTCGGTCAAGCATCGCATCCATCAAACATCCCATAGCTTAATCTCAGATGTGACGGGATTAACAGCATGTCAGGAAAATATTTTTTTGTTATTTATTCTGTCAGGACTTTCGGTGTACGTGCTTTTCTTAGATCTTGTCTAAAGCTAATAGATCTATGTTCTGCTGTTAGAAATGTCTGAGGAAATAGTGACAGCAACAAATAACTGGAGCAGGAAATCTTTGATAGCATCTTGGTCTGCACACTGTTTGCTGCTTTACTTGTTACTGTATGCAATTATATAATGCACAATATCTTCAGTTAGTGCACTTTTCTCTGTTCAAAATCATTATTCTGATTGTTTCTTTTGTTTTGTTTTGTTTTGTTTTTTTTGTTGTTTTTTTTTTTGGGGTAGTAAATTAATGTTTTTATGTGGAAAGGTTCCACCCAAGCAGGAAAAGAGGTTGTGTGACATTGCTGCCATCTAGTGGACAGCCCCAACCACTCTAGACTTTGTTTTTTAACTAAAAAATAATGCTTCAAAAGGTAATCAAATCCAAGAATAACTTAAGTTTTTTTTTTTTTTTTAAGTATGAGGGTTTTCCAGGCCAAATTCCAGGTTCCTCCACCTACTGTTGTTTCTTGTTACATGCATACATGCCTATAGTTTTGATTTGGTAGTAAATGATGCCGTCTGGAGATGAAGAGCTCCGCCTGGAGCAATGTGCCTTCTGAGCTGTATTGGACAATCTACTAAATACTAACTCAAAGGGTTAACTGAATTCGAATCCAAGTGAAAAGATATGTTTTTATTGGACTTTAAAGGATGACAACAAGGAAAAGGAACGGGCTTCCATGTGTGTAGACCAGAAAAATATCCAATTTGAACTAATCTTTTTTCCGGGTTTTGTACTTTATTAGCATAAAGGGGCTTTGGGAGAATGTTGCTGTTTCTAGACTGTATGTCCTGTTCCGTTGTCAAAAAGTTCCACCTCTCCATCTGTCTGTCCGACCATTTATCCGATCAACTGTTCAGCCATCCATTCGTCTAGCCACTATATATATATTTTTTTCATTTTAACATATTATTAAGAGCACAACAGCTGATGAATATCTGTTTTAAATGTGATTTACAGTTCGGTTTTTAAACTTGAAAAAACAGGCTGAAAACACAGAGGAGTGTGACAGTTTCAGTCTGATAAATTATGGATTTTTGACATGCAAATGTGTAAAATCGGGACAGTTGTACCCCTTTCTACTGGCTGCATAATTATAAGTTTTCTGCTCTTTCAGACAAAACCATGAGCAGTGACAATTGTAATAGAAATTGGATCATTGAAGTAGGGAAGGAATTATGATGTCTATATTATTCCTACGGGTAACAACGGAGAGTGAATCTGACAGATTGTGTGGTTAAAGTCTCCCACCACTACTAGCAAACAACAACATCCTTTATCAAACATTTCCCGTTGCACATGCAGTCAGTTTCTTGTCTTTGATGTACATCGCACAGTAGGGGTAGAAGGGGGGAAGCCTCACTGTGTAAAACTTGTGAGCAGAAGAAAACATAATTTATTCCCCTTTGAGATCCCGTTGTGTGTAACTTTTCAATTCTGCTGTATTTAAACTGTGACTTCAAAGCAGGAGGCGCTACAAAGGAGTGACTTCAAACATCAAACCTGGCCGTTTCACTCCAAATATGAATTTCATATATTTTTTATTAAGTTGCATAAACAAAGAGAGCTAAGGTTTTTTTTTTTTTAACTCTTAATATTATTCCCTTACACTGTGACTCTCAGAAATGTTTATGCCTCTCAGACTTTACACATTTTGTCATTTTACAACCAGACACTTTGGTGTTTACTTCCTTGCAATTGCATGTGATTGACAAAGTCAACAAAGTGCATAATTGTAAGGTGGGAGGAAGCAATATAGGGTTTTCAATTTTTTTTTTTTTGCAAGTTTGAGAATCAAAACATTTGCAAAATATTCGGCTCCTCTCTACACATACCTTTGTATAAAATCCAAATTGAATACAGACGCAAATCTATTTATAGAACAGTTTGAAAACTATGTATCACTTTCAACCGTGTTGAAATAAGAAAATGACTAACTGGTGATGAAACAGATACTGTTGGAACGCACAGTCGGTTTGCTGTCACTTTGTAGCAGTTCAGTTATGTGACTCAGATCCCGATAAACAAAGCTGATTCAGGGTTTTCAGCAAAACCCACGAAGGCCGCTGATAACATCTCTGTTTTGCATGAGTGTGAACGCAGTCAAACATGCAACTGCAAAACACGGTGCGTGGAGATTCAGCTCGCAAACATTTCCTGAAGTGTAGGATAATGCACTTAGAAACACCATAGGTTCTGTTAAATATGCAAAAAACTGAAAAGGAAAACGTATAAAGGCGTCCACACACACATGGAAACCTAAAAAACTCATGCAAAGGAAGTAAGAAATGTGTCTGATATTTCATAAGAGGCTGGTGTTGGGTTTCCTCACACAAAAACAACAGTACTGCAACATTGCATGAACACACACACACACACACAAGCTGCCTGTGCTTACTTTTGTCCTGAAATAGACATACAGTTGCCCCCTTTCTGAACGTTTGCATGTCGGTTAAGCACTCAACAGCGCCCCTCTGTGGCTGTTTGGTTAATTGAGAGCGAGCCTCACTTCTGTTTTGACTGGGCTGAATGACTGGAGGCCGTGCAAACGGATTAGCGTTTGGATTAACGTCTTTAGAAGAAGCTTAAGGTGATAATGCACACAATCATATCCATATTATTCTCACAGGCTATATTCCACACACTATGCTGCAACTGTGAAAATGTGGCCTCCATTAGGACAGACAGTATCACTCTTGTATCTTATGCATCACTGGACTTTTTATTATTATTATTATTATTATTATTATTATTACTATTATTATTATTATTATTATTATTATTATTATACGGAGACACGAAATTATCTATATCGCCTTTCTTCCTTTTGAACTTAGTCGCTAGCATGATGCTGCCACCACCAATATATTCTGTGGGGTCAAAGTGTTCAGGTTCGGGTTCAGTGTTGGTAATCGGAGCTCCTCCTTCTGCATGTTTTTTTTTGTCGAGTCCCCTTCAAGGCGTGTGGCAAACAAACGTGGCCTTCCGTGGTCTTCTTTCAACAATTGTTTTCCTGTTCCCATCTATCTGAATTAGCTCCGCGATGAAATGAGACGATGCGGCTCAGCCTGGCACATCCTTTCTGGCTCTAATCTCATGTAATCATCATTAATGACTTGTAATTACAGCGGCGTCACGACGTCGCAGCGGGACTGCGTCAGCGTCAAAACGTCCTGGCTGCAGATGCTGCCTTCAAATGCCGGTTAGAAATGGGATCGATCCCGTTATGTTCGCTTCATCGGCGTCGATTTTAGCCGAAGTTGCAGTAATTATCATAACTGTCATTTTTGACATTATGCAAATTAAGTTACAAGCTAATTTTGATGTCGGTTTGCGAATGTGTAATTTCTTATCTCTTGCTGAAGGCATTTGAAGGGAAATCGAAACGGTAAGTTGGCTTAATTATTTCACTGGGGCTTTACTGAATGCGGAGAGCATATTGATACACAACATTTATCTGTTTTCAACTCCGCAGGAGTGGGCCTCCGTCAGCCTTCCGGGAGCCGGTATTTCCGGGCTGCAGTAAAGGCACCAGCCGTTCGCTGCCGCATCTCTCGCTTCACCTTGCGGACGCAGCGGAAAATAAATGAAAAACAGCAATGTCAAGGAAAGGGACAACACAGTCTCTCGGCAGTGAGTGACTGACCATGGCCAGTCGGTGGAGAGAAGGTCGTCGCAGCCGCTCCAGGGAACACGGCACCAGCCTGAAAACAGCCGCTGCGCCCCGGCAACAGGAGCCGTCCGGAGACGCCGGGGACGCCGGGGAGTCGCTGCGAGAGCTGCCGAGGTGGATGCGGCTCTACCTCTACGGCATGCACGGCGTGACTCTGGACGTGCTGCTCTCCGCCCTGCAGGGGGTCCTAACCACTCGGGACCCTAAGCTGGTGGGCTTCTCCTCTCCGTACCTGTGCGTCATGCACGCGCTGACCCACTTCGCGCTGGAGAAGATCTACTCCCAGAAGAAGTGCTTCCGAGGGCGGCCCGTGGTGTTCCACCTGGTCTTTTACCCGTCTGTCTACATCGGACTGCAGATCCTCGTCGGGAACATCAACACTCTGGCCGAACAGGTGCGCGTGGTGTCCGGGACGCAGCTGGTGGTCCACTACATCCTGGCTTTGTATTTCTCCCAGGTGTTCCACAGAGGGCTCGCGCACCTGCAGTACCAGCCCACCGACCCAGGGAAGAGCCTCGACGGTCCGGATCATCATCATCATCATCATCATCATCATCATCATCATCATCATCATCATCATCATCATCATCATCATCCTTCAGGTGGACTTCCCGGGTTCGCCCGGTTCCTGTTCTTCGGCATGCACGGTTTCCTGGACGAGGTGCTGTTCACGTCTCTGTTCAACCTGGTGGAGAAAGGGGTCAGGGCCGCCGGGGGCCACACGTCCCTGTGGTCCTTCCTGATGTACGGCAGCTGCAGCTTCGTGGTGGAGAAGCTCTACTTCCATCTGCACTTCGGGAGAGGCTGGGGCCCCTGGCGGCGCCTGCCCATCTACATCTGCTTCATCTACACCTGGGAGTTCTGCTGCGGGCTGACGCTGAGGCAGTTTGACGCCTGCTCCTGGGATTACTCCCACTATCCGCACAATTTCATGGGACTCATCACCCTCCTGTACCTCCCAGGCTGGTTGATCCTGAGTCTGTACCAGGACGTGCTGTCTAACGTGCTGCTGAGAATACGGTGCACCACAGACCCAGACTGTGTGAGTGGGGAGAATGGAGAGGTCAACGGACCACTGGAGTCGAAGAAAAAATAATAACTCTTAATGTAAAATCAGCTTCCTAACAGATCTACTTAAAAAATGATCCAGGTTCATCTCAGCAACTTGAACCATCTACAATAAGTTCATACGGTTCTGTGATTCTGTTCAAAATGTGAAACTCACATTTTAATCGACATATTAAATATCTGAAGCATTTGCTTACTTTGAGAATGATGGCTTCCCAAAATTCAGCTTTTCAAAAGTCACAAACAGTAAGGAGGCTGGCTCCTTATTTGTGTAATATGTTAAAGGGGTATGTTTTCCAGTTTACAACTAATGGAAAAACTCAGTCTTTGAAAGGTATCAACTAATTTAAAAAGAGAAATCACACATAAAGTATGCCCTTGTACTATGCAATATAATGATGACGCCCAAGTTGTTTCAGATTTGACTTTTTTTTTCTTCTACACTTTTACCTTCCACTAAACTTTCCAATAATGGGCTTGTAACAGTACTCTGTTACAAGCTTCTCTACAAATGATTATTCCTTGTAAATGCTGACATTCCCTTTTTTTATATATTGTTATTAGTATTCCAGTTTCCTGGGAAACTGAATTTCATTATTTTTAAGCCATAATATTAATGGGACACATATATCTATTTGTGTCTAATGGACTGATACAATTGTGTGGGTTTCACTTTAGTTGAATTACTGAAATAATTGAAGTCTTTAATGTATCGAGATGCACTTGTGTGTCATATTTTATTGAACATGTTCTGATTTTTCACTTTATGACACCCAACTGAGACCATTGACTGTTTATCTAACCCATATAAATTACATGAACTTACTGCCATTTTCCTCTGTACAGTGTAAAAACTTGGATTCTAAAATAAGAACATTTTCTATTTTGATATGTTTACAACTGTAACTACGCTTATTGCTATGGAGTTCATCTGCAGACCAGAGCTGGCCCAAAGTATCGTGCAAAACAAAACGTGACACCTGAACGTAACTCATCAGAGTTACGTTCTGTAAATTAGAGCAGCTCGACTGCGGCAAGCTTTATGGAATAAATTATTTTGTGGTTAAATAAGTTAAAATGTTAAAAGAAACCCAAATGGATTTTTGTGTCTCCCTTTCTTTTTTTGTGTGTGTGCTATGATCAGTTTAATTGTAAATTTAAAGGCATATGACCTGATTTCATCTTTTGAAACAAGTT
Organism: Poeciliopsis retropinna; assembly: GCA_010277075.1. Classification (NCBI taxonomy): domain Eukaryota; kingdom Metazoa; phylum Chordata; class Actinopteri; order Cyprinodontiformes; family Poeciliidae; genus Poeciliopsis; species Poeciliopsis retropinna. Next base: position 1,684,787 of record VMRM01000027.1, on the reverse strand, counting down.
TCGATCACAAGCGAGGCTTGCAAGTCACACTTTGTTCAGGGACTCACACTGCCTTGGTCCGGCTCTAGTGCAGAATCATTAGTGGAGGAATTGTGGCTAGTTTTTAGCATGCCATAACTCCTGCACATACCGCATGCTGAAACTGTGTTGAAAAATTTTAAACTTTTTAGACTTTTTAAAAACAAAGTATGACGTACTGAATGCTGCCTGATGTTCCAAAGTCAGTATTTCCAGAACTTGAATTTGTCTGTGTGATTCTATTTACAAAAAAAAAAAAATTGAAAGTGTTTTCCATAAACCACCAAAAGAGATAGTTCAAAATTAAAAAGTCAAGTTCCAGTAAATTGCTAGAAGGAGCTGAGAGAACTGCCTTTAAACTTTTAATGGGAATTCACTTTAAAAATCCTGAACTATTCCTTTAAAGTTATGGCATATTAACCCAGTCATAAATGTAGCAATGCAGCATCTTGAGCAGAGTAGAAATTTGGAACCACGTGGGATTACTGTGAATTCTTCATGAACCAAACATTACTGGAGTGCCTTTCTGTGCAAACAGAGACTTGATTAAACATAACATGACTCCTGCAAGTGCTGCAGCCATGGATCCCAGCATCCCAGACAGATTATACATAGGAAACTTACATTGGTTTGAGTGCTCACTAATGGAAAAAGCATGCCCTTGTAAAACTGAGAAAAACAATTGTGTGAATGTTTTATGTTTTTTAATAAGAAAGTACATTTTTGTCTTGTATATAATTCCCCAGATTCATTTGGAAGTGCAGTTGTCCCAGATACAGACTATACTTGATAAACATCATTCAACTTCTTAAAGCACTGAGGCTGGCTTGGTGATTTTGTTGGCTTGTTCTATTGATTCGGCAGCTGTATTGATATTCTTTAACATTTCAGATATTTATGCCATTTACTGCATGACTGAACGAGTTTGCACATCCTAAAAATATTCCTTGACCGCATAACTGTACCTTAACCATGCTTCACATGTGTTTTGAGCACTTTCATAAAGAAAGAGACCAAGACGAGTTTGAAAAATAAAAAAAGAACAGTTTGAGTAAGATGTACATCCCTTCTAAAGACAAATAACAAAATAAAACTCAGTAGCATGAAGTATATTAATATTTCTGATTTGATGAAAAGCTTCGACTTGTACTCATTCATTGTAATAATAAAACATCTGTTGCAATCACCAGTGTTTGAAGTGGCTATGTCAACAAGCACACTGCGAGAATAAATTTACATGTCAAATTGGAACAGTTTAGTTTTGCTTTCACTTTCCTACAGGGGAGCCTGGATTTTGACCCTCTGTTCAGGTTACCAATTAAATGTAACACATAAAAGGTGTACTTCACCTTTTTAAGTTGATTCAATATAATAAGCTCAAAGGTAAACATTGTACTATTTGTTGCGCCCGTGAGATTCTGCTAACCTGAACAAGCAGTCGTTCAGACAGCACACCACCCAAGGGACTGTAACTGAGCACCCCAGCGACTTTCAGCACACTTCACTGCACCTCCCGCTGGGAATACATGATGGCACCTAATACCCGTTCATTAGCGATCTTAAACTAATGTGGCAAACTGATTTGTGAGGTTTCAGGGATACAAAAACAGGAAGTGAGACTAAACCATTTATCTCACTATAGCTTCCTGTACAGAGCCCCCCTCACCAGTCTGATACCTGCTGAAGCTATAAATAATCAGTTTGAAAGGCATCATTATTTATCTCAAGTGCACAGCCTGAATACTGTAAGAGGAAGCCGCCGTGATGTTATCCAGCAGTTGCTGTCTTGGCCGTTTGAGAGCCTGAAATCCCATATTTGGACAAAAGGATGAGTCTGAAATCTGATACTTTGAAACGGGTTGGATAAAAGTATATAGAGTTGACATTTTAGGCCTGATGTCTGTTCATCTGAACCACAATCTAGTAAGCAACCAAACTTTATGCAGCCTTACAACATATATAGTTAATACAAAGTAGTGTGGGTAGAGCTTTGCCTGTAGCAAGTGTTTCTCAGTAAGAGAGCAGACACAGTTTCATGATAACATTGATTACTTTTAGACAACAACTTACCAGTTTATGTTATAAAAACGTTCTCCATCCTTGACCTGCAAATCCCCATGCGGTTTGCAAAAATCTGCAAGGTTTCCGATTGGTCTGGGTCAAGCCACCCTGCGGTAAATTCATGTTTTAGCTCTGTATTCAACTGTTACCAGTTCAAATTCATATATTTAATCAATGTTATCATAAATCTGTGTCTGCTGTTTGCTTTTCTTGATAACTGAACATTTTAAATAAGTTTAACTAATGAATATTGAGGAAAACGTTCAAATGTCAAATCTAATTGAATTTACCTATATATCAACTGCTAAAGATTTTATACCACACCCTGTTTCTGATGATGGGCTTTCATATCCCTGTTTGGATGGAGTCTAATGAAATATGACAGGGTGACTTCATACCAATAGGCATTATTTTTTGGCATCACATAATCCCATATCCGGACAGCAAACTATCAGTAGATTACTGACCGTAAAGGGATTAGTGATTTTACCCAGAATAGCCTCAATAAATACAATAAAACAGGCTAAAATCTCAAATTTCATTTTCGTTTCAGTTTAGTTGATTAATTTCCAATGCCATCCATTTACTGTTAAAAGGTTTGCTATAGAAGAAAAATGTATTTCAATTTCTGCAGGTTTTTACTGTAGACTGCACTAATATGTACTAAATTAATCAAATCTCCTCTGTGTAATAAGAATAGCGTTAGAGCAAAAATAGTATGCTAGAAATCTGTAAAGTTGGATTTTAATACAGGATTATTCTTATTTCACTAATTTCTATCTTAAATTTGTGATTTCAGGACATAAAATCAACACACTCTTGCCACCAATCTCGATGTGCTTGATTTACATATGCAGTTAAATCACAGGCAAATATCCACTGAAGGTAAGATTGTCTCTGACACCAAATATTGATTCTGGCTATTGTAGTCACAGAGACAGGAAACACTTAATAAAAGGTGATAAAAGCATTGGTTTAGTCTGTGTATTAGTTTTATTAGTGGTTGTTGACGAATAAATGAACATTAATTGTCAGAGTAGAATTAATGTTCATTTGTCCCTAAAATGGCTATCATAAAGATTAGCTTGGTGAGAAAAGCGTCTGGGAATCGGCCGTTCCAGTCGAGTTCAAAACCAAACATTCCTACATTCATTTCTCCCATGGACAGGAGTCGCCAACAAACACCCGCAGACTGGAAACTGTGGATCACCACAGTTGGAGGTGGAATCTAACCATTGATGCGTTTGCTGGACAAAGAGAAGAAATGGGAGCACTCAGACTGATGGTGCTCCAAAACCGAGTGGTACTGAACCTGCTGACTGCTGCCCAAGGAGGAGTTTGCTACATCATTGAGACATCATGCTGTACCTACATTCCAGGAGAAAAAGACACCCATATTGAAGAAGTAAAAGCATCCTGGAAGGACCTGCAAAAAGCCATGGCAAACGATCACCTTCCACAAGAATGGGACTTTCTAGCCTGGCTCACCAGCAGTACCTGGTGGCTGAAATGTCTAACACCTGTAAGTGCTGTACTGCTATTGTTGTTGGTTCACATCCTGCATTATACCTTGCCTTAGGTCCACGATGTCCCGAGCTGTGACAGGTGTGATGATACAGCTTCAGCTCCAGCTTCTATAAATGACCAAAGATGACGGTTGTGCTCCACTGCTTCGAAAAGATCCAGATTATTATGAGGAAACACGCTTGTGTGATGAAAACGCTTAAAATACCAAAAGCAAGTGATGAGTGTATTGATGCATTGTATTTGCTATGTTTTATATTTTGAAGTATATATATATATATATATATATATATATATATATATATATATATATATATATATATATATATATATATATATATATATATATATATATATATATATATATATATATATATATATATACTGTTTTTTTTAAAGATTTTTCTATTACTTATAGCATATGCTTATGTGTATTCATTCTATAAATAGGGGGGAAATGTTAGAGTTTTGCAAATGGTTATCTCATGAATAAGTTGTTTGTCTCTCCGCTCTTAGCTGAAACTGGGTGCGCTGGAACGTCCTGCTCTCGGAGACATCGGTACCAGCCAGCTCAGATGGGCGCCTACTCCTTATCTTGAAGTTTCTTTTTGGTCTGACCAACATCCGCCCCGCTTTTAATAAAACAGACTGCTGCAGGGAGGCGAGTCGGAGTTGTTCAGAGGCACCACTGTGGTTCTGTGACGCTCTAAACTCTCCCCCTTTGCAAAGGTTGAAAGTCTAAATACTCTCTGTGTGGTTATTTATAAAATACCTAACAAAAAGCTTATTCGTGACCTAGAACCTCTTCACATGTTGGCGCTTAACAGCTATAAAAATCTATTTATTCTGTTCAGATTCAGTGTGATACACTGACACAAAGCAGTGCATATTTGCGAAGTGTTACAAAAATAATACATTGTTTCCAATTTTTCTAAAACAAAAAAGTGTTCAAAGCAGTATGAAAACCAAGCAACAGAGGAGGCTTGTGTGGGTTAGGTTAAAAAAAGAAAAGAAAAAAAAAACCGCTTCTCAACTTTAAAACATCTCACAGAGTTCTGCTCAATCCACCATCTTAAAATAAATACTGAACCACTCAACTGCAAACCCTCTCAGAGGTGACTCACCAACTAAACTGACAGGCTCAGACGGTGTTATCCAGAAAAGCAATGCGGAGAAGACGGCCATTGCTGAGAGAGAAAACCAACCGAAGCCTGTTTGCAGTTTGAAGTGCCACATGTAGAGAACATGACAAACATTTGGAAAAGACACTTGAGTTTGAACTTTCAACCTGTATACTAATCCTGCACACAACTACGAACACATCATCACCCACACAGTAAAACACGGTGGTGACGGTATCATGCTGCACCATCATCTCTTCACCCTGAGCAGCTTGTAGAATCATCCATTGGACCCGTTGTCTCTGTCTAACTACAGCACTGTGTTTCGTGATGTTCGTATCGATGATGCACCATGTTACCTGATCACCCCCTGATCCCATCGCATCTATTCCCTTGTCTCAAGATCTCCTTAAATCCAGTCAGGATCTCTGCTGGTTCCACACAACAGAAACACATGAATGCTTTGCACACTTTGTTATTATTTTTGTCATAAATTTGTGAAAGTTAAAGTGTAGATGCAGATTATGACATGGAGAGCACCACTAGTTTTCTGTTTTACTACCTCGGCAGGGGTTTTGTTACATTGAAGAAACCAAACGCCGCCAGAAAACTGGATCTCTTGAGTGGAAACCCTTCACTGCAGCGATGGAAGACGTAACCTAAGACAGAGCTAATCTAATGGAGTGCGCATTCAAACAGACTTTTAACACAGCAGGAGGTTCAAGGAGCTGTTCCTGATGTTGACACTGACAACATGTATTCAGTTGTTTGTTCGTTCTTCCCAAAAATAACTACAAACCAGAAGTATAGATAGATAAACAAAGCAATAGTCTGCTTTTCCGTAATTATAAAAAAAACAAGTCTACTCAAAATTGATAAAATATATAAAATATAAAAAGTTGTTCAGTAAACAGTTACCCTCTATCACAAATAGTTTTACTTCTTGGGCAGCACACATTAAATCTAGATATCTTTACCTGCTGTTTTTTCTCCTTTTAAGACCATTTTTGAGGCTTGTTTTCTCTAATTAATTGTTTAAATTGATCTAAATTATTCTATTGTGGCTCTTGCTGTATGGTTAGGTTAGTTGATCTCATGACCCTTGCCCCAAAGGGAGTGCTTTGGCTTTTACCAAAATAAAAGACTCTGACATGTTAACTATCCACTGCACATTATATTATATTATATTATATTATATTATATTATATTATATTATATTATATTATATTATATTTATTGTATTGTATTGTATTGTATTGTATTGTATTGTATTATATTAGATTAGATTAGATTAGATTAGATTAGATTAGATTAGATTAGATTAGATTAGATTAGATTAGATTAGACTAGATTAGATTGGATATTGTCTCTTCTATAAAGCTATTACCTTGAACTATAAAAAAAATACTCAGATAATTTTCTCAGTTTATAAATTAAATAACTCATGAAATAACTGAGTCTAAAAAAAAGTTTTTGTTTGCAATCGTTGATGAAGAAAAACCTAAATCCCTCACTATGCCTTGAGAAAACGGTGTAATTCTGCCACCTTGTGGTCACACTGGAAGCATCAAACAAGCAGTTGGGATTTATTATCTATTATCTAGGACAGGGTAAGGCTGCTGACTTTTTTCCAATTTCTGCGCTGAATAAAATTTTTTAACTTTTTCTGTTTGTGAACAAAAAATAATATTATCAGTTATCATGATAGAATTTCTGATCATCAGCCACAGATGGCTCTTAATTTGATATTTTGGGTGCAAAGTAGCTGAACTGCAGACCTACATATTCATCAGCTAATTACTGTTTAACTTTATCACAGGGAAAGCAGGTATGAGGTGTGACTCAGTCCTGCCCAGCAGGCATCTTCAGATATTAGCTTCTTTGTCTTCTCACCAATCAAACATATTCATTATAGTTACTACTCAATTTAATTGTTGAGTAGTAACTATAATGTAAATTTCCACCTCTCACATGGAACGATCCATTTGGCTGGCCCTGTTATGACATTTCCATAAATCCTCGGCACCTAACATTGCGAAGAGATCCAAAAAGGCGGGCATTATTAAACATTCATGAAGTAGCCTGTAAGGGATGTCTTCCTGCAGAGAACAAAATATAATATTCATGATGCCCTCCTTCTTCAATCTCTCATGCTCATAGTCTCAAAAATGGGTCAGACAAATCTCTCTTGGTTGTTGGCTAATAAAATTATTCTGACACATTTCTACAGGACTTAAAACATTTTCACAATATGTCATTTTACAGCCACAAAATTTTGAATTTTAATATAAATAGGGTGTAATTCGATTAGGGAGGTAAAACCTTCATTCATGCACATAACAAACTACATTATATCGGCCTGACACATATCATCCCCCCAAAAACACCAAACTTTGTTGCTACAATATGACATAATGTGGAAAAACGTCAAGGGGTGTACATACTTTTGCAAGACAGGAAAGTCATCTGCGCTAATGCTACCACACCTACCATTCTTGATACAACAACAATGACTTAAGGAAAAATATATATATAAATACCAGATATTTTACACTAGCAGTAGTGTCTGCTTTCAGTTCACGTCTTGGCATTGTGGAATCTAAGTGCATACCAACTGGTTTCAGTTGTCTGTGTCATTGAAATGCACTGAATGGCATGTCTGTGTCCTTGTCATGTGACTGAATGCATGCAGCTTTTACTTCCTTCCTCAGACTGGAGCACCTTTTTTTTGGAAAAGTCTGGAGAAAAGTTTTGAATAATAGTTTTGCTTTTTTTTTTTTTCTTCGTTTTTACAAACCAGAAGGAAGTGAGTCCAGTTAAGTTCCCAATAAAGTGAGGAAGACAGGGTGGGACTGGTGTTGACGGGTTTTGCATGCTGTCTTCAAAAGCAGCACAATCATCATCACACGTCACAAACTATGGTCAAAAATGACACGCTGAAACTCAGATTGGCACCAGAGAGAATAGGAAGGCTATTTCTCAGAAATTTCACATCATTTTAGCGGTTTCCTCATGAGACCTTACCTTTGTGTTTTCAGTATCATTTCTCCTCATCTTAAAATGACAGCATATTTACATTTGTCTTGCGTAGGGAAACGAACAAAACTCGGCCTCCTTTTTCAGGTTGAGTCACAATGATACTCACATAGCTGAGCTTGAACAGGCGGAGGAAGGTTGAGTTTCCTCAGGTGTTTCTCCACCTGCCGGTCGGGTTTTTCAGGTCGGACGAAGAACAAATGGTAGCTTTTAAACAGGTGGAAACGAAGGAAAAATAACGTCGACCCGTTGAACCTATGCTGAGGTTCATTCACAGAAATAGGTCAGAACTGAAAGAATCAGCTGAAAAACATGAGTAATAATTATTCATAAACACAGAATTGATTCTAACCAAAAGAAGAAAAAAAAAGAAGTGGGTTTCTGACACATTTCTGCACACATCTATATATAAACACGATAACCTCTCATATGTATAAGCAAACAAGTAAATACAGCCCTAAATGGATAAAACAGTATGGAGACTGAGCTGCATTGTTCATTTATTTTTCTCTAAGCGCTGAATCTCTGTTGAGTAATAACGTAGGCAGGCAGAGGCTCGCTTAAACATGTATCTGAGTGGGAAGATTTGTTCAAATGGATTGCCAGGCGAGACGTAATGATCATCACGTTTCAGGAGGGGTGCGTCAGAAAACGATTTTAAATGGTTGGCTGCTTGTGATGTTGGGCTGGTGCTCAAAATTAACAAAAGGAACTCAGAATTTATACCATGCAGTCATATTAAGGCTTGTCAGTCAGCCTGAGAAAAATGTATGAAATCGATTACAAGTTACTGTAAACTTGATGTCCGCTTTAATAAATTCATAACTGGGAAATTTACAAGAGCCATTGCCCCTCAGCGCCCCTCTTTTGGCAGTGCCTCTGATTTAAGGTTAAAATTTCTATAGTGAGAAATAACGTTTTCTTAACAGTGACAGTAACAACCACAATGACTGGATGTGCGTTAACAAGACAAAATGCTTAAAATACTACATGAAAATGACATGAATGGGATTACATCGACACAAAACTAGATGACAGTTTATGTTGCTGATTGTTTATTTGCTGATTTAAATTAAAACCGGGAGCAGAACTCCCAAGTTACAAACAGCTTCAGATGGAGAGCCTGACCAAGCATGTTGCCGAAAGTGACACGAACACCCCTAAGTGTGGGTGTTTGCATATTTTTAATAAAGTGGATTATTAAAAATATGCAAAACCATATACACTGCCTTTGTTTGAAGGAGCTGCCTTGACATATCTGATTCAGAGCTTATAAATAGCCTCATGTTCTGCAAAATTTACAGCTCTGCCAGCAATTTTGTAAGTGACCAAAGATGGAGAGTTATAAAGCTTGCAAAGGTTTATAACTGCCCTAAATGAACCGCCTTTATAAACTGAATGCAGCACAACTCTGGGTAATAAGAGATTTCTTAAAGATATCAATAGCCAACTGCTTTTGCTGATGTGGCTTTTATTTCGTCAACACAAAGCGCGTCCCATTCAAAAAGCCCATCTCCAAACATACATGTTTGTAGGGTTAGCCTGACCCGCATATGTGCTTTAAAGCATATGTCAGATTAGGCCCTCTAGTCCTTGAGGCGTAAGTGGAGCATTAATAATTTTTCTTATTAAAAATTACAGGCTGTTTATAGTTGGTTGAAATGCAAGTAACATTTAAACTGAATAATAATAATAATAATAATAATAATAATAATAATAATAATAATAATAATAATAATAATAATAATAATAATAACCTTTCATCTTTCAGACTTTAACCGAAGAACCTTTAATTGGAAACCATTTTTTTATTGCAGGAAAATCATTAATCCTTCTTGTACTTTCACACACGGATATGCTTACGGTTTTAGATCTGCATGCGTTCAGGGTTTAATAATTCCCTTTTCGTGAGGCTTTATGACATATGCACGGCTTCACCTTTTTTCCTTATCTCCTCCCAATTCTGTACACATTCCCGTCAGAAAAAGCCACTGGCGAACAGGGAGGGTCAAACCATTTTTGTTGGTGGCGCTTTACGTTTTCAATCTACATCCAGAGACATAATGTGTTGTAGGCTTCCAATTATATAGAAATAGATATTATATAGCCGTTTTTATATTATTTTGTTATTTTTAAATGCTATTTAAGGGGCTTTTTTTAATTATTTTTTGACACATTTGGGAGACTTTCCACCCCTCTTCCCAGATTTTGGACTCGCCCTAACTCTGCCATGTTGGATGGAACTGGCTCAGGGCTCCTATAACGGCAGGACTTCCCAGGAAAGTTTTCACCTCGTCCCAGCTTCGTCCTGTTGTGCCAGTTTCGACCTGGTTTGGAGGAGCCGAGAGTCGCCAAAGCTACATTCCTGCTAGGTGCTCGTTTCCCCCCCCAACACCGCCACCTTTATCTCGGCGGAGCGGCGGAACATTCCCGCACCGGCGCGAGGAGTCGGAGGCAGGCCACGGATGACCGAGGGATTGTTGATGTATCTTCCCGGAGCTCCTACAAGCAGTCAGCGGGTGCAGACTTCATAAACTGATCCCTAATAATGAGTGGACACCCGCCGCAACGGCGGCAAAGCAATGTCGGCTCCTTACTCTTGTCACAGCAGGACAATGAAAGCCTTTTTAACTACCTTGGGAGGAAATGCATCGTAAGTTTGTCTTACTAAATTCGCGCTTGCTGAGCAAAAACAAAAATGGCTAATGCTGCTAACTTGCTAACTTATGAGAACTGATTTCCTGCGATTTTAATTGTATGTTGAGGCTGCAAAGTTAAACAGCTGGTTTGTTTTGACAGTCGTTGTTGGGACCGTGTGGAGCTTTGGTTGAAAGATAACTTGGAAACGTATATATATGTTTGTGTTTGTTGCCACTGGGTTTAAATCAAAGTTGGGAGCTGGAAATGTCCAGGAAATCCTGACATTCCGCTGTCAGCAGCCTGACCGCAGCCAGCCTGGAGTTAACACAGCCAGGGTGTCGGAGCTGTTAAAGCAATCAGCGGGAAACCGAGTGATTTCTGTCCTCTCCTTACATAACGTGGCTGAAGCCTGCGTGTTTTCGGGAAGTGTGCGTCCGCCGAGAAGAATGCGCAGTGGTGCAGAGCTTTCAAATCCTCTCCTCCCCCCCCCAATGCAAGGCAAAAACCAGTCCCAAAATAAAAAATCTGGGAGTAGCCTCCAGTTCCTCCACAATGACTTCAGCCGGGATCACAATAGTGCAATGTCACGATTCAGTTTATATGAGATAATCCCGTATTACATAAGATATTCTCCATGTATGTGATTCATATTCATGTCGGTTCTTGCATGTCCCCCTTCCACCAGCCCCAATCACCTCAAACACACACTGGTTTGCCCAGCCGTCCATCCATCTTTAATCCACATGGAGTCATCGTACCTCTGCCCTCTAAAGACATAGAATAAAAACACTACAATAATAATAATAATAATAATAATAAGTATTTGTGGTCAGGTGTTATGGTTTTGCTAATTGAATGGAAACGGAAAACAAGGTGTAATTGATAAACAGGTGACTCTTGACAAGTTCATGCTGCCCTCATTTTAATGCCACCCTGGAAAAAGAGCAATGCTGCAGATTACAAACTGCTAAAACTTCTTGCTAAATTTCTCTCCATTTCCTTCCTGAGGTAGGATGAATTTGTGTTTTTTGGCCTGTTAGGTTACCACTAGAGAAGCGGATTTATTTGTCTATTATTTTTATTACTTTTTCCCAGAGAGCGGTCATCGGTTGTTTATATTGGAAGCAGCATTAAGGCTGGGTTTTGGGGTTTTTTTCCAACCATTTACCAAATTTTTTATTTTTTTTATCTGTAAATTGCGCCTACATGTTTATTTTTGTTTCTTCCAGGTTCAATTTCGTGCCTGTAAGCGAACCATTCTGCAAGTAAACCATGGGAATCTATTTGATTTGTGATCGAGTTACGTTTTTTTTTTGTTTGTTTTGTTTCCATTTAATTATGGAGATGACTCACAAAAATCTTCGGTATATTTTAGCTTACTGTACATTTGTCCTCAAAAAGTGTTTTTATCACACTCTATATCTGTTTATTTTGGGACTGGTGGTTATTAATTATTGAGGTCAAATACTCATATTTCTTTACATTGGAGTTTAAGTAGAATATGGAAATTGGCCTTCAATCTTTGGTGTCCAGAACATGTCCAAACCATCCAGCAGTGGACGAATCAAGTCCTGTTTTGGACTCATGTTTCCATAATGTTACAAATCTAGATATTCTGTACAGAGTTAGTAGTTGATAGTAATATCAACTACTAATTTTGCAAAGATCTATTTGGAGTGAAATATTTATTGGTTTTTCAGTTTTTATCTGTACCACGGAAAAAAATATGTTGATTTCTTTACGCCAGTCAAACATTAATTGACTCTATTTGTGGGAAATAGACTTGACAATCTAGACTCTTGTAGTTTCCAGATGGTTGCCCACATTTCAAAATGCAACATGTTCAAGAACAGCTTAGAAGAAAAACCTGCCTTCCTGTTATCTGTTGAACATCTCACACTCTCTAAAGGAACACAGTTCTTTTGTAGAAGATGTTTGCTGGTGCCTCCTCTGACTTAATCTTTAAACACCCCACTGGCACAAAAAGCAGTTCATTTTACTTTGTAGCAAATACCAAGCAATTTCAATCAAACTGTATTTTGTTTTTTTGTTGTTTTTTTTGTCAGAAGTGCTGAGCTATTATGTGTTCACTAATCTGAGTTTCCAGTCAGCAAGTCAAGCTGAAAATATCCATTTTAGGTCGCCAGCTAAATTTTTCAGTGTATCCTTTAGACTTGTTCCAAAATCTGCAACAACTTTCTTTCTCCCTGTTTTGTGTGTTTGTTTCCATATCGCAATCTTCATAAATGGTTACTTTAAGCGGACTGTGTATCTCCACAGCCTTCCTGGTATGGTTAAACTGTAGTTGGGACGGATTTCGCAGCTGTCATCACAATTTCGGCCCTGACCTAAAACAACCAGGACTGGGATCGGTACTTCCAGTAGAAGGCGCAGTCTCTCTGACTATGTGGCATTTCATTGGATATAAATTAGTAATTTACTCTGGGACATTAGATCAATGGATATCTGCTTATCATGGCAGCCTAGACATACGCTGCGGTTTGCCACTGCTGACATTTAGTTAATGATTAAAGTTTCACTCCTGTGATGAAATAGATCAGAGAGTTGGCAGAGAATGAAGTAGTTTTTGGACTTTAGGTGTTAATGGTTAGACGGAAACACTAGTGCATTTTTTAATTTTTTAATCAGTCAACACTGATTGACCTTCCATACTCGACTCATGCTGTGCTCCATACTTTCCCCTGAAGGCGGATGCCATCAGCAGTTTGGGACTTACTTAAATCAGGGTTTTCCATCCATCTTAGTCTAACGCTGTGAACTCTCTTTTTTTCTGCTTGTTGTCTCCCTTCTTTGTGAAAACTGATTTAAATGAATATATCCGCGACTGGCTTCTGCTGAATTTGACAAACCAGCTGTGGAGGTTATTCAGTCGATTAAAATCAGTGATATTAAAGGTGGGGCTTCGATGAACAATTTTGTCATCAGGGAGTCTAAGATGCATCATCCTCAACATGCATGTGTCTGCGAAATCAGTTTAAAATAGAAAATTAAATTTTTTTTAAAGCTACTAAAAATGAACAGCTCTGCTAACAAGACCATATCTTGTCTGCAAAACATACTTAAGTGCAGTATGATCATTAATTATTGGAATAACAATGAAGGCCAACCTGTTTTTTGTTTGCTTGCTCATTCTTTTTCTTTATCTTGTAAAGTTCCCAACACGTCCCCTTCGCTTAAGCATTCAGAATTTGAAATATACCTTAAATATTTGCTTCAGGAAAACACGTTTCAGCTATTCTGCTGTCATGCAGGATGTGAATGCAATATGTTGCATGCAGTCAGTCCTGTTGCACACAATAAATTTGCAAAAAGGATTACAAGTATAGTTTATTGTTCAGCTTTATTAGTTGGGTTTTGTGCTCTGGAAGCAAGTCTGCAGGTGAACTTTTCCCCAAATGTTCAGCCAGCTTACTGGCAGTGCAGTGAGATGACCCTTTTTCATTTGCTTTTATTACATTGTATCCTCCAGATTGATTTTGTTATCAATTGAGTGACTTTACAGTAAATGTACATTTAAAGGTCCTTTACTGCTGCTTTAACTCGGCCTGTTCACAGTTAATTCCTCATAGCAATTGTTGTTTCCTGTTATTGTGCTCGGTAAAAGGCCCCTGAGCCTCTTCCTCCTCATACAAACGCAGGCTGGCCAGGCGCAGGTAAACCAGCCGGGACTTCTCTGCTCAGGTGTACGCAGAAACGTTTTCCTGCTCCTTTGCTTGGAAAAGCGCACGTTTCCTGTCTCATGACAGGCTTGGCGGAGCCTGCATGAGGTCACACAGTGAAATGCCTCGCCTCCTTTGTATTTTCTTTTCCTTTTTTTGCTTTACATGTGCACACAGGTTTCTGAGGCGTGTCCCCACAGCTATGTAACCTGTTTGAAATCCAGTGACTGCGTTCCTCTGGCTTCCTGACTATGTTATCTTGCAGCATGTGACGGAGACGTGGAATCGGGAACATTCCTGCCAGTCCCACGCTCTTGTCTCATGCAGAGAGACAATGTGTGTGTGTGTGTGTGATGGATGTTTGTGAGGGAAGTGATTGACATTGTGTCTCCATACTGGATCTAATTAGAATGGCCAGCAGTAAGTGGTGTTCTGGCTTGCAGAATGATTGCACATTATGTAATGTACTTATTATGCAGAAAATGTAAAAAACAGACTCCTCTTTAATGTTGCTTTGCCAGGCTGAGCAGCTCTGTTAACATTTCTTTCTACTATAAATTATTATAGAATAACTTGACTTGAGTTCAATTTGGTGCTTAAAATGACATTGGTTTTAAATTTCTACTTTGCTGTATTAATTAACCTCCAGGCAAGAACTACAGAGTCCTACTAAGGATATAAATATTTCTTTCAGGTGTTAGGACTGTAGTGTGTCTTCTTCCCTTATTCCTTTCTTTCTTTCTCTGGCCTTCTTGTGCTCTTATTTCCTCCTCTTTTTGTCTGTCTGTATTGTCCTTTTTACCTCCCTTCTCTTCCTTGTGTCCTTTCTTTGCTTAATGTTTTTCTCCTTGTCTTCTTCTCTGTTTTTTCTTCTCTTTACACTTTTTGCACCTTCCTGTATTTTAAAACTTGGGTGAAATGTCTGTCATAGGTTAGCGAGGATCTTTTATCTTGAATCTTTCAGAGGTTTTAAAGTGAACATAAATAACTCTGGAAAGTTGTTTGGGAAAAGTCTGAAATTTTCACCTGAAAACATAGTTGAGTGTGTTTTGCAAAACTTTTAATTCAGGACTTATTTCATAGGTTGATGATAAACTTAGAATTAAGATGCGTTTTTGAATCTTTGAGTAATTTATTTATTTTTTTTAATGTAGTGGGTTGTCGGCTGAAAGGCTTTTCAACTCTGCTTGGCTAATTAGCATATGTACAGTTACACACATAATCAGAGCTATTTCCAAACGCATCAAGCTAGAGTCTTTCGATTAGACCACTGAAAGGTATAACGTTGTAAATTTAGAAAGTAAAATATCACACATCAAAAAAAAAACTGCATAAGAAGAACAAATTGCTTTCACAAACTTACAGAACAGCAAAATTCTCGCTACAGTAAATCTGTTGAATCAACATTAAATACTTTGATTTCTTGATTTTTAGCAACTTTTGTTTATAAGAGCTACAGTTTGTAACAACAGAAACAGTTGTGTACCGGGCAGAAACATTTTTTTTATTTTCTTCTCATAGTGAAATCCAGCTCTTTAATTGACATTCCAGACACCCACCAGTACACACTTCAACAACGAGCTCTCTGATTGGCTTGGCTCATTAGTATTCCTCCTGCTGTGTTCAGTATCAAAAGCGCCGTCTTACTCGGCAGAAAGGTGGAAAGGGTCCAGTTCACTCGGCCTGTGTGTGTGTGTGTGTATGGACTGCCTAATCAGCAGTTGGGTCCTACAGGAAGTCCTGTGGTCGGCCTCTGGATTTTTTTGCCTAGGGAGGGGGTCGTGGAAGAAAGAGAGAGGGAAAAAAAATTAACTTTCCTCTGCTTTTTTTTTTTATTTAGCTGTTTTTAAAAGCCTTAAAGGTCAGCCAAACTTTCTGAGCTCCATTTTCTGAATTTCTTTCCTGGTAGAGCTGGATCTTTCAAGAGCAACATGTAGGTAGCCGTGTTGCTTTGAGTAAATAAGGGCTGACTGCAGGGTTTCTGCTCCGTTATATCACTGGATTATCACTGTTGCATGCTGAAGAAGTAGAGTGATAAAGAGGCCGTTTGCTGTCGACACAGCAGCTTTGCAAGCGAGTGAGATTCTTGGATTCATGGTGATGTCACATTCCCCCCACACCCCTCCCCGTCCCCCTATTCCGTCCTTTCCTGCTGCCTTTGGGTCTGTCAGGAAAAATCATAGCTTCATAAACAGATGAATCTCCTTGACACCATTGTGTTGCATGGAAAAATTCACCATAAAGCTGCTGTTGCTGGTAGGAATAAAAAGAACATGCTTCTATATTTCTCAATGTTTCACTTTGTAGCGTTTTTGTTTTTTTCTCTTTTAGTTTGATTTGTTGAGCAGTTTATGAGAAGATGTTGATGTAAGCAGTAATTCCTGGAACCAAAGGCCCCACTGGGTTTTTCCTCTCCTGATGCTTTGGTGTGTGTGTGTGTGTGTTTAGTGACTGTGAAACCGGAGCCCCCCTGTGAGAGCAACACCCTGCAGCCGCATGTAAAAACTATAGGAGCCTAATCTGGCCCTTATGATCTCGTCTCTGTGTGCTCTACAGGTGTGTGTGTAGACTCCAAAGCCAGCTCCTGCAGTGTAATGGGCCAGAACAGAACCACATGAATGTGCTTGAACAGCAGCGTTGCGTTTTGTGCTCCGACTTCTGCAGCAGAGGTTGCTGGGATGTCGACTTTGCTTACATGTGTAATATTTGTTAAAGGAGGAGGTTAAAAAGGTGTCAGTTTAGTTTTAATGTTGAATCGTTTTGGATTTCCTTTTACTTCAGGACTGGATCAGATGAGTTCTGGGTCTCCACACCTGTTTTTGTGTCCTTTGATGCTCCTGTAAGATTAATTGTTTGACCATTTGGAGGGAATCAGTTATTGTTTTGATGATGAAACCTGACAATATTTTCCAAGTTATAGTGAGTCTAATGAAGCATTGTTCGACTCGGCTGGGTATTTATATTTTCTCCAACGATGATTGAAGATAAAAAGGCAGGAGATAAATATGTGGATTAATCAAAAAGGTGTAATCTGATTGCTAGGATACTCATAGATAACTTTAAACCTCATCATCCTGGACTTGATGATCGGCTGAATCTTTAACGATTTCGCTTCTCATCTGTGGATTCAAATGAGATTTTTCCATTTTCATCCACGTACTTATAATTTAAAGTAGGAGTGGGTCATTAGGGACTTAAAATTTTCAGGACCATTTTTTTGCAATATTGTAATGACGATAAAAATTATGCTAAGAGATAATATTTATTACTAATTTTTCAAGAAACTGTACATGTGTGACAGCATGGCACAAACGCAAATACTGTTCTTGAACAACGTTTGAAATATAAATCAAATAAATTGCTTTACACCACTAAGTTGAACATATTTAATCATGTTTGAATTTCCTGATATTTATTGATGCTCTCGTGGAGAAAATAGTGTTTTTGATTGAACATTATTAATTGAAATTTAACTTGATGATAAATCAAAAGTTCTTATCGCGATACAACATTTTTATCGATAAATGCAAAACATTTATTTTAGCTGGTCATTTTGGAAACTTCCTTACGGTGTATGTAATCACACTGTAAAGTTTTTCTGAACGATGTGTTGAACCGCTCGGTTTCGTCAGTCCCTCTAAGAGGAATCATCCTAAAATAAGGGCCACCGGTTTGACTCCTGTCATTTCTCAGAATGAATGACTTCACTCTTCACTGCTATTTTCAGCATGCGCCTTTCGATGAATGATTCAGTTACAAAGAATCAGCAGCAAGCATTCGCTTTTGTGTGTGTGTGTGTGTGTGTGTGTTACTACATCTACTAGTAAATAATTTGACGAGTGGAAACGACCCGGTTAGTGATGCGTGCTCTTCCTTTCCAGACGTTGTCTTCAGGAGTGGCCCAGGTGTACACAGCGGAACGAAACGGCAGCTGGAACAAAAGATGCTGCGGGGTGGCCTGTCTGGTCAAGGACAACCCACAGCGCTCCTACTTCATCAGGGTCTTGGACATAAGGGTAGGTGGAGATATGACGGGTTTTCAGTTCGGCACAACCAAATCGGTGGACGGTGTATCCGCTGATGTAAAGACCAACTTTTTTTTTTTTTTTTTTAATTTTACAGGAGGGTAAGATGATGTTCGAACAGGAGCTGTACAACGGTTTCCATGGTAACCTGCAGAGACCTTACTTTGTTACATTTCCTGGAGATGTGAGTTGCCCATGTCCGCTTTAAAGTTTTCAGTTTAAAGATTCTGGTTTTCACTAGATATGATCTTCTGTCATGTCTCGTGCTATTTTGTGAACAAATCAGGCCTTTTTGTCTAAAAAAAAAATTATCGTTTTCCAAATTATGCTTATTTTTTTTATGAACAGATCAAATTAAATGTAGACAAACGAAGATTTAACTCTGCATATGTTGAGTGAAGATCTTTGTTGGTGAGACTCCAGCAGGCTGTGTGTGGGATTTTCTGCGGCGGAGCTGAGTGCTCTCCCTGTGCGCATAATTAAAAATAGGTTGGTGTTCAGCTGAAGCTATGTTTTTGTCACATTTGTGTGTTTGTGTGTGTGCATCTATAGACGTGCCAAGTGGGTCTGAACTTCGCCAACGAAGAGGAGACCAAACATTTTCATGTCGCCTTAACAGAACTCATGGGGAAAAGAAACAGGAAAACAGGTATGACTTTCCGGCGTTTATCTTTGGCGACTCGCAAAAACTATTCACACGCTTTGAACTTTTTCACATTTTCTCATATCGCAACCACAGCCTTTTAGGTATTTTACTGGGATTTTATGTGACGGCACAGCACAAAGTAGTTTACGACTTTAATTGTTTTCATAAATAAAATCTGAAGAGTGGCATGCATATGTATTCAGCCCCTCCTACTATCAAACCCTTAATTATGGGCCGCTCTGCAACAATCTGTTACATAAAATCCCAAATGTCGGAGCATTGTGAAAAAGTTCAAGGTTGCAAAGGCTATTTCTTTTTTAAAAAATTGCAAGATTGGGTGATTTTACAATGTAACTTTAAAAAAAAAATTTTTTTAATCTAATTCTGAGCCAAATCATGGTGCCTAATAAATGCAACAAAACACGATTGTTGAAAATAGGAGCACAAATTAAATCCATGCCTAAATGTCTCTCTCTTTTTGATGCACTGATCTTGGTAAAACTGTCAGTTTTTTAGTTTCAGTAGTTTGTTTCAATTTAATAGATTAATTTGACACAGAGTGATGCATTTAAAGTACTTGTTTCTGTTAACTATGACAGGTTGATCATACCTATTCAGCTAACAAAATTATTTATTAGCACCTCTAGTGTTTTTCAAAGTCTTCACCTTGTCAGATCTTTGACCCTCTTTTGCACCTTATGAGTCAGTAAAGTTATGCTAGATACATTTTATTACAAATAACTATAGCCAATGCTTTTTTTTTTCTTCTTCTTTTTTTTTTTTTTTTTAGAAAATGTGACTATCATACAAGTGGAATAAAAAGATTTTTCAAAGTATACAAATTTGGAAAAACAGTTTCCAACACCTCCCACAAGCAGGATAAGCCACAGGTTATTGCAGAAGACGCTGACAAGTCAGTCGTCTATTTAGACTTATTTTTGGAAAGTTGAGTTGAGCTGAAACCAGGAACACTAACAGAAATTAATGCTTAAAATATATCACTCTGCAATGAATCATCTTTTTGGATTAAATTACCAAAACAATGAAAGAATCTTCATGGACTTACTTGTTGAGATGCTCCAAAAGAATTTTTTTTGTGTAATATTGTTATAGGGATATATTGTCTCTGACTAACAACAACTACTACCCTTAAACAACAGAGTGAATTGTTTTTTTTGTTTTTTTTCTCACTATGGACTATGCTCTGTCTAATCGTTTCCTTCCGACTTCTAATTCACGTGTGCTTTCATAAACATATGAGCCCATTTCCATGACGTTTATCATCACAAGCTCAATTAAAAACATTTTTTGGCTTTTATTTCTTAATCTTTTCATCTGGTCCGCTTTGAATCTTCTGCGTTTTATGACT
The DNA here is from genome assembly GCA_010277075.1 of Poeciliopsis retropinna. Classification (NCBI taxonomy): domain Eukaryota; kingdom Metazoa; phylum Chordata; class Actinopteri; order Cyprinodontiformes; family Poeciliidae; genus Poeciliopsis; species Poeciliopsis retropinna. The sequence continues at coordinate 1,664,667 of VMRM01000027.1, read as the reverse complement.
AACGCCATTTCCTGTTAAACCTTTAACCACTGGGAAACAAACTTGAATTTTTGAGGAGGCCATCTTTTCCACCTCGCCTTTGCTTGTTGCTTTTTTTTTTTTACATATAATTTAAGGCGAGACTCGTAGAAACACGTGGATGATTGTTTTTCTAGATTGTCTGGTCATCTCCTAAACGCACCAACTAAAATCTTCTCACCAACTCTTCTCCACCTGCTGACTCCTGCACTGACAGCAATGAAACTTCTTGCTCTTTTTAAAAAAGATTTTTCACCTCTGCGCACACTTTGGCGCTCGCTTTCTCCTCTAATTAATAGGACTTGTCGAATGCAGCGTTGTAATGATATGATTTATTTGTGTTCACAGAGAAGAGGCGAGACCCTCCAAATGGTACGTTTTTTACTTGTATGTCATGAAATGCTCTATAATCACATCTGGAGTCATCGTTTGCCTTTTACTAAATGCTGCGTTCTTGCGGCTCTTTTCGCTGAGGGGAAACAACTTGGTTATTATTTCCCCCTTGTGGTTGCAGGAGTCCATTACACCCAGTAACACAATGTAACCTCCACGACCTTTCAAGCTGTATTTGAAACAAAATTTAAGATGACCCAAAGATGACCATACAATGCAGATTTTGAATGACTATTATTCACAAGGGTGTAAAACAGCAGATTTAATTTCATGATGTAACAAATGAGGAATTGGTTTGGATTAGAGTGGATTATTTCTTTTTTCCCTTGAATGAAATCATCACTTCAAAATCTTTCTTCTATATTTAGTCACTTTCTAGTTGTCTGGCATCCAAGTGAAATGATCAACATTTAAGAGAGACAAATAAGTTTTAAAAAATTATCATAATTAATATTTTTTTCTGTCTATCCTGTGCTCATTCTCCCATCATCGCCCAGCTCTGGTCCTTTCCTACTACTTCCTGTTCCAGCTTTCGTTCACGCGTCGACGACCTCGGCTGCTCTTTCCCCATTTCCTCATCATTTAATCTGTCTCCGTTTTCATCCCGTCTCAGTCTCTCTTATGCCGTCTGCCTCGTTTTTCTCCCATCCCATAGCTTCGTGTTTTAGAAACGTCACAGATTAATATGGGATTATGCCCTGGACGGGTTTTAATGGTTACATAAAGGCCAGCAGTGCTCCGACCAGAATAACTATCTGGGATTAGATACATTTGCGTGTTTTGCGGGGTAAGACCAGGAGCTGCTTGCAGCGAACGGATGCTGGAAAGCCGAACAGAGCGTTGTACACCGGCCAGCTTGGAGTGAAGTAGGATGGATGTCCGTCTGCTGCTGGCTGGCTGAATGTCGGCTGTTTTTAAATCTATTTAGTCACCTTACCTGCTTGACGTCTTCTACAACTTACTTAATTAATTTTTTTACCTGTGAAGGAAGACCTGAGATCTGCTTCTTGCATCAATGCTCTTTCTTTCGATCGGTTCCAAGAGCAGCCATGATGTTCTGCACAACCTTTCTTTCTGCCCCATGTGAGGAGCTTCTTTCTGAGGGTGGGGTCGGAGGACGAGCGGCTCCGGCAGCTGCTGCTGCTGGTGGGTTGGGTCCAGGCTGTCTGTCTTCATTTCACTGCCTGGTCCTCCCTCAGGACGAACTCTACCCGTCTCTTTCTGACTCTTCCGCTCGCACGGAGGAGCGAGCTCGCAGCCTGGCGGGTAAAATGCTGGTAGACGTTGGGATGAGCACCTGCCGAGCAGGAGAAGGCGGGCGGGTTTGGGGCAAGGCGGGAGGACGATGCGCTCGCTCGGCGTCACCACTGCCCTGCTTAACTCCCAAATGTTTCCGTAAAGCGAGTTCAAGAGGTATGTGTCCGAGAACTGACACAACACAATTTGTTTACGCTTTTATGACCAACATCTCACGAAAACCCAAACTTTTTGCTTCCCGGACAATGTACATATTACATAAGACCAATAAAAATATTTTAATACTGCTGTTCTACCTTTGTTTGAGGGAGATTCCCAACATGTGAACTGCAGTTGGAGTCGATGCTTTTGGAGTCACTGTTCAAAGACTTATCCTGGGTGTGCGGTCTGGTCGGTGGATTCTTTTTGGCTAAGTCCAAAAACAGCACAGCAATATTTTATTGAACTCTGAAACTGAATTTCGTCATAATCTTCAAATGCCTGAAATATATTTCTGTGTAAAGTGAATATTATTTGACTTTTTCAACACAGATGCATCTTAACGTATCATGTTTTCTTTCGCATAAATTCGAAGAGTTTGTACTTGGACATGCTCTGTTTTCTCTGTGTAAAGGTAATAAAAAAAATCTGTACTAATATTAATAGGTCTCTATCTGAAATGTCAAAAGCTTTCCTTTTCACCATCTTAGAATTGTTCTGTCTCGTTTCCAACATTAACGTTATCCATACGGTCACCGTTTCTCCAGGACCTGCGTTACCCATGGCGACCGTCGACATCAAAAACCCAGAGATCAGCAACTCGCATCGTTTTCACAACAACTCTCAGATGAACAGCCTCGTGCACGGCTCCTTCCCCAGGAGGATCAAGAAGGAAAAAGTGAAGAAGAAGAAGCTGACCAAGGCCGACATCGGCACACCCAGCAACTTCCAGTGAGTAGCCGCTGGCGTTGGCGCTGTTGACTTATTTTCTGGTAATAACTCTGATCGTCGCTGTCGTAAAATCGCCGGTGTCCTGACAGTGTATATTTAATGCTTGTTTGTTCTAGTCTTCATGTTATTCAGCCTTCTTTCATTCCTTCAAGTCTTCCACATTTCTTTGCTCCTTCCTTCAGCCTTTCTTGCTGAAGGATGGCAACTCTTTCTTTCATTTTTCAGGAAAAAATATGATCAAATATAAAATGTTGCCTTTAAATTGTGTAGAAACCCCGTGCAATCACTCAGTTACAGGCCACAAAAGAACCAAGTATTACAGTACACAGCTCTGAGTCTTATCTGACTGCCATAACTTACATTTCTTCTGCTTTTTGTCTTACAGGCATGTTAACCACATAGGATGGAATCCAAACACCGGCTTTGATGTAAGCAGCACTGATTTGTTCGCGCGTCTTCGGTTGTGAATGTGCGTGACGGGTAGACCGTCTCAAACCGCATCCAGTCAGGCACCCCTCCCCCGAGGTGGATTATTTAAATGTAATATCAGCTTCTGAACGTTAATCCGAGCTGCGGACACAAGGAGATTTCAGATGGAAGAGAATCAACGTACAGCCGCATAATCTATAGCGCAAGTTTCAGACGTCCCAATCAGGGAAACCATGCGAGTGCTTATAATGATTTTGAAAAACAAAAAAAAATGTGGAAACATCAGAATGCGTTCCAATAACTGAATTGTATCACCATCAACATTTTACAATGTGGAAAAAGAAAAGCTCCTCAAAATTTGTCGAGTCTTAAGTCAAGGTCAGAACATGTTCCAACACTGGCCACTAGGTGGAGGCAGAGCGGCAAAAATTGGTTTCTAATGGAGTCAGGAAGTTCAGCTAAAAATGTGAAAGAAATCTCTACAGCAAGGCCAGACACTCTGTCAGACGTTATGTTTACGTTGAGATAGTGATTATGCAGATTTTTATTTATTTATTTTAGGAGAATCAGATTGCATTTGAGTCTTGTTAGGTTTCATTGTTCAAATAATACATATTTTTAAGTTATGTTCATATTTTTTTTTGTCCTTTTTTGGGGGATGGACGGTTAGTTACATATTTACAAACAGTGAAAAATATATTTATACCCCTTACACTCCAATCTAACTAAGCTTGAAGAATGTTTGGGTGGAAAAAAAAAATCTTTTGTAGTTTCAACATGATAAAATGCGAGAAGCGTTGATGGATATAAATGTTTTGTTTTTTTTTCTCTATTAACTATGTATCAACGTATTTATTGTGTCTCTTTTTACTTTCTCTAGATGAATAACCTGGACCCAGAGCTGAAGAACCTGTTTGATTTGGCCGGCATCTCCGAGGCTCAGCTGAAGGACAAGGAGACCTCCAAGGCCATCTACGACTTCATTGAGAAAAATGGAGGCGTGGAGGCCGTCAAAAACGAGGTACGGAGACAAGGTAAGACGGCAACCGCACTCTCTGCTCCGCATTTACGTGGGATCTAGATTCAAACTGATTTTCTGTTAGAACGAGGCAATTAATCCTGAACAACTAGGGATGAACAGCCGCTGAATGGGGATGGACAGTCATACTCAATAGAGTTGCATATTATTGAAAAATTTAGTAATTTCAATCGATGCAGTTCACAAACCTTCTCATTAAGCCCACATTTCTTTGTTAAAGTACTTTTTAAATCGCACAAACGAGTCTCATTATAACAGATACTCTAATTGAATATGACTGCATGGAAATGTTTTTTCAGGATTATGTGACTTTCTTTGAAGCGGGCCGATTGTCTTTAGCTGGCAATCTAACTGGTGTGGTGGTTTTATCCCCAGGTCCGCCCAGGTGGAGCGGTAGGTTTCTGTGCATGACCGGCTGTGGAAGCTAACTGTGACGCTGCATGTGCAGTTATGCTAAGGTTCCACCATGAGGTGTTTTGCAGTTCCTACAGAGGTTCTGTCTGCTGTGTGATACTCTGTCACCAGACTTCCTGAACACATTTTCTGACGTTTTGTTGAATAATTGCAGAGCGTCTCCTTCCTTGGAAATCTAAAGAATTTCAAACTTCTGGTTGACTTTGTTTGACTCTTTGCATGTAGATTGGTGCAAGAAGGAATTTGGTTTCATATGGTGGAACGCGATAATAATTTTGTCCCATTATGACAACAAACGTCAAAGTATTTTGGGGGGATTTTATGTGATAGACCACCAACACCATGAAGAAGTGCCCAGGTGGGGAGGGGAAGGACGGTGATTCATCACTCGCAACATTTTTTCCAAATTAAAATCTGGAAAGTTAGCATTTTTCTTCCACCACATGACTCGACTTTAGTCTGCAGCTACAGTTTCAACTCTTTTAACAGCTTTGCATGTTTAGAGGCTTTAACATTTTACATTTGTTTTGTGAAATGGCTCAGAAAAAAAACAATAGACTAGAACAATGTAAATGTCAGTTTTCAAGTCTTCCAACATTAGATTTAGGTCTTGATTTTGTGGAACGCCTATAGTACTTAAAATACTTTGATTTGAAACGCAGCACTTCACCTCTGACTGTGTGTTTAGGCTTTTTCTTCTAACTGAAAGCTCAACCTCTGCTCTCAAGTTTTTTGCTTTGCACCCTCTAAAAGGTTGGGGGGGGGTTCTCTCATTTTCACTGCACTGTGGAAATTACGTGCTTATGGAAAATGCAGGGTTACTTTCTTCAACAAGTGGCGTTTTTGTGGCTAAAACGTTTTTCATCAGACCAGAGCACCATCGTTCATATTTGTCTCGCCTCCGACCGGACTTGCGGCAAACAGGAAACTAGACTGACTGTTGCTTTGTGGAAGGAAATGGATCAAGCATCATCTATTCTATCACATAAAATGCCAATAAAATACATGCGTTGTGGTGGTTGTAGTGTGACACGGTTCTGTATTTCTCGGTTTTACTAACATTGATATGAACTCCAGCTGATCCTGTATGGCTTAGTGATGATTGCATGGTTTGGCACATGTACGAACTGCCAAACATTTCAGTCTGTCAAATGATGAGGATCCCCCTGCAGTTGTAACGAATAAAAGCTGGTTGCTATGGCAACTGTCAGTGACTTCTTACAGGCAGGAAAAGTGTCTGTTTTGATGATATGTTTGTTTTTTGTTTAGCTCCTCCACCGCCTCCACCCAGAGGTGGCCCTCCTCCTCCACCCCCACCCCAACATGGCTCCGCCCCTCCACCACCTCCTCCTTCCCGGGTGGTCCGGGGCGCCCCGCCGCCTCCTCCCCACTCCAGGCCTCCCGTCTCGGCGCCCCCGCCTCCGCCCCCATCCCGTCCGGGCATGTCCGCCCCACCGCCTCCGCCACCGAGCCGTGGCGCTCTCCCGCCTCCCCCCACCGCGGCGCACGCCTCCCTCCCCGTGGCCCCGCCTCCTCCGCCGCCGCCGCCGGCCAGCAACGGCGCTCCTCCGCCCCCGCCGCCTCCACCGCCTCCCGGACCACCTCCTCCCCCCTCCATGGAGGCCAACGGAGGGGACGGCAAGTCTGCGCTGCTGAGTCAGATCAGAGAGGGAGCGCAGCTGAAGAAGGTGGAGCAGAAGGAGAGGCCGGTGTCCACCGGCGGCAGAGATGCTCTTCTGGACCAGATCCGACAAGGAGTCCAACTGAAAGCCGTTAGTGTTCATCTGTCACACACTCTGGAGCCCAGTAGCTTCGCGTTTCATGCAGAAACTCATTTATTCCGGTCTCCCGTCTTTACAGAGGGACGATAACTCCGAACTGACATCAACTGACGCAGCGCCGACGGCGGGCATCGTCGGGGCGCTGATGGCCGCGATGCAGAAGAGAAGCAAAGCCATCCACTCTTCGGGTAACACAGATTCAGAGTTGATCAGCACAAACTCATGTATACACACCTACATACAGAACATCTTAATTTATCTCCAGTAAAGAGAGCAAGGATTTGAATTTTGAATAAAAGCTGTGTAGGAACCCTTGAGTATCTCAGTTGTTACAGACGCTGCACAGCAGAGGGAGTTTGTGGATTAATTTTACAGATTTCCTGTGTGAGATTGGAATGAAGAGATCACTGCACTGAACCCTATTGAAAACCTCCTGGTTAAATATTGATTTCTGAACTCTTCCTGAGTTAAAATATTAATATTGTTGCTTCTAAATGATATAAACTTGTTTTCTTTCTTTGCATTATTTGAGGTATGAAAGCACTGCACTGCATTTTCTACAAACAAATACAAAAATTTTTGCTTGGAATTTCACAGACATGTTGTCAGTAGTTCATGGAATAAAAGAAAAATGTTCATTTTACTCAAACATAAACCTATAAAAGGTAAAATCAGAGAAACGAATCATTTTAAGTGGTCTCTTAATTTTTTCCAGAGCTGTATATATTCATCAAACTACTTTTTTGAAACTAAAAGTAATTTAAATGAATCATTAATGTTTAGTTTTTAGATTGTTTCAGTGGGATGTTTGTTTCTCTGCCAGCTTCTGGTTCTTCTGATATTTTTCTTTCACATTGGAGGTTTTCTCTTTTTACTCTGTGGCCTGAATATTTTCTGAGAAATAATTTATTTGCCAAACCAATTAACTCTGATCTAAATGTTCCATGTTTTTTATTTTCTCTTAACCTCTCCTTCAACACATTTCTCTATTCAAGTATTAATTTTCTCCATTTCCCCCTACAGACGATGACGACGACGACGACGATGATGACGACTTTGAGGAAGAGGATGAATGGGACGACGAGTGAAACTTTTTTTCTTTTCTTTTTTCTTCGCCCTCGATGACACTAAAATTTATCCCAGTCTTTCTAAAATAAAGTTGATGACTTCATAATTATGATTAAAAATGTTCTATCAGTTTGCTGTACTTTGTTTTTGTTGTTGCCTTCATGCTTTTTTTTTTTTTATCTGTGCAATACCTCATTTAATCTATAAATGTTTCTCGGTCTAATCTTAGAGGTTGTCTATTGTCCATCTTGTCTCCTGATGGGATTAATTTTCTTCTTTTGTTGCCACGCGGCTCAGACCTTCGATATTTCCAAATGTGTTGATCACTCTCTGTTTGCCATTTTTCATATCTGCTGTCTCCTGTCACACACGATCCGACTTTGCTCCTATTTTCACCCCGATGTGCAATTTTAAATGTCTCTTAAGCATTTGAGCTGACTGTTGGCTACATTTTTTTGTTTTGTTTTGTTTTTTGTTTTCCTCAGCGCTTTGAGAGGGCTTACAAGATAGCGAGACAAGTTGCCACAAAATCTTATTTGTATCATTGTTAGAAAGGAGAAGAAAAAAAAAAGCTATTTTCATACCCGGTTGCTCTGTAGTTTATTTTTACATATTCAAATAATTCTAGTTTATTGATCATATTTTCTTAAAAAAAAAAGGAAAAAAAAAAAGACAGCACTCTGGAATATTTAGCATTCATTCACTCTGGACTGTACATTTACTCTAAACTGAGTCTTTTGTTGTTGTTTTTTGCAGATATTGAAAAATCCGACTTGTTGCAGGGACATAACATTTTAGGGTTTGAATCATAATTTAAAGTGCATGTGCTTTAAGTAATGTAGCCAAATACATGAGGAATTGAAATGGTAAATCATTGACACTACAAACAGTAAAGAGGGTAGCCCACAGTGTAATGTTTGGCTCTTTTTTTTTTTTTTAATCTCTGCAACACTACAGGTTTAATTGACTTTTGTGCTCATTTGTTTTTTGTTGTTTTTTTTTTTTACAGTAGAAAGCAGAGTATTAATAAACACCTGTTCATTGTAATCAGGTAATTCATCATGTGATGCTAAAATAAAGATATTTTAGTTTTGCACACTGATTCGTATAATGGGTCCATTCTACGTTTCTGTACTGGTCAAACGCTGGCACGTTAATTACCAAGCACTGACTACTTTTAATTGTGAGCAGTAACATTGGGACATCTATGCACAGTCAATGTTAAATTATGTAAGCATTGAATTTTTACGTTTTACCCTTTAAACTTTGTAATATGTCACAAAGTTAAATTAATTAGACATCATAAAAATAAATGTTTATTACAATATCTGCTGAAATACGATATTGTAAAATAGTTGGTGTTTGTCATTAGCTTAAAATTAGCGAATTTTAAGCTAATGTGAACATTAGCAGTTCACATTAGCATTAGAACTGCTAATGTGAAGGTACAAAGGTGCTGGTCATTTTTACCTTCGCCCCTTTTTCGTTGTTTTCAAAAAAACATTTTTTTTTAAGTGTGAAGAAGTGCTGTTTGCCCCGAGGCATTTATTTTTTCATTTTACGTGCCGATGATGGTGTCATGAAGCTGTCTAGATACATTTTTAACACCCAGCAATAGTGCTTGCTTGCATTTTGAAAATTTCTCAGAAACTTGAAACTAATTTGTATGTAAGCCAAAATAGTTTCTCATGTTTCTGGTTATAATGCATGAAGTTCGACTCAGTGGTGTTTGTACAATCTCTTAAACGGAAAGCCAAGTGAGATGGACACATTTGCCGAGCAAAGGCTAGCATTTGCCTTGTTCCTGTTAGCAACTCAGCTGCTAACCCTGACAACATTATATCTGTTAATGTAGGAAATCTGACATGTATTAGAAGTTATTGTTTTCTAGTGTTCATAACCAATCCATCTAGCGAGGTTAGAGAGATCCTGCCTATTTAGCCATTTAGCAAGCTATATAGCTGCATAGCTATTTGGTTAGCGATATAGCAGCTATATAGCTGCATAGCCATTTAGCTAGCTATGTAGTTATTTGACTAGCTTACAAACATTTAAAATTGAGCTTATTTCAATGTTTTCTGGCTTTTTTGGGGCAACTTATTTGAGTAAAACATGTATTCATTTTTGCTAAAAAAAAACACAACAATTTTAATTATTTGGGCAACAAAAACAAAGAGAGCAGCATCACTACTCCAATCCATCTTTCCTTAGCAACACCTTAACAGTACAAGAGAACAGTTGGTGTTTGTCATTAGTTTAAAATTTGCTAGCATTTGCCTTGTTCCTGTTGGAAAACACTCCATCAAAAGGTTAATGTGTGAGGAGAATTTTGCATTTGTTTTGCACGCTGATTATGAAGAACCAAAACATTTTGTTAACAAGAAGTCTCCAAACATACATTCCATAATAGTCCCTACGTCCTTCTTTAACTATGGATTAAATAAAGCACTTTTTCAAAATCTGGCTGAGGTGTACTGTAAAGAAGTGTTGTATGATTAAGAAGTAATGTCTGCCATTACGTTATACAGGAAATTAAATATTTAAAGTGAGAGAAACATTTTCTCATTCAATTTCTGAGATTAAGATCTCAGAAAATAATGTACAGTTAAATGATGCATGGGATTTGAGTTTTCTACAACATATTTAAGCCATCAAAATATTTGACAAAAATAGTAAAGCGAGATGGCTAACCACAAGAAAATTAAATTAGTTAAAAGCTACAAATGACACCGCATATCAATAGGAATAAATACTGAAACACTAATATTTTTATTCATAAGAAATAAAGGTGACTTAAATACATTTTCTTTTCCCACTAACATTTTTTGTTCCTTCTGCACCATAAAACACTCCAAGTTCACTTAGCAGCTCGTGAAACTGAAGATTTTCCTCTTTGTTAGTTTTAAATGACAATCATGAATCGTGGCATCAGTCCACGTCTGCTCAAGAGTTTCAAATTGAAAACTACCATCGCTGTAATGCTGCCAAGAAACAGCAGCGTATTCTGATATCTTGGCTTGTAGCACACCAGTTCACAGTCCTACCAAAGAGAAGAAAAGAAAAAAAACATGTTTCTAAAATGCTTATTTGAGACTTTAGTCTTATCCAGGCAGAAATGATAACTTATCATCCTTTCCTGCTGCTTTGTTTTTCTGTTGGCAAGAGCTGGACTGTCAATCTTAAATTTTCTGAAGGTGAAAGACAAAGCGCCACCTGTTTGATTAAGTTAAGATCTCTGTTGTTGTTAGGTGTTAAAATATGCTAATTTGTTTTGTCGGCTTCTTCAGGAAACTGTTAAAAGGATGACACCAACTCCAATCAACAAAAAAAAAAAAAACCTTGACAACAAACGAGCTCCAGTGTTGTAAACGTCAATAAAGGTTTCTTCACAAAAATGCTTTTTAATCCTTTTGTCCATGCTTCATAACATTTTCTTCAAATTTTCGCTGTTAGCCGTTGTGTATTTTACTACTACTGTTTGGAACCTCCCTTGTAAATCATGAAGACATGGATCTTCATCTATAAATAGAAAAACAATCATGAAACAAACTCAAGAAAACTAGGCGACCTGTCTCTAATGTGTATAGATTAAATTATCTGTAATGAAAACGGCTCTTGAGTGAGCAGGCTGTATTTTTAGTTGATGTCTACATCAGCTGAACTTTCATCAATCGCCTTCGCTACAGAGCTTATAAAAGGGATTAGAGTTGGTATGGCACTTTCCACTGATGTTACACCACTGAGGTTCCACAGAGACGGACACGCAAAAGCTTTTATAGAAGCAGCAGCACAACATCAGGGTTTTGACTTGATGTAAGCATGCAGCTGGGGAATTTGAATAATTTTATTACATAACAGCCTCCTTTCCTACTTTGGGTAATGGCTTTTTTGCATAGTAATGGGATTCAGACTTGATGTTGTGAAACATTTTTGTCCAAAGCAGATGGATGTATACGCATTTCACAATGTATACAGCAATTTATGGGATTAAGAAAAAAAAATGCATTTGTTTCTAGCTGCATTTAATCTGAGTCACATGTTTGAAATTCTTTATACCCGTCTCAATAATCGACGGAAAAAATCTTGCGTGACATTAATCAAGCCCGACCAGCTGTTTTCATGTTCCCACTAATAATTATGATTTATCTTCGGTAAACGGCTCCAGTTCTTTCAAAGCGGAATGCCTCCTTGCTCTCGACCCAATATAGCTCCTTTAATAATCAGATTCGACTATCAGAGTCGGGCCTTGTCACATAAAATCCCAACGAAACTTAATTTAGTGTCTCTGCGCGACTTTCAACCAAGTGTAGACAGAAATCTGGGGAAATAAGTGGCATTTTATTAACACTTCAATCCACTTCTCAACTTTATGACATAGATTGTAAAATTCAGTCTGTGCAGAAAAAGTTGCATGGTTGAATTATGTTACCCAGTGTTTTTTGACCTCAAGGCAGCAAATGCTATGTGAAATACCCAAAGAGAGTTGAGTATTAGGTCAGCTATCAATGAAATGACCATTTGACACAAGAACGGCACAATGGCCTCCTGCACTGAATAGACAGAAAAGTCAGGGGGGCATGAGTTTATGGCTGATGATCTTGACAGGCTCTATGATATCGTGCGGTTTGGTGACATTTGAACATTTTTAAGGATGTGGTTTAAAGAACGATGCTGAAATTCTTACAGGGACAATGGAACTTCTGTACATTTCTGGAAGTGATTCTTTATGGCAGTTGGTGAAAGTCTGCGTTTTACGGAAAAATATGGAAGGACTTCCCCCTCTTGAAAAATATTACAAAGCACTCTGGTTCTTGCAGAGGAGGACGACCCTTTCTTTGACGAACGCCTTGTATGCAACTGGCAGAGAGTAACTTTTGCACTTTGTCTCACCTAGTCTGGTTTCATTTCAGAAAACAAAATTAGCAGCTGATGTAAAGATAGCACTGCTGTGCAGTCAAGGAGACGAAGACTTTTTCCAAGACAAACCGAGGCCCCGGCTTTGAACGGCTGACAGGAAGTGCGGGTCTCTTTCTAATCCACCAAACCTCTCAAATTCTCAAGGTCTTCTCTTCCAAAGTTTATCCTTGCCATCTTTGCGTCCCATAGCGTCCTACCTTATAAATAAACTTAACCCTTAAAATAAATCTAACAGAATCATTTAAGCTATCTCATTTCTATGGTCATTAAAAATGAATGAAAACGGCAAGTAAGGATGTACTGTTAATGTGAAGATTGGATTTTAGCCATTTCACTGGGAATATTACCGTCATCACTGATGTCAGAGTGAGTGCTTTTTTTATTATTGCTGTTTCACTTCACTTGTTCTGTTTTGCAACTTGTCCGGAGAAAGTGCGCAAAAACACGTCTTCGAAAACGCGCTCACACGAGTGGGTGTGTTGTCAACGTCTCTGAGAGGTTGTGTGCATCAGCGGCTCCTCACCGGCAGGCTGACTCACTCAGGCTGAAAAAATGCAAATAAAAAACATTTTAAAAAGTGATCCGCTTCCTCCTATACGAGCGTATAGGAGGAGAGCTCGTCCCCCTCTTTCCCACCTTGAATAAAACTGACCCAGTAACCAAAGAAGACACAACTAACACGAGTAAATGGATATATTTAGAAACAAACACATATTGCAACCAAAAAAAACACACATCATATTTACAGTCTTACATGAAAATAGACATTTAGAAAATGTCAGTAAACAAGAATGAAAAAACTCACGTCATTTTCTACTGTGAGAGGATGCTTTTTTTTTTTTTGTCACACTTTAATGATTAAGATCATCAGTCTAAAATAGCCAGAGTAGATACAAAATGCTGCTTTCAAAACTGGAATAAAATTGATTGACGGGGGAAAAAATGTCAAAAAGTTAAAACTGACTTGTCACCAGGGCCAGTCCAAGCCTTTCTGGGGCCCTACGCAGCTTTTTATAGGGGGGAGCCCCCATACCAATATTTCAACACCAGATGATTTATAATTCCTAAGCTGCTCTATGTGTAACATACCTGCCATCATTAGCATCATTTTTTATTAGCGTACATTATACCAGTACTATTATGACTATTGATTTCAAACTTACAGGAGTAACAAATAATAATAGTAATAATAAATAATAATTTGGGTTTTAAAATGCAAAGTGGTATTTAAGTTTTATTTTAACTACCTGAAATCCATCAACAGGAAGAGATATTAATGGCTTTATTTATTATTTTGTAGATAATTTTCTATTATCTACAAAATCAACATAGCAATAGCATTTAGTTTGCATTATTCAATGTTATTTTTAAATATATATTTTTTCTAACATGTTAGTTTATTGCTCTTGGGGGCCCCCTGGTGGCCACCATGGGGTAAATGCCTTCCTTTAGTTAGGAAATTCTTCTAATAAGCTGAAGTTTGCTAATGGGTGTGAAAATCTGAAGACAATGTGGAATAAATGAATTTCGCCTGCTTTGAATAGCTTTTTATTTTATTATTTGGAAACTGCATTCTGTATTTACTCAAGTTACTTGTGTTTGGTATGAAAATTTGTTTGATGAGCTGAAATAATTAGGAATTATTTTTGCAAAAGGGGATCGGGGGACTATATCTTTAAATATCTAAAAAATAGTTCAAAATTTTGAGTGCAAATTTCCAGTACACCTTCCCATTTTCTCAGAGTAAGAAATCCAGTTGGTCTCCTCTTCCATTGCCGTCGTCATCGTCGCTACCATTATCCCTCATCGTAGATGATGTGGAACTTCCACCTGGAAAATCACAGACTGTGTTTAGAGGACAAAAATGAGACGAAGAGCAGCAAAAGTGGTCAAACGGCAGCAGCCTGGACTGTTTGACAAAGCGTTGAGTCTGTTGTTATCGAAGCTCCACAGAACAGTTTCTATAAATACCGGCGCTGAGTGGATGGAATCTGCCAGCTACAGCCAGAGACCCCATTATCTGAGGGCACAGATGATTTTCCACAACAATGTAACAAGCTGTGCTCCAGCTGCAGGAAAAGCCAACACTCAAATCTCCACTTACTGATATATGAAAATAGGGGAAACTCTGAATAATACGGGCTTTTAGTTACATTATTTGCCCTGCCATCTATGTTTTCCATTCCTCTATTATGGATGTCAGCTTATCTTCCACTTCTGGGTTAAAAAAAAAGGAAAAAAAACGCAGGCTGACTGACTTTATTATTGTCAGTGTCCTCTGTCCTACACTGTCTGTGAAAGCGATGTGACTTTATTATTGTCAGTGTCCTCTGTCCTACACTGTCTGTGAAAGCGATGTGCTCATACCAGAGCACGCTGGTGGCAAACAGCCATTTTTGCCTACCTACTGCTGTCCAGAGACAGATCAGACCACATCAGCCACTGGGATGACTCACACACCGCTGACTCTGTGTCACCCTCGTCTAAATTAAACTCCCTGCTTGTGCAGTTTGCCTTTCGGAGAGTTTGCCCGCTTCTGTTTTCCACAACCTAATCCCCCCAAATGAGGAACGAGTGTCTTCCTCATGATTCCCCTCCTCTCTCTCACCCTTCTGAGATTCCTGAGGCTGCTGGTGCGGATGGACTCCATCAGCTGATCGTGGGCGGACCTCATCGGCGTGGATGGCCTGCTGCCGCCCTCCTCCGCTCTCCTTTCGGCCGACACGGGCCTCAGGGCGTTCTTGAGCTCCTTCAGGATGCAGCCCGTCTCACCCTTGGTCTCCTTCGCCTTGCTCTTCTTGCCCTTCTTCCCTTTGGTTTTGGTGACCTTCTTGCTGCCCGCCTCATGGGCCTTGATGACCTCCGCGATCATCCGTGTGGGCCTCGTCTTCTCCTGTTGCACTGGGAGGAGCGGAGGAGGAGGCAGAGGAGGAGGAGGAGGTGGAGGTGGCGGCGGAGGTGGTGGAGTCTGTTTTTTAGCCGTGAGTTTGGGTGAGGACCAAGGTGAGGCTCTGGGTGAAGTGTAGGGCGACGAACTGGGTGTTCCTCTCTTTAGAAAAGAAAATGCACACATGATAAAACAGAATTAAAGGTGGAAACCAGTTTATGTGTTAACAGGTAAGAATTTGAGGAATATCTTATTAAAGGCAGCAACACACACCCTCAGACGTTTTGGACAAATTTCATTCCTCTGATCAAGATTGTAGAAAAGGTCAAAACATTTTTGTGCCAATATTCATTTATTGTTACTGTGTATTATATAATTTGAATTGAACCGAATGAACCAGTTTGAGCTGATTGTGTTGTAAGTAATTGGCTGAAACAGAATCGAAATGTTTAATGAATCAAACTATTCAAGTAATTTGAACAGTATGAAGCAAAGTGATTACCAGCGCAGAGGTTCTTGGGTTCACAGCTCCATCTTGCCCGCCTTGTTGCTGTTGCCGTTGCTCCTGCAGCCGTCTCTGCCTCTGACGGTCCTGGTTCCTGGTCAGTATCCCGGTCATGCTCATCCTGGGACCGGGGAGGTTGAACTGGTAGCCGAGCTTGATCAAAGTGTGGTTCTCCCTCAGAATCTTCACCATCTCCATTTCTACCTGCAGCAGGTCATTGCAGTGATTCACATCGACTGTAATGGTAACCGAGGTTTCGCTGACTTGGACTGAAACCAACCTGTCCTCCACACATGTGCCTCTGGTTGTGAAAGCGGAGCTCGGTCAGGGTGTTGTTGCCTGGAAGTGCTTGGACCAACGCCATCACTCCCTTCCCGCTCACGTAGTTGGACTCTATGTTCAGGCTGGTGATGGACGCGTTCTCCTTCAACATCTTAGCAATGGCCAGAGCGACGTGGTCATCGGCCCGCGTGTTCGCGAGACTGAAGACTCGCACGTGGGTGTTCGCTCTTAGTGCTTCAGCAAATCGAATTAGAGTTTCCTGCAAAAGGGATTAGGAAGAAACAGACAATCCTAAACCCACGGTTACCTTTAAGGTTGCTCAGCAAGAGTGAAAGTTTAGTGTCTGATTAGTTTTATTGTTGTTTGGCCAACCAATCAACTCTGAAAGATGATTGAGAGGAGCCGAAAGACTTTCCCTTCCAAACTGAAATGGTTTATGAATAGATGTTTTGATCCGACTTCAATCTGGGCTTATTAGATTGAAACTAATGACAATGAATCATGCAATGAAGAGAGAAAAAAATGTGTTTTTTATTCATCATAAATACGTGCTTGTCTGTTATTTCACATTGCCAGAGATAACTAAGTTTTAAGATATGAAACTAATATTTTTAAATAATGTTTCTTTTAAAAATCTAAAAGAAATTGGTAATTTTTTTCAGTTACAAGATATCCTGTGATCATCTCTTTTAATGGATTTAAAAAAACAACGCACAAAAAGTTTAGTTTCTATCTCCGTGGAAACAAAGAAAATGGAAATCAGGGATGTTTTGAAACATTTGCGTGGAAAGGCTGATACGCTCCACTGAGGAAAAATTAGACAAATAAAACACCTTGTTACCTGTGTGATGTCATCAATGTTGTTCAGATTCACCTCAGTGAGTTCGCAGTCGTCACTGAGAACTCGTTGCAACGCATCATCAACAACTGTAGGGTTTCCACTGCAGTTCAGGTCCACTGGTGGAGGGGGCGGAGTCAGCCTCACAGGATCCACCTTCTGAGGCCTCAGTAGTGTCGGTTTGACCTCATGCACCGAGTCTCTCAAGGGTTCGGGTTTTGCTACATTGTCTTGTTTGTCTTCATCCGTTTCAGCGTCATCGTCGTCTTCTTCTGTTACAGGCTCCTCTTCCTCACTTTCTTCCTCTTCTTCTACTTCTTCTTCTTCTTCATCACTGTCTTCCTCTTTGTGATCTTCCCCCTTTGAATTTTCTGACCTTTGGCTTTCCTTTTCACTCTCGTCATTTTTTTCTTCCTCCTCTTCGCTGCTTTCTTCTGTCAGACACTCGTCTTCTTGTTCTTCATCCTGTGTTTTGAGAACGTCATTAAATACCAGGAGGGGTAGACTGTAGATACGAATACAAATGATCTTTAGGTTCAACAAGCACAGCTCTTATGGTACAGAGAAAAACAAAATGTTACACTGTATTCAAAGTTTTGGTATCTTTTTGTTTGCAGGGGTTTTCTCCCATTCCTCTTGACAAGACTGGAGGAACTGGTTTATTGAAATAAATGAACTTTTCAATGTTTTTTATTTATCTAATTTGACTGTATGGGGAATGTGCTGACATTTTTTTAAAAGAAAAAGTTACAATAGGATGGTTTAATTTAATCCTATGGAATGTTGATATTTGTGTAGTAAAACATGTAATAGGTAAATAAGTAATGAGAAGAAAAATAGATTTAAAAAAAAAAAATTGCAGACCCCTGATTTGGAAGATTGATTTCCAAAAAAAAAAAAAAAAAGCCTTAACCTCCTGGCTGATATTCTGATTTATGATTTATGATCTTGATTTATATTTTCACAAAATGTTGACTCTGAGTACAAACTGCAATTTCATTCTGAAGCTATCAGTGGCTTCTTCATTGCTGAATGGCATTGCAGCACAAGTCAGACCAGGAATGATGACAAAACAGTCCAAATCAAGCAAACCTCTATGGTGGGATAAACAAAATTACATTTCCTCCTCTTACCAGCCTGTCACCAGTCCCTCCTGATATCTCATTTTCCAAAAGTTTGCGGGTCTCGTTTTCCCAGTACTTCATGAGGGCCTCTCTGCTGAAAGTCCCCGTTGGGGTTTTGTCTGTCTGATCTCGCTGTCTGAGTCCAATGGGCACGTTGGCGTCAGGATCGATGTCGACCAGCTCCTTTTCCAACTCGGCCAACTCCTCCGGGCTGAGCGACGCCAAGAGCTCGTCCTCGTCGACGTCTTCGTATTTACTCAGCTCTCGGCGATACCCGAAAAAACTCATGGCCAAAGCTTGAGAAGAACTGACCAGCAAGTGTTAAACTGTCACAGGGTTAGTTGGGCTCCCAAAATGAAGGGGTTTTGATAAAGAAAGTCGATTAAAACATAAGGTCCACCAACAGGCCTGAGATCTACAAAGATCTCTGCAAAGTTAGGTTAAAAACCAGTCGATTCATGCCGTACGATGTGATCAGTCCAAACGTATCCCTCCTGCTCCAGTCTGAGCTGGATTCCTCCTGGCCGACCGACTTTATGTAAGGGTCCGCACATGTGTGTGTTCATGTGTGTGTGTGTCCATGTCCTCTCCTTTTCTAATCTCGCCAGCTGCTGTTTAGGCTTTAAGAGGGAGCGTACCAGTGAGTAGGCCCCATGATGCAGCGTCTTTTTTTGGGAGTCGCTACCCAGATAGGCAGAGCTACAAAAAGCCTGTGAGCTCAGAGGCTCCGTGGCCTGTCATTGTAGCACGCAGTCTGAATGGCTTTGTTCATGGCCAAAAAAAGACTGCGCTTCATCGAAAAAGCAGAACGAAAAGGTTCTGAAAATTCAACAAGAGGCGAGAAGCAAGGTTTCTGACATTTGTTAAATATTTACAAAAAAACATTTCTAAGGTTCTTGTGAACCACTGGAACAAGCTGCTTCTGGATTCCTCTTCAGGTTTGCAGTTAAAACCTGAGAACTGAAGGGTTAAGACGGCCGAAGCATCCGGAGAATCCAGCAGCATTTCTGGCTAATGTATCAGGGTTATCCAAGCCAAGATTTTTTTATTTATTGTTTAAGTACCTCTAGATTAAAACAGTAATTTACTGAGTTGTTGTCTGGAAACACATGCAACCAAAAAGTTCTGACTCTCCTAATGGATGTTATTCTTCTTTATTAGTGTTACTCCTTTATTTGTAGCTTCCATTAGTCCCAGTGCTTATTCACCTTCCCTGGGTTTTCCAGTTTCCTCTTTCCCACAGCTGTTTTCTATCTCCTGATTTACCACTACCTGTACTCTTCCTCAGCTGTTCTCCGTTTGCTTCTAGTTAGTTCTTTATTCCCACCTCTGCCGCTGTATCCAAGCTCTCTGGTTCTCATTGTTCCTGACTGGATCCTGTCGTTGCCCTGTCCTGCCGCCTGCTGCTCCTCTTTAGAGTCCCGTCCTGTTCTTCTCGTGCTTCTCGAGTTTTTTTTGACTCTATCAAAGATTTCTCAATGATCCTTCTGAGATCCTGTCTACATTTTGGTCCAGCTGCAACCATAAATATAGATCAACACCTTAATCTTCAGATTTTGTATTATTCATTTACAAAAAAACATTTGTAGACTTTTTTTTTTTTTTTTTTTGGCTAATTAGGTCAAAAACTTGATGGGTTTTTTTTTTGGCTGGACAGGGTTTTCCTGAACTGGATAGTTTGATGAAAATTTGACATAGGAAAGTTGATTGTTGAACTTTTATTAAAGTCTATATTTTTTTTATTATTATTATTATTTACTGTGTGAGCAAAAAAAGGAAAATATTAGTTGTGTAAAACAATACTTTTACTCTTTCTTATACATTGTAATATGTAGTGAGAATAAAAGAAATGTGCTCCATAATAGCTTCACTCACATTAAAATGCATTCACACAGATTATGCAGATTTCTCTCTAACTGCAGAAAATAAACTTTTCTTCTCTGGCTGATACCTTTGCAGTCATCTGATTACTGGTACGTGATCAGCAGATTTACCAGATGTCACTCATTTTATTTCTCATGCATACATTTTTCCTCTCTTCTGGTTTTACTTTAGCAACTTTTACAACAATGTTATAAATAGTATAAATACAGGAAAGTGTAGATTTAGGTAAAAACTGTGGAATTTTGACAAAAAAAAAAAAAAACAAACAAAAAAACTGCACGAAATGCACACATTTACATAATTCCTAGCTAGTCACTGCAGATGGGATCTTGTTATCATTAGAGCCCCCCGTACGGGTCGTCCGCCCTGTAGGTCAGGTAGCCGATCAGTCTGGGAGGAAAAGGAGCAGCATCCATGGCCTCCGGGTCGTTCAGCATCCTGATGTTCATTCTGCCTCTGATCACGAGTCGGCACAAGTGCTGCAGGGGGCGGGGCTCTCCTGGAGCAGAGACGGCATTAATTAGTCTTCAGCTGACCAGGACATGAAATCAACATCACGTGTCTACGGTCTTACCCAGTAGAGTGGAAATCTCCTCCCACTCAGGAGTCCTCTCCAGGATGCGCCTCAGGTTGGAGCAGATGCTGACCTGGCCGACGTAGTCGAGAAGAATCCTCACGACGCTGCCTGCCAGATGGGCGAGCCACGACACGGACACGAACTCACAGAACTAAAAGAGCAAAGATCAGAAATTTCCTTTAGCATTAACTCGTGCTCTCTTCATTGCACAGCAAGCCGGAAAAAGAATGCATGTGTCAGTTCTCACTGGAATGACATGAGGCTGACAATAAATCTTGTAGGCCTGGTTGTGGAGGTCAGTCCAGGTACTGTCCAAATCTTCACTTTTATTATGGAAGCACTGAAAGCATCTACAGGAAGTAAGATATTTCAAAATGTAAATATTGTCATTCAAAATTAGGCTTAAATTGAGTTTTGATGATCAGTGGGTGTACGTGCTTGTGAGCCTGATAGCCACTGTTGAGCAGCAGTCGCAGCATGTCGTGGTCTCTGAGGCAGTAGTAGAGGGCAGTGGGGAACAGAGTGTTGTTGATCACTCTGAAGTAACAGTTCACCTCGGCTCCATAGGACAGCAGCAGCTTCACCAACTCATACCTAGACACGGCGGATCGTTTATAGGGCAATCTACGTTCATTATACGTCTGGCAAAGCATGCTGACTGCCTCCTGCAGACCTCTCTGCCCGAACGGCTACCAAGATGCATCGTAGAGGGTCCAGGTCTGTTCTTGCTCCAGCTTTCAGCAAGATCTCAGCACTGGTCAAGTCGCCGTTGGAGACGGCAAAGTACAGAGGAGTCTTCCTCAGGTCGCCATAGTTCTCTGGAGGGTTGAAAAAGGTCAGCAAGTAGGTTCCAGGAAGTAGATCAAAATCTAAATTGTGAGTGTAAGTTTTAAGTTTTTTTGTTTTTTTTTACTACAAATAGTAGAGCATGTGATTCCATACATTAAACACTATCGGTTAAAAAGCATCTTTCATCATTTTCAGATTTTTTTTTTCTTTTTAGTTGTTTTCAAATTTGTAGTTTATTATAACTGTATTCATTTTCTTGGTCAAAGTGAAATATGTGAAAAAGTTGAACATTGATGCGTAGCACAATGGATGCCTGAGAACAACAAAGTGATAAGGTTTCAAGTTAAAAATTTTAGTTCTTCAGGTGGAGATTTGCTAAGTAAGGAGGAAGAAACTGTTTTAGAGCAGCGGCATGATAACTCAAAACCGGCACACAACCCAGGGACTTAAAAGTGCTTTGTGGTGAGCCCGGCAGAAAATGAGCACTTATGACGAAAAACTGAAAATCAAAGTATTCCGGACCAGCATTCATTCTTACTGTGAGGCGCTCCCATTTCTGCAAATAGCTGTGTTACCAGAAAATGTGCGAGTGAGCCCTTCACTGATTGTGTAAGTTGTTAAGTCATTAAACCCACTAACAGAATCTGAAATCTTGCAGTTTGCAAGCAAATCTGATATCGAAAAACAGGTTGTAGCATTTGTTTGCTATGCAGATGTATATGAAAACCATTTTGAGCAGATTATTGGGGTTTTTCTTGCAGAAACACATTCCACATGTTTGGGGTGCACATGGTTAACTTCCATATAAGTGAAAGCAACATTGTTTTTATTTCATGTAAGCAACCTCAAACTTTAATGGATTGTCTTTTTTGGGTTTCATGTGATATAGGCCAACACAAGGCAGTTGTGTAATTGTGAAAATTATGAAAAATGAAGCGCACTTTCAAGATTTTTTTTTTATGGATGGATGAAAAAGGCCAGATGTGTAGATTCTCAAGCAACAACGTTTTGCGTATGACGCACACTTATACGGTCACTCCTACCGGAGATGTGTTTGTCTAGCTGTGTGTTGATGTCAAAACCATTCTGGATGAGGAGCTCGAGACATTCAGTCTGCCCCCCATCAGCAGCAGAGTGGACCGGGCTCTGGCCTGAGAGACGGATCGCTCTCTTTGTGGTGACAGGAATCAGAGTTCTTAGGACTCTCCAGAAGGGGGAAAAAAGGCAGGAAAAAAAGAGGAATCAACAAAGTGAAAAACACCAAACAGGACAGAGGGAGAGGTCATTAATCTGCGGTTTGACTTACAGTGTATTTTAGGAACTGAGACAAACAAAGGACTCCTTGTGGAGAACTTTCACTCTATTGTTTGCTTGTTGTGATGCAAACAAATGGGGTAAGTAATTTTACTTAATGCAGAGAAATGTATTTATTCCGAGAACTGAATCTGCTGCTGAAATGTTACGAGCTGAGAATAACTGTAAGGCATCAGAATGATGCTTCATGTTTTCTCAAACTCAACTCACAGCAGGTGTCCCTCATACGCAGCCCTGTGGATGGGCAGCTGACAGGCGTAACTGGCCACGTTTGGGTTGGCTCCGTGCTGCAGAAGGAGCTTGACACAGTCTAGGTTTCCTGACCCAGACGCGTCATACAGGACCGTGTCCCCATTGCTGGCCCGGGCGTTCACGTCTCCCCCTAGTGGAGGGCAGAGGAAGTACAAAAACAGAGGGGTCGGTTGGGAAATTAGGCAGGGTCAGATTACAAAAAAAAAAGGGATGAGTAAATAGTTAAATGGTTGTGTTTTAATGTTTTACCGTGCTGTATGAGTATTTCTAGGGCTTCAGTCCGGCCGTGCTCCGCTGCGATTCCCATAGCGGTCACACCATGACCGTCTCTCATGGTAACCTGGGCTCCATGGCGAAGCAGCAGCATCAGAACAGCTGGACAACCCACCTGAAAAACAAGATGGGGAAGGAGGCTGTTTTAGGGGAAAATTATACAGAAATCTTCTAAGTATAATTTTTCAAATTTTCAGATAATAGATGTTTTTAAAGCCCACAGAGGAAAAAAGTGGGGCAACTCAAAAAACTAATTAGTTGCCTTATGTGATGTCATCACAGGCGTAGAAACTTGTTTTTACACAAGGGTAGATTTTATCTTGCATAAAGTGTTTTACAACTTAATAGCCAAGCTTATGGAAAAACTGATCTTGATCTGATGTCTTATACGTGACGAGTGAGTTTGATTTACTTTACAGAAAAGTTTGGGTGGCGGCTTTAAAACACCCCCCACCTTTGCAGCTTCATGAGTCGCTGTCCACTTCGTGAGACACACCTGCTCCACAAAGGCCCCGCTCATGATGAGGGAATGAACGCTGTCATATGAGCTCTGTCTCACCGCTGCAAAATGTGGAAAGTATATGTGAGGAAAAAGCCTCTTAGCAAGGGGTTCTTTTTCACAAAACTGCTGAAAACGCAGTGGATTAATGATAATGATGGTGAAACGTGAACTTTGGTGACTGTAAATGATACACAATCTTAACAAATAAATACTGTTTGACATCTAAAAAGAACAGCTGAAGGTTGTGGTTATGCTGTGGTGTCTGAGTAGTGAGTTTGTCTGCAGTAAATAGTGTTCGGAGTGACATAATTTGACAGAATCGGGAAACCACAACCTAAAAACCTCCTTTTTTTTTTTTTAGGTTGGTCAGTGCTCATATAGTAAATATAGAGACATGGGGTGAATTTTATATTTACTTACGGCTCCCTCAGATTACCGAGGCACTCCCTAAAAATGTACGATTTTTGCTTAAATTCCCTCAAAAACTTGGCCAAATCCATGCAGTGGAAATCTGTCCAAGACTTAGAGCACAGGTGTCAAACTCCAGGCCTGGAGGGCCACTGCCCTGCAACTTTTAGATGTGCCTCTGCTCCACCACACCTGAATAGAATAATTGGGTCCCTAGCAAAGCTCTGGAGATCTTATCTATACGAGGAGGTAATTAAGCCATTTCATTCCAGTGCTTTGTACGTGTGGCACATCTAAAAACTGCAGGACAGCGGCTCTTGAGGACTGGAGTTTGACTCCCCTGACTTAGAGGTATTATTGGGTCAGACTCCACCCCACTGGCTCAGCACATCAGGCCACCTGTGAGGTGAATGTGTGCCTTTTCTGGTGTGTTTGTGCTACCGAGGAGCAGAGGAGATTCATTCCTGCTGTTTGTGTTGTGCGGCGAGGCTCCGTGCCGCAGCAGCAGGTTGATGTTTTCCACTTGGTCAGCTTCTGCTGCCAGCGTCAACGCCGTGTGCCCGTCCTTCGTCTGCTCTTCTAGTGTCGCGTCCATGGATGCCATCACTGCAAGGGTGGCAAATAAATACAGCTAAGATATGAGGATCTAACACTGAGCTGAATCCCTCGATGCTCTCTTACCCTGCAGCACCATATGCAGCATTTCTGTCTTTGGCAGAGCAGCTGCTGCATGCAGAGGAAGCCAGCCCCTGCTGTCGCTCTCTCTGAAGGCAGACGCGCAGCGCGACAGTTCCCGCAGTGCAGCTACATCACCTACAGAGATACAGTTTTAAAGAGTGTTAAATATCAGATTTATGTATCATGGACTGCACATTGTGACTGGAATAGAGGAGGGGCAAAGGGAAGGATTTTCTTTAGTGGGCACAGGGAAGCTTTTCAAGTTAATAGGAGGCTGAAATCGCAGTGTAAGAATTGGCCCAGTCAAAGTTCAGAGATTAATAAATTTGCAAAACCTGAAAAACATCTAGGGCCATCTGTTGCACATTGTTACTCATATCTACATGCGTGTATCGCTTTACCTTTATCTATTGCCATCATTATCTTCACAAAGTTTTCACTGTTTGGCTGTTTCCTGGCGAAACAAACGTAGGTTACCTTCAACAGTTTACTTTTCCTGAAACATTCATCACAGAGGGGAGCCTGTGATCTTTTGTGCATGATTGGATTTTTCATACCAGCATGCTGGCACTGAACACCGCAGCTTGTAGGCATCTTGAATGCTCTCCAGAATGGCAAACTCAATCAACTCTTCATTAATGCCTTCCTGCTCAAGGTCCTCCATTTCTATATAGTGTGGAAATGTGATAAGAAAGAGAGTTTGGAAAAATACAAATATTTTGAGCTCACGTATGCCTGTAGTTTGTGTGAGTCTGCCTAGGATTGGGAATGCAGCTTGTTAAAGGGTAACTGTATCACTACAGCTCATGCAGGAATGAGTGTCGAATGCAAACATGTTAGTGTCACGCAGCCGTATATAAAAACAAATTCTTGCTTTATATTATCTAGCAATATCTGTCCCTCACCTGTTGGTGTGGGTACGTGTCCTTGATTTCTCTAGCGTGTTGCCTCCATGTTTTTGTTTTGCAGGGTCCTCGACGGTCTGTGTTATTATTAGAAGTGGCCTACTTTAACCGTCATGACTAAGCTCAGAGTGTGCCGTCTGTCATTTCTTTCACTTCTCCAGCAGCTGAAACTGCCGACATTCAAATCGAATCATTTCGCTGACATGCGGATGAAACCCACATGACAAGTTTGTGCAGTGATGCCACACTTTATACGCCGAGCACAACGGCTCTGTTGTTGGCGGTAGAAAAATCTGCACTTTTTCTTTCACTTTTTTTTTTTTTTTTTTTAGCTCAGAATATAATAAAGTCGTACAAGTAAGACTAATATAGCTGATTAGTTTTAGATTTTTTTCCTCTTTTTTTTCTTGCAGCTAAGTGTAATCTTCCTGCTCTGCAGCAGTTCCACAGTTAGTGCTGACGCCTTCTGAGCAATTAGAAGTTATCTCTCTAAGTGAATTTATCCAACATGTCCTCTTCCATCTACAGAGCCTCACCATGGGAAAACTCCTGGATTCTGCTGCTGCAACTTTCTCTGGACCTCCTGGCAGCACTCAGGAAACCTTCAACAGCCACAGATATCCATTCAACTTCACCCAAAAACAACATTTGTAATGAAACACTTGAACTGCTTGGCAATCTTAGTACAGCTTGTGACTTTTTAAAAAAAATTTTAAAGAAAGGTTTGGTGGATACATCATACTTACACTTAAATTTATCAAACATTAGAAGCTAGCTGTCTTTTATTCAGGGTAAAGATTAAAACTTTGCAATGGTTGAATGTGAAAAGAGCCTTGGTAAACTTATAAATCATTATTAAATTGATTAGTTATTGAGGTCACTGGAGAAGTTCCTTGATATTTACAGAAGGCGTTTTAGGAAAATGATAAAAATCATTTATCATCTTTCTAATGTGAATCTGCTCACACTCTAGCCAAAGTCGACTTGTGATTCATTCACTTGTCAACATGTGAAAACTTCTCACCTGGAAGTGCAACCTTCAGACCAAATCTTAGAATCCATGAAGATTCAAAGAGGTCTGATCAACAGTTTGAGATTGTAATGGGATAAATATGGTTGCCATTTGTTCTACACTCTGGAAAATTTTCTTAATTAATTTCCAAGTTTGAAGTCAGGTGTTCTGACTTCCTGCAACACCAGCAAAAGTTAGTGTTTCAGTTTGCTACGCTTAAAAACCTTTGCACACTCCTGCTAACTGATATCAATGAGCATATTCCATGACTAAATCCATTAGTAGAGACACTGCCCGTCTACCACAGAGATTAATGAATGAATAATTCACCTGGCATTAGAGTCTTTGGAGTGTAGAGGAAACTACTGTGCTCCTGAGAAAACTTCGACTGGAGGACAAGCAGACTACGTGTGCCGACCTCAGGAAATGAAGAGTTTGGTTTTCTAAATCATTTGCTTTTCCTCATTTCCTGAATCTCTCCCTTGTGACAGCTATTGATTTGGTAATGGAAATCAATTAAGGATAATGGCTTTTACATGGGTCCACTTATCAGGAGGAACCATGAGCCGGATTGCATTGCAAAACACTTGCACGTGCACACCGAGACACCGGAGCCAGAATTTCTCCGGTGGATGAAAATGTAATAAACAAACAAAACCTTAATAAGTATACACGATTAAATAAAGCAAGAGATAACGCGGCTGAACGTCTTAATTACTCCCCATCGTCCTGTTCTCACTTTCTACAAACAACAGCTTGGGGAATAACCCTGACATATTCCAAGTGAAATATTCTCGCAGGAGAACAAGCACCCACTTCTCCCAATGACCAAATTGATACGTGGGAGTTTATGGAAAAGTCTCAGACAGCGTCAGAGCGTGACATAATGACTCAGCTTGTAGGCGGCTTCTCCGCCACGTCAAAAAAGACCCCACCAGTTTGTCTGATGCGAGAGGAGCAGACTGCTGGCCCATCCTCGGGTTTCACTACTCATTTGGACATCATCGACACGCATGCAAACATGCACAGAGCTCTGAGTTCTTTCTGCAAAACACTGAATTTTACGAGGAGGATCTGAGAAACCTTGGACCCTTGCTCCATATGAGGAAGAAAGTAAGTCAATTCTTTAAACTTTCACTTGATATTTAGCATATTGTCTAACATTCTGTTGGTGCTTGGTTTTTTAAAATAAAAAAACAAATGTTTTTCTCATCCCCTTTCACAGCTGTTTCAGCTTCTGATCATTTTTGAGGCTCAAAATGACAAAAACAGAAATGTGGCATTTTTAGTTTTGCAGAAACTGACACCTTTTTCCAAAAAGAACAGAACACATAAATCAATGTAATAAATATTTCCCTACTGGAACTGAAAGCTTAAAGATTAATTTGTGAAAAATGGCAAATAGTAAAGAATGCTCCTTTAGAAGATGATTTACTGTTTTAAGGGCTTTGTGGTCGGCTCCATATTGTGCTGCAGCTGCAGCAAGAAAAGTGGTTGCAAAGTGAAAACATTAAAAATAATCTAATAAGAGTTTTGAGAAAAAAATTTTTTTTTAAAAGTTTTTAAGCACCAAAACCAAAATCTTTGACTTATAGCTGCAATTAACTTTTTGTTTGTTTGTTTCTGGAAATCAACTTAAAAAATAGATTTTATTATAACGTCTTAATTCATCTGTTGCATTCATTGCCTAAAGCTGTTTTGTCCATTAACAACAAAATAGAGGAGATGTGAATTAGTCTGAAATATTGACATTTTAAACCTTTTTTATTTAAAGTTTTTGTTTGAAAGTTTAAAATTTCAAACTTTTAGAGGATATAGAAAGTGTGATATCCATGTAATATTTTCATAATAATGCTTTATTTATGTTTGCGTATTTGACCAGTCCGTCAACAGTTTTTTAAAGAAAAACATTAAATAAAAAACTGTTTAAAAAAATGAGTGTGGGATAAAAGCAGGATGATTCAGTCCAGGTTTGAGCCATTTAAATATTGCTGTCTTCACACTTTCTGGCGCTAAAATCCCAAACAAATACCCTTTGTGGTTTCTAAAATAGAGTAAAGATTTCCTGTCGTTTAAAGATAATATCCACTGGAATGTCCACTGCAAACATTTACGAAATACAAAGTTTTTATGCGTAAACTACAGAAAATACAAGCCTGATTCACATTAATGACAGAACATGAGGCATCGAGCAAGTAAGCTGGCATTATTAATTCTATAGTAAAAAATACATATATAGAAAAATTGTTGCCAATTAGATGATATGTCAAATGAGTTGGGGGGATTTTTTAACAGAAAGGTCTGTCTACAAGCCATAAAGAATCATTTCTATAATTGGAGAATAATTTAGGTCAGGTTTGATGAAAGTATTTTAGATTTTAGAACTACAGAGTTCAAATGTAGATTAAATTTCTTCAAAAAACATAAATAAATAATCGGTAGCTCTTTACATTAGTGCAGAATAAATCAGCTTCTACAGATACATTTTCTTTTATTCTCGCTGTGCAAAACACAGGGAGGTGCTCCTTCACTACCGACTGGAAATTTAAATAAAAATCATAAAACTGTCAGGGCCTCTGCTGTGTTTATACTCCTTGATGAAATGTCGCCCTTGGTAAAGAGCCACATGAGCCAGTAAAATACCTTCATTCCCCTCAGAAAAGTCATCTTCAGTATTTTTCTTTCTTTTTTTGTAGAACTATTATCTAAAAGCATGCTAATGGTCAACAAATTAAAACCAAAATATTGTTTAATATTTATGTCTTGGCTTCAGATCATCAGCACAACTTGTGTCCTCTTGGGTCTGTTTTCAAGTTTGCATCTCTGCTCTGGGAAATTTGGAACGCCAATAACTGATGATGTGAGCAAGCTGTCTGTATTGGTGAGATTATAATCCTCATATTGACAGCATCATTTATCTGATTGAGGTATGCGTTTTGTTTCTGACCTGGACGCTGTTCTGTTCTGCCTTTCATTCCCGCCGCAGAAGCAGAATATCCCCTCTGATTATGAGATTCCAGTTAGTTACATTCCCAAAGAGGTGGTATGTACAACACATCGATGAGATACAGTGAGACAGTTAAATAAGGAATGATGGATTTCATATTGACTAAGAAAGTTACTTATTTGTCTACTTGGATCGCAGGCCGACACGTGCTGGGTGGTTTTAAACATCTACCCTTTGGAGCGAAGTCTTGAAAGGCTGGCCAGCATGTTCGGTGCCATGTCATCAAACAGAGACGACATCAATGTCTTCATCACGATGCTGAAGAGTTTACGCCTCACCTTTGACCATGAAGAGCTGGTGAGTAACAGGCAGCTTCACTCGATGTGTGCTATTTTCTCGAGTGCACACGTCATATTTTTACTTATTAGGTTACAGATAGAAAACAAAAACAACAACAGAACATTGCAAAACAATTTTAGCTCTGAGGGAGGCAGCACAGGAAGATTATGTGACTGTTTTGCACGTTTAATTGAATGATTTCATGATGGTTTGTTGACTGATCCCCCAGGAAACAGCGATGCAGGTCTTCCAGTGTCACTATCAAGAAAAGAGCTTACTCTCTGGACTTTACTTTGACTACATCCAAGACCTCTTGCGTGCGGCCACTCAAGGAACATCGAGTTTCTCTTGCAAGCCACAGCCATGCCTTGATGATCAGCAAAGAGCAGGTGCGCCATTTATTTGCATCTGGGAGTTTTATTCAAACGGATGCCTCGCAACCACAAAAGACAAGAATTAGATAACACTTATTGATTTGATGTCGTACAAAAAGTGTGATGTCATGCCTGTCCACTATCTTATTTCATATGTGTAAGCATATTCAATTACAGCTGCAATTATTCTTGTCTTGCAGAAGGTCAGGAGGAGAGTCGCAAATACAGATGGTTAAAGAGCAGCTCTTTGGTTTTGGTGCTAATCCCCTTCACAGCCTGTATTGTGCTGATAATCTGGCAGGTAAGAAGACCTTAGAATTTCACCTTGCAATCCTTTGTGATTTTAAAAATAGAAATAGAGCTTTGGAACGTGTCGTAGCAGAGGAGGAGCTCAGCAAGGCTGCACACTCTGCACACTCTGAAGACAAACATGAACCATTTGTTTTGAAATATGTGAATAGTTGGAAGTGGCTGTTTTCTCTCATTTCATAATTTAATGTGGTAAACATTCATGAAATGTTTGATTCCAGCACTTCAAGTTGCATGTAAACAGCTGATGAAATTAATCATATTTTAAGTAAAAATTTGATATTTAAAATATTTCAGGTAATAAACGTGATGAAAGATTATATTTTTAAATAAACATTTTATGTGATTAAAGTAAACAATTATTTAATCAGACATTTTGCAGTCAACATTTAATGTAAACAATCAAACCAGATGAAAGAGCCCATCTTTATATATTTAATGTGTAATTAAACAGTTCAGAGTAAACAATAAAGGTAAATGTTATGAAACAGATAACACTTTAAGTAAATATTTGTTGTATTTAACATATTTCAGGTAAGAAATGAACATGTAATGAAACAGATCCCGGCCTAGAATTTTATGGAATTGAACATTACAGGTAACAAATGTGAAGATCATCTGAGGGAATACATTTTATTAACATTTTGGTAAAAACTAAAAAAAAAAAGGGGTCAAAATGTAATAAAGATGAGTGTGCTTCATCTGTACAGTAGAACAATTTCACACTGATTTTGAGTTAATGGGGCACACGATTTGGGAGCTATTGAAGAAAATATAATATTAAAATATTGAATATGACTTAAATTTTAATAGAGGACAGTGTGTCTTGTGTAATAGCATGAATTACTTTTTTGTATCAGTTGGTCATAAGGCATTTATTTAAAGGAGTGTTTGGTTCGGAAATGAACCTTCTAGCGTTGAGGAAGGAGCGACAGAGAACAACTGGCTGGAATTAGCGTTCATAAATCGGATCAACCTTGAGCTAAATGCCCCTTACTCGTGTTATATTAAACTGCAAGGGGGAAATAGAAATGAGAACTTAGAAAAACAAAGGTAAACAAACCTTTTGGTCACTTAGGAGTTAAAACCACCACAACAAATACTCCTAATGAGATTGGAAAGTTTTTATCAAGGAAGATTTTAAATGTTTTCAAGTTTATGAATAACCCTAAGCCTAACCCTAACCCTATCCTAAGATGCTTACGATGCTATTAGTGTGTTAATTCTCAGATTTAATTCATATTATATTCCCAATATGTTCACCTAAACTCTCTTTAAATTACTTCAGTCTGTTTCAAAATGCTTTTCAAACAATGTGACCACTTTTTGGAAGGAAATGACTGTGAGTGAATGCTAACTAAATGCTAACAACTGCTAGCATTGTGTTGAGAAAACTGATAGGCGTGAAACATTTACTTTCTCTCTAGGCACTAT
Organism: Poeciliopsis retropinna; assembly: GCA_010277075.1. NCBI lineage: Eukaryota > Metazoa > Chordata > Actinopteri > Cyprinodontiformes > Poeciliidae > Poeciliopsis > Poeciliopsis retropinna. The sequence goes on along the minus strand of VMRM01000027.1, from coordinate 1,632,788 downwards.
AATGATATATGTTTACATTTTTTGATCAAACTTTTTTGTATTTAAAAAATGTGTTGGCTCAATAACAAAATATTCTTCCAATATTGGTATTATAAAGTGTTTATTTGTGAACACGTTCCTCTAGTGTTTGAATACATAAAATTACTCTTGTTGTAGTCTTGTTTTACTAGTCTCACAGTAATTTGCAAAACCGTCCCCTTTTTCCCAACTTGAACAATTTTCAGATGAGTAATTTCCATATCCAAGTTTAGACCATTATTCTTACTTTGTAGATACAATTAAGACTGATTATGTAATGAATGTACATATTCTAAATTTATAAAATTTTAAGTTGCAAGTAGAAAACTAACTGCAAGCAGCATAAATCCGTGCATACTTAAGAATCCTTCAGAAACACTCTTAGAAAAATCTGCAAAAAGATTGATTTGTGAACACAAAATCACACATGGACTCCTGCCACAAATAGGCAGGAGTCCATGTACTTTCATTCCATCATCAGTGCAGTATGCACCAGCTATATGAGAAAGAAGAAGACATGTGGACAGTTAGTTCAATACATGGAAGGAAAGTAGCAAGATTTTGTTTTTTTGCAGATAGATGGTGTAGTATACTACTATACTATTACTGTACATTAAAACTATGCGTAAAAGGTTGTGGGAAATGCAATAATAACTTAGACTCATCCCTACACAACCTTTTTTGTCTATATAAGAAGGTTATATAGACAACCTTCTATATAAAATTGTAACCCTGGTTACAATTTTAAAGAACAAAATGTTGGCAAGCACCTTTGACCTAACATGGTTATGTTAAGTGTGCGATAATTCTCAGATTTGACTCCCAGCTTCCTGGGTAAATGGAGTCCAAGTTACAAACAATAGACTGTTTAACCCTGAACCACAAAAGTGGTTTGTTGCCTTTTGGTCTTTGAAGACAAAAAGCTTTCTTTAAGAGGAATTCTGGATGCTGAATTTCCTCCCACATTGATTTTTTATGTGTTTGTATCTCTTCTTTGGTCAATCTAACCCTGTGAGATTATCTGCCCACATTTCAGAGAGCATTTCCAAGAAGACAAGGCTTGTAAATTTGACTGCAGCTCATTAAATATTTAGATAGTATTTGGAGCTTTGGTAATGTCATGGCCACTTTTATGATTATCTGCTAGCTGTGCTGGTGTTTGCATGTGTTTCTTTTTTTTTTTGTATTGATTTCTACTTTTTTTTTTTCTGTCGTAGGTTAAGTCTGGGAGAAACTCAATAGCGTGCAACACTTCAAATGGCCAAACCGCATCTCCTGACACGATCCCAACTGTGTCTGTCTCCATCCCACTTCAAACGCTCACCCACGCCGATGACAGCCAGCCAACGGGGGAGGCAATCTCTGAACATGAGAGTGGATGAACTGTGATGAAGCATAGAAAAATTAGTGTGGTCTGTCACTTTTCCTGCTCGAGCGCCAGAGGAACTGGAGGAGAGAAAGCTGAGCTGGTGTAAAGGGAAGGTGTGTTGGCAAAGTCGCCCCAGCTCTTGAGTCGACTCAAGAGTTATCTTCTCCGAAACTGGCTTCCAAAGTTAAAAAAATGATCTTGTTTTGGCTGGTGAATCACAGCTCTTTAGCAGTTCTGTTCTGTGAAGTTCAAAGCCACTTTAATGCCATTCAAGGTGGCATTGAGTCACATTTGGGAACTTATCACTGGGGCTTCACATCAGTACAATACTCCACAATTCAGAGAACTTTGTTGTTTTGAAATGGAACAACACTCATGAAGTGAGTAGTCGAAGTGATTGTCCTTTCATTTCTACACAATCAAACATGAACTCCAATCTACTCTTGTACTGATTTCTACAAAAGTTGCGTAAAAAGAATCCTAAAAGAACCGATACCTCTCTTGTACTTGTTGTTGACATTGTTGTGATCTGTTATCTGTCACAAATTTTGGACCTACTAGTCACAAACAACACTCTGAGCAATTCAACAAATGTCCGACTTTATGAATCAAAGATCTAACCAGATGGCAGATAGCCATGGCCAGAGGGCCTTTGAATCCGGTCATTGTGCTTCGAAGCCGTTGCTCAGTGAACTATTGCTACTCCTCAGCCTCTGTGAGTGTGTTGGGAGGTTTTTAATGCCTCAGTTTCAGAGTCAATCAATTTCAGTCATGAGAGCATGACTCTCAAGAGTGTGAGTGCTCTTGTACTGTATGTGTCAGAGACCGGGAGCAAGAGACAGGACAGGACCAGCAAGGGAAAGTGAGATAGAGACAGACAGATAGATGAACGGATGAGCTCAGTGAAGAGCATAAGGAGGGATTGTTCTCGTCACAAAAGAGCAGGCCGTAGGCTGGAGGAAGTGCCAGTTACAAACATGACCAATGTCGACAGATCTCTATGAATCAACAGGCTAAGAATCTCTGCAGACCGCAGGCTATGGAGTTGGGTTTGCAGGGACTGGTCAGCATTTCAATAACAGTTCACATGATTTACTTCCAAAACATTCCAATGACATGGCTTGTTTTTTAGTGAAATGTTTTGGATGAGGTTCAAAACCAGGAAAACTTTCACTATCTTCTCAGTGTACTATATCTATTGAATTTGATTTTTTTATTATTATTATTATTGTTATTATTATTATTGTCAAAAATATGTGTTTATATGTATTTAAGTTATTTTGTTATGCTCTGAATGTCTTTCAAATGCAAATAAACTTTTTCCAACTGTTGAAACAACAAACAGACACATGTAAAAATATAAATCCGACCCCTATATTTCTCTTGACATTTTTTTTAATCCACTTTTTGAAAAACCTCCATGGTTTACAACGTATAATTTATATTAGATTCTATTCAAACATGTTGTAATATTAGCGGTGCACCACTAGGTGGCGTTAATGTCACCTTCAACTGCAGTAAAATTCAATAGAGCAAGCTCCTGATCCTTTCTTCTTCCAAGCATTGAGGTGCCACTGCTTTACAACTACTGTCAAATGGTGGTGCCTGACTAAGGAATTTGTGTAAAAACAAAAAGAGGAAAAAGCATGAGAACCATTTTTATATGGGATACTTGCTTGTATTGGGATAGGTTAGAAATGCTGACTTTTGGAGAAGTCCAAACACGAAATTAAGTGACATAAAATATCCTGTGTGTGATTGACTCTAAAATATTTATATAAGAAGGTTATGTTCCTCTTAGCATAATGTGCATTTTGTGCACTTGACCCAAAATTGCAACAGCAATACCTATTAACAGCTAAAGTCTCTGACTATCCAAATCAAATAACCATGACAACAAACCAGGCTTATTTAAAACAGGAGGAACATCAGACATGAAGAGTGTATATAGATGCCATATAAATGTGCTTTATGCTTTGACATTGACATATTTTCACCAAAAATACAACACAATTTTTGTGAAAAACCTTTAAATAGGTCAGTATGGTTTGAGTGTAAATATGACATTTCAGTATGAAAACCATGAAAAGGTAAACAGAAAATGCAGTAACAAAAGGCTGGCTTTGATGCAATATTTAGAGAATGGAAAAGGGGAAATAAATGCTGGAAAAAGACAGGAAAATGCTTTAGTCAAATTTTAAGTGTATAGAAACACTCTTGCTACACTTTTTTGATGATGCACTTATATCTGTATGCTTATTTTCCCTAATACACACTTAATCTTGATTATGTCCGAAGTAGTGCACTATGAGGAATAATTTGGAATTTTGTTTTGAGCCAAATTACCAGGAACCTGGAAAAAAGTCGAGACTCCCATCACATACTCAAAGACTGTGCTTTTATTTTGTACAGGAACATCCGGCGGAAGTAGTCAGGCTTTTGTTTTGGAAGGCTGAAATCCAGTGGCCGCCATTATTCTTCGTGGCTTGACGCCCGAGATAAGACGGTTAAATAATTGTAACTATTATATTTAAGGATAGCCTGTTGTTTTATTAGTTTGTTTCGAGTCGTCAGTCAGTTGGTTGACCCAGCCGCGCATTTTGAGGCCAGTATGGACAGACGGTCCAATACAACAGGTAAGTTGCTAAGCTAACTGTAGCTGCCGCCGAGAATGGTGTAAAATAAGAAAATGAAGGAAGCTCCATCTCCTGTAAGAAGACCGTTTTCTCCTTTTCAGCGGCATTAACGAACACACGTCTGCTCCGTGTTTTGCTGGAGATGCATAATAAGCGAGTCGGCTAACTATCAAGCTTTGGCTGCTTTGTGATTTTTGTCGTTTAAATTAAGCCATCTAAATGCGCGCTCCGCCCAGCTGTAAAGCATCTCCAGAAACGGCTTATCACGTCAGTGTGGCGGACTGGTATCTGCTTGCAAAGTTTGAAGTACGACATTGGCTTGGCGCTCAATCTCTCCATCACTGCACATGCACACGCAGGCGTGCACTTTTCCCAAAAACAACTCTACAGCCTGGCCACTGCTGCAGCGCCGCCTGCGGCAGCACGTGGCTTTACTTTGAAACAGACCAAAACTAAACGGTACATAACTCTGAACTGGAAGAAAAATCCATGTTTTTAGACAGTTTTTGTAAATAGAAATCTGGAAAGTGTGGCGTGCATTTCTCAAAATAAATTCCGAGTCCTTTTGCAGAGCCACCTTTCAGCCGCTTGCGTTCTGGGGTCTCTACCAGCTTTGCAGATCTAAAGGTTTTGTCCATTCTTCTTTGCAAAGTAGCTAAGGCTCAGTCAGATTGTATGAAAAGTATAAACATTAGTTTTCAAGGCCTGCCACAAATTGTCAACTTAATTTTATGACTTTGTAAAGAAACCCAGCAAGGTGGATGTTTTATAACTATTTAAAAAAAAACTTTATAAATTGCTTTGAAAGTCTTGTGTCAGGAAAAGTATCTATATCTGAAATGGATTATTTGCCAGAACCTAGATTTCTTGATTATCTTTTCATCATACTTCTGTGTGGTTGTTCTCATTACACATGTAACTCCATCACCTGTAACGTCTTTGAACAGGAGGTGCCCTTCCTCTGGCCTCCCTCCGCCTGCTGGCCTCCCCGCTGCAGCTGACCTATTCGTACATATGGCAGGTCATACGGCAGAGGAACGTGAAGCATTACGGCAAAGTGGAGGAGTTTGTGACCATGGTGACGCAGATTGTTCCTGAGCTTCTGAGTTTCAAGCAGACAGCGCAACTTATCCTGGGGTTAAGAGCAAGGGTGAGTTTTTTTTTTTTTTTTTTATGCCTACAATAGACCTCTCAGGTTATTTGTTTTCTCATCACTCTTGCATTTGTATTTCTGTTCAATCACTTAGATAATCTTGGACCTGCTTCAAAATGACGGCCCACCAGATTCCAAGACTATTCAGACTCTTATAAATAGGTTAAAGATAACATCCTCAGCGGTATGCATGCAACTTGTTACTTCTGTAGTATGTGCTGCGTATTCCAGCTAAACACAGTATACCAGGATAATGTGGCATAAATAAAATCTGACAGAATGTTTTTATACCTTAGAAGGATGTAGAGGTGGAGAAATCCCAGACAAACTTTATGGTTCTGATCCAGAATCTGCTTAAAAATCCCACTGAGAGGAAACGGTTCTTTCAGGTATGACTTGATTTGTGTTGGAACTTGTTTTTTTTTAAATTATTATTATTGTCTCTTGTCTGTAGATCCAGTAATATTGCATGCTTGATTGACACTTGATTGACTCTTTTGCAGGAAATGTTCCCTGTTCAGTACGGCGTCAAGTTTGACACGGCTCTGCAAGCCTTGATTGCCGGCCTGGTGTGCAAACTGGAGCAACTTCTTCCCGTTCCCAATTTGTCTCAAGTATGCACACCTAGCATCTCAGCAATTTACCCTCTGCAGTTATCTTCTTTTAATGAATCAGAATTAGAATAGGTCAAATCTGCAAGAACGTACAGAAAAATTACTACAATAGCATTTGTAAATAACTTCCACTTCTTGGTACTCCTGCTGCAGCTTGGTGCCATGATCTCAACGGATGCAACTGTTCTTGATGCATGTGGGGGGTTCATCCCTGACCGTGGCGATCTAAAGACTCTTCTGCAGCACCATCAGAGCAAAGGACTCCTTGGTGTGAAAGGTATATTTTTTCCAAACACAACCACAGAGTTGGGATTTTGTGATACAAACCAATATAATGTAGCAAATGGTTGTTAATCGGTAGGAAGGGGTTACATAGTTTTCAAACATTAGAGTTTAGGCCTGTAATGTAAATGTGATTTTTTTTTTTTTTTTTGGAGGGTATATAATATTTTTGAAAAGCACTTTTAGTTCATTTTGTTGGCAATTTTGGTGATAACGAAGAAACTTGTTAGGAGAAATAACAGCTCATTGTACTTTTTTGGTTGATTTTGTTTTCTGCAGCAACTGTCTCGACTTCAGTGGGCGACTGTGTGCTTTCCTCTTTGGCTTTCATGCCCAAACCAGTAGAAACACCGCCTCCACCACCGCCACCACAGCCACAGCCACAGCAACAGCCACAAAAGCTACCAGAGGTCACAGTCATGGAAAGCAGCCCTGCCTCTCTCAGTGACAGCGAAGATGTTGGAGGTCTTTCAGATGATGCTTCGAGCCCGGCACCCTCCGTCGATGCACCTCAGCAGGAAGGGCCAATAGGCAACAAAACAGCCGATGAAAATGGAGCAAAGGAAAAGGATGTCACAGCAACAGTGCAAAACCAGCTGGAAAAAAGTTCTGAACAGCAGCAGCAGGCGGCAACAACTCCACAAGCAGAAAAGAAGGACGGAACACCAGCAGCGTCAGAGAAACCAGAGTTACAGCAGCTGCCTCTGAAATCAATCCCTTTCAGGCTTGTTCAAGTGCCCGTCAAGCCTTCTTCCACGTTAGCGAAAGACAACCAAAAGCCTCAAACCCATCGAGTCACTTTACATCAATGGGTGTCACAGATCGCCACAAACTCCATGTCTCTCCCAGCATTACCGCCCCTTCCTCCTGGCAGACTGAGTGACGATGATGATGACCCGAGGCCGAGCATCAGACGGAAGAAGCAGTTGAGGCACCTGATTGATCGGTTCACCTGCACCGTGTGTGATAAGAGCTTCCCCTACCAGTCCAAGCTGATGGACCACGAGCGCATTCACACAGGAGAGAAGCCCTTTCAATGCTCAGCGTGCAACAAGAGCTTCCGTACACAGGCGTTCCTAAACAACCACCTGAAGACGCACAGCACAATGCGGCCCTATGCCTGCGGCCAATGTGGCAAGTGTTTCGCCAAACTGCAGACCCTGACGAAGCACATCCTCGCCCACAGCGGACAGAAGCCTTTCTACTGCAACATCTGCAATAAGGGCTTCACGCAGTCCACCTACTTCAAGCGGCACATGGAGTGTCACACGAGCCAGATGACGTTCCCCTGCAAGCACTGCAGCAAAACCTTCCCGACGGCGTTCAAACTCTCCAACCACGAGCGTTGGCACACCCGGGATCGCCCGCACATGTGTGAGCGCTGCGGGAAGCGTTTCCTGGTTCCCAGTTTGTTGAAGAGACACATGGGCTACCACATCGGCGAACGCCAGTACCTCTGTTCCCAATGCGGGAAGACGTTCGTGTACCTGTCCGACCTGAAGAGGCACCAACACGACCACCTGCCTAAAACGAAGATCCCGTGCCCCGTCTGCCAGAAGAAGTTCTCCAGCAAGTACTGCCTGCGAGTTCATCTGAGGATCCACACCAGAGAGAGACCCTACCGGTGCCCACTGTGCGACAAGAGTTTCACGCAGGTCGGAAACCTGAAAGTCCACATCCGGCTACATACCAACGAGCGCCCCTTCAATTGCGACGTATGCGGGAAGACCTACAAGCTGGCGTCCCACCTCAACGTCCACAAAAGGACTCACTCATGTAAGAAACCCTGGACATGCGAGACGTGCGGGAAAGGGTTCACGGTTCCCGCCCTGCTCAGGAAGCATGAGCAGATCCACGTGAAGGAGGCAAACCCTGATTTTGCCGGCAAGCGGAGGGTGAGGGGAAAGCACAAGAAGCAGTCGTTGAACAGGAAATATGACGAGGAAGAAGAAGGCAGCGATGAAAACTATTGAAGGAGACATGATGAATTAGAATCCCCTGATCTGAGTTTGGAGCTTATTGCTGATCGCTGCTCAGATAGGTCAATGGAAACAGCTACTGTTCAGCGCCAACTTAAAGATGCAGCTGAGTATGTGGATTTATGACTGAAAACACATGGCTGATAAAGACAACTGATTCTTAGAATTATTGATAGTTTAGAGTAAATCGAGTGGCTCTTATGTGTGCTCATGCATGAATAATGGTCAGAGTTTGTTTTAGTAATGCAAACACAAACAAAAGGGTAGATGTCAAGTTTAGTAAAAAAAATAAATAAATACTAATATGCACATATCAGGCCTTTTTTGTTCCTGTAACTAGCTCAGAAAATACAGTGCATCATCTTTGTACAAGATCATAAATTTGGATCCTGCAAAATTTACAGAATTACAATTTTATCCCCATTAAGGCATTAAAGACTGTTCTTAACATTTATAGATTATGATTTTAATAAACTCAAATGAATGTTGACTGATTAGTTTATGGACAGAAAGTGATGAAAAGTAATTTGGGTGTATTTACTGAATAGAACCGTCTGGATCTGATTTTTCACAGACAAAAATTAGCTGACTGGTCGATAAATCAGAATATATTATTTGAATAATAAAAGAAAAATCTGATTTTGGAAGTTGTTAAAAATATTGATGCACTGATCATGCTTTTCCTTTCTGATAAAGATTTTCTATAAGACTTTAGAGAAAAAAGGTGTACAGCAGTTTCTTTGATATACTTATTTTGTGAATCCAACAGGAAATGAAGAACTTGGAAGATTATTCTCTTTGTGCATCAAACCACAGATCCCAAGTCTTCATTTGATTTTTAATTATGTGTTTGCTGATACATTCAGAAATCAGTCAATAAAGGGAAAATCAGTAGGTGTATAATTCTTTTCTAATTGGTGCATCTATAAAAATCCAACATCCTTATCAGAAGGCACATTTTTATAGTCAGCTTGTAACGTGAGCATCCAACAATACCTGTTTTTCAAAACATGTGACTAGATATTTTTTGTTTATTAAAAAGGCTGTGGCAGAAAAAGAAAACATTTTATTTCACTAATCTGGTGGAAATCTTTCTTTATCATTTATCAATATTCTCTATTCAATCATTGATGTAAACACTTCAACGTTTCTGTTTTTGCTGAATGCCAAGAGCCTTTTTGTTTTGATTTATGTATCAGTTGGGTTTTTCTATTTTATTACTTAAACAGTAGAAATTGATTAGATTAAAAGTTTGTCACAGCAATTGTGTCATTAAAATTATGTGTAAGCAGTTATGTATATACTCCAGTTATAATATGCCTGTTCTCAGTATTTTGGTTTTTCATGCTGCAAAAAAATAAATGGTAAAATAACTGTTTCTGTAATGTATCTCATAGTTCTTTCTGAAATAGACTCCCATTAGGTAAGGGTTAGTTGTAATATCAGTAGAAGTGGGGAAATGCTCTGCAGATTGCTGCATGACTACATAGAACTCAAAGAATCATTTGCCTTCAACAGAAGGAAGCCACCAGCAGAACCAAAACCATGCTCAGGATGGCAGGGGTTGAAGTTACAGAAAGGGGTCACAAACACCGGTCCAGGAGTTTTTGTGTTAAGAAAACAACGATTACTGAGTTAATTGGAGCAAGAGCTGCTTCAGTTGTGTTTCCAGAAAAAAGAACAGAAAATGCATTGCTATCAGTAGCTGTTCAGTTATAATTGTACCTTATTTTACTTGTCAAATTACATTTTTGTATAGCAGTGTTACTCTATCTTTTAGTGTATATTTATTTTAAATTGATTAATCAGAATGCCATCTTGAATGATTGTAGTTTTTAATCATTTTATTTTATTATTATAAATTAAACATTGCTATCTTATATTACAAATATAATGCAGAATCGTAGTCGGCAATAAAACAGACTAGTATTCTGTGGGGAGGAGGTTATCCTTGCCAAGATGGCGGCTACATTGACGTATCGCTGCAGAAGTCAAGGCGACGGCTACGTATTCGTTCTGATTGGCTCGTGTCCGAATACGTCACTAAAGCGACCAGAAAACTGGGCGCCATTTTGAAAAAAAAAAAATAAGTGAAAACATTCCACATTAATCTTTTGTATTAGTATCAGTATTTTGTAAGCTTTATATTCACGGTAGAGGAAGCGGACATGGAACCAACGGTGAGCTGGTCTCCCGAACAGACCGAGGCGCTCCTCTCTCTGTGGTCGGAGGAGAAAATTCAACGTGAGTTGGCAATATCGATAAGCAATGAGAAGGTTTATAGGGAAATGTCAGGCAGACTGACCGCACTGGGAGTCAATCAGTGGTGACAAACCTTAGAGACAAGCCTCTCTGAAACACCCTTTTTATTACTCTGACGCTTAGACTCTATCTTAAAGGATGCAGGACCCCTGTAAATATGAATATATATATATATATATATATATATATATATATATATATATATATATATATTTTTTTTTTAGAACAACAAAATTCACTAAAAGCCCAACACACCGTTAGAATCCGATTATCTCATCCATTCTTTATTAAATTGATCCTTCATTAATTTCTTAAGGTTTCCTTGCATGTTGTGCCCTAAGATACAAAAATGGTCTTTTAAAGAGACGTTTAAATTAACATTGTTTACAATGAATACATGTATGAGTTTTAGCACATGCAGTTTTAACAACTATTTCTGAATGAATGTCTTCTATAATGATCAAAGTCCCTTTGTTTATTAATTCAAAAAGGTACCAAAAAGTTGAGTTGGATTTCTAAATAAAATAAAATAAAATAAATAAATAAAAATACCATATAATGAACTAAAACAAATTCTCTTTTTTTAAGTTTTTTGTACATTTTTCTTTGTACATCTCTTTGTACATTGTCAATTTTAAATATATTGCTTTTATATATTTCTACAAAAATGTTATTTTAAAAACAGGTATGAAATGTTATGAATCAACATCCAATTTTATGTTTTTTTTTATGTTATTAACTTTATTCATCCCCATTCAAGAAATATTTATGAATGTTTAGCCATGAGTCATGTTTATTCTCTTAACAACATTGATTCTGATCAGACTTTATGTGATTGTGCAAAGTTATTAAGGGGAAACGGATATTTCTGCTGTGTTGAAAACCATATGCCATGGAATTTTGAAAATATTTCAATAGGGAAAGAATAATAAAAGTAGGAATCAAATTGTTTTGCAGTGCAAAATCCAACTAAAATACAGAATTTTTGCGGGGACACAAATTGATCCTTGTAGTTTAACATGTATATTAAAAAGTTGGAGAGTGTAAAATTAAAATGAATTCCAAAATACATATCCTGAGCAAGACTAATACACATTTTATCCTTTTTCTCCCCTTGCAGATCCATCTGTTGTGACCAATATTCCCAATTCTTTCACCACAAGTTTCCAAGGACTTAAAAAAACAGAAATCACAAAGGATGCTGTTTTCTACCCCATTAAAGTGGAGGACTCTAATACTCCGTGCACAAGCAACGGGGCGGTTGAGGCTTTACTGCAGACTTCAGCCATGTGGCCACCCACCACTGTGGGAAGGAGAAGAGGTAAGATCAAGGACAGATTTGTCTCTAAAAGTGTGAATACTCCATCATGGTGGCGAAAATAAAGACACACTCTGGAGTGCTGCAGTGGTAGGGGATCACTTGACCCGAGAACTTCACCTTTGGCTGAATCCTCTTTGTTTTTCTCAGATAAGCCCACATGCAGCTGGTCAAAGAAAGAGGTCCTGACGTTGCTGACGCATTGGGCCAATCCGGCCGTGCAGCAGGAGCTCAGTCGCAACGTGAGGAACAACGCCGTCTACAGCAGCCTCAGCGCCAAACTGGCGTCGCTCGGGTACAACAAAACGGCGCAGAAGTGCAAGGAGAAACTGAAGAAGCTGAAGCAGGATTACAGGAGGATCAAGAACAGCAATCACTTGGACGGTGGGAAGAATATATGGTTTGACATCATTGATCAGGTTCTTGGCGCTTCAGTTGCTGCAGCACAAAAACACCTAGAAACCCCAAAGCTGTCCTCAGCAGAGCCCGCTCTAACGGTTTTGTTTGAAGAGAATTGCCAAGGTAATCAGAAGTAAACATCCGTCCACCCGCAGGTTCCAGTAGGCGAAGCTTATTAGCTTTTAATGCGCCTCTGTTTCAGGTTTTTCCCCCTCGACAAACGATTTTGACACCTTCTCCGAGTCCGACCCGGCGCCCACACCCTCCGACGTGATGAAAGAAACGGATTTCTTCGTAGTGAGAATTGAAGACGGCACGCCATCGACAAGCACTGCAGGTTCCTCCTCTGCTCAGCAGACACCTGACATGTTTGCAACCAGACATGTGGAAAAACGAAAATGTAGGTATAAAAGCCCTGAAATAGAAGATTAAAATAGGAGCTGTCCCCTTGTTTAGTATGTGTCCTGTTTCCAAAAACACAAGGAGTGATAACTTATCAAACACTTTTTATCGGATCCTTGATCTTGAAAGAAAAGTTACCACACATCTGTAATGTTCTGGCATAATTCCGACTAGTTATTTGAAACTCGCCTTTCCGGGAATAGTGGTAAAGCTCTGTTAAATTGGTTGATTTCACTGCATAAATTTGGGTTTTAATCATAAATAATACATTTTCAAGAAGGTTGAGGGTTTTATGCATTATAAAAAATATTTTCAATTTGTGTTTGAGGTCATAGGTTTGAGGTCCAGGTTTTAATCCTATAACCCTAACTGAAACGTTCAATATGGATGAAGAACATACTGACTAATATAGAAGCTTGTGGTTGAACGTTTGAATAATTTTTACCCTTTTTAGATCTGAGACAATCCACAAAATATCCTAACTTTGTTTGTAATATCTTTTTCGGCCTGTGATGTGCTATTTAGAGCTCAAAATTGCACGTTTATGAGTACTGAGTCGGTGCAACCTGGTTTTATTTAAACAGACGTCCACACATGCAGCTGGTCTAAAAAGGAGGTCCAGGCCTTGCTGGCTTACTGGGCCAATCCGGTCGTCCAGGAGGAGCTCCAGCGCAACGTGAGAAACAACGCCGTCTACAACAGCCTCAGCGCCAAACTGGCGTCGCTGGGATTTAGCAAGTCGGCGCAGAAATGCAAGGAGAAAATAAAAAAACTAAAGCAGGACTACAGGAGGGTGAAGAACAGCCAGCATGTTGGTTGGGCAAGGACTGCGTGGTTTGGGATTCTGGATGAAGTCCTTGGTTCTCAGGGTGCCCCGTCGAGATGTTCCAAAACTCTGAATCCTTCATCAGGAGAGCCGAATGAAGGGGATATGGAGGCTGAGGGTTAGTGGAGAACTTAAAACGAAAGGATGAATTTCATTCTTCCATCCATTTACCCATCCACCCTTACAGTGTCAGAGTTTCGTGTTTAAATCTTGACCGCCTTAGAAAGATTCTCCATAAATTCATATCAAACATTTTCTCTTCTTTTTCTTTCAAACCTCACAGATGGATGTAGGTGGTCTGCTGATGAAGTGCAGGTGCTCATCACTCTCTGGGCACAGCCAAACATTCAGAAGCAGCTGCTCGCCTCAGAGGAAAACGACAAAGTCTTCGCGTACCTCAGCGACGAGCTGGCTCAGGTGGGCTTCGCCAAGTTGCCCCAGCAGTGCAGTCTGAAAGTGGACAAGCTGAAGACGGAGTACACCAAGCTGAAACAGGAGGGGGCAAACGTGAACGATAAGAGCGACTGGTTTGCCATCATGGATAGCGTTCTCTTCCCCGAAGGAGACGCTTCCAAAGAGCGTAATTTATCTGCCGTGCTGACGGCCTCTAATCCCCCCGAAGGTGAGCGGCAATGCTTGATGGCTGAACTCTCGGGAGAGAAGTTCAGAGTTTATGTCCGTGTTGTTGTTTCCAATAGATTTTTCGCACACTCTTTGGACAACGGAGGAAGTTGACGCTCTGCTGACAAACTGGGCAGAGGAGCATGTCCAGGATCAGCTGAAATCCACCGAGGACCACCAGAGGGTGTACGCCCAGCTGAGCTCCGAGCTCGCCACCCAGGGGTTCGACAAGACCACCAGTCAGTGCAGGACCAAACTCCGACTGCTCAAACAAGAGTATGAGAGGATCAAGGAGCAGAAGGACTCCAAAGCACAAAAGACTAAGTGGTTCGTCATCATGGAGAATGTTTTCCGTTGCCACAAGCCTGAAACGGAGTCCAGTCCGTCGTCTGTGGAGACTCCGCAGCATGAACAACCTGAACGACTAGAAGGTATTGTTTTATTACAGACAGAAAAACACACAAAAAATTACAGGTTATTCACAGGTGCTTCTTAGTTAATTAGAATATTATCAGAAGGCTTATTTGTTCAAGAAAGTTGATTCAGTGTCTCCATCCATTGTCCACGCCTTATCAGACTTTCTTCTAATGATTTTATGAACCTTTCTTCACAATCTTCTCATGACTGTGGTTAGCTTTGTTTATGCACCTTCTTCCCTTTCGATCACCTTACTGTTAGAGGTCCTCACACCTTTTTTTAAGCAGTTGTTCCTCAATAAACTTTCACTTAATGTGCCTGTGTAACTTTTTGTGTTAGTTTTTTCTTCCTCTCAACTTTCCATTAATACAGTTGTACACCTTTTTCACTCACATCTCCTACTGAACTGTCCAGTTAATATCCTTGTGTAGCTTTTTCTTAACATTTTCCCTTCCTCTCAGCTTTTTGTTAATATGCATATGAAAAAAAAATTCCACCTAACTTTACAGTTATTATACTTGTGCTATTTATTTCACTATGTCACAGTTTTTCCTTCCACTCAACTTTCCAAAAATATGCTTACATGTGCCATTCTTTCTAGAGGGCGCTAGAAAACATTCAAATCAGCTGCCTTTCTAATGATGGCGTAGACAGTAACATGGCCATAACAACCATTAACAGAAATTAATGCTTAAAATATGCCACTTTTTGAGCGATAATGTGTAATTTATAACTAACTTTCCGAACCAACTTACTGAATTAAATGTCAGTCTAAATAATTGAAATGAACAACTTTGCAAAAGATAAAGGTAGTAATAAATAAGATGATGATACTAACCATAAAAAGGTGAAGTTTGAATGTTTCTGTCTTAGTGATTCTCAAGAAAAGAAAGTTTCTTTCATATTGAGACAACGATGCTCATCTCCTCATGTTAGGATGTCATCTTGTTCGCAGCGTGCGGCTTGTCCATCCCGTCTCTGTGCCTCCTGGTTCCCACTCTACGCCTGATGTGTGCCTTTGCCTGGAAGGTGATCCAGAGCGGTAACGTTCCACACTACCGAAAGGTGGAGGAGCTGGTGGTGCTGGTGACGGAGTTGTCCCCAGAGCTGCTGACGGCCAGAGAAAGAGTTCAGCTCCTGCTCCGACTGAGGGCGAGGGTAACTACAGCCACATCTTACTGCATTTTACTCATGTTTCGTAAGAGTAAAACATAAAAATGAGCACTTTTAAATCTCTGTTTCTGCTTTAGTTTGTGCTGGAGTTGTGTCAGAGTCAGAGCACAGCGAACCTGTTGAACATCCAACCTCACCTGAGGATTATTCAGGATCTCAAGATGAATGCTGACTGCGGTCAGGAGGTTCGTAGGAGGTTTTTATTTTATACATTTTTCATTTTTTTAGTTGATCCGAATGTCTAAAAAGTTTTATTTGTATGACTCTTAATCTCTCATTCTTTAACACGTCATCTTTTGATGAAGGTGGCTGTAGTAAAATAGCTAATGACCAAAACTCTCCCATATCTACTATAAGAACAAGAAACAAGGAGCCCAGTTTGAATTTTAATCACTTTATCAAATCTCCATAACAACCATTAGACACCACATTCAAATTAAATGGCTTTCTTTTTCAAAAATATATTGTGTGAGCTACAAATAAAGATTCATTTAGTTTGAGACTTTATACATATCTTTACCTGAGAGATGATAATGTGAATTACATTAATTGTCAGCATTTTGATCTTGATGTCTGTTTGCATTTTGTCGTCACAGAAGACAGCTAAAATACTTCATTGTTTTGGTTTTGACTCTAATTAAAGGAGCTGAATGAGTTGGAGAGTTCAAAGTCAAATTTTGTAGAAGTTGTTTATGCCTTGCTGGAGGACGCAGAGGAAAGAAAGAGGTTTTTCAAGGTGGGATTCTCTTAAAGCAGTCGCTGTGATTCTAGTAGGAGTTTACAGTTTCAGTAAAGACTGAACATGCTGGTTGTTGTTGTCTTCCCAGGAAGTCTTCCCAATACACTATGGAGAGCAGTATGAAGCCACGCTGCAAAGATTAGTTTGGAAATTCATCTCCAGATTGGATAATCTCTTGCCCATTCCTGATATAAAACAGGTAAATTGTCAGAATGAGTTACTGAAAAAAGGTGCTGCATGTTAAAGAAGGATTTATTAAATTTAACAAAGCTGGAGTCATCTTCATTTGTTAATGCTTTTTTTGTTGTTGTTGTTATTTTAATGCCTGATACAGACTGCAGAGTGGCTCAGTAGCGCCCCCTCAGTCATGGAAGAATGTGGGAAGCTGGTTTTGGATCCAGAGCAGCTGAGGACGCTGCTAAACTTCCAAGAGCAACAAACAGGAAATACAAATAAATGTAATTCACTACAATTTTGACGAAAATAAACAAAATCAGCATGCTGGTTTTTGATTGTTTTGGTTAGTTTAACATGGTGTTCTATTCCAGTGGAATATTTGGTAACTGTGTAATCTGTTGTTATACATTTAGATTACTATAAATAATACCATGTCGATGCATATGAAAGTTCACCGACACATTACTGAAGTTAAAACTATATTTTGTATTATGTATTTTCTATCTGTACTGATCAACAAAAAAGCAAACGTCCAGTTTTAAAAGTTCAGATCGTGCCTAATTAGTTACTACATGAAACTCTGGAAAAAGTAAAGTTTTCATGACATTGTACACTTATTTATATATTCATATAAAAACATGACATAGGAGAAAGTGTCTTTTTGCCCTTTATTTCTATGCTTGAGAGAAGTAAAAATCAGCTGAGTGAAACATATTTTTGGCTCACTAGAAAAAAATCAGGCCTTAAGGGGTTTAAATGTTTATTTTTCTCTTATAGGCTGGCCTCAAGCTCAGAATATGTTCCTCCCCTCGCTGTCTCTTCATCTGAAAGCGAACTCGAGGCAGCAACTACCAGTTCAACGCAAAGGGTCGGATCTTGATGACGATGAAAGCCAAACGCACGAAAATTCAATCCTGGAGAACCTGAAAGATAAACAGAGCGATGGTGTGATAGCCGCCAACTGCTCAAGTATGTATAAAGATGTGTGTTACGGCAGGTTTTGCAGAAGTATTACAGAAGTTTTGTTAAATGTTTAATATTATCAAGTAGTTTTATTGTAAAAGAGAAACTAAAGAGTCCAAAAAGCAGTTTTCAAATGATTTTAATTGGGAAAGTAAAGCTATTCGGAGCTGTTTTATTCATCTCTTTTAGGTGTCATGTCTATACCTTTAAAACTGCATCGCTGCTCCATGTGTTCCTTCACCGACTCCAAAGTGTCTGCACTCCTCAACCACATCCGGCAGGAGCACCTGAGTCCGATAGACGACGCTTTTGAAGACCACTTCTTTCAAAACGCCAGCGTGGGGCTCGACTGCGAGCTTTCCAGCGAACTCTTATCAAATGTAGCAACATCAAACAGCCAACGTCCTCCATATCAGTGCGACAAGTGTGACAAAAGGTACCTCTCCAAATCGTCCCTGAACGTCCACTACCGGATCCACACGGGCGAGACTCCGTATCTGTGCTCCCACTGCGGCCAAGGGTTCAGGTCCTCGGCCTACCTCGACCTGCACACGCGTGTCCACACTGGAGAGCGGCGCTACAAGTGTCACATCTGCGGGAAAACCTCCAACCAGCACCTGACGAGGCACATGCGCATGCACAGAGGGGAGAAGAACTACCTGTGCACCGAGTGCGGCAAGGCGTTCCTCTCCAACGGGGAGCTGAAGCTTCACATGCGGTATCACACGGGGGAGAGGCCATACACCTGCAAACACTGCGGGAAAGGCTTCATCGCCAAATGCCTGCTGACTGTTCACACTCGCCGGCACACCGGAGAGAGTCCCTACCGGTGTCCAATGTGTCCGAAATCCTTTCCCACGTTGAGAGCGCAGAAAAAGCACCTTAAAATCCACTCCAGCAAAAAGTCCTTGCAGTGTTTGGAATGTGGTCGGATCTTCAGGCTGGAGGACACCTTCAAACTTCACGTTAAAACACATGAACTAATATAAACTTAACAAGATTCTGGGTTTTAAAAGTTCAAGTTACACCTTTGCCAAATGTTCAAGGTCTTTAAAAAAATCACTGCCTCTGGAAAGATTAGCGCTTTTATCATATTGTTACTCTAAAGAAAAAACAAAACGGCGTAAGTTTGCAATGCAGCTATTTTATAAAAACTGTAAAGCTAGCATTCCAAAAAAAAAAAAGCAACAGAAATGACTGTTTATGTTCCGATGTTTTATGATTACTCCGAAAATTATCATGATTTAGACGTTTTTCACTCAAATGTTTTCACTGAATTTTTTTTAATTATGCATAATGTCACCCCCAAAAAAGGCCTACATGGGAGTGTAATAAAAACATGAGTAAAATGGTTCCTTAACAGACTTATAATAAATGAGCTGTTACTTGATACTGAAAAGTATTTTGTACTGTCAGCTTTTTGTTTTTACATTAGCAGTCATTTGGAGAGTCAGGGTAAACTTGGACTTTTCACTGGTCCATCACAGAATATTTAGGATCTTAGCTAAATTTTGTTTTTAGCTAATTATTTGTTGAAATACTTATGCTTAATAATTTTTAAATAAAATATTAAGCATAAAATAAAGATGAAGATACATGTTTTGCTAATATTTACCTTTTTTTAACTTAATTATTTAGTTGGATTAAATATTTAGCTTGTTAGCTAAATTACAAATGTAGCTAAAAATTCAGCTGAATATGAATGTATATATGTGGTAAAGAATTTAGCACTTAGTATTTGTTGGATAAAGTTTTTGCTAAGTATTTAATTTTGGTAATTAAATTATTTTTCACTGAATGTGTCGCTAAGTCGAACTTTAACTGTGAAATAAAATATGTAGCATGCTAGCCAAACAAGTTAGCAGAGCTAAATACTTGGCAAACTAGCTAATTTATTTATTTATGTTTTTTAACATGTAATTAATAAGACTTTAACAGTTCAGGTTTAAATCATCCTTTTTGCCCCCAACAGTCAAGAGATTTTGTTCAGACTGCTGCACTGATTCCCTCCACTCCCACTGACCCCGGCCCCTCACCGGGCGACTTCCACGAAGCCTTCAGCAGAATCGCTCACCAGTCGTCTGACCCCGTGACCTCACCGGGAAATCCCCCATCTGAACTGGACCTAACAGAGCCAACCACAGTTAGTCAGACAGTCGGCCCACAGTGAGTACATGAAATCTGTCTGCTGCTGGTCACTCCTATATGAATGTATGTGGTTGTTCTGAATGTTAGTCACACAGATCATATGCTGGAATGAGTTAATTATAAGAACTGTATGCATGAATAACAAGGACATATGGGCTTATATAGTATTAAGGTGCCTAAATAAAGAATATAGATAAATATTATTTATTTATACCATTTCTCTATATAAATAAATTATACAAATTCCTTCTGCTCATAGCCAAAAACGGGAAGAAATTTAAGGCACATATGCGGAACCAAAACATCACATTTACATCGTTACAGAAATCTCAAATCTCTTGACTTCTGCTTCTGACATCAGTTTTTTATACAGTTCCAGCTGGTGTGTATTGAGAAGCTTCGACCAATTTGAGTAGCAATTGTGGCCCCGTTTTACACTGGATGTGTATTTGGAAGTTCTGAGAATTAGGCGTTGACCTCCTGGAATCAAATCTGCTCCATCAGAAGATGATTAGTCAAGTTGTTTGTTCCTTTCCTAAGTCTGGGCTCCAGCCTGATTCCTTCGCAGGTGAAAAGACAGGTGCCAGAACTTTCTTGAACAACAAATTAAAGCCGACATCTTCCCTCTCTTTAGTCATTGTTAGTCTCCAAATCTCAATTCCTTTCTGACTTCTAGATCAGATTAACTCAATCCATTTGACACAGTACATTTCTTTTAGGTTAAAACATATCTTAGCGCGAACCAGCCAAACATAATTTTAAACTATTAATATAATTATATTCCTCTACAATAGATGAGGCCAAATAGGCTGCATTGAGCAGAAACAGATCTGTGAGATGTATTGAATGATTATGTGCATTAATCACGCAGTTTAAAGTACTTCATAGCTGTAGAAATAAAGGTTTATGACAGAAAAGAGCATCAACACCAGTAAATTAAAAAGAACTAGAGAAATACGGGTAGAAATATATCGTACCACAAAATAAACTAGACCAGTGCGTCTTTTATGTCTCTACTAGCTTAGCACTTCGAGGTTATGCGTGTTGTTACTTTTAATTCTAACATAGCATTTTGCTAAATTAGCCTCAAAACTTACGTTTTAGTCTCATCTGACATCATCACCTTTAGTTGGGACTGCCATTTCACTTTCATTAAATATATATCAATAGGTGTGATTCCGCAAATCCTAATTTTATTTAAGTCTGTGAATGTTTTACTGCTGATATGTCATTCAATAAACAAAACCTTTAGCATAAGCTGAGAATATTTTCACCTATATTTATCAAAAATTAAGAGTTACAAATACCTCTCTTTCCTTTAGATTCATCTGTGATAAAACCTTTTTTAGTATCTTTTGTCTACTGCAGTTGGAGGGATATATTGAGTCCACTGCTCCCTCTGCTGCTCAAAAATATTTAGTAACATTCACGTAACTATGTGACTTGTCTACATATGCAAAATTTTTGTGTGGTAACAATATTGTTTCTTATATAAAAGCAAACTTCTATGGACAGATTTTATTGAATAATACAGCATGTAAAGATATCTACAAAGTGATGCGTAAAAAAATTAGAAATTTATTGTTACAATTCACCATCCAATTCAGTTATTGTCTGTATTGGACAACATCAGAGTCTTCGCCAGAGAAACTGATCAACTGGACGATCATCTGGTCGCTTTTCCATTTTCATGGGCATCCATCCTGTAAAAAGTACAGTAAAATTGCATGTGCAGCCCACAAGAACAGGATAATGAAAGTAGGGGTGGGGCTGGTTTTACCCGTTCTCCTCCTTCAGGTGCTGGTACAGCTCAAACTTGCTGTTCACTGAGCTCGCTCTTCCAAAAAACTCCTGGTGCTTCCTAGAATTGGCCACAGTGATCCGATTGGTCCACATGCTGAGGAGTGTGGCGGGACCTGAGGAGAGGAAAAAAACAAATAATCAGGATTTGTTGGTGGATTGTTTTGGTTTTGATGTGACAGTTAGTGTTGGGACCTTTTGCTCTCTCTGGAGGCTGAACGTCCTCTGAGATCAGGCGAGGCTTCTTGTTGAGCGGCTCCGGTGAGTCCGGGGAATCTTTGATCACTTCAGATTCCTGATCCTCCTTCTCCAGCAAACCCTTTAGTCTGCAGTGGAGAGGAGAGTAAACCAACATCAGAGGACAAAATAAGTAAGAGCTGCACATGCAGGCTGGAAACGTTACACTGACCTTTCAGATTCCTGCCAGCTTTTATCTTCTGCCTCTTTGCTGCCATTTTTCTCTGTCCTGTCCTCTCTCTCTTCCCTCTTCCTCCCCCTCTTCTTCCTCTCCTCTTCCTCTGGGGGTTTGCTGCGGCAGGCGACGATGCAGTCCAGAACTCTTTGGTGCCTGTCGGTGGCGCCGGCGTGCGTCTTCACCAGCGTTTCCAGCTCGTTCCACATGATGCGATACTGCTCATCCCTGCCAATGACAGCAATTCAAACTCATCACTGACGTGATTCATCCTCTTTTCTGGTGAGACGGAGTAAAGTGCCTAGTCAAAGTCCAAACCTTCCAGTAAATCCAATTGAGAACTTGTTGGCAAATGATGTTCACAGACGCTTCTCCAGCAAATTTTGACTAAACTTTTTATAAGTTGCACAGTTTGTGGCATAAATCCAGCTTGCCACAGCTTTTTATGTGGCTCTTTAGACAACAAATTATATCAATTCGTCCCTCCAGCGTTTTGGAATCCAGAATCAATGGATCCCCGCATATTTCCGTGGTGATCCATAACTGTGAGTTTATTGCAACTTTTTTGCAAAAACTGTGAAAAAACATTGTGTTTAAGTTGCTGCTAACTCCCAACTACAGGTGGCAGTGTTTCTTACTTTTACTTCACGGCTTACTGCATCGTCAGCCTGACCTGATGTTAGATTGTAGTCAGTGGTTGATAACATCACACATAGCCACAAAATGCCTCGCAAAAATTTAGAACTCAGCATCACAAACTCTGTGATTGTAATTGGAAAAAAAAAAAAGACACACAATTGTGAAATCGTGGAGGGACTCATCAATGTTAAAAGATGTTCAATTAAATACTACTTAATTTTAAGAACTAGTCAAATGCAGAGACTGCTATTTATTAATATTTTAATTTGTTTATGGCTTTAAAAATGAAAACCCAGCCCATTAGGAACATTCACGATCTTGAAATGATGCAAAATGAGGAAAGTTTGACACCCCTGCTCTAGACGAAGGATGCTAAATTAGTTTTAGAAAGCTCGCCTCTTGGGGCCTTTGCCTCTGGATCCGACTGTGGAAATGGGGAGCGGGTCGTTCTTCCTCTCCATGTCGACCAGGTTGTAGATGGTTTTCTGGCAGGTGAGCAAGTCCTCCTCAGTGAGAACCTCTTTCACGATCAGGTTAGCCAACGGGACCACCTGGTGGAGATAAACAAAAACGAATACACAAATCTCTGAATGCTGATTATATGTGAATGAGGCGAATTAAAAAAAAACAGATTTCAGAGTGATGCTCACCGCCTGCATGTTGAAGATGGTAGTCTGGGAGATGATCATTGGCCAGTATCTGGTGTAACGTTCCAGCTGAGCTTTGGCCCTTTCTACCGGCAGTTTCCCTGAAGGATCGTGAGAAGACTCCGCGACAGGAGTGAGCCGGTTATCCCTCATAAATTCACCAAAGTCCTGAAGGAAAACGTCAACGCTGAGGTTAAATCGCGCGTCACATTTCAGCGCGGGTGCAGTGAGCTGAACGCACGGTGATTCTGTAGTCCGTCACTCGGCCGCCGCAGCCCTCGCTGATGGAGGGCGGGTCCTCCAAGGTGGAGCGGTTGCTGTTGAGGACATGCAGGAAGATCTCGCCTCCGTGGCTGCTGAGCATGTGGCTGATGACCTTAGACCCCGACTTTCTAGGCTGCTCTAGTAACACTGATCTCCCTATGAGAAAAAATAAAAATAAAAATAGGAGCAGTCATAAAATGTACATTTTTTAGAACAGCGCCATTGGAAGAGATCAACAAGTTTCCGCAGCTCACCGTTAAGAAGAAAGTTTGTCAGGCATGACGAAGGACGACTGTTAACGTCTGTAGGGGAAATGCGGTAGGCTCCTGTGCAATAATGCAGTTCTGCACAGGTAAATAAAAAAATCAAAAAGTTGTTAAGGCATTTATAATTATTACACTCGTTAACATTAGTTAATTAGTGTTAGTTAATTGAATAATTACGTAGTTTATGTGATAGTTTGTTTTACACTTTTGTGCAATATGAAAGTGAAATGAAGCTTTCAAATTGATCAAATACGCAGTTTCCCCTTGGGGATGAGGAAAAGTATTTCAGATAAGTAAAAAAATAAATAAAACTTGTGTCGATCTGTCCCACCGATGCTGTTCGTCCGAGGTGTGCACCATTTCAGCGTCATCGTCTCTTTCACTCCATTTTCTCTAGTGCTTGTTCCTGCCATGTGCAAGTCCCCTGCAGAATACAGACCCCAAATATCGATTATTGGATCACACTTGAAAGCATTTAAGTGGTTTAGCTATTCAACCCACAGTCCTGTGATGTATAAAGACCCACCGCTTTTAAAGAACTCAATGTGTGCGTCTCTGTGATGCAGGAGCTCGACGTCATAATTCGCTGATGTGTTGGCATGCTGCTCCTCCTGTCCACCCGCACACAAAGTGACAAACACATGTGAGACTGTAAAACTAGGGCTCAAGCATAAACAGATATGCAGAGGCAAACATTAACTCTGCCTGCTGATTTCATGTATCAAAAAGGAGAAACAAGGATGGGCGAAGTAAAAGAAAAATGATTGCTCAGGGAACCGTTTCATGAGCAGCTTTGACGGAAAAACTGCATCATGTGTTTGGGATCAAGTCTGATTTGATTTGACACACAAAAGGCAAAAAAAAAAAAAAAACTGCTGTAGATTTCTCAGCCATGTACAGAACTTTGCAAAAGTATTCAAAAATCCAAACTTGTTTCTACCCTTTATGTTACATCCACAACATTTAACATATCATATTGTATGAAAACAAAAGTATTGCTAAAGTGTAAACTAAAAAGAATATGATACACTGGTTTGAAAACTTGAATGCATACTTTTTGGGGCATGTTTCCATCGACTTTGGAAAGCAACAGAATCAGATTTTATCCAGTGAATTGAAATTCGGTTTGAACTTTGACTAGGCCATTCTAACTCTCGTGAGAAGGCTTTGATTTAAAACTTTCTTTTACAGCCTTGGCTGTGGCCTCAAACTGGACCGCTCCCGTTCATCTTCCCATGAACTCATCCCAGCTACAGATGTACACAGATGATGTGTTCAAATTGCTAGTTGCGTGTAGGTCAAAAAGCAGCTGTTATGCTTCTTGGCTGCTTCTTTGATTAATGCTCTCATTCTCACACTGGTCATGTCTTGTGGATATAAGCAGTTGTACCATACTTGCTGCATTTTCAGATGAGGGGTAGACTAGTCTTCTGTGAAATGTTTGAAGCTTTGGATTGCATTGGATTTTATTTAGGGGTATTGCAGTAAGAGGTCTGAAAAAGGCTGAATATTTTTGCAGTGTACTGTACATTTGGCTACGACTCCATCGGACTTTACAAGGGAGCACATGGACACACTGAATGGGGGAAAAAAAACAAAAAACAGTTTTCCATTGGAGGACAATAACTGAAAGGAAGGAAAAACAGAGTAGAGCTAGATTGGAAAACTTTCCAGGAATACACACTGATGGCAGTAAGTAACTCAGAGGAGGCAATGCTGGTCACATTTACACACAACAGCTACACAATCAAGGTTGTTGTTACATTTTAATCTGGTAGAAAATGTCACAAATAAGGTCAATTCTCTCTCTTGAACAGTAAACACTTTCAGACCAACGTTGCCTGTTCTCTACTTGAGCCTTGGCACCAAAAATGACAGTTTCAACAGCGGAGCTACATGCTATGAACTCTTCCCTATTGCGTACTTTGATGTGTGTGTGATCAGAGTACTAACCTGTTCGCAAACATTTAATGTGGGCTAGCAAAACAGAAAATACAGCATGAAACCAGCAGCACGTTCACAGTCATATCAGCATGCAGATGGGCTGAACAAAAAAGACGGGGCTGGAGAGATTTGTTACGACGATTCAGCAAGCAAAAGAAAAACAATGTGCTTTAGAAAGGAGGAAGTAACAGAAATACAAGCAATATAATGAGGAAAATAACCAAGCACGGTGATCTGAACTTTTTTATTATTTTATTTTTTGTAGAAGCAAGAACAAAACACGTCAAAGTTTAATGTTGATGAACAAAAGTACACACAGAAGGAATCAGAAGCAGGTCCCTTACCTTCATGGGGATGTTTGTTATGGTGGTGGAGGCCAAGTCAAAGTGCTGCTGGACCAAAATGTTGAGTTTAGAAGCCAGATGTCTCCCAGCACGCACGCTGTGAACTTCACTAGTGAGCAGCGGGGAGATCTGAAGGAGACACGGTACAGTGTGGTGTTGTAATACTAGCAGATGAGCAGTTTGTGTGTGTGTGTGTGTGTGTGTGTGTGTGTGTGTGTGTGTGTGTGTGTGTGTGTGCGTGTGCGCGCGTGTGTGCAATATCTACACTTAGCCCCCTGGGGTCTCACCCACCTCTTTCTTGGGTCGGTCTGACACCAATGTTTCCTCCCCCTGTGGGTAGATGTGAACTAGAACTAGATCACACTGCTGGATGGCCATCAACCTGAACCCCACACGGATAAAACAGACCAGGATAACATTTGGGTAAAACTGACTTCACCGTAAATCTAAAGCTAATTTAACCAAATTAAGCTTGTTGGCTACAGACCTGTCGGAGCCTGCTGCCAGCTTGTTTTGTTCTGAAATGGTTTCCTGGATGCAGTCCTCCAACATCCGCACATGAGTATCACTGACGGAGCAAGAAACAGATGTGACAAATTACCAGAAAAACACTTTCATCTCTTTGTAGCAATTCTGGTCTTTCATGTCTCATTTTGACTTCCCATCATCATGTTTTGTTTCTTTGTATTGGTCCAACAGTGAACATTTTTGTTTTTAACTTTTTTTTTTTTTCTGGTCATATTTATTTCTTTTTTAAAAACGTATGCTGCGTGGGTTGAACATCATTTGTTGTCATGCTTTGCACCTGGCATGCAGGGAGTTGTGGTTAAACTGGGGCGTACTCCCGATTCTGTGATGACATCCATCATCTATGTTTTTTCCATAATTAGATTAATCTACAAAATTTGGGAGGTTAATGTCAAGTAATTCAATACACAACAAATTCATACTTACCAAAACCACAAACCTTAGTTATTTGGATAATTATTCAAGTCTGCCTAAATTTAAATGTGCACTTGTACAAGGAAGTAGCTCTATAGAACCTAATAGGCTACTTCAGTGTCTACTGTTATTTTACCTTTTAGCATTAGTTAAGCAGATGATTCGCCCTCTGTTGGCCACTCTCTCCGCTGTGTCCATTAAAGCCGTGCGCTTCTCATGCTGCAGCTCCGTGATCTTGCACAACGCCTCCACGGCAGCGACCAGGCCGTGCAAGATGCTGCAGCATTCCGGGTCCTCGCGTGGATTTGGTGGCCCGACAGCTGCCAGAGCCGACATTAGCTGGAAATCAAAAGAAGAGACCCACTTTTAAGTTTTTTGTTTTGGAAATGTGACAATGTTCAAAACAGCACATTCAGGTAGAGAGGATTACTTCATGAGTGCTCTGATCTTCTCGCCTCCATGTGTTTAGTATGTGGAACTCTGAGTCACTCACAATGTAATTCACCTGTAAAAGGTAGCAACACAAGTTCTTTAAACATAGTTTATCAAACCATATTCATAAAGGTTTTCATCGGGAGACAGAATTGTTACTGCAGAAAAGAGTGGACTTAGTTATGAGCTTAGTTATAAGCTGTAAAAAGATAATTAAAATGATATTTTTAAACAAAAATGAACAAATCAGAAAGGATCCAACCAGCTTGTCCTTTGGGTAAACATCGAAGAGGATCCTGCAGTACTCCATGGAGCACTCCACGGCGCAGGTCCACAGGGATTTGGACACGGGAGCCAGAGGAATGACCCCTTGGGCTCGGCTCTTCGTGAGCACATCACACTCCACCTGCTGGCGACTGGACTCGGCCATGTAGGGACAGTGGTCCACCACGAAGACCGTCTTGTGTGCCACTGAAAACATCTTCATTTCGCAGATCTGTAGAGAGTGTAAAATCTGAGAAACACAAGACAACAAAAGCATATGCAAAGCGGAGAGACAGTTTTACTCTAGTTCATAGAAACTTTAACAAATTCAATGTGTTAGCATGACAGCAATAATTTTTCTCCACTTGCTTTACATAAAAGACGGGAGTTAGTTGTCGCATTCAGGACCAAGGCTGATATATTTAACTGAGACTGATAGGTGACACAAAACACGACCTGTTGCCCAATTATCTCACCTGGTCAGAAAGCTGTCTGGTCTGGAAAGCAGATGCGTCTATAAATGATTATAACTCTCGATCTGGGTGGCAGTTAGTCTCAGGACATGTTTATAGCGGATAACAACGAACTAATGTCAACCGACGTGCTAAAGCAACCGCTGCTTTAGCGTGTAAGCTAACAGCAGGCGGATTGTTTTGTAGCGTTCAGGAGTACAGGCAGCTACACATTGGGTCGGTTGTAAAATACTTATATGTGGGTCTTCAGAGTAATCCACTAACATATGGTCCGTTTTTAGATGCCTGCTAAAGCTAAGAACAAACAATGCACTTCAGAACCATTCCGGTTAGCAGTTTTGTTATTAGCGGAAGTAGTCTTACTGTTGGTCCGTCGCTCTTTTGATTCCCTTCGTTGATGAAATTCAATTAAAACGTTCCATTTCGATGCGATGTCCAAAGTGAATGAACTGAGTGAAAGGAGTTCCATTAATTTGTTCACGTTTATGACATTATATGATTTAACCTCGTAGATATAGAGAAAAATAAGTGATATGCTTTTTCTAACTCTACTGGATTTTCAGTTTATTTATTACCAATTTTCAAGACAAAGGTTTGAGGAATATTTCTCAATAAAGTTAATTTACTTCAGTACAACACAACTTTTAAAAATTACGTAGCTTAATTACACTGCATAATATTTTTAAGTGTTTATTTATTTCTATTAACTTGGATGACTGTGACTTTACTTTTTGTTTTGTGAAAGGCAAAAAGTGCTACAGGAAAACATATGCAAGCAGACATGGCCACAGCACAGCCATTGTAAAGGCTGGAGTTATACTGGTTAATTCTGCACTCAACCCTTAAAGACCAACCACACATAACTGTGTCCAGGACATGCCAGAACTGTTCCATTCCTGGTCTTAAACCATAACCAAATAAGTGACCATCTCATAAGGGTCTTCTTATTTGAGTTAAGAAGAAACAAATACTTGGACTGTTCCCAAGCTTGACTTTCAAATGAAAGTAAAATTTGCATCTATTTGGAAATTAAGGTCCTAGAATCTTGTGGAAGAGTGAAGAGACACATACTCCAAGGTTTTGGAGTTCCAATGATTCATTTCACCGGTTGATTTAAGAAGCCATGTCATCTGCTGATGATCTTTGAAGGTTTTTTTTTTTTTTCAATGATAGTGTGTTGAAATTGTTAAGGAGTTTGCAGGAAGCTGAGTCATGCTTTCAACCCGCACTGATTAATTTTTTGCTGTTTCATTTTACAGCAGGGCTTAGCACTTGCCAAAACAATGAATACCAATACTCATGTACATTATACCAATGTTCTTGATGTGCCAGAAAACTCTCTTGATCTTAAGCTCATCGATAATCTAAAGATGAAGGATGCAGAACATCAACAACATATTTGAGCCGATGGCTGCTATTAGAAATCTGAGCTTCCTTTAAACTTTGGAGCGCCACAATCTAATCTTATCAAAGTGTTGAGTAGATATACTGTCCAGCGTGTGGAAAAAAGTGGGACATATTTTGTATTTTACAAGCACATAGTGCCATTTTATACCACAATCAAGTAACTATTAATTAACCTTCAGTTGCTATGACAATGCTGCACATGTCAGAAATTTGACTTTGCACCTTACAACTAAAATCAAAATAAATTTTGTTTTAAAACCCCTGTTTAATTGTTTAATTTTTTTTTTGTAAATCTCCCCAAAAATCTCAAACGCCTTACTTCATATTCCTCTTGGGTCTGCAATTATATCTGTTGCTTGCGCATCTTTGTCCACCACACTTTTTCCTTCCACTCAACTTTTTTATATAACAGTATGCCTAGTCTTAACAAACAAATGTAAAACTTTAGGTCTGTGGTTTATGTTAAAATTCAAGCATTCATGGAAGACTTTGGAGGTTTGGGGGCTTTAAGCAGCAGTTTCTCTTTCACTCTTATGTATTTTGAATTACCTTTGTGCCTTCCACTCTTTGTAGGGAGTCTTGTCGCTGGAAAACTGACAGTCCAGCATAGCCTTTGTGCATTAAAAATCTCTCGTAATTGTCATATAGTGGCCAGTTCTAATCTACTAAGAAACAACATTTTGGATTTTGTTTTAGCTGTTACATGTTTGTGTCAAAAATTCCCATGAATAAACGCATCCACTACATCACCCTGTTGTCAACTTAATATGTACATTTTACAGTTTGATTCTAATTATATATAAAAAATAAAATTCCCTTCTCACCCACCGCGGGTGGTTCTTATCCTCTGAGCTCGGGTCTTCTACCAGAGGCCTGGGAGCTTGAGGGTTCTGCGCAGTATCTTTGCTGTGCCTAGAACTGCACATTTCTGGACTGAGATGTCTGATGTTGTTCCTGGGATCTGTTGTAGCCACTGCTCCAGTTTGGGGGTGACTGCCCCGAGGGCCCCGATGACCACAGGCACCACTGTGGTCTTCACCTTCCAGGCCCTCTCCGGTTCCTCCCTGAGGCCCTGGTATTTCTCCAGTTTCTCCTGCTCCTTTTTCCTGATGTTGCAGTCACTCGGTATTGCTACATCCACCACAACAGCTTTCCTCTGTTGTTTATCCACTACGACAATGTCCGGTTGGTTCGACCTTACCATTTTGTCTGTCTGGATCTGGAAGTCCCACAGGATCTTAGCTCGGCCATTTTCCACCACCTTTGGGGGTGTTTCCCACTGTGATCTCGGGGCTTCCAGTCCATATTCTGGATCTTGGATGTTTCGTCCTGGACAGTGGTTCTCATACTCACTAGTCCTCTGCCTCCTTCCTTGCGGCTCGTGTACAGTCTCAGGGTGCTGGATTTGGGGTGGAACCCTCCATGCATTGTTAGTAATTTTCGTGTCTTAACATCTGTGGCCTGTATCTCCTCCTTTGGCCAGCTAATTATTCCTGCAGGGTATCTGATTACTGGCAAGGTGTAGCTGTTTATTGCCTGGATCTTGTTCTTGCCATTGAGCTGGCTTCTCAGGACTTGCCTTATTTGTTGGCGGTATTTGGCTGTGGCTGTTTTCCTTGTGACCTCATCGAGGTTGCCATTTGCTTGTGGTATTCCCAGGTACTTGTAACTGTCCTCTATGTCTGCTATTGTTCCTTCTGGGAGTGAGACCCCTTCCGTGCGAATGACCTTCCCTCTCTTTGTGACCATCCGACCACACTTCTCTAGTCTGAATGACATCCCAATGTCTGTGCTGTAGATCCTGGTGGTGTGGATCAGTGAGTCGATGTCTCGCTCACTCTTGGCGTACAGCTTGATGTCATCCATGTAGAGGAGGTGACTGATGTTGGCTCCATTCTTTAGTCGGTATCCGTAGCCAGTCTTGTTGATGATTTGGCTGAGGGGGTTCAGGCCTATGCAGAACAGCAGCGGGAACAGAGCATCTCCTTGGTATATGCCACATTTGATGGACACTTGTGCAAGTGGTTTGCAGTTGGCTTCAAGGGTGGTTTTCCACAGCCCCATCGAGTTTGCAATGAAGGCTCTCAGGGTCCTGTTGATGTTGTACATCTCTAAGCATTCAATGATCCAAGTGTGTGGCATTGAGTCATAGGCTTTCTTGTAATCTATCCAAGCCGTGCACAGGTTGGTGTGTCGGGTTTTGCAGTCTCGGGCAACTGTGTGGTCTACAAGAAGTTGGTGTTTGGCTCCTCTGCTATTTACGCCAATGTCCTTCTGTGCCGTGCTCATGTATTTATCCATGTGTTTGCTTATCTTAGCCGCTAAGATGCTTGACATGAGCTTCCAGGTTGTGGAGAGACAGGTTATTGGTCGGTAGTTGGGTGGGACTGAGCCCTTTGATGGGTCCTTCTGGATCAGGATTGTGCGCCCTTCAGTTAACCATTCAGGGTGAGTCCCATTTTGTAGCAGCTGGTTCATTTGGGCTGCCATTCGCTCATGGAGGGCAGTGAGCTTCTTTAGCCAGTAGGCATGGATCATGTCTGGCCCTGGTGCTGTCCAGTTTTTCATACCTGAGACTCTTTCTTGGACATCTGCCACAGTGATGGTTACCGGGGCTTGCTCAGGGAGGTTGCTATGGTCGTCTCGTAGAGAGATCAGCCACTGTGCACTGCTGTTGTGGGACGCCTCCCTTTCCCATATGCCTTTCCAGTGTTGTTCAGTCTCCAGCCTTGGTGGGTCTGCTCTGTTGTTATTACCCTGCCATTGAGAGTACACTTTAGCTGGTTGGGTGGAGAAGAGCTGGTTTATCCTTCTGGCTTCATTCTCCCTTGTGTATCTCTTTAGGCGACTGGCCAAGACTTGGATCCTCTGTTTGGCAGTTTCGAGTGCTTCAGGTATGGGCATCTGGCTGTACTTCCTGGGTACTGGTCCTTTCATTGCACCCCTATGGAGCTCTGATAGTTGGCTCACTTCCCTCCTTGTCACCTTGATTTTAGTCTCTAGCCGTCTTTTCCATGGTGGGTACTGTCTCTCATGGTTGCTCTTATAGCCAAGCAGCTCAAGGATCACTGATGCTGAGTTGTAGATCAGCTCATTGGTTTCCATTATGGTGTTGCTAGGGATCGTTCTCAATGCTGCATTCACATCTTCAATGAGGCTTTCTGATGGTACTTCACTCAGCCGTTGTAATTGGCGCCGCGGAGGTCTGGTTGTCATTCGTGCCATGATCCTATCTCGCAGGTCAGCTGCAGCCTTATTCAGCTCAGATTCCTTCATTGTGGCTGCATACTCCCTCTCTGGGCGGGGGCCCGTAGTTAAGTCCCGTCCATCCTGACCTCCAGGTTCCTCCTCTTTGCCGTAGCATTTGTGTTGTACCTCGTCAATCTCAAGTTGTGACAGCAATTGCCGTTTGCGGATGTTGGAACACTGAGCTACTACTTGCTTAGCACTTAGCGTAGACTGGGGTTGTCGAAGTAACCATTGCTCCCTCAGTCTTTGCATATAGCCTCTCCGATTAGGGCTACTTGAGTAGTAGCATTCCAACAGATCCAAGTTTTCACCTCTTGCCCATTTCCGTCTCGTTCCAGTAGCCCATTTATCGTCAAGGTGCTCTGGTTCCCCAACACCCGACGCAGACCTTGTTTGGCCGGGCGACGTCTGAGCTGGCATGTTTCCTTGCTTCTCAATGTCTCTCAAGTACCCAGACTGGGTAGCGCAATTTTTGACGTATATATATATATATATATATATATATATATATATATATATATACTGCACAAAAAAATAAAGGGAACACTCAAATAACACATCCTAGATGGACAGTTTGATTTCACAGAAGTTTGATTTACTTGGAGTTACATTGTGTTGTTTAAGTGTTCCCTTTATTTTTTTTAGCAGTGTATATATATATATATATATATATATATATATAGAGAGAGAGAGAGAGAGAGAGAATATTTTTGGTGAACTTATATGAGATTTAAACTAATATCCTGGGCTAAGTTATACTACCCATTGCCTTCGAAACCTATACATATTCATAACTTGGTCTCGACTATTTTCACTCTAACGAGTAAAAAGCACTTAGCACTTAGCACTTAGCTGGTACTCTAACGAGTAAAAATAGTCCAGTTCGGAACCGTTCGGTAAAATGTGAACATAAATGTGAACCAAATCTTTCTTCAGCAGTCCAACCTCCTCCTCCTTGGCCGCCTCCTTCTCTACCCCACCCTATTGTGTGATTTTCATTTTGTCAAGCTTCAACTTGACCAAGTTTTTTTTTTTTTTGTTCAACTGATAGTGTGTTGAAATTATGCAGGAATGCACAGGCGGCAGAGTCGCGCTTTAAACCCGCTCTAACTTATCTCTTCCTTGTTACCAGAGTGAAATCAATAGGTTCGTGTTTGTTTCAGTCGTTGTTAAAGGAGGACCCTCCTGACTCGCAGCGGGGAACCATGGACGATAACATACTGGAGATGGACTCGGATATTGAGGACTTCGACGATTCGAGACTCGGCATCATACAGGAGGAAGTCGGTGAGAGCGCCACTTTTTCTTTCGCAAGAGACCTTTTCATAAAACTCAACAACTTATGTGCTTATTGCGTCTCAGCTGAGGTTATTATGGGTTTATCGCGGCCGCCATGTGGTATCTTTAATTCTACTACACTTCAAACAACATGCTTCTTTTCTTCTCTTCTTATTATTTTTAATCTATTGTAACTTTAACTTGATGACACTCAAGGTATTTTATTTCTACTCAAGTTCTTTCATGCTTATACGAAACCCACTGTTTTGTCACTAGCTGGTTGATAATAATGTATGAACTTAGTGCTTAAATGTTCAAATTATGCAAACTAGGTTCTGTGGAAACAACTGTTCAGCAGTGGGCGTGACGTTCCCACATCTCGGAAAAGCCTCTTTCCATCTGGACTTTATAACAATAGTCGGACGAATGTTTGGAGTTCTAAATGTGCCAAGATGTAATGACATTAATACGTGATCATATATACAGTTATTATTATTATTATTTTTATTTATTTATTTATTGGCTACATCATCCTCTGATACAAAGCTTGCAATTTGGGTTTGACATCTCAAAAAAAGTCAATTCTCCAGCGTTTTTTTTCTTTTTTTCCTTAGTTTGGTGTACAGGAATCTAAAAGTGCCAAAAGTCTAAAATGTCTGAACATGATCATAAGTGTAATTGCCTTTGCCTGCTGCCTTATCTGTGTAAAAATGAACATGCCAATACATTTGAGTCTACCGTTCAACCCCAAATTATTTATACCACTGGCAGATACTGGCTAGCATTTGGAAAGTAGCCAGGAGGGCCATTTACTTTCCATTACACTGATTGGCTGTACCTACAAGAGCGAAAATAAGGAAGACTGTAGATATTAGATTCGGCAGAAGACATAGCTGTGCTCAGGCAGCAGATGTGAACATGTATGTATATTTTTTATATGTTTTGAATCCCATACGTCTGAATGACAATTCCACAGAGGTACAGACAAGTTGAACTGAGGAATGAATGTGGCTTGACTGGGTTTTAATTTACATATTCATTCAGCAGTTAAGTTGTTTTTTTTTTGTTGTTTTTTTTTAAAGTCATACAACGTTTTTTTTAAACCTTTTTTGCAAATGAAAATCTAAAAAGTGCGGTGGGTGTTTAATATTGGGGTTATGGTTCGGGTTGCGCCAGTTTGTACATCTACAGAAATATGTCCCCATTCGTATTAGTAAAATACCTCAAGCGGACAGGACAGCTGGCTAACTAAGTCTATTATGTAAGAGTACTATTAAGTGTTATTAAAGTTTTGGGTTGTTAATGTTACAAAGTTCAAGAGGTATGAATACATTTCCAAGGTTTTGTATGAGCTTTTTTATGTCTTATTTAGCTTCATTACCTATCATGAATACCATATTGTGTGTATTTTTGTTATTGGTAATCAGCAATGGTTGTGTGGTTGGGAAAATCCAACCACACAAAGCATCTAAACTGGACCATAAAGTGGTTCTCAAAAGAGAACTTCTATTGTCATTAATTATTAATGTATTCGTTGATTATGTTCAGCTGAACACATAGGCTTACTGCTACTGTAGCCCAGTTGTAATTGCTCTGATTCCCATTGATCTGATACTTAATCTAATTTGGCACTTGAATACAAAATGTTTTGCTAAAACAAAGTGCTTCATTATTGTGTTCTTTGGAAAATAAACATTTCAAGGTTGACAGAAAGGGTTTGTCATACCAAAAATTGGCTAAGTAAGATCTTTGAGCTGATTATTGTCATGGAGATGGATCTTAAGTGAATTACAAATGTTACAACTGTCTAATGCAGACAGCCACTTCCTGTCATTCAAACAGACAGAAGAGCCTTCCTTTTCTGACTTATTGGTTTAAATAGTAATCATGCACTGTGAAAAGGTGGGACAAGTACATATATGATGCTGTTTTCCTGTTTGGTTGAGCCATTTTTCTTTGCATACTGATAGGAGGATGTTCACTTGAGAGGAAGTTGGCATGTGCTCTGTGGGTTGTGGCATGAAAGCTGATTTTTTTTTTTTTTCAGCCGACTGCCGGGTTAGTGGCAGACCTGGTATATTTTTTGCAAGAGTCCAACATAATGTAATTTCCTGGAAAAGAAAGTCCATATTTCAGTCAAAACATTTTTCAGTATGGACTGAATATGGACGGAAACATTTTTCAGTCCATATTTCTCAGGTAGAAAGACTCATTGCGACACCTTAGCTTTCATGTCAGAACAAACGTGTGGCAGCACAGCCATAAAGATGAAACCGGTAGAGGCATTTATGTGAAACTAGCGTTGAAGCAGCGTTCGTTTTATTAAAGTTCAGACTTTGCAAAGTGTTTTTTTTTTAAATATAAATAGTGATTCCGCTGTTATTTACCCAGCCAGTTGCTATGGCCAGTTTGTGAAAACAACATCTGTCTTTAGTTATTGCTCCGCTTCACGTGCCAAGAAGGCAAGACTTTCCGTATTAAAAGCTGTGTCATCTTCTTGCCCTCAACAATTAGCTGTAGTGTGAGCTTACATTCTTACCCCTCATATGTGAGCGACAGAGCTGTGTTTTAAGTATTTGCGCCCCACAAAGTTCATTTGTTTTTGCTTTTTCTATGTTCTAGCAGTCTTTCAAATAACACATGATAAAGTTTAGATTCCTCAAAAACTTTGAAAAGCTCTTTGGCTTTGTTGCCAGTATGAAGCACTGTTAGGTCGGGATATTTCCTGTCAGCGCTCACGTTTGGTACGACACTGAAGAAACACACCCTCTATTGACTGGACATGCAAATAGGCAATAGAAAATGAATTTAAAGTGCAGCAGACATCATGTGTTCTCTACACTGTGTCCTGGATACCACCCATATAGTAAAAAAAAATGTCCAGAATTTGGAGAAACACAACTTTCACCATTGCAGTGAGAAATTTTAATCTATGACGTTAAAAAGTATCAGTGATAGTTACATGCTAAGAAAAAGGAACAACGTATTCTGAAGAGAAACACTGTACTGTTCACTTTTCAGAGTGACCTGCAAACTGTCAAATCAGCAGCTCCCCGGTGACAAATGCTGATTAAATTAAAGAGTCCTGCTGTCGTTTGCGAATAACTTTTTTAAAAAATTATTTCTGTTTCAGTCATGTACTTGCACAGTGTCCTCCACCCTTATTAGCACCTTTTGTGAACCTGTCTAAAAAGCCTCCAATTCCATTTCAGGTCTTATTGCAGTTTAAGTAAAAGAAAAATCCAATGTTAAGAAACTCCACTTAAACATCAGTGGAGCAGTAATTCCTATGAAAAAGTGTCACTCGTGTATTTTAGAGACATTAAATGTTTATCAGGTTATTATGGCTTAAGGCTATTAAAAATCCCCAAATCTAAAAAAAAAAGAATTCTATATAATCATTCATGACATGACTATGATTTTTATATACTTACTGCATCTCCAATTTTTCTTAATTAAAGCTAAAATGAATTTTTTTTTTTTGCTCTGCAAAAGATTTGGATGGAAGTAATCCACTCTGTATTTTTGCTATATGTTTGTTTTGTTTAAGGCTGTATCATCATTTCTCTCTTACAGTGTACCCTGAGGAGTTTTTACCCACTTATTACGCTATTAAAGCAGAAGTGTCAGCAAACAAAACGAATCTGGTGAGTCCCTGTCTGGATGTGAGTCAAATATAATCACTGTGTACAGAACTGTAAATATATTTGCACCTTTAAACATGTCTTTCTTTTCTTTTGCTTTTTTTAGCCACCATAAATGTTTGATTGCTCATTTTATTTTATTATTATTATTTAGCGTTTAAATGTTTGGTGTTTTCTTTATAACTTTGACATTTTCTGTTTTTATTGCTGCTGAAATGTGCTAGTCAAATAAATGTGACAAATGCATTACCTCATTGTTAAGTCGCAATTTAATGTTCATTTTTAATGAAAAAAGTAACAGTGGCTGTTGTTATTATTATGCGTCTTGACCAGCATTAAACTTTGTGTTTCATACATTTGTAAGGCAAATTACACAGAGTTTACACAAGATAGACATTTAAATAGATTACCATGGCAAAAGTCTCATTGTGTGAAGAGAGGGAAGGAGAGAGGGAGACAGAGGGCGGGTAATTCTTGTGTTTGTTGACTCTTCCCCTTTTCCCTTCACAGCATCACAAATGAAATTAGCTCATCAGGGGAAGCAACTATCTGCCGTGCAAAACACAATTTTTAACCTGCCATTCTCTCCAACATGTATGAAATTATGGAAGAAGACTCGTATGAGTTTCAGGACATCAACTTACCCGATGGGCTTTGCTTCTGCCCTCAGGTTGAGTACAACAACCAGCCGGACTCACTGTTCTTCAACGACGGTGTGAGGAGTGTGGACTTCATCCTTGTGTATGAAGATGAGGAGACGAAGCCGTTTGACAAGACGTACACATTCAAAAGGCGCAAGGTAAGGGTCTTGTTTCTTACACATCCCTGTTTGCTTGAGGTAATTATGCAAAGTATTCTTAATTAATGAGATAAATGACACCAGCAATGCTTGAAGCGCTCTATTAGAAACATATGTGATGATAATAACAACCAAAACCTTTGCTTAGATTGTACTATTTTCTCTTTTACGAGAAAATTGAGCTATTTTTCTAATAAAGTAAGTTCTGTACTCGCAATAAAAACTCAGGAATTGCAGAAAAATACTTATTATGAAGATGTTATTGGCTGACAAATTATTACGTTTCTTTTAGAAATGCATCAAAGACTTACAGTAGGAGACATACTTCATTGCTGTAGGTCCAGTATTTGCACCAGGATGAAAGTCTCTGCTGACTGTGTGTACACAATATCACCTACTGCTTTACCTTTGACGTGGCTGAGGAATGCCACTAAAAAACATGTTCATGCACTTAAAAACCTCAAAGTCCAGGCTGAGTTCAGTTCAAAACTGAATTTAATATGAAAGTTTGTCGAGCATTATTTTAAATTAGTGCATCCAGTTGGTTTGGGAAGCAAATGAACATTAAAATAGTTTGAACAGGACACACCCATGCATGTTTGTTACCTTCACGTCTTTCATAAGAGGCTTAAAGTATTGTTTGCTTTGAAAACACCGCGCTGTGTCCAGCGCACACCCTAAGATTGTTTTAGATTAGGTAATTAAAGAAGTGACATTATGGCCTTAATTCTTTTAAATATAATTCCCTTCAGGGTTCTGATATAGGGATGGTTTTTTGTGTGCTTTTTCTGGGGGGCTACTTTGATCAATGAATGGTGACGGAAAACATGCCCTGAAACCCAAGTCTCAAAGCTGATCAGCTGGTTTCAGTTCCTTGAAAATGCCGGGCTGGTAGAGCTACTCAAAAGTGGCGCTAATACTTATTGCACTGTAGATACACTGAGGCAATTTATCTGTCATAATGTTCCCAAACACACATAGCGGGTTGGCTCATTCTCTTTCTGCTGTAACTCCGGCTGCTGGAGAGTCGAATGCCAATAAAGACGGTTTTAACTGATCACTGTTACATATAAAATTTAGAAAACCAGGCTTTTATTCAATCACATGACATTATTTAGTTTTCATGTAGTTCTTTTTGAGAAAAACAGGAAGAGCAACGAATTCGGTTTATTGCCTTTCCTGTTTTTCTTGGAAATGAAGCACAGCTGGTTATGAAAAAAACGGAAGTGGGAACAATGGTGCTGCAGGTGACAACAGAAATATTGGCGCAGATACATTCCAGTTTAAATTCACCTGGAATGACTCAGTTATTTCATAAGATACTGATCTTGATTTAGCAGAATAACGTGAGTGGAAATAAGCCTCAATGTGATGCCATAATGATAACAGGAAGTTGTGGGTTACTATTTAAAAGTTCCTAGTTAGGTGTTTTAGTTGCCTAGGCAACTGAAACTCCTAACATGTTTTTCACTGTAGAAACGGCGGGAGTACTTCGAGGGCTGCCTGATGAAAATGGGCCTGGAACTGGAAGCAACGCCATCTGTAAGTGGAAGCTGCCATTGTCAGTCATATCCCCCCCTGCTTGAAACTAACTCTCACTGCGTTCTGCAGGTCCACAATGACAACCTCATATATGTGAAGGTTCACGTGCCGTGGGAGGTCCAGTGCACCTACGCCGAAGTCCTGCACATCAAGATTCCCATAGAAGTCAACCAGCACACCGTCCAGAAACCCATCTGGGACATTTTCGACTGTGTCACCAAGCACTTCAAACCCAACGAGAAGCTGATAAAAAAGGAAGTAGACTACTACACCGCACCTTATCAGAAGGAACGTCATGAGTGCTTCCTAAATATGGACAAGGAAAAATTCTTCACTCCATCCATGAAGAGCAGAATGGCAAGTTGTTGCGTGTTTTATTTTTGAAACTGCTTGTGCCGAGTTATCTTCGTTTTTATGCCACGTCACACTGTTTGGTATTGTCATTTCATTACATTGCTGTTGTCAGTAGCAAGATAAATAAGAACACTTTGGCTGCACCGAACTGAATGTTGTGGAACCCCATAATGGAAGAAACATATTAGGGAGGTTCTTAATCTAACAGAGAAAGTCCTTTCCTTTTTTTGCAGACAAATCTAACTTATTAATAAGATTTTAAGATAAATTGTGTGGAAAGTAGGGCTGCACCGATTGCAGTTTTTTTGGCTGATTGCCAATTACTGATCTTTTAAGAAGCCTAACTTACCAATTCCGATTTAGGCCGATACCATTTTTTTGTCTGAAATGTTGTTCAATATGTCAAGAAAGTTGCTGAATTGGCTATAACTGTAAATATGCAGACATGACCTGGTCGGCTGGTTTGTCAGTCAAACGTTGCTCACAGGAGAAAAGAAAAGCACAGTGGTTAATTTTTTGACCTTTGCCAGGCTGGATAGAATCAGTGGATAAGGTCGGCGTCACGTGTAAAAATCGGCCGATAACCGATCTCTCAAAATTAAGGAAATCGGTACCGACAAATCGGCTGGCCAATAAATCAG
Source organism: Poeciliopsis retropinna (assembly GCA_010277075.1). Lineage (NCBI taxonomy): Eukaryota > Metazoa > Chordata > Actinopteri > Cyprinodontiformes > Poeciliidae > Poeciliopsis > Poeciliopsis retropinna. Next base: position 1,591,951 of record VMRM01000027.1, on the reverse strand, counting down.
TGCACCCCAAACTCTGGCTATACTTTGTACTGTGTCTGACAAAATTTGAGCTCTTGATAAGCCAAGCTTTCAAGCTATTCTCTTTTTTTTCTTCAAATGTAAAAAATCTTAATCTTTTAAAGGAGCTTTTAAAGTGACAGTGGCTTCTTTTAAGTCATATTTATTATATTCAGCATTTTTTAATAACTGAAGTTAACATAGTTGCTTGATTGTGCTATAAAATGGCACTTTGTGCCTGGAAAAAGCACAGTACTGCCCCTTTAAGAGCATTCTATGTGTCCTAACCTGATCTTAATGTTGATGACGTGATTTACGCAGAAGATAACTTTCAAGTTCTTCTTCTTATCTCAGGCAAACTTCATCCTGTGCAGAGCTCCTTATGAAATCAGAGGAAATGTTAAAAAGTTTGGCATCACCAAACTGCTGCGTAGTGGCGTTTACAAAGCTGCCTACCCACCACATGATGTAAGTGTTTTTTTGTTTATTTTGTTTTTTTGCAGCTTATGTCAGTGTAAATATGTAAAATGCTTCTGATTTTTATTTTTTTATTTTTTTTCAGTGCAGATTCAATGTCAAGTCCACAGTCGAAAGCTGCCCCAACGAGAGATATCTGCTCTACAAGGAGTGGGCTCATCCCAAGAACTTCTACAAGACACAACCACTGGACCTCATAAGGTTTGCAAACTGTTTTATGATTTGGTTTTATATTCAAGGTTTTACTGGAGTTACATTTCAAGTGTGCTAAAATAAATTACTAAGTAAATAATAATTTTTTTTAATTTGGAAAAAAAAAGAAGCTCATCCAACTAATAATATACCAGCAAAGTATTTTTTGTTTGTTTGTTTTATTACACTAGCACAAAGAGTTTGATTTTCTTTTTACAGAAAGTACTACGGGGAGAAGATTGGCATTTACTTCGCCTGGCTGGGTTTCTACACCAAGATGCTGGCTTTTGCTTCTGTGGTGGGATTGGCCTGTTTCTTTTATGGATACCACATTCAAGAAAAAAGCACATGGAGGTATTTCAGATAAGTCACCTATGAGATGTATGTTGGGTTTGTTCATTTTCCTGTCGAATGTGAACTTTTTTGGTAGACATGCTTTTCTTTCTGTTGATTTATTTTCTTTCTGTTCTGTTTGAAATGATGCAGCAAAGAGGTGTGTGACCCTGACATTGGAGGAAAGATTGTAATGTGTCCTCAGTGTGACCTCTGCAACTATTGGATCTTAAACAGCACCTGTGACACTTCAAAGGTGAGCTTTAAGTATTTCACTTTATTTACAGGTCTTATATAAAGTATTCATCTCCTTGACTGCTTCACTCTCTTTATTGATCTTTCAAATCAATCATAAAAATGTTTCTGTTTTACAAAAGAATTAGAAAACAAAACTTTGATATTGAAGCTAAAACTGGTTTCTACAAAATAACGAAATTAATCAAATATGTGACATAAAATAAATGATTTTGTTAATATTCACCCCATTCAAGTCAGTATTTAGTAGAAACAAAACTGCTCAAGCTCTGTCAGGTTGCGTGGAGATCGGCTGTGAACAGCTCTTTTCAATTTTGGCCACAGTTTCTCAGTCAGACTGAGGTCTGTGCTTTGACTGGACCGCTCCAGAACATCCACCTTGTTGCCTTTAGTCATTTCTGTGTAGCTTTAGCTGGATGCTTCAGGTAATTGTCTTGCTGGAAGATAAATGTTCTTCAAAGCTGAAGTTTCCTAGCAGATAGAAACAAATTATCCACTAGGATAGGTGGTTAAAAAAAAAAAAAAAAACACGTACAGAAAAAAAACTTGGAAGGTCACAAAGAAGAACGAGTCTTACCTCCAAGTCTAAACTGATAGTATGCTATGTTTAATAAATCAATTAGTTCAAAGAGAGAAACCGGAAATCATGTAAAATTATGGATGTTTTTACTGTGTGATCCCATTGGAATTATATTGAAGATGTTACATTAAACAATTACTGAGATAGTGTCTTAATTTTGTGTAGTAAACCTTTTTGTAATTCCCTTTTGTAATTGATTTGTTTTCTTTTCAGACCCTGACTATATTCGACCATTTTGGAACGCTGGTGTTTGCTGTTTTTATGGCAGTGTGGGGTGAGTTTGTGTCAACGTGTTGCTTTAATATTCCTGTTTTCTAGGCTTTGCCATCAACTTTCTTTCCCCTAATTGTGCTTCCTCTGCTTCTCTGCAGTTACGGTGTTCCTGGAGTTCTGGAAGCGCTACCAGTCGCAGTTGGAGTTTGAATGGGACACAGTGGAATTTCTGGAGCAGCAAGAACCGTCTCGTCCCGAATATGATGCCGAGTGTGTTCATGAAAAGATCAATTCTGTCACAGGGGTAAAAAAAACAGAAAAAACATCTTGAATGGCAGCTAATTCTATCGGCGATACGGACTCTATTGTACTAAAGTGCGTTTATGTGATGTAGGTGAAAGAGAAGGTGCCATTTACATTCTATGGACGATGTTTTCGACTCTCAGTAGGAATTGGGACAGTCCTGTTCTGGGTAATCAAATTAAAATTATTGCTACTTAATTTTTAACAGTGCTTGCAACGTTTAAAATATAGTAAATGATTCACATTTATGTCTGGGTCTTATGCTTGTAGTTTCACATGCCGGGTCTTGACTCGCCAACTTCACCTGATGATGTACAACAATCTATTTGCTTTTCGTCCTTCAGATCATGCTGATCCTGGCGTCCATCGTGGCCATCATTATCTACCGACTGGCTGTTTTCTTTTCCCTGTCAATCAAACTAAAAAACCCCGGCAATTTTACTACTCTGGAGCCAATAAAAGAGTACGTAACGCCGCAGATGGCCACCTCTGTCACAGCCGGCCTCATCAACTTTGTTGTGATCATGATCCTCAATACTCTTTACGAGCGGGTTGCAATCTGGATCACGGATTATGGTGAGTCTGTCCCGTATTTGTGCTTTTTTTCCCTCTGATTCAAACTGGTTTTTAATTCAATCTTCCATGTGTCGGCAGAGCTTCCTCGGACCAGAACGGACTACGAGAACAGCTTGACGCTAAAGATGTTCCTCTTCCAGTTCGTCAACTATTACTCCTCATGCTTCTACATTGCTTTTGTGAAGGGAAAGATAGTCGGCCACCCTGGACAACCTGTTTATATCCTGGGAAAATATCGGAACGAGGAGGTGATTGTCAGTTTCTTGGAAAAATACTCATTTTTTTTGTTGTTGTTGCTTTCAATGAGACCGGATGCGAAACGATCTGTTCATGTGAAGTTACAAATGTTTTGCTGCGGCTTGTCCAGTGTGATCCTGGTGGCTGTCTGATTGAGCTGACCACTCAGCTCGCCATCATCATGGGAGGGAAAGCAATCTGGAACAACATCCAAGAGGTCTTGCTGCCGTAAGTAATCGCATTAAACCAACTCTTTTCTTACAGCTGTCGGAAACCATAGACTCAATAAAGAATAGACGCTTTATGGACTGCTCTTGCGTGTCGTCGCTGATGTATCTTACTTTGATAGAGTGAAATAATTACATATAAATTATAGTCTTTTCCACCAGTGTAAACTTGGATGGTGAATGTTATTACATTGGATATATTTAATATAATATCCTGCCATGCTGAGGCTTCTTCTCCTGTTTTGGTTTAGCACAGCAGGAGGGACGACCGCTCCAAGATGGCCGCCGTATTTTATGTGCCTGAGCAACCAAAAGTCTTTTATTATGTCTATGTTGAAAACAATCTGCCTCTTTGTCTTTGCAGCGAAATACGGCAACATTTTTCATGCTCAAACATTGTCGGTGCTCCACAGGTGGGTTAAGAATCTGATCTTCCGCTACTGCACCCGCAAGAAGAAGGTGAACCCGCCTCGCTGGGAGCAAGACTTTGAGCTTCAGCCCTTCACAAAACTCGGGCTCTTCTATGAATATCTTGAGATGGGTAAAAATGCTTCAGTATTATCTAACATGGATCTGTACCTTGTGGACCTGTGATCATGGAGCCAGTTTAGTCGCTACTACAGGATCTCAACCTTGTCGCGTCTTTCGTTCTTCCTAGTGATCCAGTTTGGCTTCGTGACGCTGTTCGTGGCCTCTTTCCCTCTGGCTCCGTTTCTGGCTCTGGTCAACAACATTATCGAGATCCGAGTCGACGCTTGGAAAATGACAACTCAGTTTCGACGCATACTGCCTGAGAAAGCCCGGGACATTGGAGCTTGGCAACCCATTCTTCAAAGCATCGCCATATTGGCAGTCGCAACAAATGTAAGTTGGATTTTAGCACTTTTTGTTTATGATGTGAAATAATGTGCTGGGGAAAAAAAAGTCCCATTTATAATAATTGAATACAGACACAAACAACCTTCTTTCATTTAACTTGTATGCTGCTTTGGTGTCTCTACAGGCCATGATCATTGCGTTTACATCCGACATAATTCCACGGCTGGTTTACTACTGGTCATTTTCTGTGGAGGAGGGTTACAGTAACCACACCATGAGTGGCTTCATCAACAGCTCCTTGTCTTATTTCAACACCAGCGATTTCAGTCTGGCCACAATCACCGATGTAGTCGAGCGACCTCGAAACATCACCATTTGCAGGTGCGGCGTCTGTTTCTTATGCTCTCATTGGTTCCTCTGGTAAATGACCTGTAAAAAAACTTTTATGAAGTAATCTTTTTTCACACTAGCTTAATCTCACACTGAAAAATGTTGCAAAATCCAACATATGTTTGAACACTTTTATTCAGCAGTGAAAAATATCCAAAACTTAGAAATAATAGTTTTTGCTTACTTATTGGCACTCCTGATAGTTCCTACATAATATATGTAAAAAAAAAACTAAAAAAAACTCATTGTTTCACCCTGAAGGGCAAACTAAAATATAGTTTTCCTCTTAAGGTATCGAGACTTTCGGTTTCCTCCTGGACACCCCAGACAATATCAGTACAACATGCACTACTGGCATGTGATTGCTGCCAAAATGGCTTTTATAATTGTTGTAGAGGTGAGGGGAAATCCAAGAAAAATACATGTTTCTTATTATGAAAGCACTGGGCAAAAGTACTTACTCTTTATCTCCTCTTCACAGCACATTGCTTACCTCGCCAAGTTCATCCTTGCCTCTGTAATCCCAGACGTCTCGTATACCACCAGAGAACAGCTCAAACGAGAAAAATACCTGACCCAAGTCATCCTTCACGAGGTTAGCCTGAACCTGGTGTCCAAGCGCTTGAAACCGGCTGTACATGACATGGCAGGTCACATTGCAAAAAACAAAGACAATGAACTCGAACTCTCAGAATACTGACAGAAACACCCTGCAGAGGACACTTTGGTTCACTTTGGTTTACTGGGTTTTTGTTACTTTTGTTCCGACAATCCTTAGCATCCTGTGAAAGATTAATAATCGAAAGCTGTACCTGGATGTTTCGTGCCCTCTGAAGGAAAATGCATTTGTCTGAAAAACCTAAAGACAAAAAGAAATGAGAAAATCATTTCTTGCTCCACCTCTAACCACTATATTTGGTTTATGTTGGTCATGGTGGTTATTTTTGAGCCAGTGTGTGAATAACTGATGATAAAGAGTGGTTAGTTTCAAACCATTTTCCTCAGATGAATTGTTCGCATCTTGTGCCTTTAACTATTTGACTGGTAGGTTTTGATTAATTTGAGTCCCAGTATTTTTATGCTACATTTTAAGCTTTATCAAAGTGCATGTTAACATAGAAGGGTTAAACATATTTTGCTCAAATGGCGTCATATAATATCAGTATTGGATTAAAAATAGCATGCAACAACATTTGAGCTGACCATAATTTTTTGTTTGTTTTCTTGTCATTTTTAGACTTGATTTAAAGGCCAAGGTGATCTGTGAAACATTATTGTATGTTACAAACATAAAGCTACCCAAGTGTTTATATTTACAAAATTACATTTCTTAAGCTGGTTTGATCTGGCCAAATGTTTGTCTGTTTTTAGACAAGCTTCCGCTTTGATTGCTGACAATTGTAAATTTGTAAATGTACACCAACGGTATATGCATCCTGTATTAATGTTTTGTAAACCTTTGGCTGTTGTGAGAATAATCTCTTTCTGTTGCTGTATTTATGAATATTGCACATTTTCTACTCCTTAAAGTTACTTTGCTAACCATTAACTGTGTGTTACATTCTCAAATAAGAAATAATGCACTTAATGTTTAGTTGTGCAATTATGTATAAGCCAAAGTTTTATTATTACCTGTATTGATCAGTGGTACTACATTCATGATATATGCAAAAAGTATCGGTTCGGTAAAATTTTATATATTTTGTGTTGTCACTCCTGTGCTGTTATTAAACTGTTTTTTATTACTATTATTATTATTATTTAACAAGACGGAAACACTTTTTATTCCATTAAACCTGTGGGGTCCTTTTACTCTGTGCTTCACTTGCATCTTCTGGTCACAAAAAAATATGTTTTGAACTTGTCTCAAAATAATTTTATGTTACTTTTCTAAATATTATTGTCAACTTCAATCAGCACCATGTCATATCATGACTAATGTCTTATTTGTTTTTGTCTTTTAGAACTGATTTTAAACAGTTTTATTACATTTTATCATGATTATGGGTGTAGCAACATTAATTTTGTTTTCTTTCTGTAGCCTAGTTAAATCGCTCTATCTTTGTCTACAGTAAGTTTTTCTTAAATGCGTAAACATATTTGTTTTATTTTGTTCAATAATTTTCACACCTTCCAAATTATTTAGTCCTTACCATATACAACAAATAGATGTTTATTTTAAGAATATCAAAAGCAGTAAGCTCGTTAGTGACCATCTAGAAAAAAAAGTAAAAAATAAAAATAAAAAAGTTCAATAACTTCAAGATTATTATTATTTATTTTTTAGCATACAGGCTTCTAATTTAATAGTTACACAGCCATAAGGGGAGGTTCAGTCAGATAAATAGATATTTAAGTCTTAAGTTATTAAAGTTTTTAACGTTTTAGTGGGAAATGGCAACTTGACGGTCCCTAAAACATAGACATAAATACGATGCCTTAAGCACAGTGTTGTGCTGGCTTTCGTTTTCCAGTTTAGATATCCATCCTCGGCGCATTCAGCTTGAGGACAAGATTAAATCCAACACCCTTTTCTCCCATCGCCGCTGATGGAGTTCCAGTATGTGTTGACGACCTCGGTTCGACAAATTATGAAATCCAGTTTTCCTTTCTAACTTTCGACGGGCTATGAAAATTTTACTTCACCTTATTCTGAGGCATTTCGAAAAACAATTCGGTCCTTTTCTGCGTCTTTAACGGACTTTTAGTCAGGCAGTTTTTTGGACTGACTTAGTTGGAGCGGTCCTAATCTCTCACATGTACCACTGTGTGCATGCCTGAGGTGAAACAGTTTCAGAAGGGGAAAAAAGGCAAATTTTTATATATTTACCGCTGTTGGTCTACTTGTATTTTTACATTATGAGCTCCCAGATTACGTGTGTCGGGTGGGTGAAGCGTGGCGTTGCCAAGGAAACCCCTGACAAGGTAGGGAACGTAAACATACAGATAAAAACTGTCAACACGGCAGTTTAAAGCCTTCGTGATCATTCTTTAGGTGCTTTTCCTATCATTATAAAACTTCAGCCTGTCTAAAATAAACGTGTGGACTAACAGATACTTTCTCCTTCAGCAAGACTTCAACAAATACCACATTGAAATTAAATGTACACTTATATTTCACTTGTATTTGTCACGTGTTGTACAAGAAGGCTTCTGTATTATATTATTTTCTCTTAGGTCGAGCTGAGTCAAGAGGAGCTTCAACGCATCATCACTGAAGCGAGAGAAGATCTGGGGTAAAATCACCGCGAATGCAAAGACAAACACTGACTTGACTTTGGTGGCAAGCGACAAAATGGCCTTTTTGTCATTAAACCCAGGGACGTAGCGGGGGAAGATGAGGATGAGGAGGAAGATGAAGGTATTCCACGTGATGACGATCCATCTGGAGAAACACTAGATGATGATGATGATGATGATAATGACTTGGGTCTAAAGACTGGGAGTGATGAAGAGGAGGAAGACGATGAACTGGCAGAATATGGGCTGGACAAATATGATGAGGAGGATGCAGGTGAAGTGCAAAGTGTTTGTGTTTTTGTTTGTTCCTCCTACGCAGCAATTAAAATCGTTTGCAAAAAACATATACACAACCTTTTTGCTGCTACTATTTGTGTTTAAAATGCATCTTATTTGAGAGACAAGAACAAGGTGGCCTTCAATTGTGAAGTGGAATGACGCCAGAAAAATGTTTTCCAAATGTTTTCAAAAAAGCCTGATCCCTGTATCTACTTCCCCCCCACCCCCACCCCCATTTACTCTGATGATACCTCTTACTAAAACCCAGTCTGGACTACAAAATAATACTGCACATCGCCTAAGCAAAAAGTAGTCTTCATTGAAATATTGCGGCGATAGCATCATGGTGGTAGAGGAAGCAGAATAATAGAGTAAAAAATTGGTCCTTTTATCATTACTAATAAAATTGGTAATAGTAAAAAGTATAAAATAAACCTTACAGTAGTGTCAAATACATAATCTAAGAAAAATATACAGCTACAAATAAATGATTGGCAGCATATTCACCATCACCATCAAGCAAATATGGTGGCAACATACGGACAGGCAATTGCTAATATAGTGATTCTATGTATTTATGTATTATTTACCTTCCCCTTCACATCTTTGCCATTTTGTTTTGGTCTATCACATACAAAACCAATAAAATACCGTTGCTTTTTTTTTATAACTTTACAAAATGTAGATAAATTCAACAATATTTAATACGTTTCACTGAATCCAATTCAGCTACTGCTAACCTTGGTGACAGTCTGGCTGGGCTCACAGTGTTCAGCTCTAATGACGAGGATCCGTACATCACCATCAAAGACACAGTGAGTATCTGTTCAGATTGGGCCTGTCGGGTCTTACTTGTCCCAATTACAGTCCCACCTGTGTGGTTCTGTTCGCTCATCCCCGTCTAGGACCAGTATGAGCGAGAAGACTTCCAAATAAAACCCACTGATAACCTCATCCTGGCTGGCAAAACGGAGAAGGACTGCTGCAACTTGGAGATCTATAGTAAATATATCATTTTTGTTGTGATAAGTGTGTTTGATGATTGGAAAACTGGTAGTAGTAGTAATAATAATAATAGAAGTATGGAAAAACAGTGTTTCTGCTGTGCTTCTTTGTCTAAAAACAAAAGTCTAAATTTCTAAAGCATCTACTTATATGATAAAAAATGAATTACAAGCCTGTGGAAACGTGTAGGAACCCCTTTTCAGTGTTTCATAATTAAAGTTAAATACATTCGTTTTTAGGAAAGAGCTTTTATAAATGTGTTGTGCAACTTCCCAGTTTATAACTCAGATGAGGAATCTATGTACGTCCATCATGACATCCTGCTGCCAGCCTATCCGTTGTGTGTGGAATGGCTGGACTTCGATCCCAACCCACAAGAGGGACGAGGTAACGCAGCCTTCAGAAGAAAATGAAACCTCCAGTTATTTGATAATGATCAATCATTAGTCATGTTTCAAGCTTTAATATAAAGAAATCAAAATGTTCCTTGTGTATCCACTCTGCAGCTAACTACGTCGCCGTGGGCAACATGACTCCACAGATAGACGTGTGGGATCTGGATGTGGTGGACTGTTTGGAGCCGGTCTTCTCCCTCGGGAGCAAAAAGGCCTCCAAGAAGAAAAAGAAAAGCAAAAAGGTGCAAAAATCCTATTAATGTCTCATAACCTGCCAAGGAAGATTTATTTCATGTTGGCCTGCCTATTTTATTGCTGTCATTGTGGTATAATAACTTATTAAAAACTTGTTTTGGTGGCAAATTTTTGAACATATCGCTGTGTTGCAGGGTGCAGCAGCGGAGCCTGTGGAGGGACACACAGATGCAGTGTTGGATTTATCCTGGAACAAGCTGGTCAGGTCAGTGATTTTTACTACAATCTCAGTTCTGGAAAAGTCTTTAAACATTTATTAGATCTGGGTAAGAATGAAAGATGAAAACAAAGCAAATAAAATAGCTGTATTTCCAGACTGCTGCTAAAATCATCCGTCCATCCCTCATTTGTCTGTCTGCAATAGTCAGATATGATTTACATATTTTATCTCCAACATTTGCTCATTTTAAGGAATGTGCTGGCCAGTGGATCTGCAGACGACACGGTCGTCCTGTGGGATCTGGCTCAAGGCAAGCCAGCCACAACTCTGCGGAAGCATACAGACAAGGTTCCCTGCGATGCTGAAATGTTCAGGATTTACTTTCTCAGAGTGGGCAGCTTTTAGCCTCTGTTAAACAACCGACGTCTTATGTTCCAGGTCCAGACGTTGAGATTTCATCCTTTCGAGGCACAGACCTTGATATCTGGATCATATGACAAGTAAGCGTGATCTTCACTGCGTTTTGCCGACAGATCTTTATCATGGTCTCGCATTAACGTCGGTTTTCCTCTTTAGGACAGCCGTCCTTTATGACTGCCGGAATCCAGACAGCAGCTTCAGAACCTGGAGGTTTAGTGGGCAAGTGGAGCGGCTGGTCTGGAACCACTTTTCACCCTTCAACTTTCTGGTGAATACTCAGAACTTCAAGCATACTCATTTATAATAACTCGCTGCAGTATTTGTTGGTATTTATCTATGTGTGTGTGTGTGTGCGTGTGTGTATTTAAGGCCAGCACAGAAGACGGTTTCGTCTACTGTCTAGATGCCCGAACTGACAAACCATTGTTCACACTAAAGGCACACGACGAAGAAGTGTCAGGTTTGTCAGATGCTGACGGAAAACTTTTTCGTCTTGTCGGTCTGTGTCATTTATGCAGGAATAATATGACATTTTTCTTGAACTTTTGCAGGTTTAGACCTCAGCAGCCAGATCAAAGGATGTCTCGTCACCTCATCGGCTGACAAACACGTAAAGATTTGGGACATTTTAAGCAACAAGCCCAGCCTGGTGCACTCTCGAGACATGAAAATGGTGAGAAGTTGCACACACTATTTTGCAGTTGAGGGCTGAAAAATTTTAGATGAAGCTGTCGCTGTGGAATGTCTTTCAAGGTCTTGCATGGTGAACTGAAATGTATTTGGTGGTGTGAACAGGGGGTGCTGTTCTGTGCTTCGTGTTGCCCTGATCTGCCCTTCGTCTACGCCTTCGGGGGACAGAAGGACGGCTTGCGGATTTGGGACATAAGTGACGTTGCAGCAGGTACGTCTAATCCCTCTGAGTTTTTCTTTTCCTAAAACTTTCTTACTCTCTTCATACAACTGCCTCTTTTGCTGTTTGCTTTTAGTGAGCGAGGTGTTCGGCAGCCGAGAGCGCATGACGGTGAACCCGGGAAGCCAGGCTTCCTCGTCTGCAGCCTCAGCAGACATGGAAGTCTCCTAGTGACCTTCTGGATCGTCTGTTTTCCTGTTGTGCCTTGCTGTGAGAATGGCAGAACTAGATAAATCTGAACTCACAGCATTTAATAAAGACTGACCAACATGTATCTAAAAAGACTGGAACGCAAACTTGTTAATAAAGTGGAAATCACAATAATTAGATGACATTATCTGATGGAGGCAGAAATTCTATTTTTTATAACTGCACATCGTTTACATTTTCTCCGATCTTTGCCCCCGTGCCTCTCTTTGTGCATTACACGTACAAATCGGTGTTAAGAGTAGTGGTACTGATTTGCCTGTTCACACAAAATAAGTCAATTAAAGTGTTTCATAATAATTACAAATGTAAAGTTACCAGATATGTAGCTGTTGATTCTGTTTTTATGTTTTTTATGTGGATCCTAATATTAACATTGGTCTCTGTGTTTGACGATCAGTTGTAAAACAGAACATTTTGTTTAAAGTAGATAAAATGTGCTATAAATTGTTTAGAGATATCGGTCTATGGCTTCTGGTTGCATGCACTATATATTTAGCATCTTTTTTGCTGAGGTTTTGGTTGCTGTTCATAAACATTAGCACCATTTAAATCTGTTTAAAGCAATTAAAAACTGTCGCTGTGAGTTGTAATAAATAGAAGTGGGTTTTGAATACATTTTGTTGCAATATAGTGGAAGAATACAATCATTTCCACTGAAGTATCTAAGACTATGGTAATTTACAACATAACTTTGGGTTGGTCCGTCAACATTTCAATATGATTCCATGAAAACAGAAGCATTCTACATAGTATCTAAGTTGTTTATTACCAAACATGTACTAAAGGTCCAGACTGGCATCTTAAGCTGCTGGGTAAAGTAACGTTTTTAACTTTTAAGATTTTTAACTTAAAAATAAAGTCGTTATTTATTCAGGTAGTTAGTTAGTAGTACAGAGGAACCTTTGATCGGATTGCTTAGTCGGAACTGTTATTTTGACGCACACTCCATAATAACCGAGCATGGCGTCGGGTCACTTGTGCAAGCTGCACAGCGCAGCATCTCGACTTTTATACGGTGCCACGCTGCGAAATGTGCAAAGTAAGTATCGTTTTCACTCAGAGCGAACCCATAACAGTTTTATAGTCGTTGAGTTTCCCATTTAAAGCGCCTAAAACGCTGATGATAGCTGCTGATGCTAACAGTGGGGCTAACCTTGACGTCTGTCCAGCTCGTAAACATTTTTATTTAGTACACCGTGGATGCTAATACAGATTGCTCTGTGAAATACAAAAAATATTTTAATTTAAATACTGTATTGAATATTTTAGTACGTTATCTTTTCAATATAAGCATCCTGTCTGTTTTAGGAAATTGATAACGTGCTCCTGTAGTCAGTTGTATCCCTGCCTTTTTCTCTTTGCAGCGTGTTTGGTGCCACTTCGACAGAAGTCCGGGGTTAATCCTTCATTAATTCAAGGCCATAACAGGTGTGTTACTTTGAATGTGTATCTACGTCTAAATACCCTCTTGGTGACCTAAAGCTTTGAGACTGGCAGAATGTTTTTCCCCCCACAAACCTTATGGTTTTGTTGAGTCTCTGTTGGTATTCACAATATTTATCGTGAATATTAAACGTTTTGCATAAACCTTCTGAAATGTCGAAGACGCGCTATTTGTGAAAAACGTGATTTTGATCTGTCTCAAAACATGTTACTGTGATTGCAGATCTAAATGTCTAAATTTACTATCTGTAAGAATTATTAGTTATTAGAACATTTAACAGGTGAGAGATAATTACAGAAAAAATGGATCAATCCTAAAGTCATTTGATCCTCTCAGATATGCATTTTTGTGGAAAAAAAACTTAAATCAAAATTTTAATTCAGTTTCATGAAGTAAAACAAAACACTTAAATTGTTGAGCTACACCTTGGATATTAACCTCTTAATTTCTATCATTTAGTGAGGTGGAAATAGGTGTTACATCTGATGGGAAAACCATAGTATGCTACCATCCTGCTGTTGACGTTCCATATGAGCTCACTCAGGTAAGTCCACCTACTCTGCACTCAGGCCAAACCGTTTGCCTGATTGTCTTGTGAAACCACATAGAGAAGTGAAACATTATTTTTTAACTATTTAAACTCATGAAGTTGTTCTTGAACTGCAATGTCACGCTATATGTATGATAGGATAAGCAATATGAGTGTGCACATAAAAAAATATAATGTGTATACCCCTGCAGCCCATAGAGCGACCAGATCCTTTGACCAACCAAGCAGAAACCCACGATCAAGTTTTGAAAGCCCACCTCAGCAAAGAGGTGCTGGATGGAAAACAGGGGCCAACTATAGAGGAGCTGAGCAAGATGTTCTTCACCACCAAACACCGCTTTTATCCTAAAGGACAGTAAGTGTACATTTACAACAACTTTTAAAGACGTGGATGTCTTATACACCTTGTATTGTATTGTATTGTACACCTTGACGTTTTTACATTTCAACCAAACTTCACTGTGGTCCATTGGGATTTTATGAGAGAAGCAAATACGGAGGGGTGCCTCAATATGGGTTGCAATTGAGGTGGAAAAATGATGGATGGTTTTTAAATGCTTTACGGAGGAAATCTGGTGTTATTTCGATAATGAGACACGGTGGGGGCATTGTGCTTTGGGGTTACATTTCGACAGGAGTGACAGGAAAGCTGTCCTGAGATTTTGACTCTCTTGATGTGGGTAAAAAAAGATAAAATTTCTTCCACACTGCGAAAGATTTGCAGCTAAAGTTAGCTCAACAAACTCAAGAGGACTTAATACACACACATCACATTTCTGAAAACCTACATATATATTTTTTTCCTCTTCCCAGTTTTATTACTTTGCATTGAACTATTGCTTAAAATGCCATTGAAGACAAGAGTAAAAATGTTTTTTGCTCTTTGTAGTTTGTGTAAGATAAAACTAAAACTGTTGTTATACCAGTTAAAGGTGATCATACAATTTCTTCTACTTTTCTCACATTAACAATATTGCTCTGTTCCTATTTATATGTCTACTGTATAGACCAGGCCTATCTTGTTTTTATTTCTTCACTGTCTGAGATTGAGATTGTTGTTTGCCAATATCAAGCAATTTTTTTCACTGTTCACAGGTACGTCTCGAGGCGCATCAATAAAAACCCCCCTAAGGACAGATAATCAACGTGATTAAACTGATGTTTGACTTGTAAAAACATTGTTTAATAAACTGGTGAATGTTCAGTTTCTTGTCCTTTATCTGTCCTCCCCTTATATGTAATGGCTTGTGCATATTAGTTTATAGATCTAAGATAATTTGTTGGGTTTTTTTGTTGTTTTTGCTAAGTGATTTTATTAAACCTTTGTCGGCATATTCCTCACTGCTGGTTAGATAAGCATGGATATTTGTGCAGCCATATCTTATAACAGTTCATTTTTAAGTATTGCTTTGTCTGAACATAAGAACTTGAGTTCTTAATTGCTGCAAGAAGCTATTTTCATGTTGCTGTTTATTTAAATGGCATGTTCTTTTGTCTTTCCCACAGTGAGAAATGTTATCCTATATTTATATTACAAACTAAAGTTCATAGACACTTAAAACTGTAAAAAAAAAAAAAAAAAAAAGTTAAACATAATCAGCAATATCGTAATGTGGGATTGTTTTCTCTGCTGGATTTGTGCTAAATTTGTGCTCAGATGAGACCAAAAATGTTACTTTTGCACCTAAATGCAAAGACAAAATACTTAACACTACATGAATGCCAAGATACACATATTCTCACTGTCAAACACGATGGAGAAGCCACTATACCGCTGTTGGAATGATTTTTTTCTGTAGGTTCTGGGAGGCTGTTCAGAAATAATGGAAATATGGATAATTCTTTGTCCTGACAAAATCTGGGCACTTAATAAAGAAGTACTTAAACCTTTATTTATATAATACCTGTCAAGGTAAAACAAAGTGCTTCAAAACAAATTTAAACGAAAGGAATGGTTTTCTTTCCTGCTTCGGAAGAAGAAAACGACTTGAGTCGTCTCAGAGTGAGGGAGTTCCAAAGCCGTGGGGGCACAAAAGACAAAAGAGAAAGAAAACCTGTTTTCTTTCTCTTTCTCAGGTCTTTTTTTATCCGACTCAGGATAAAAAAGACCTGAGACGGGTATGGAGAAAATTGCTAAAAACCTGGTGATAAGCCATTCATTTGATTTAAATATAAGCTCTGGGTGACTGAATCTGGGAACCACTGCAAATGTGTTGGAATGGCCCAGTCAAATTTCTCTTCAGTAGATTAGAATATGCATTCACTTGAGTTTATCGGATCAAAATAACCTTTAACCAGGTACTTTCATTAACTGATATATTGTAATCTCAAATGTCTTTTCATAGCTCTAAATGGAAAATCCTAAGTACAGAATAAAAAAAGGCTGGAAAACATCAGTCTGTGTGTGATTAGTTTATATAAAGTGCTTCACTTAGTGAAATAGTTACTGACTTTTAAATAATACTGTGATTTAATTAATCTATGAGAACTTTTTAATGTGTAGCTGTGCTGCTGGATCCAAACGTTGTTAGGTCATCTGAATGTACCGGAGGAGTGAGTTATCAGTCCCCGCCCCGGCACTTCGTTCAATCCAACCTGAAGACAGGGCGAGTCAGCGGCTACAAATATAACTGCTAACACAAGATGGCCGGTTTGCCTCGTAGGATTATAAAGGTACACCTGACAACGAGTAGTCTGTGTGCACGTGTATAAGACACCGTGAGAGTTTTCTAGGAGTCGCTCGGTTGTTATTCGGGGAATAAATTAACACTATGTCGCTTGTAGCCTCTCGTTAGCATAGTTAGCCCCTGCCTTGTTAGCTAGCTCGCTTCACTGCAACTGTTTTGTTTGCCACTTCCGTTTACTTCATTATCACCTGCTTGTGCTTAAACTCGGAAGAATTTTATTTGTCGTTTATTTCTTTTCTAATTAATCCCACTAACGGGCCAGTTATTGTAATTCGTCCCTGTGGTCATATGAATGAATTCGGTGTTCAAGCTAGGCTAGCTGTTGTAGCCCCTCTGGTTCCTACACATGCCTGGCGCTTTCAGTGAAACTCTGCCCTTGTGCGGCCCTGAAGTGTTGAAATTGCCTTAATTTGAGAAAATGTACTGGCGTTGCTTCTGTGTAATTGGACGAACCAAAAGAAAACGGTGTATTGTGAGTCCAGTTGCTCTGCGGTTTCCTCCCTTCGCCGCACCGCAGCCTCTTTATGGGCCTGGCCCAGTGTTTTGCCGAGAAAAACACCCCTGTCTTTTAAGACCCCCCTCCCTCACAGGAAGCGCATTTCAGTGTTCATTATACGCATTAAAAATTGAACGAAAGTTGGCTATTCTCACTTCTGTCTTTGATAGGCTCATCAAATTTTTTAACAGACAGCCTAAATAATATCCACTTCCTTTAACAATGTGATTCGGTCAGCAAGGTTGCTTTTTTCGGTACAACACCGGCAGTGAGCGCGATCAGCCTTTTCCGCCACGCCGAGCCTCAGGTTTGGCAGGTTTTCTTTGCCTGCTCCGTCAAGTTGACAAAGTGAAACCACTTCCAGGTTTCTGTTGTTTTGTCGTTCCGCATTTTTTTTCTTTCACCTTTACAACAGGGGCGTTTGTTTGAGTCGCATATAATCAGTTTCCTCCCATCTGACGGTACTTAAGTCTGCACCTGCTTGGTCAGTCATAAAAATCTTTCCTTTTTTTTCGTTTCTGAAATAATTAAAATGTATTTTTGGGTATCTAGAGTGCATTATGAAAAAGGCTGCTTATTTATCAAATCTTTGGTAGCCAAATAAAAGATCTGAAAAGTAATTTGTATTTATTTTTTGTAACACATCCTATTGCTAAGTGGAACTGTGTTTGCATATTAGTTTCCATTCTGCACCCACTATTTCTGTGGTTTAACAGCAGCAGCGCCTAATATTAATTTCAGTGTGATTTAATGAGTCTCTGTCTGCCCTTAATGTCACAGTTCTGGTCGCAAAGCCAAACCCTGCTGTGGCTGCTGTGGGCGCATTTTGATTTGCAGCCAATACAGATTAAACGAGAGCTGAGTAACCGAAAATGGAGATGGATGGATGCAAGAATTTAAACTCTAAGACACAGAGAAGCACTCCTATTAGTAAAATTCGCTATCACTTAGTGATTAGTCATGTTGTTTCCACACTGAACTCCTGGAATGTTGTCTCACAAGTATGCGGTTGAAGGCAGACTATTGTCATCTGTCGCCTCCTTGAAAGAAACACTTTGCATGTTTATTTTAATAAAAGTCAACAAGCGTGCATGTCGTCTTCCCGATCACACGCAGGAGACACAGCGGTTGATGGCAGAGCCCGTCCCGGGGATCACAGCTACGCCCGACGAGGGGAACGCACGCTACTTCCATGTGGTCATCGCAGGGCCTCAGGACTCGCCGTTCGAGGGAGGCACGTTTAAACTTGAACTATTTCTTCCAGAAGAGTATCCCATGGCAGCTCCCAAAGTGCGATTCATGACCAAAATCTATCACCCCAACGTCGACAAACTGGGAAGAATATGTTTAGACATTTTGAAAGGTGAGAAAGTCTCTCATTTCCTTTTCCTTCAAATTAGCTCAAGGTATTTAATTAAAAAAAGTTAAAAAAAACATTTCACTGCAATCTGAGTTTACATCTTAAATATTAAAATGTTTTCGTTTAGCTTTTACTAAAAAAAACTAATTTGTACCTGTCAATCTAAAGTTATTGGTTTTGATAAAAAAAAAAAAATTCTTTGCTTTTTTTTAATAACAGGCTATTTTGTGTTTAGTTGTCTGAAAGAAGACTTGGCACTACGTGTGTTTGAACTTTTAAGATTAATTTCAACATTTACACATAAAACAGAACCTTTAATTTAAGCAACAAATAATCCAGTTTAATTGGGAAGTGAAACCTTTTTTTATATTAAGTTTCTATGAGTAAAAGTAAAATAGAATAAATGATTATCACAGCCTTTCAGTATGCACACCTGATGAGCTTTTACATTTTTGGAAATGGGACTTAAAATGTACTTCAATAAGATTTTGTGAAGTTTATGGAATTTGATACATGGGTTAAAAAAAACTGTTTCGTAAACAAATCTCAAAAGTGTAGCATTTATCCATAGGATTGATTTAATCTGAATACAGAAGTCGCTTTATTATTAGTCTACCTGTGTAGACTAATAATCTAAATGCAGCTTAGTTTTATTGGGATAATAATAAATGAACGTTTTTGATCTATTTTATTCAGCCTGTTTCATGAGCGCATCAATAAATATTAATATTTTTGAAAATGTTACTTAATTGATTTGCTTTTTATTGGGTGAATTGCACAGCCATATATAACTGGTGTACTGAAGTAGCTATAATAGTTTTAGAGCAGCATTTGTAAAGTTTTGAATGTAAGTAGGTACATGTACTGCTGCAGAACATCTATTTCAAAATATTGTAGCAGTGAATACCACAAAATATTCCACATAATTTGGCACATAATCCTGAGTTTATATTCCACTGCTGAACATTACTGTTGGCAAAGATGCATTGTGGGGAAACATTTTCTTCAGAAGAGATGACGCTGATGGGAAACTGATGGATTGATAGACTGATGGATGTTCCCAAAATTTTAACATAAACTGTATTTGTGGGTCTCAATACATTTATTAGGTTTTAAAAGTAACAAATTTTGAAAATCATACAATTCTTTAATTTTATAAGTATGCACTATGTGTTGGTCTCGCACATAGACCTTAAGTAAAAGACGTTGCGTATTGTTGCTTATCAGTTTTGCATTGAAATGCATCATTTTGAGTTATTGCTTCTCCCTGCTATTGGAATAATTTTGCTCAGCTTCTGCTCTCCAGTGGATCTGTGTTGTTGTTGTAATCACCCGGATTCTGTCTGCCGTTTCTTTGTTTTGCATATTTTGCATCACTATCAATAGTTCTCTTTTACATCTTTTCCACGCTTCCAACAGACAAGTGGTCTCCAGCCCTGCAGATTCGCACAGTGTTGCTATCTATCCAGGCATTATTAAGCGCTCCCAACCCAGACGACCCCCTGGCAAACGACGTCGCAGAGCAGTGGAAGAAAAACGAAAGCCATGCCATCGAGACAGGTCGGTGTATGATTTATCTGTTTTGATTCGATTTGATGTGAAAACAAGGGAATGAGAGCAGCCCAACCGCATTGCAGCTCCTTCAGGTTGTTGCCGGTTCGCAGTTGGAGAAATACTTTGACAGATGGCAGGAAATATTAGCTGAATTCCAGATCTTTGAAATTCCACCCACATCCGAAGCTCGGCGATAGTTTTACAGGCTGCAGAAGAGTCACCAACCAGTGCTAACTCTGCTTGCGGCTTTGTAGGAGGGACAGCAATAACATAATCAAATGACAAATTCAGACAACAGACGGAGAGGTGAAAGAAATTCCTGTATCCTCTGGGGTGTACCTGCCTAACCTTGTTAGGATAAGGGAGTGTAGATGATGGATGGATGTTGTGAATTGTTTGGAGGCAGAAAATGCAAATAGCCTGCAGCCACTTGACTATATATACAGATGGATCCATCAGACTTTTTATTTTTCAGAATAAAACTGTGCTGCATGTTTTACAGAGGCAGCCATTTTAAATGCAACATAAAATTATAAGGACTCATACCATAGTTCATTAGTTGTTGTTTTTTAATTAAACCTTAAAGTGCATCAGTGTACATGGAGTTCAATAATGTGCTTATTGATCAAAATCTGGTGTCAAAGTTTCAGAAAAAGCAAGATTGCCTCTTTTTTTTTTTACTGCAAAGCACAAATTAAAGCTAAAAAAACACAGCTCTCTAAAATATGAATATAAAATAAAATGTAAATATTATGAGATTAAGCCAAAAAAATAGATATAAATATCTAAATATATCTATTTAATCTTGAACAGGCAACAGTTACACACTCAGGCAACAACAGGCAACACTCATGCTACACCGAGATATTTATCTCGGTGTAGCATGAGAGTAGCATGAGTCCAGCCCCTCTAAGGAAAATGAACATGAAACAGCTTGTATTTATTCACTTTATGTGCTATTTTATAGGAGTTTTTCTTCAATATGACACATTCCTGTATTTTCAGAACAGGTTTTTGACAATCGTCAAAAAGTTTTGGTTTCATTTTAACTTGACTTCATATGACCACTGACAACGTGCTAATCAGTCAGATGAAAGTTAAACAGCTGGAAACATGCCAGAGAGACAACTTGTCTAACCTTATTATAGATTGAGGATTTTATTTTTAGAAACTCTTGGCAGAATCCTAGAAAGTGATTAGACAACTTCTGCCTGGGAAAATAAAAAAAAAAGATTGGTATATATTGCAAATCTATCACAGTCACAAAATTCTCGTTGCAATGGACTGCAAAAAAAGTCAAACCTGACTATATATGTATACTAGGCATGTATGCTCTTTATGTTTATGATGTATTTGGTCACATTTGTTTTAAATCAACATGAAAAGGTTTGAGAAATGAGATCATTAAGCAACTACAGTCTTACAGAAAAACTGTTGAAACAAAAACCAGAAAGTCCTGATCAGCGCATCTGTATTTTATTTTATAATAAAATAACACAGAATTTTATGCACAAATGTATCCGGAAAATACTCAATTTGCTTGGTCCTAACTTCTGTTTGTCATTTATTATAGTTTATTACCAAAGCTCTGCCCCGTCATCAGTTTCGCTTCCTTAAAAATGTCAGTGAGCCACATCTGCACCGTTAAATCTTACGATCTTATCTCAGAGGTTACTTTTACGAGCTCCAACAGAGGAGCTACCGAAGGCCGGCTGAGCTGAACAGCACAAGCGCAGATTAACTTCGCTCCGTTTTGATGCAGAGTAAAACTGCTGCCTGTTCAAGATTAAATAGATTTTTATTCTCTCAGAAGAGCTGCACTTTATATTTAATTTGAACTCAGAGTGTAGCAGTCCAGTCCCTGCTGGATCACAGAGAAAACAACTTTACCATCTCAAGTCTTTCTATGAATAATCCTCGTTATTGTGAAGCACTTCCAGATGATTCAGATCAGTTCAACAATCGTTTCACCACCTTGCTCGACATCACAAGCTTCCTGTTTCTCTCCCTCCCCTCCTTTCCCCTCTTACAGCCCGAACATGGACCAGGCTCTACGCGAGCAACACTGAAGTATAGAGGAACCGAGAAGAGGCGTCTGAATGTGATCCACAAAATGTACTCCTATACTGTCAACCTTTGAATTTAACGGACACATAGAAAAACAAACAAAAAAAAAAAAACAAGAAATGAGTCCAAATATATTTGAAAGAAATGATGAGAATTACTGCTGCAGACCCCAGGGTGACTTATTTTCCTCTCTTAAGATGCGTTAAGTGTGTGTTAGCCTTTTGATTTATTATTTTTTTTCTGTGTTGCTATTTAAATGCATGGACAACCATCAACACCCTCCCCATGTCTTAAAGTACATGCGATATGTTGTCCTGAGCTAGTCACAGACTGGTACGTTTGCAAAATATTCACTCATTAAAGTTTTTTTCTTTTAACAAACCCATCATTTGTCAATACATCTTTATGCTTTTTTTTTTTTTTGTTTTGTTTTGTTCAAGCAGCAGATGGAAAGTTTTCCCTCCAAGAGTAGTGAAATGAGAGAATATGAATTTTATGTCCTGAAAAGCAACAGGATTTTGAGGTTTAAAAAAGTTTTTAGTAAAAGTTGGTAAAACTAAAGAAATTAACACAAAAAAAAATTAGCGTTCAAAATTCCTGCAGTAAATTGTTCTCACACATTCTTTTAGCTAAGTGAGAGAAATCGTCCTTCAATTCAGAATAGCTCACGTTATGAGTTACATATTTGCTAAATTAGTTTTATTCTGGAACATAAAACGTCATCTGCATGCGCATTTATCATTTTTATTTCCATGCAATTACAAGTATCTAATCAAACCAGGTATTTGAACATTTTCAAAAGCTGGATAATGAAAGGAGGTTATTACAGAACCAGAGGCAACATTTTTTCGTTTTCTTTTTGCGTCAGGAATATTTTTGGACCCTTTGGGGAGGGTGAGCAGAGTACATGAACACACTTGCAGTCATTTCCCAACACGTCCAGAATGATATCGGTCGGTAAATAAAGAAGGTTTAGAAGTGTTGAAAATGACTTTTGCTTTAGTTGCCTGTCCATCTTTGATTTTAAGAACAATAAATAAAGGCATTCATCAGACCCAAGCTGATAAGAGCAACATGAACTGGTTCACATGGGTGTTCATTTTCTTTCTTTTGAGTCAGTCACGCTTCTGTTCGAACTGTCTGTAATAATGTAATGATTATGCAAGTGCATTTACTTGACTCCAGAGGGGGGAATAAGGTCAGTTTGGTGGCAAAAAGAAAGGCGATGTTACAGAATAAAGCATTTCCTCAATTCCTGCAGGATTTTGTGTTGGATGGAAGAAAGCTGTCAGCATCTAGTGTGGGAGGCTGAATGATGATTTCTGTGGTCAGATTGTCTCAACAGACTATTGCCTCGTAACTGGGTTAGGACTTAACATGTTGTAAAATACATTTTTGTTGGGGTTGGGAGGAGGGTTATTGTCCTCTAGTCGTTGCTTAGATTTGTCATCCAGTTACTAACTGCTATGTTTTCTCTAGCTTAAACCCTAAAGGATGGCCATAAATCTTTAATTTATTGTTTTCCAATAGGAGTTTATGGCAGGAAGTGGTTTGGAGCAGCTAGATGGAAATAATTTGAGATCAAACTGATAAACCAGCTCCCCATGTGTACTGGAAAAAAAAATAAAAGAAGCAATTCTGTCGATGATTTGAGTACATTTGCTTACATGGCTCTTCAAACATGCTGTAAATAAACTGAGTTGAGTAAGTAAGAGGAGTCTCCTCTGTTTTTTTATTTTTATTTTGAAGGTGTGCAGCGTGAATCATTAGATTACACTGAAAGATTAGCGTCCCTTTGGAAAATCCCACATAGAGTTGCACCTGAAATTATTCACCCTCATCGCAAATTTTGCAAAACTCAGGCGTTTTCTGTAAAACATAATTACTAATCTTATCCAACCTTAATGAAATTTGTAGGCAAAAATTCCACAGGAGTGATACAAAAGGCGTGTGTCTGGCTATGAATCATGTCTGCAGCAGGTCAGAACAAATGCTCGTCGTAAATATGCTGAGTTATGTTCAGACTGCAGTGGTTGATACAAGTTGTATGTTTTGTTGAATTCTGAGAAACTACTAAATCGTTCTGGTTTAATTTGTTAATGGTCTGCACCGTTTGACCTCATTTCCGCTGGAGTTGCTGACCAATTGTGTCCACAAGGGGGAGCCGTTAACACATTTACGGTTAGTCTCAAAGAGACCGCATGTTTTCTGGTTCTAATGACCTTTAAACTCACTCAGCTAAACCACATATTGTTGTCTTGATAACTGAACCACTAAAATAACAATTATTCCACATTCATTTGTGAATTCATCAAAAATGACTTGATGTATTCAAAAACAAACTTAATCAATGTTGAGTTACTTTTCAGAGTAATTCTGCCCCAGAAAATGTAGTAAAACTAATTTCAAGAATAAAATATGTTGCTGTAGGTTGGACAAATAAAACCTGTGATTTGTTTATATTTTGTCATCCACAGACATTAGTGTGTTTCATCAAAATACGAGTTTAACCAAGACAAAGTGAGGCTTAGCTGTGAAGCAGAAAAGAAAAGATTAATGGGTTTTAACTGTTTGTTTTTTTTACCAATATTTGAAAATTCTATCCATTTGAATTCAAATTTATTTGTTGTGATTCCCTTAATAAAGGGCCAGTGTCATCAATTACCTCAGAGGTCACCTAATGAGGAGACGGAGTGTAATTTAGTCTCATTATAATCCGTCTGTTTTGTGGTGACCCAATGTGGAACATTGGGAACGCAGCAGACCGGTCAGGAATGACGTTGAGATGTTCAGAGCAACGTTACATTTTCAAACAATACTTCAAGCTGTGAACATTTAACAGAGCAGCTCGTCTTTTAAAATGGAAAAAGTATGACAGCGGCGCAACAAAACGCAGCTCTGGTGGAGGAATCTATGAACAGCACAAGTGTTGGATGTGAACTTGGAAAAAGAAGTCCATAAGAAGTTCAGCTTGGCCACAAACCATGATGGGAAAGCAACAAACAAATGTACTCTGGTCAGGTAAGACCAATTTCTTTCTTTTTATCTAAGTTTACTGTTCATCTTCTCTGAACTATAACCAGTGAAATATTAAGCAAACAACACTGATTTGGAATATATCAAGCTTCAAGCTTACCTTTTCAAAGTTGGTTTACAAGCAGGAAAATGGGTATTTGTTGTAATCCTTATGGGTTATTTCTTCCTGAGGCCACCAGGGGGCACTGCAGACAGAAAAAAAAACCCTTGAATCAATCTGCTCATCAAAAAGTATACAAACAAGGTGAGTTATTAAAATGGCCATTTATTCCTTCAGTTTAGGGTTTTACACATGATCCGATTAAAGTGATGTCTTTCTATTTTTGGAGTTTAAATCTATTCTTCTGTGAAGGGTGACTTTTCTGGTGACCAGTCCTCTGTTTAAAAGCAGCTCAGTGTTTTATGGTCATACTTTGGTTTATATGGCAACAATGAGTCATTGAGGCTCGATCTTTGTGTGGAAGTGCAGGAAACGATTCTCCCGTCACTATCTGCAGCAATCTGAGAAAACATTAACCAGCCTGTGAGGCCTCTGGCTCTGCAAAGGGCTTTGTTGTTGCAGCTTTGTTGTTGGGGCAGTCAGCCACAGCTAAGCAAAGTGATATTTCCTACAGTTAGTCAGTCTCTGACGCACGACGACCTTAGATATATCTGGAAAACTATAAACGGAAAACATGTAATTACTGACCACACGTACATATTTTGTATTACAGGTTGCGGGTCAATGCAGATTCTGTCAACTGTGTTTTTTTTGTTTTTTTTAAAACTCAAAACAGAAATAGGTCAACTTCAAATGCTAGTATTGAGTTGCATTAGTTTTAATTCTTATTGAGCAAAGGTTATACAATGAAGCTGATCGATTTAGAAAAGAGAATTTTATAAAATACAATAGATTTAAAAATAATTCAATAGATAAAACAGATTTCCTTGTGGGTCAGGTCAGGGAGATTCAAAAATATTAACAGGGAAAACATCCTAATTAAAAAAAAAAATCTTTGGCCAAATACAAAGGATGAAAAAGCACCTCACGGATACTGTTTAGTACGGTGGAATTTCTGTGATGCTGTGGGCTTGTTCCACCTTAAAAGGTTCTGAAAACCTTAAAATTTAGAAACTTAAAATCCCATTAAAACCTTTGAAGAGGACACCGAATTATGGACAACTATGAGCAATTTATTCAACAATTTTTACTAGATCTATTAAGGATGGAGGGTGGTGTAGGTGGGGCAAAAAATATATGAGTTAGGGTTTTCAGCTTAGAGGGTTTCTATCAAAATTTTACTTGTCACTAACTTTTGATGCTGACATTTTTAGGTTTGCACGTTTTTTCTGATGTTTTTATGAAGATCCAGAGTGAGGATCCTAAACACAGGCCTTCTCCTCTGACACAGCGGATCGTCTCTCCGCTGACTGCAGGTAAAAACATTCCCATCATATTCTGCCGCTGATGAACTGTCAGGTGACGCCGGATTTACTGGGCGTACCTGATGGTTGCTGAGGAATCTGAGGGAGTTTCTCTGACCAGACAGGATATCTGCTATCTGTTATGAAACCTAATGGTTTTATATAACCTTCAGTGTCCCTCCCCCCCACTCTATTCTTCCCTGCTATCTTACCCATTTTTTCTTTTATCTCCTTCATATTCCTCGTGTTTTTCATCAACACTATTTTCTTAACTGCTCGTCCTCTTCCCTGACCTGCTGCAGATAAACCAGAGGGGCACTGCAGTCAGAACCTTCTCACCTCACCTCACCCGCGCCCCTCGTTACATAACCACCCTAATTATCCTCCCATGCGTAAAACCAAAACTCAGCAAGCCAAAAGGGAATCCCTAGTGGCGGCTGCAGCAGGTACCCCAAGCTCTCAATATTTGAAGAGATTTAGGGTTACACAAGACAGCTGCAGTGGGATATTACTGCAGGCAGTGATTTTTTTTTTTTTCCCAGTTAGTTTTGATCCATCCTTTCACTCTGCTGACCTGTTCCTTTGAAGTCTCCAAGTCTTTAACCTCTTGATGCTGCTGCTACTGCTGTATGTTTTTATGTTTTTTGACTTGCGCATAAAAAAACAGCTGCAGCACGCCTTAGTGTTCGAGGCATCCTGGTAAAATGCACAAAGGAGGTTCTACGCATGTTAAAGCAGGCATCATGCACAAAAAGCAAACAAACCCTGGTCCTTAGAAGTGAAAAACAAAACAAAAAACAGCACTATTACTTCCTGATATATTTAGCAAGAGTATATTTAGTAAGAGTAAAACCAAACAAGATCCACATAGAAAGAAAAAAACTGTACACATGCAACTTTGTGTTTGTGTGTGGAACGTAATAAGAGGGATTCCTCCTGAGTTTTTCCATTAGTAGCAAGAACAGGCTGTCCTGAACCATCCTTCTACTTCGCTCTCTATATATAACAACACTGCAGACAAGGACACAAGAGCAAATTTATGTGTGTGTGTGTGTGTGTGTGTGGGTGTGCGCGTGTGTGTGCGTGTGTGTGCATGTGTATGTACACACACACACGTGTGTGTGTGTGTGCCTTTAAATTCTTGCCAAAGACCCTGGATGCTGGCAGGCAATTTACACAAGTTGTCAGTACTTTGCTACTAGGATTAAATGACGGTTTGACCTTGTATAAATTTCCCTGTTCAAACGTAAACAAACAAATTGCTGTGATGCTGAAGACGACTGATTTGAAAACCTTTTGCCAGGATCCAACGCTATAAATCACAAAACACGCAAAGTAGAACAACAAAAAGATGGATTTCGAATGTTTTAACAAATAAAAGCTTAAAAAGTGTGACCTCTATTTGCATTCAGCCGTCTTTATGTGGCATAACCTACTGCTTTCAGACGTCACCTGTGTGTGCTTGATGCTCGGTTTATATCCAGATGTTCTGTGAAGGAGGTTTTGTTAGAGAATGGTGTCAGAATGGCCTAGTTAAAGTCCTGCCCTAAATTCATTTGAGAATCTGTTGGTCCATCACATAAGATGCCAATATAATATAATGACGCTTGTGGTTCAGAGTAAATCTTTGTCTTGTTTTTTCATTTTGTTTGTCACAAATAATGGTGGATTCATGCTGTGCTGGGTTTTCTTTATGTCTTTAAAAGGGCTTGACGTCAGTTTACGCCACACATTGTGGAGTAATCCAGTTGGAGCATGGGTCTTGTCACACACACAAACACAAAACAGTGCAAACACACACAGCCAGCGGTCCGGCTGTCGTCTCGTGCTGCCGTGTTTAATGTAAATAATTAACAGCCTTCATTCAGTGTCTCTACCCAGGAGCCACAATAACCACCACCCGATGCGTAAACAAACCCACCACGACTCTGTGTTACTGCTTCCGAGGGAGTTGCGCTCACAGTGCCAATCAGCAGCCTGTCCAGCAGCGAGTCGCCGCTTTGTCGATTAGTTTCCATGGAAAGTTAGGTTTGAACGGGATAACGACTACAGAGGCACAAAGCTGAAGTTGCCGATTTGCAGAGCAATTTCTGACCGGTGGCACTCTCTAAACTCTGATTGGATGATTAAAACAAATCTTACTCTGACTGCATGTTATCAAGTGCTAATCAAGCTGACGTGTCCCAGACAGGTCGACACATGACCTTTGATGCTTCATATGAAGCGATAAGTTGATGAGCTGAGGGGGATGCAGGATTTATTATTGTGGAAATGATCATTAAGAATGACAATTTAATCATTTTTGCAATTATGCCAAGTTTAATCTATGATGCTCTTGTTCTGTAATTAAGTAATTCAATCAAAAGGCTTTTGCTGGCTGCAGCTAAATTGTTTCTGAATCTGTTTCAGAGATGTGGAAGGTCCAACGGGACGATGTGGAAATGTCTGAGTAGAGTTACGCCGTATCTTAACTCGCTCTCCTTCCAAGTGTTTTGAGGATAAAGTGTTGGAGTTGAAGCTATTTACCCCTTAACAAATTGTCCTTATTTCAAATCAACAAACTGGTTTCAAAAACAGACAAATATAACCTGAGTTAATAGACATTTACAAATGAGGATTTCAAAAAATTGCTCCTAAACCTAATGACCATCACATCACATCAAGAGTTAACTATAGCTGGAGTCTTCACACTTCTTGTTGGGAAATTTTAGATCAATCTTAATTCAGGCACAATGGAGGGTTTCCAGGCAGCACCAAAATCAGATTTAAGTCCAGACTTTTACTAGGCCACTCCAAAACGTCTTTTTTGTAGTGGGTGGTGCCTGAGCTTAAAGTGAAGATGGCAAAGCGTTCCCGTACCCTCACCAGCATGTCTGACTGTCGGCATGAAACTCTGCTTATAAATATTACAGATCTGGTTCCTCTGTTCACATTTCTTGGGTATCATCAAGATTGTTTTTGGTAAATGTGAGACAAGTCTTTGTGGTTTTTGTTTTGTCAGAAGTGGAATTTAGTAGATAACTATATTTTCACATCGATACAGGAGAGTTTGGATAGCTTTTAACC
Source organism: Poeciliopsis retropinna (assembly GCA_010277075.1). Taxonomy (NCBI): domain Eukaryota; kingdom Metazoa; phylum Chordata; class Actinopteri; order Cyprinodontiformes; family Poeciliidae; genus Poeciliopsis; species Poeciliopsis retropinna. The sequence continues at coordinate 1,562,814 of VMRM01000027.1, read as the reverse complement.
CTTAGTGAATAATATCTTAGTTTGAAAATTGCCACTTATGATTGTGTTGAGTTGACATTTGTGTGACGATCTGAAAATGTTGATTTTTCACAGCGCCACATCTGCCTTGGTGACGCAAGACATAAACAGAACTACAAAATGTCTTCCGGTTGTTGTCAGGAGGATTTTGACCTTGACCATCTTAGCAAACACTCATAAACCTCCAACTTTACTGCACTTTCAAACACAACAGTTCTTATGACAAAGAAGTACTGAGCAGAAAAACAGTTGCAATGTAGGTGTCAACAAGCACAAAGAAAAGGAGTCAGGATTTCTTTTCACAGGAAGATGATGTTACTTGAGTTGCAGGAGTAGAGTCTCCTCCGGTCCTCCTCCGTCATCCTCCCCTCCTTCCTCCCTTCATCTTTTTGTCTGTCTGTATTCAGGTCACTGTTTCTTGCATAACGACTCATTCATAAAACAGCACCACACCTCAGGGAAGGGACGTGGAAAAGAGACTCCAGACGTTTAGAAAATGTCTACGCAAGGAGAATTTTTGCTGCAGCATAAACGGTCGTCATGCCATTCCAGGAGGCAATTCATGAGCTGCAGCTGTCAAAGTAAAGCCTCGACAGCTTAGAAGAGGTGTGGCACTTTCTTAAAAAAAAAAAAAAAAAAGCGCTATTGTGAGAGTATATGTTTTGGGTTGTGAAAATGTTTCATAAATACTGTTGCTGCACCATTACTGAGTAGTTTCTGGCTTACACGTCAAAATTTATTCCAAAAACTGATCACATAAAACATAATGAAAGAGACAAACTTGCTAATTCAGTCCTGCATATATTACAATACGAATTCAGCTCATGGTAAAATGTTACTTATTAAAAGGTTTGCTATTGAATCTGAGCCAATTGTATTGAGTCATTGACCTCTTGCAATCTCTCCTGTTGGGCCAGTAGACAGGAAGGAGACGCAGAACAGAAAGACAGAGCAAGCGGTACCTTCGATGGGATAGAAAAACAGGAAACACAGAAACACAGTGACAGCAACAGCTACGTCAATAACTACAAAAGAAAAACACACAGATAAGATCAGATGCATGACATCAGGAGTCCTTTTTAAGAGAATATAATGTTAATGGCAGCTAAAGTCCTACTAATGGCTCAGTCCAGTAAGAAGACGATGCTACACACTGAAGCACTGAACCAGGGATACTTTCAATGATAAAACATAACCTCCATTCAAGAAAGAAAGCTAAACACAAAGGCACTACATTAGGGGTATTGTCTTTAAGTGAAAAACTACAATTATCATTCGTCTGAGGCTTTCTGTCATCAAGTGTTATGTTATTTACTCTTTGATCAATAATTTTGTTACTGTTGGAGATAGGAACACTTGATGCAGTCTATCGAACCCGGTGGTCGTGTTATCATGACGGAGACCGTTTTTACCAAACCCTATTTCATATTTGACCAAACGTTACATTATTTCAATGGAGAGTTTTGCAGAAAAAATAGCATTTCTGTCTATAGATTGAATCTAAAAACCTAAATATTTTTCTCTACAAACCTGTTCTGATCTTTAAATCGAATAATTTGATCAATTCTAATGGATTGATTGTGGTCGAGTCGCACCACAATTTGGTCTGAGACCAAAAGAAACGTGGAAGAGCCTCGATCAAGTTTTTTTTCGTCTATGAAAACCAGCAAAATTAAAGGGATTAAATGATGCTGTTTGTCTCATTTTGTATGATATACTTTCCAATGCATATGCACGCACACACACAAGTAAAGTTGTTGTTTTTCCTTCCTCTCCAGCATTTTTTACATTCAACCTTTAGTTGTCAGCTGTTGTCGGGTGATTCTGCTGGACACCAGACAATGTGTCCAGCCCGAGTCGCCATCCTGCCTTTCGATAGCACTCAATAAAGCCTGTTACGACAGCTCGGCCTGTTTTGCACTCATTAGGGATGTGCAGGAGATATGGCAGATGTTAATGTTTGATCGAGCGAAAAGCAAGTTGCCGGAGGGATTTCACGTGAACGGCGAGCTGCTGGTTTGTTTTCCCGCCTTTGCACCTGCGAGGGCAAAACAAGGCCTGTCAGGTCACTCATTACTGTGACTAATTTTAGCTAAGAGTTTGTTGGCACATCACGAAGCTTGATTCTAGGTTTTTTTATTCATGTGTGTCACCAGGAAACCTTTATTTGCACTCAACACATGCTACTTGTTTTTTCTTTTTTCCAACTATTTACCGACAAGATGTGTTCAAGGTATCGTCGCCTATTCGGTTGGAAACTTTTAACTTTTCAAACTGAGAGTATGAGCTCGTGGTGGAAATGTAGCTTTGCTTGACATCAGTATCCATAACTGAATGCGAAAAAAAAAAACAAAAAACAATATGACCAAAAGTAAAGTGCAGAGCTTAATGAGATTGGACCTAATGCTTGGAAAAGTAAAGTGGGTTAGAAAGCATTAAAAATACTGCATTTCTTAAGATGTTTTCATTTATTTGGACATTAAGTTAAACTTTTAACGAAGCTGCTTGACAGGTTGCGGATCCACGTGGTAGATTGAGATTAAGAGATTGTGACGATACTTGTATTCTAAGAAAAACGAAAAATATCATTTTAGAAAAACGCCACACAACGCAATAAATATCTCAGAAACACTGGAGACCAAAGATGTTTCTTTAATTATCACCGTTTGACGTTTTATGCCTTTGATGTTGCCCAGGATTTACTTCATTATTTAAAAACCTCGAACGAGGTGGTCTTAAAGGAAACCATGGAGGATCCTGCTTAAAAGACCTGTGTGTCATCATCGCTGCTGTGTGGGTTTGCTTCAGACAACTCTCCCACACCCGATCACACTGTCTGGCTTTGTTAATGCTTCTTAAATCTCAACCTTCCCATGATTACACAGTGCCAGTGTTTTTGTTCTCAAACAGACAAAGGCATCATTTTATCAGCAACTAACAATGGCATTACACTGTTCTCCTTCACCAAAAAAGCATGTCGTATATTCATTAATTTTTTTTTTTTATATAGGACGCCTAATTAAGCTAATCTGCTGTCCAGAAGAAAACACCTGATCTGTTCACTCTGAGAAATTCATCTACAGTAATGTTTCTTTCCACTGAGCCAGGATTATCCACAGCTATCATTATGATAGGTCTCAGTATGTGGCAACAAGTGGCCAATGTGCCCATCAGATCTGACAAACACATTATTATCAGTGATCCATCACCAGCAGCTTCACATCTTTTGAATCTCAACATACAATGCCATGCCAAGACGTTCGTGTCCTTTAAGCTTTCTACCATGTTCATCTCTGAAACACATTTCATTTTATGCAATAAATCAAACCAAAAGGGGATGCGTGCTTTTTAAAGCATCCCTCTTTTACTCTCATGCCACTTAATAAACCCCCAGAGGATCTTCAGAAGGTGACGGAGACCAGAAAGTAGCAAAGAACAGGAAGGAAGGTTTGGTAATTTATCCGTTGTCAGAAATGACTGGATGCTCTTGGCTCCCGGCTGCTGGCTTAGCGGAAAAAACATGTTTACTCGAGTCATAAACCATTTAAAAGAGGACGCACCGTCTGTGTCCAATATCTGACGACGAGTCAGGTCTATTTCGGCAGCCTTGACGACAAGCCGTCAGAAGTACCAGCTGAGTTTCACCCTCCTCCGAGAACATTTGTCTAGTTTCCCAATGCCCCCACCCGCCCCCAACCCCCAACCAACTTTGGTTGTAATTGAAAATCGGTGAAGAAGGATGAGTTTGCAAACCAGAGTGTTGATGAGAGCAGAGATCAGATTTATATTTAAAGCTTGTCCAACAACCAAGAACTTAGAGTTTGGAGGTGTCAAATTATTTTGAGTAATTTATGTTGGGGGGGAAAAACATTTCAGAGCTGTGGCTGTTTCTGCTTTATGATGCCCTCACATGGCTCCTGCTCAATGTTGAGGTCAAAGAAGAGACTTATGGCTCAGCTAATCAGCTCGGGATTTTACCACTCAGAGTTGGCTATCAACCCCTGAGTAGATCACTGGCGAACGAACAAGGAGATTAGACTCTTAAGTGTGGGAGCTCGAACATCTGTGTATGTGTGTGTTTTGTGCTCCTTGTGCGGAGGGATCTGTAATGCTTGACTTTTGTCAGACAGCAGACGTCGTCTGACGGCAGTGACAAAGTCGAAGCTGACGTTCACCCCGTCCATCTGTCAAAACAGCTTGAGGAAACCAGACCCTCCACCCCCCTCCCCTACCGTCATACCTCGGTTAAAAGAGGAACTCCTTGCTGCTCTCCTTTGCCATGAGGGAAGATGGTGATAAGCTGATTTAAGTGTATGATGACAGCTTTATTTTCCCCGCAGACGGATGTTTATCAGATTATGCCATCTGTTGTTATATTTGCGGACAGGATTGAGTTCAGCAGGTTAAATTCTAATTTTAACCTAAGTGCGCGTATTATAAATCACATTGCAATGTTTATACAGCATTATTCTAAATTCTCCCTCTCGATGGTAAAGTTTTTCATCAAATCTCTCTCACGTCACAGTACAAAACGGGCTGTCAGTGCTTTTAGCGATTACATCAGCGTGGAAGCAATATGTAGTTAGATCACTCAGCATCCATGTTTTGTGTGTGCAAGTGAAATAAACGGGGATTTTACTTTAGTCATGAAGAGTTGGTCCTCTGACACCTTGCGGTGAGTTCATCAGACAGTTCTGCAATCCCAAAACCACTTCCGCTGATTTTCAGTAAGTAGCAGGTCTGAGTGTAAGAGGTTCCTGGACAATGCCTGGACGCTTAATTGCTCAAAATCTTAAAACACATGCTTCATTCAAGCAGAAACTGTTCGAGAAATCCAACCTTTAATTTCAGCACATTTATTTTGTGGCGAAGAGAATAAAAATCTTTTGTTGTAATGTGCTTTGATCCCCATGGTGGTGAAAATCCAAATGATGAATTATTTTTACTTTTCTGGGAGAATCAGCCAGATTTTCATTTAAACTGACCTCCTTTTAATTTGATTCTTTGAATAATTTCCAGCTACATTTAGCTTAATGAAAGATCGAATTTCACCTGATTGCTTCTAATAATCTTGGCCATTGGTTATGTTAAGGACCCTACATTAATTTGACCTTATTAATTACCATGTTTTCATCGCTCAAAGATAATTTACCAGTGAAGGAGGGAGCTGCAGAACTGTGTGAAAGATTTGCCCTCAATTTTTATTGTGCCATCAGCAAATACACTTTGCTATTTGATTATCTGCCGCGGTTACAAATGAGATCTGGCTAAACGTCAGCTGATAAGTTACAGCTTTTCACTGTACATTTGCAGTTTTTTATTTTTTATTTTTTGAAACTCCACCTGTTTATTGTATAACATTTTTATGAGTTTGACTTTAAGTGCAGTGGGAGTGGTGCTGATTCACACTGACAAAAAAACAGTTTTGCAACAGAGACCCACAGTTTTTCTTTTCTTTTTTTTTTTTTTTACAAACATCGTAGAACTTTGGACCATGAGCTTAAATCATTGAGCAAAGACTTCTTCCCCTTTTTGGACTCCTCTGCTTTAGTTAAAAAGAAGAATGCATCATTAAAAGGTCAAAAAGTGACCAAAGTAATGACATGGAAAACAGTGGAAGGAGGGAGTCACTGATTTGTTCCCCAATACATCAGATTGAGCATAAAGCACCCGATCTGGTGCTTTAACCAAATAATCAACTTTACACGTAAGTGACCGTGTATGAAAATGTTATATAAATTATGTTAAGCAAACACAAAGCCTCAGACTGTTGCGTTGGTGTGCACGATTATGAAAAAGTAGAACCTGAAAAGTGGAACTTGCAGAAGTGAAATGATAAAACTGCAGTAAAACAGACATGGCCGGGTGATTGGTAATAAATAAATGAGGCTGGACTTTAAGTGAAGGTTTGGTAGTGACTGATGCTTGGTTTGATCGGCCTTTGTGCAGATGCTTTGCATATTTGGAAATCCAGGACTGGAAAATCCAGGACTGAGCATTATATCTGATTCAATCAAGCCACAGCCAGACTTCTACCAATATGAGGATTTGTTTTCACAAAAGCCAAAGTTCAGTTGTTATTCCTCCTTCCTGGGACAGAGCCTTCATGCAGCTTAACCATCCAAGCTAAAGCTGTTGGAGAACATTTATTTCTGCACAGTCATCTAAATTATCCAAATACAGAAGTGATAGCTTTTGTGGACTTTATTTTTTAAATTACTTGTTTAGAAAAAAAAATCAATTGGTAAAAAAATATGTTTTCTCCCCCTCTTTCATATGTTTTTAATTACTTATTCTTATGACATCTAAATAAGTTATTTAAGATATTTCCTAAGTATTCTAGCTGTGGTTTGGTTCATCGTGAAGCCGTCAGTTTCATAAATACTGATCTATTTTTGTTTTACGAGGTGTGCTTCTCACTGACATCAACAGGAGCACTCTGTTTTATATAACACTTTTGCAGGGGCTGATTTTGTTCCATATGCTGCATAATTACAGCATAGGGTGTAACTCTTAGACAAGCAAAAAAAAAAAAAAAAAGTATTTTAAACAATACCCCTTAAAATTTGTCACATTTTTTTATGTTACAACCGATCACTTCAGTGTAATTTGTTTGAATTTTTTGTGTTGGATCGACACAAAGTGAAGAGAATTGTGAAGCAAAAGTTTTTACTGATAAAACATTCGTAACTGTGTTTTTATTCATCCCCTTTACTTTCTGTAGTAAACACTGTTTATACATCCATGTTAGAACAATATAGGAGATAATTTACACACCGAACATAGAATGTAAATAAACCTGAGCAACATCAGCTTTTAATGAGATGTACAAAAAAGTAAAAACTCCTAAATGCATCTTTTAGTCCCCATGGCAGACCGCACACACTGTCATCATGTGAACTGCTGCTGCACTGCTAGAACATATCAGCATTGTTTTCAGCAGCAGCGTAGCTCCGCCCACTGGCAGGCGCTCAGCCAATCAGCTCCTCGCCTCCTCAGCACCCCTGCATGTATGGATCCAGAGGAGGACTAGAGGAGGTGTAGTCTTCATAAGATCTGTCCCTGTGGGAACTTACACATTTACCGCTGGCTGGAGCTCTTTCAGCTTTATTGATTTTGACGGGAGTATTTTTTTATTTTTATTTTTGGAGGTGAGCTGAATCCCAGGGTTGTGCGACTGGGACATCTCAGCTCGTCACCCGGCTGATGACAGATAATCTTGGACCTTGGATGCGAAGGCGAGCGGCGATGCATCGGCACCGCTGTTAACTCCTTGGACACAAACTGAGCTGTTTTCTTTTTCTTTTCTTTTTTTTTGCTGGTTTCTATCTTCAAGAAGGACAGAGGAAATCTGGAGTCCACAATAATGAAGCTGAAACCGAACCAGACCAGGACGTACGACGGAGAGGGGTTTAAGAAAAGAGCGGCGTGTCTGTGCTTCAAGAATGAACGGGAGGAGGAGGTACGAGACCCCGCACTGTACTAATCTGTTACATGTTCATGTTGTGAATCTCTGGCCTCCGTCATGTGGGGCGGCCACAGATAAAACCAGTCAAATTTGTTTATTCTCCATTTTGGCTTTATTTTTGCGGTATTTGTGTCTGTTTACGTTCCGTAACGCCTCGACGTGAGCCTGCTCTGTCGCCACCGCCGCTGATGCGCCCGGGGCCAGCCAGTTTGGGCTAGTTTGAGGAGTACGACGTTGAGAAAAGGCGCCGACGTCAAGTCGTCTGTTTAAACAACCGAACAACTGACTGATTCTTGCAAAATAAAATCCCCAAGTTGAGGTTCGCTTTTGAAAGTACGCTACTACAACCAAAAAGCTTTTATTTTGAAGGTTAGCATTTGGCACATCCTGCTAGCTTGAGTGAAGTAGAGGAGCGCGAGGGCGAGGCTTTCGGTGTTTTAAAGCAGTTTATCGTCCCGCATTAAGTTAAGGGACAAGGATATAAACCATGAATCTTTTTCCTAAATCCAGAAATCAAATATAGCTTCATACAATAACTCTAAAGTGGCGTCAACATCTATGACGGAGAGGTAGTCATTCATGAAAGCCGCTGCATCCCGCCGGCCTTCAGCAACCAGCTGCGTAACAGACATGTTCACAAGTTCTTAAAGGGATAGTAACATATAAAAACAGACGTTACAGTAATATTTGCTCTAAAAAACCAACTAATAAAAATGTAATATTTTGGCTAATCACACCATGGATTTCTTACTTATAAAAGCTTTTTGGCATTGGAAAGTTACAGAAATTGTTGTTTTGATAAATCTTTCAGATATTAAAGTTAAACTAGCTCTAATTTGGCTCTAATATATATATATATATATATATATATATATATATATATATATATATATATATATGTGTATATATATAAAAAAAAAGTGAAATAGTCTTAGTAGACTAACATGTTGGAAGTCAACTTCAATAATGTTTGTTTCATAATATGTGGAATGTACAGATCATTAAAACAAGGTTGCTAAATATTTTATTATGTGGTGTCGGGGGTGTTATTAAAAAATACCAGAACAGAGTTAACGTAGTGACGTAGAGGGAAATATTAAAAAGACAAAATGCCTCAAATACCACCTCAAACTGGTAAAGAATTACTTTCAGTGGGGTTCTACATGTTTCTAAGAGATTGCACAGAACAACAACAAAAATCAAGACAAGTTTTTGACATGCATGACTATTTTTTATAAAGAAAAGCAACACAACTTAATTTAACTGTACACAACTAAAATACAGGTGATCTATCATTTCTTTTGCTTCCTTCACTGTTTGTCTTCTGTGTGTTTTGTTTTTGGTAACCCTGAGATTCACATTCATGACTTGTTCTTTAAATTTGTCAGTCATATTCACATCCATATGCCAAACCCATATCCTATATATTCCCGTTGGTGTAATTTTAGCCCTCTCTGACCATGGCAAGCACAAAGTTTTACTCCTTGTGCAGTTATTAATGTTTGCAGAGGGGCGGCCACTGCCTGGACGTTTCAGTGTTTGGCTTTACAACACTGCCAGCTTCTGTGTAACCACACATGCTCACACCCTGCACCTCTGCTTGGGTCTGCATGTGTGAATATAAGGTTGAAATTTGTTGGATAAATCAGTCAAGACATCTGGACATAGTATGTGCATTCATGCAACAGCTTTAGACTTGCTGCAACACCTTCTATCTGCGCTCCCATCTAGCTTTTCTTAGAACATACAAACATACAAAACATACAAATTCATGGAACAGCTTTAGACTTGCTGCAACACCTTCTATCTGCGCTCCTACCTAGCTTTTCTTAGAACATACAAAGCGCCTTGTTTCTGTTGTTTTCTCCAAATTTTGAACAATGTTTACCTGGAAGAAGCTTCAGAGAATACTTGTTACAACACAAGCATTTCTCAGAAATGTCGGGTTATGACAGACATGTGTTCTCGTGCAATCACGTGGACGATACAGTAAGAGAACCAGCAGGATGCTTTGATTGTAACCGAGCTTTGCGTTGGATATCTGGTTTCCTTAAACTCACGACACAATCAATTCTTCTCAGACACATGACACCTGGCTGTTGTTTAATCGGAGCCTCGCACGCCGTCAGGTAGTTTTGTTATGGAGAGGAAAAGGAGAAAGTGGAGCCGCTAGGTCACGATACCCTGTGACAGCAAGTGAGTAAACCAATAACAAGTTAGACAATGTAGAAGGACAGCAGTGACAGCTTAATTGCACTAAGCCTCTGTTATTATTTTATGTTGTAACGACCCCGCGTTGGGTGAAAGAAAGCCTTTTTACTATTTCAGGGTTTCCCCAGGGTATATAAGCCTGGCAGGCCACCAGGCTTTACTTGTACCCCCACCAGGCTTAGCGTTGCTTATTATTTAAGTCTTTTTAAAATGTTTGCATTTTTTAAGAAGTGTTCAAGTGTTGTTCTTCCAATCTTTCAAAAACATTTAATTATCAAGCGATATTTTATAACTTTAAACATTTCTTTACTCAAAACTACGACAGGCCGTGTTTTTGAATGACTGCTCTACCATCCAACCACGAGGTTTAGCAAGTTTTCTGGGGGAAACCTTGCTATTTGTTTTATACTGTCCATTTTTAGAAAAGTAAATTAATGTTTTCTGGGGTTTTCCAAATAGATGATGCAAGCTATGTGTCAGTCTGCAGCTGACTGACATGTAAAGTGATATTCATGAAATGTTCTCAGTTAAACCAACAATAGTCCACATCAGAAGGTGCCCTGTGTGTCTTTATAGGACTTGTCAGTAGCAGCTTCATACAAAAAAAAAAACGAGAAAGAATTTCCATTCATTGTTGTCACCATAGGTTCAAATAAATAAATTTTAAAACCTCCCAAAACTGTCCATAATGTTGGGACTCTGTAGCAAAATCCTCAGAATGGAGAGGTGTTCACTGACCAGAGAAAAAAATTATATTTTTCAGTTTCAAACCACTTGATCACTGGTCTCTGCAGTTTTGAAACTCATCCGATTGCAGACACCAGCAGTTTTTCTTTTTTCTATTTTTGCTAAAGCACTTTAAAAGGCCGTTGCTTTGTGTTTAATCTTTTCAGTGAACAATTTAAGGTTGAATGTAACTCCTACATTCCTGCATTTAAAATGATATAATTACAACTTTTCATTGAAATGATTGGAGTTCTATGTAAGTAAACTGAAGGTAATCATACAACAGATGGATGTCTAACCCTTATTATGACAACCAAATTACAGCCTAGAGGGTGAATGCTGCAGCAGGTTGTTAATAAAGTCATCCTGGGACAATTAAAAGGACATAATCAGTGTTTCCTCCCACATTTAATGTAACCTGAAACATTTATTATGTGCATTAGTGGCTTTACTCCCATTTAAGCAGCTCCGATTTTGCACTTCCTATCAGTCCCTCCTCTTGGTGCCGTGCCCGCTCTGGCATTCAGAGCATCCTTTAGTTGACAGCTACCAGGCGTGCCTCTTTATGGAGAAGCAGGACGTGTTTATGTCCGCTGGAGTGTTGGTGCCGGTTGCCTGTTTTTGGCACTGTCATCGCCTGGGTTTATTCGTATATTCAGTTATTCTCTTACTCTAAAGCTCCACAAAGAATTTAAACCATGTTCAGATAATCTGGCTCGTCAGTGTTTTGATGAAATGTCGTCATTCCTCTGAGGTTTTTCCTTCATTTTTGTCCTCTTTATGAACGCATGTGAAGCTGCGGTAAGGTTTCAGCTGTCAGCTGACTGTTGACCCAGCTCTCATCATGATGCGAGTTATTTTGTTTTTGCACTTGGGCCCACTTTAAACCGCTGCCTGTGTAGTGCGAGCCACTGCTGCTTGGGAAAGCTCAGAGAAAGATAAATTAATTCTCTGGCAAAATAGTTTTGCTGCATGGTAATTTTTAAAAAAAAATGCATATTCATGAAAAAAAATAAAGCCTGAATAAATCCTGTGCTGCTGACTGATCCGACTCCCTCTCTGGTGACAACAAAAAGATAAAAATGGAGCAAGCAGAGCAGAAATCTCTTTTGTCCCAGCTGCCACCGGAAGCCGTCCGGCTTTTGTTTTGTACACATCCCCGCTGTCGGCTTGGAGCACGTCTCCTTTAAGCCCCGCTGCCTACAGGTCAGCAGACTAACACTGTTGGACAGATAGGAATGAAAGAAAAAAAATTATCTTGACACAGCTAAGCCAATAAAGAACCTGAAGATTCAGTAATGAAAAAGAAGCTCTAGGCTCCTGAGGGGATGTTTAGGGAGTCTGGGAAAGAATAGAAAATGACTGACTTTCCATGTCCTGGTAAATGATGAAAACTGTCTCCTGTCAGATAAACGTAAGACAGCACTTTACAAAAGAACTCAGACATTTTGAACCACATTTCATCCCTTTACAGCTTCTTTTTAGGATTTTAAGTCTGGGAAACAAAACAGGGGATATTTGTGAAACAGAGAGAACATTGATGTCTTTGTTTTGTTTTTTTTAACAAATAAAAAATCAGAAAAGCATGGAGTGCATTTCTGTTCATGCCTTCTCTCTGGAGGAGCTGAAGAAATCAGGTGGAGGAATCTGTCAATAGGACAAGCATTAGTCATAGAAGTCGGAGAGAACAAAGCTATTGTTGAGACCTGTTTGTAGCTTACAGCAAGCTTCAGATGAGATCCAGAATCATGTCATCCTTGTCAGATGAGGCCAAAATTGTGGTTTCCGTCCAACTTGCAAACAGGCATTTGTAGTAGAAAACTGCAAATACTTGTAGAAACCACTGTGAAACATGGAGGTGATGCTTAAAAAAAGGTGAACCTTGAAGGAAATGTGTCACAAAATAGGGCAAAAAATAAAACTAACTAGAGACTGTGGTAGTGTAGCAACCTTTAACCTACAGGACGGCTTTAATCAAAGTTTGAAATACTTCTAGATTTGTGGCTGTAATGTGGCAAAATGTTAACTTTGCAAGTCACCCAACCATACATATCGTCCGTCTGTTTGCCTCATTTATACATTTGTCCTTCTTTAAGTGTGTTTTGTGCAGGTTTTATTTTCAAAGATTAGCCTTGATGGAAATATATGTGTAAATGAATTGAGAGCATTTGAGTTTAAGCTGTAAAAACCAACCTGAGACCTACTGAAAGTGTTCTAACTCCGGACCGGAATGGCTTCAAATTCGGACGTAAAGTTTTTGTTTGCACCTTACACTTCTCACCTCCCTGAGAAGACGTCTTCGCCTGCTGTCGGCCTGTCTCCTGCTCTAACGTAAATTTGAGAAGAGTTGCACCTATATCGCACCTTTTATTGTTTTTTTTTAAGTCATATCTCTGCTTCACCCTAACCCATAATCTTCTTCTTGTGACACCGAGGCCGGTGTCTGAGTTGGGCTTTTGCTGCACGTGCGGGAGGCAGCTTACGGTTGGGTTTTGGCCTCTCGGCCCCCGGTTCAACCCCTGAGAGGAGCCTCATCCGAGGGCCTCCTGTGATTCAATCCCATTAGAGAATGTAAGGAAAGCTATGCGAAAGCCCTGTTTGGATTAAGTGACAGCCTGACTCCTGCGGCAGATTACTGCTGATCAGCTGCTCGGTGGAGGTGGATTTCACCATCTGTTGCTCAAGCTGTCTGATGCACGTTTCCGTCATTGACATACATTTACGCTCGCTGTTGTGAATTATATCTTAAGAGTGGATCCAACTTGAAGCTCTTTGTCGTCTTGAAAGTTTCTTTTCCTCGTCCATCTCCCTTGTTTTTCTCAGTTAATAAAGCTTCTAGCGATGTCGGGTGTTGATATTTTGACACCCTGTGGAAACATCGACCGCGTTAACGATGGAGCAAATGTGACGATGTTGACAGCAGATTCTCTTATGTCTCGTTTTGATTCCTAAGACGGATGCTGCCACGAAACCTGCAGACAGATCTGATCCATTCGGATCGGTGAACATAGCAACAGTACTGTAATTCAAGCCTTTAACAAGGCCTCACAGGGGAGGGGAAACGCCGAGAATATCTTCGGTTTAGCTGACTTTGGTCTGTGAGGAGCATCTCGGTTGTGTCGTTTCTGTTTTATTGCAAAAACTGCAGAAAATTTAGGTTATGTTGCGTCGGTTTGTGCTTAAATTAAATGGAGGTGTAAATGTATTGTGGTTAATCAACACGTTTTTGTTTTTCGTCAGGTTCTGCTGGTCAGCAGCAGTCGGCACCCGGATCAGTGGATCGTTCCCGGAGGAGGGATGGAGCCCGAGGAGGAGCCCTGGGGCGCTGCGGTGCGAGAAGTCTTCGAGGAGGTCAGTAAATCTGTGGCCTCGTATTTAATATCGCAGGGATTCGTGCCATTAGAAAATACAGAGTTTCTGTTACATGGTTGGACACAGCCATCAAATGTAGAGAAAAGATGTAAAAGTTTTAAAAGTCCTGCTTTAAGATATTGTATAAATATGTTTGTTTGTTGTCGCCTTTTCTGTCCTGTAAAATAAATGAAACTGAGAAAAGTAATTAATATTTTTCTTTGTAGATTTTAGGAACTTCCTTAACTTCATGTAGCATAAAAGTGATTGGACCTATTGGTCTTGTAAATGAAAAAGACAAAAAGAACATAAAAGATCAGCATTGCTGGTTGTTTTATAGCTGTTATGGACTTTTGTCTTACTCATTTTGAAGAGTGTCTGGAAGACTCTGGCCTTTTTATATCATATTTACATCTCAGAGAAACCGAAGGTCATAAATTATTAGTTAAAAAGTACCTTGCTTGAACTTTTATTAAAGTAAAATATAAATTAACAGGAATGGTTGGGGTTGCAGAGGTTACTGATAAAACATATATTTTTTTAATATTCCCCCTAAAACGAACAACATTTTTAGTAAATGTGATCCGAAGCTCAAGTCTCTCGTCTACCTTTTGCGTACTGTGGTTAGATTACCCAGTAATGGGGGTTGATATGTTTGGAAGCGTGACATCCTGACAAAATAATTTCCAAGCGGCTATAGTGACAGCAGCTCGGGGGTCGCCTGGCGTTTGAGGTCTTGCTGTTTGGGAACCTCTTGTTCTTTGCTGCGTCAGGCGTCTAAACTTGGCTGTGAAGACCCCCGAGTGGCTTCAGTCACCGGACCCACCAGTGGACACTTGTTAAGCATGCTGAAAAGCAGGCAGGACACATGTCCTATGTCCTGACAGCTATCTGATACGTGTTAAGTACATCTTCGCTATTAAATAACTGTAATGGAAGATATAATGGCCTTCCTGCAAGAAGGAAACAGAAGGGTTTTACCAAGGTGATAAGACTGTAGAAATGATAAATGTGGCTTTTATTGTGTAATGGACTCCAGGTGGAAACCTCATTGAACATTGTGTATGGTCCTTTAGACATTATGGCCCCTGATGAGGGATTGGAGCAACAACAAACACAGCCTGTGTGTTTGCAAAAGTGTCCGTCCATTTTTAAAACATATTTTCTAATATTATAGGCTCAAATTTGAATTTTTTTATGTGATAGACTAACACAGGGTTGTGAATTATGATGTTTAAAGGACAATGATCACATAAATGAAAAATGACAAAAGGGTTAAAATAAGACTGAGTCAGTTTTATTCATTAATCCTAATCAGAATCCTATTGTTTTGACACAAAGAACAAAATAATACTGGAGTGCTGCCCTTTTTTCTTTTGTCGTGCTCTGTTTTCTTTTTTGTTTTTTTTACATGACTGGTTTTTGTGGGGAAAGAGGGAATCTGTCTCTTCAGCTGAAAGTAAAACCTTTCGTTTGTTCCCCAGGCTGGTGTGAAGGGCAAACTGGGACGCCTTCTCGGTGTGTTCGAGGTAAGCTTCTTCCATATTTGTGAAACGGACAACAAAATGAATAATGCAGCACTTTTCAGACAACGAAAGGATTCTAATCAACTTTTATTTATGCAATAAACTCTGTGGTAAAAAACATATGGATCGTTGTCTTTTTGTTTTTGTTATGTAAAGCAAAACCAGGACCGGAAGCACCGGACGTACGTTTATGTTTTGACCGTGACGGAGACGCTGGAGGCCTGGGAGGACTCAGTTAACATAGGTACAGCTTTCCTTCTTATGCAACATACACAGCATGGCTTTTATTTATGTGGAGGCCTACATGCTGATTGGAGACTGAATGGGGAATACAGTGATAACAGGTGACTGCAAATCTAGGCCATGGATCTCAGCTGCAGTAAACCATTATCATCAGAGCTGCAGATGGCAGCATTAGCGTGTCCAGATAACACCTTCTACCTGCATTACGGTGTTCTTTGTAGGACTATAAGTCTAATTCTAATATATGCATCAAAGCTGGAATATCTATCACCGTTTACTTATTGCAGTTCAGTTTCTTTTTTTATTAGTTTTTTATTTAGTATTCATATCCTCTGTCTCCATCTGCAGGCCGGAAGCGGGAGTGGTTCACCGTGGACGAGGCCATCAAAGTGCTGCAGAGCCACAAACCCGTTCACGCTGAGTACCTGCGGAGACTCCAGCTCAGCTGCTCCCCCACGAATGGGAACTCCATCCTCCCGAGCCCGCCTCCGAACGACAACTACCCCCACTACAGCTCCACCACCGGTGCCCCCTCGACGGGCAGCGTGCTGGGCTCCTCCTGCAGATAGGACCCCACCGCGCCGCCGCCTCGCCTGTCCCGGCTCGGACAGTTTACAGAAAGTCTGTACAGTCTCTTGCATGAAACCTAAAAGACTTCTCAGAGCCCCGGCTCGCCTGTATTTATTATTTCTTCCCCTCGCTTCAAGACTGACCAAAGCTGCTGCCAGGACTGTGATGTAAGACTGAAACATCTCTTCTGCTGGCTACATTCAGCCTGCAGCGCTGGGGAGGGAAAAAACAAGGATGCTGGACACTGCTGGGGTGAATGAACTTTAATTATGGGATGCCTTATTGAAACTTTGTATGAATGTTTTAATTCACTCACCGTCGCGGTTACCTTTTTAGCGGCGACCTGCGGGCTGTGGGAAAAACATTTAAATAAAAACAGTAGCTGGCTCCAGCAGCACATCGGTGTGCAGAATGTTTCCATGGTAATGTCACCAACACACGATGGTAACGGTAAATATATCACACATGAATATTTATTTAAAAAAAACCACCTTCGAGTTCAAAAATCCCTTTGTTCCACTTTGTGTAAACTTTTTCTTTTCTTTTTTTTTTTTTTTACAGATGCATAATATAAAGATAAATTAGCTATTAAATCTGCTTTCCTGCATTGCTTTTCAAAAATAAATGACATTTAAAATGTACTTTTGGGGGGAAAAAAAGCTTAAGTTTTCAATATGTTCTACCTCAGTAAACTCAAACTGGATACGACCATCCTGTTCGGTAACCTCTCCTAACGCAATGCTACTAATTAAAATTCAGCCTGCAGCGTTACCTAACTAATGTACACACCGTCTTCTATCTGAAGTGTTAAATCGAGCAGACTGCAGCTCTGGTTTTATTCCAGAGTGAACTGATATTTCTAGATGACATTAAAGTAAAGATGCACTGATCAGTTAGTTGGCCAGAGATCAAAATCAGATTCTATTTCTTATTTCTTCGGTGGTGCTGATCTGTCTTGAAATACCAAAATATCAGACTTTTTCTTTTTTTTTTTTTTTTTTTTCATCAAAAACTTCAAAACTAAAACCAACCCCTATATTTGTTTGGTAAGCACACCACTAGGATTTAATTTTATTGTTTTTCTATGTCAGGATAAATATGGAATTTTTTGAAAGAATCTGAATTTCTTAAAAATAAATCTATATTAGTTTTCTTTTTCAAGGAGCATTTTTGGATTTACATCACATACTGAGATTCTGCTCAAGATCCAAAAGTTGCCACAACCTTTTTTTACTTCTAGACCTGCTTGCATTTTGATTTAAATAGAGTAATCAAAGCATTTCTTTTACAAACAAAATTGATCAGAAATGACATCGTCTATTAAGGAATCTCTATTCATTGTTGAATAGTTGAGTTTGTATTTGACAAGTGGAGATATTGTGTTGACTGTAAAACAGAACTAAATTAGATCCAGATACCAGAAAAGCTGTGAAATTTCCCTTTACCACCCTGAGAGGTGAGGCATTTTTTTTTCTCCCTAATTTGTTGTATTCCTTTACAAAAATCAAAATCTGCATCTGTAGTGGCCAGGAAATGTCTCTATAAAACAGGAGGATTTGTTTGAAATGTCTTTAATAAGTTCGTCTGCTCTTTCTGCAAACAGCAATGATTTTCTTCATACTTCAGATCAGTCTGATAAAGTGATCCAGTAAAAAAGACGGATCCCCCTGTAGTTGATTGCTGATTTTTTTTTTTCAAAGTATCATTAGCTTCTAACTAAAAAAGAAAAAAAAAAGACTCCACATATAAAACTTAAAGAAATGGTAACCCTCACATGATACCCTGAACCGAATTTCCAATGACATTGTTTGTCGCCATGGCTATTATTATTTTTTGTACGTTTCTGCTGTCATTCTTGTTTAAAATATAATTAAAAGATGATCATTATTGTGTAAAAGTTACAAAAATCATGTGTTATTCTGGTAAAAGCATTGGAAATGGAGGGGAGGAGCAATGGTCTTGGAAAGGTTCCTGCAGTCGAAATGCACCGACAGTTTGTGAAAATGCTTTCACAATGTCACATCCAATTTATTATGAATTTTCTGCAACATGTAAATTGTAAACAGATCAAAAATCAAGAGAAAATATAACCTGTATGAAAATTGCTTCCCTACCTTTTGCTTCGACAGCTGAATGAGCATTCGATGCATGTAAATAACTTTAAGAGGCATTGTAAAATGTGTTTTTAACCTGTACCTCTTCAATATTTTCTATATTTTTAAAATGATGCACAAACAGGACGTGTACAGTGTGTGATGTTTATGACGTGAAGGCTTTGGAAAAAACACAAGGTTATTTTTAGTTTGAGGACTTGTTTGATTTTATTTTTTCATTCACTCAAACACCTGCAGAGCCTGAGTATAAAGTAGGAAGTCCCATCTTATGTTGAGGCTAAAATGACATTTTTTGAGAAATTTCAAAAATATCAGATTTCCACTTTTGGACTACAACCTGAAATGTGTTTCCGATTCCAACACTGGCAGACCAAACCGTTTATTACGGTTAACTTTGGACTTGTTTTTCAGACTTTTTCTTTCTTTCACGATCACTTTTTTTCTGTCTTCATCACATAACCTTATCTTTTGTAAACATCGCCCAGCTCGTCTGAGCTGTCATAAAGCTTCGGCTTCACCTACTGCTGTCTGTCTGTCTGTCCGCGCACGTGTGTGTGTGTGAGTGTGTAGATATGTATTACAAGGGGTGAATTTAAAATTAATTGTGCCAAATGTCAAAATTTGTGCTATACTAGAAAAAAAAACCATCTATATGTTGAAAATAAGATAAGGTCTAATCATGATGAGTTTCTACAAAGTATTTAAAATGTTTTATGAAGGTTTATTTCTTAAAGACCAATTTCATACATACACTATATATATATATATATATATATATATATATATATATATATAGCTTTTTAAGGCTGTATTATTCACCATCTAATTGGTGGTTTAATTCTGTCGGCTGCGTGTGCGGAAACGCCGTCGAATGTTTAAAGTCTTAGCCAGTTTCCATCTGCTCTTATTCTCCTGTCGAAAAGCTTGTAATCAAAGCAAATGAAAGTGTTCTTACTGTTTATCATGACGTTTCTGCGAAGCTCAATGTGAAAGTGATCTGGGCTGGGAGGAAGAGATTGCATTAAAGGAAGAACAACTCCAACTGTTGAGCATTCATTCATTTTGGAGGTTGTGTTGTGATATTAAACACTTAAAATCACTTTAAAATAAGACATTTTCAATCTAAGCATTTCATTATTATGTCATTTTATGTGTATATTTTAAATTTTGAATATGCTGTCTGTCCCTGAGCATGATGGAGCCATCTCCAGGTATAGAGTGTAATTTTTCAGCATAGTTGAGGTTGGATGTGTGTTCAGGAGTACTGCCCTTTAATGCCTAACTGTTGAGGTGAGATTAAACGAGTAGGAGGCAGGCTTCCTATTATTCTATCCACTTTTTGTAATTCAGCTCCAACAAAAACCCCGTCATGATGCAGCTGCCACCATGCACGATAGGCGGCGCTGTTTCCTTTGGTTTAAAAGCCTTTACTCGTCCAATCCGGACTTTTAAATCATGTGTAGTTAAACAATAGAGCTGTGAAATTATTCAGTCGTGTTATTGTTTTAGGGTTCATATCTCTGACGTCTAAATCTGGGGTGTCATCATTTTGTCACATGTCAAACCTTTTTTTCGTTTATTTTTTTAAAAACTTTATTTAGATACAGAAGAGGATTAGGGTCACTGGGGAGGAGGGGGGGAGGAATATGAATATATATATTCTTCTTCTTCTTTTTTTTTTCAGTGACCCTAATCCTCTTCCTTAATCTTGAAAAAAACTGCATATCCAAAAAATCAAGACAATACACAGAACAAAAACAATATATATATATATATATATATATATATATATATATATATATATATATATATATATATATATATATATATATATATATATATATATAGTTTTGGTTTCGTTTTTAGAGCCTTTTTGTTGTTTTTTGTTGCTCCTTAAAACAACAAACAGTGTCTCACCGGACAAGTCAGGTGCGCGTTAAGCCCCACCCACCTGGCAGCTCTACTCAGGTGAGGTCGGCACAACAAAGCAGAGCTCGTGAACCCAGCGAAGGAGCTCATTATCCTGCACGAGGACCACAGGGACCATTGTTACTGCGTCGCAATGGCAAGGAAGCGTTTAAAGTCGAGGTGGTCTGAGATTCCCCACCTGCAGTACAGCTGCAGCCTGTCTCCTCCGACCGAACCGACTCCGGACTCCGACCTGACTGGAATCTTGTTTGAGAAGAACCTGCTGCAGGCTCGGAACCGGGCTCAGCTCTCACTGCGAAAGAATGCCGTCTCCAATGGTAATATCGGCTTTTAACATTCTAGATAAACATTTTATAGTAACATAAAAACAGCAGGGCTCTTTGTTTGAATTAAACAATGTCTTTGAACGTTTTTTCAGCAACAAATCATCAATCAATCAAATTTTATTTATATAGCACATTTCAGCAGCAAGGCATTTCAAAGTGCTTTACATCATAACAAACATAAAAACACAAAGTCATGAAACAATAAACAATCAAAACATTAATTTAGACGGCCGTCAAATTTATAACTTGTTATCCATTTATCTAAATGTTTTACTTTGTGCGGATCCTGATCTTTGATATACTTCTAGTCGTTTGATTTTAGACTGTCTATTAGCTAATTTTTACTCATCCCTTTCCCTGTCACGTCACGGAATTTAAGCGCCTGTTTTCGCCGGACTCCGCCGTCCGTTTTACCACGGGTATTAGCCGGGCCCCGCTGCCCACAACAGGACAAGGTCTCAAACCTTGTAGCGCCAGGCTCCGTACACCCTTACACGAAATTTTGCGTTAGGACTTCGCCGTCCTACACGAATTTTGTGCACTATTTTTACCTGTTAAAGTCTAGAATATACAGGGTTTCCAGTACGCGCAATGACCCTCAGTCACTCGCCACTTTTTAAAGAAGACATTAAGTCAAGTTCCATCATTAAATTTTTAATTGATTAAGTTTCAAATCCAACTCTAAACAGGTGGGTTTTTAGTTGTGATTTAAAGGAACTCAGTGTTTCAGCTGTTTTACAGTTTTCTGGAAGTTTGTTCTAAATTTTTGGCACATAGATGCTGAACGCTGCTTCTCCTCGTTTGGTTCTGGTTCTGGGGATGCAGAGCAGACCAGAACCAGAAGACCTGAGGGGTCTGGAAGGCTGATACAACAACAGCAGATCTTTTATATATTGTGGTGCTAAACCGTTCAGTGATTTGTAAACTAACAACAGTATTTTAAAGTCTATTCTCTGAGCTACAGGGAGCCAGTGGAGGGACCTTAAGACTGGTGTTATGTGCTCTATCTTCCTGGTTTTAGTGAGAACACGAGCAGCAGCGTTCTGGATCAGCTGCAGCTGTTTGTTTGATTTGTTAGACAGGCCTGTGAAGACTCTGTTGCAGTAATCAATGCGACTAAAGATAAACGCATGGATGAGCAATACCATGCGTTTATCTCACATGCAAGCTGCACAAATATTTATTATTTATTATTCTTGTTAATTAGAGTCATTATGTGCCTCCTATTTGTGTTTAAATACATTCTTTACCTCCTATCTTAGCCTAATGAAGGCTCACAAAGACCAAACAGATCATTTATTTTCTCCTGAGTGAACAGTAGGTCGCTTGTCCAACAGGTGTCTGCAGTTTCATCGATCCGCCTCAAGGCTCATAAAACCACAGGAAGTTGAGCCTATTTCACTCTGCAGACTGATCCCACTTTCACATAGTAAAGTGAAAATGTTTTCGCCTGTTCTATGGAACTTTATCTGGAGAAACACGTCTCATACTTTTAATGTGTGACAAGTGACTCACCAGTGGCAGAAAATGAAGCAAGTTTGGTATTTAGGATAAGCATGCATCCAAATTCCCATCACTCAGATCACATCTTATTACTCCTCCAAGCTCGTTTTTAGATGATCTACAAGCAGAAATGTATCATCTCAATGTGTTTTTTATGGTTAAAGAAACCTCTGATAAATATTTGGTATAAAGTGTAAAACAACTTTAGTTGGAGAATTTGTTCTGCCACTAATCAACAGGAATATCAGATCTATTCTGTGCTTTTAATGACAAAACCCCCCCCACTAATGTAGACTAATGTATATATGACTGAGATGTTTTGGCATATTTCCAGTATTGCTGAATATAAAGAGCCATTGCCAAGTAAACACTTCTTGTTTACACATGACCAGGTAGGTTTAAATATCTCAAAAAATGAAATGATCAGTTCCTCTCTTGACTGTTCAAGCCCAGCTTTTTTGTTGTCACCGAGTTAAAGTCCACACAGAGTCAACAGCTGTGGAAACTATCTAAATTTGAAAGAACCAACGTCATTTGGGCATTTTCTCTGGAACTAAAAGTCAGCAGGAATGTCAGACCTCATCCTCTCATACTATGACAATTGACTCACCAGAGGCATGAAAGGAAACCTGCTCAGCATCATAAATATGAATCACAACATTTTCTCCATTATCTTCCTCTCGAATGGTATCCACAGCACCACTGTGTGTGTGTATATGTGTGTATATATACACACATGTATATGTGTGTATATATATAGAGAGAGATGGGGTTTTTTTTTGTTTTTTTTATTTAGTTTATGCCGACTGACATGTTTGTTTTGCAGTTTCAAAAAAATTTCTGAGTGAGGATTGTTCTCTTAGTTGATGAACTCGGGTTGGGAAAAAGTCCCCTGACTGGAGGAAGTGTTGCCATCGATTTAGTGTTGAACTGAACTCTATAAAGGATTCTTTTGGACTTGTTTCAGGGAGTGCCAACTTACAAAATTCATCCAGGGGCTTGGATGGCGATCCCTCTGTCATAAAGGTAAAACACACCGTCACACCTCTGGCTAAAACTCCAAGCACCAGAGCAAGCAAATGCCTCTGCTTCATTTGATCAAAATGCCGCTCAATGATTTCCTTTCTTTCTTGTTTCAGCTAAAAGCAAATCTGAGTTTAGCCTGCTCATAATAAGAATTTGTGGCTGCACTTTACATGTTATACTCCTGAATTTGAATTTATACAAATCTGTGATGCTGCTGGGGTTTTTACACTCACTTCCTGCAAGCCAATCCAATGATTCAGAGTATTCTTATCTTTAGCTGCACACAGTACAATACACAGTGAGACAGTCTAAGAGAGGTGAAACAAGTGCATTGATTTTGTTTTCATCACTGTTATTATTGTGATGAAAACAATAATAACAGTGGGTTTTTTTTTAAAGCATCAAAATTACTTTATGAGGTGAGAAATATCCAAACACATGCAAGAGAGGCCTGTAATAACAAATTTATCTTTCCATCTTGGTTTTCATGATTCCATCTGATAATAAATTTCTGGATCTGTACCAACATTTAGCTTCATGCCAGTAAACTATATTAACTCACTGGGAAGAGAAAGATGCCTTCTCTGGTTTTTGTATCAGAATAAAAGGGAAGTTGATGCAAATGCTGAGCATTTTTATTTTAAAAATGCTTTTTAAACCTTTTGATTTCCCCACTTCAGGATTATGCACCATTCTGTGTCGTTCCATCAAAATCTCAACAAAATGCATTGATATGACAGAACTGTTGTGCTTTCGGAAAAATGGCCAACAAAAAACACGCTACTGTTGAAGTTTGAGTCTGGAAAAGTTATTTTAAAAAAAACCCATTGAAAATGTAAATGTTAGGAAACCTTTGCCGTCTGAAACATTTCTAAGTGTGTAATTCATTTTTCTTTTAAAGGTAAACGGATCTGATTCGGGCATCCTCTCCTCAAAACGTATGGTGGTCCAGAATGCTGGGGACATGACCACCAAAAGGGTGGCCATGTCCCCAGCAGCCAGTATGGTCTTGTCCGGTCCCAGTTTACGTCTCCAGAGGCCACCCTTAAGCTGGGATCTCAAACATTTACAGACTGTAGGTGCGCTGGCAGATTTGCCTGACGGCTTGAATCCACAGCACTATATCTCTAAGACACACCGCAGCACATCCACCCGAGCAACTGCGCATCAACCTGGGAAGTCCAGAAGCAAGTCGTTGACTCTTCAGTCAGTAGGAACCAAGAATCTGTCCAGATCCGTGGCGGGACAGAACAGCCTTAGAGTTGGCCAGAATCAGAAGCACAGTGTTATGAGACTCAATAAACAAATAGTAAAGCTAAGAACATCTGGGTGGCCCGTACCCGCCCACATGGAGAGAAGTTTTGCCCAACAGGCTCAAATATCCCAGAGACAGGAATCAGGCAGACCCGTCAGCACACAGAGGTCCACCACCAGGCAAGGTGCAAGGACAATGACCAATCAAGCACAGTAAGATTTACTTTCACTCCAAACATTTTATGTATGTCTCTTATTTTATGCATTCCATAAAATAGGAAGAACAATTTGTGACCTGTCGCCTAGGCAATCAGCTCAAAAGCCTCCAGAGATGACAATTAAAAGGGCCTTAGATCTTCTGGACGAGACGAATAAGGAAGATCAGATCTATGCCGCCGCTTACATTCAGAACCAGTGTTTGAAAAATTACGAAGCCAGAGTTGAGGTACATTTACTCAGCATAATTAATCTGGGAACATTTTCTCCATTATCTGCCTGGCGAAGCTTTAGCAGCTTTAAGGAGGTGGAGTCTCTTAATGTCGACACTTGTAAGCTCATCAAGTTCTCTTGGTTTCAGGTTCACTGGAAGCATGGGGCTAGAAAGCTTGTACAGCTGCTCAACATCAACATCAACGAAGAGATGCAGCGTGTCGCAGCAGGGGCCTTGCGTAACGTCGTCTACAAGAACAGAGACAACAAGAAGGACGTGATTGATGAAAACGGCCATACCATCATCCAGAATTTACTGAACACCACTCATGATAAGGAGACCATATGCCAGCTTGCAGGTCAGGTTTTTAGATATTTACATTTCTCACTACCAGGAATAGTTTATCGTCACACTAACTGACCTTTTATTTAGTTTTATTTTGAATTTGAACATATTAATGAAATGTAATGCTGACGCGTGTTTGCCGGCAGTCAGCTAAAAAGCCTGACAATTAAAAGGGCCGTAGATCTGTAAAAACAGAAGTTTTGTTTTTTGTTCTTTTGTTGGGTTTTTTTCTGTGATGTTTTGATTTTTTTAAAATGTGAGAGCTGTTATAAAATTCCCCAATTATACATAAATTATATGTAAATTTACATTTCATCCATTATATAGAAATGATCAATGTTTTAAATTATAAAGACAATATTGTAAATGGTAATATGCCAATCTGTTGACAAATTTTCCACATTGGCTGTTATTACTGATTAGCAGATCAAATGCTTCTTTCTTTTCTTCAATAAGGCACAAAAATCTTATTTTAAAGAGATTTAATTTAAGAAAGCTGTTTCATTTTGACCTAATGACTGATTTTGTGTAAATAATAGCAAAGCTGATTATTTGAGCTTTGAACTATAGAGTGCAAAGCTCAAATAAAGGTTTGAATTCCACGATGAACCACATTAATGGTATTTTTACGTCCTTCGCCTACAGGTCTCTTGTGGAATCTGTCTGCAGACGATAAGACCAGGCTGCTTTTTGATGAAACTATCCTTCATGTCCTCACCAAAGTGATTTTGGTGCCATTCTCTCACAGAAATGAAGAGGCAGAATCCAAACATGATTTGGCCGCCGATCCCAACGCTTTCCTCTGTGCTACAGCCTTCCTATGGTAGGAAATTCAACCAGTTTTTATTTTATTTATTTTTTAATGTGCTACTGGGGAGGAATCCTGCATAGTTGCGGAAAGTCTGGAAGTTGGTTTCGGTATTTTCCCAGGTCTGTGAAAAGAAAATGAGCATGGAAAGTTTTCCTCCTTCCAAACTTCCATCCTTCTATCCATTCAGCCTCCATATTTAAAGTTATCTTCTGCAGAAACGTGTGTCATAAATTCATAGGGAACTTTAGTTTTACAACGATCACACAGGAAAGCAAACTCTAGAAAGCAGGATCTTGAAATGTGTGAGCCTTTTACCTGAGAAGCAGAAGAATGCATGCCAAACAATGACCTGTTTGGCATGATTACTTGGTAGCACCCTTCCTGCTGAGAATGGATCAGGAAATACACATCTGAATTCTAAAGAAGTGTTCAGTACCATGACACATTTCTTGTGAAGTGACGATACTTAATATTTTAGCGTGTTGCGCACGACTACAACTTGAAGAAAAGAGCGACAGCCTGAATTATTCAGGAGGCTGTGTCGCTGCTCCACGTAGCTGAAGTGAAATTGTTCTGTCCTCGTGGGAAATCATACTATCAAGATCTGCTTACCGGGTTCTCAGACCTTTTTGTTTACAAACAATGTAAAACCTGCCCCCAAACATCCACTGTTTCATGACTGCACAAAGATTCTGTTTTCCAGATTGAAAAAGCAATGTGTAATAAATATTTTTTCACCCTTATCAAAATGCTAACGAGTCGCTTCATGGCGATGATCTGTTTGTGTTCCTGCAGTAATCTGAGCTCTGACGATAACCACAGGAGCAATATGAGGAAGTGTGAAAATCTCATTGACTCTCTGGTTTCCTATACTACAGAGGCTGCAACCAAACGCATACCTGATGACAAGGTGAGAAGAAAAACAAACATGTTTGTTTGCATAGGGATTCATACCTCCTGAGTGCTTTTTGTTGCCTAAGTACAAATATCAAAGTGTAAATCAAAAACATGAGATCAGAACAAAATGCAAAGTAAAGCTTAATTGTGAAGAAAAAGGGGGGGAAAGATGACTTCTTTCTTTCGTCACAGTTGGGCCGAGTCCACAATATGGTTTAATATTTTAGAGGTTTAGGTTAGATATTCATATGCATCACTCTCTCTGTTTGAAGACCACAACAAACTGTGTCTGCATCCTTCATAACTTGACTTATGAAGCTGAGAAAGACTGGCTCCCTCAAACCACCGAAAATACGGAAGAGACTCAACAAACTACGACTCCCAAAGAGACAACTTGCAGCTGTTTTCCTTATCGTCATGCCAACCTCAGAAAGGTACTCGATTCACGATTAAAAGCCAATTTTTGTTGACCAACAGAACTGCATTATTGTACAATGTAGGATAGAGGCATAACTTAAATTATTTTTACAAATAAAAATCAGCAAAGTGTTTCTTGCATTTTTTCACATGCACTATGAAGTTCAGTATAATCAGCTGCCTTCAGAAAAAGCAAAAGAACTGGTATTTCTATTAAATTTTTTTGCATAAAGTCATTTCGAGAATAAACTTCATGCATTATCTTTTAAATGAATTTCTTAAATTTTTTGTGTGAGTGGAAAAGAAAGATGTTTAGCTCTTATTTTCTTTAGAAATATTATTTTTAAGCAAATGTTTAGAAAGTCCGTCATGATTGTGAAATACAGTGAAGGAGGCAACACATTGAAATGCATGACGCATGCTCAAAGTCGCACTGGTAAATATTTGGTTACATCTCCTGGTGGATCAAACCAAAATAACAAGAAAGAGCCTAAAAATTGTTAAACTTGATTAGCTACTGTTTGTGACCCCAGTGAACCCCCGTCGCCTGCCTTGACCTCTGCACCTCTAAATTATTTCCTCCCAGGACCCAGAGGACAAAAAGAAAGCAGAGGAAAGATGCCCCCTGCAGAATAGTGAAAACCCATGTGGAGCTCAGTGGCTGTGGAGCGGTCAGCTTGTACGGGCGTATCTGTCGCTGTTGGCCTGCAGCAAAAACAAAATTTTGCTGGAGGCTGCCATGGGGGCGCTGCAGAACCTCACAGTGAGAAAGGGAGAGGTAAAAAGAGACAAAGTTAACCTCTGAGATTTTGTGGAACTTCTTTAAATGCAATTTCTGATAGGAAATGTTAATAAATAAATAATAAAACTAACAAGTATTTAAATGATAAACAAAACATCTGTTTTGTTTCCGGGCTTCTTAACTTTTTAGCTTATTAGGAAACTTTGTTGCTGCTTTATGTTTGAGGTGTAGATGGAGATATTTTTTAAATACTTCTTCTGTGACCTGACAGATCTCTGAGTACGTCGCCAAAATTATCAAGAAGGAAAATGGACCTCAAATAATTAAGACTCTTTTAGAAGAAGACAAAATGCTGAAGAAACCAGCCTTGCTTCTGATGAGGAACCTCTCCCTCTTTCCAGATCTTCACTGCTCTGTAATGATAAGATGAGGGACATATTGCAGAAGTTTTCACACACGCGTCAAAAAAAAGTGAGTCCATTCACACATCACTCTGTATCTAATGTCACGACCATCTGTAGATCCTCATTTAATTCCTAATTTGCACCTGTTCTTCCTAATGAGTCAACCCAGAAGAGCAAGAAAGACCCTGAATAATGTTTAACTTGGCTTAGCTGCTGTTTGTGAACCCAGTTATAGTTTTAAAGGATTACTTGAGTCAAGACTGGGTGTAAAAGCTGATCAATCAACAACAAAACAACATGTACATGCCCTTTCGTGACCCTTAAAATGGAGCTACGGTATATATTTGGCCTTTGGGTGTTTTTGCTACTGATTGCAGTCCACTTGTGGTAAATTTAATTACCTGGCTACAACTTGGAATGGAGGAAGCTTATAATTGATGTGAATTTCATAGAAGGAGCCAAGCAATAAGGTCAGAGAAGCTGTTGCAAGACCCCAAAGATTGGATTATGTCAAAGCACAATCTGAAGGAAAGGAGGGGGGAAAGCTTGTTTTTATGAATTAGAACTTGCTGCCTTTTAACGGTAGAGCAATAATGTACACAAGAGATTGTTAGAATTTTGTATGAACACACCCAGAGAAACAAAAGTACTACTTGTCTGTAGAACATGTGCATTGCTCATCGCCTTACCAACATCATCCCTGGTGGTGGCAGCATCATTTTGAAGGAGGACTTTTATCCAACAGAGGCGAGTTGCGTAGCTGATTGTAGGCAAAGATGCATTTTGAACTTCATACTAAGGCAAAATTTCAACTTTCAACAAAAAGAGGACCCCCAAACGAACACTTGTCTGTGAATGTCCTTAGAGTGAACTTAAATCCATCTGAACTTCTTTGGAAAGATCTTAAACTCACCTGAACTAACTGAGCTGGAGGAGAACTGCAGAGAAAAATGGCAGAATGTATCCAAAACTATTTGTACCGAGCTCAAACCAGAGTAGTCTTCACTCGATGCCAAAAGGAGTAAAAATGGTAAATTCTCATGTATGTGGCATTTTATTTAGGGTAAAGAATTAACAACTTTAAGGTGTATTGTGTTCAGAATGAGGTACAAAAATGAATTTAATTTACATTTCCAAAAGCCCTGTAGACTTTTCCAGATGCAGACTGCATAATAAGTCCTTTCTTTTTTTATTTATTTTCTTCTCAACAAGATTAAACCAAAATGCCCCAAATCCTCCTCAACAAATGCTACAAAAGGCTCTGAAGTCCTGCAATGGAGCTAAACATCAATAAATCTGATTCCATAATCAGTAATAAAATATACAAAACACAATTTTCTTCCCATTGGGAGTTCTTTTTTTATTATTATTACTTTTTATTGTAGTGCACAAAGAAATATAGGATGAAATGTTAAAATTATTTATGCTTTTTTAAGTAGGAGAAAGAAATGATATCAAAGCACTTTTTAGGCAAGCACAATGAAGTAAGCAAGTATTCCCAGCCACTGTCTAATGCCGTATGGATTGAAGAAATTTAGCATACTTGAATTCTTTGTGGCAAAGAAAATGGCAGCTTTTTTAAATTAAAAAAATGCATGTTTTTTTTATATTGTATGAAGACAGCTCAATACCTAATGATATTAATTATCATTGTCACTTTCTGTGACAATTCTGCGAAGAATAACAGTAAAACAAATTAAATCAACAAATTATCTACAATAAAAACAATTCTGTAGATGGGAAGAAATGTAATTATTGAATACATGAAGCGTAAAGTATTCCAAATGTATTTTTAATTGTAGTAAATGTATGTAAATGTATGTATGTATGTATAGGGTTAGGGTCAGGCTGGCATTTGAATGGCTTTGGAAATTTTGTAAATTTAATTTAATGCTTTAAGCATTAAATGCATTGAAGAAAACGACTCAAAACAAAATCAAAATATTTAGATGTAGCTTCGTAAGGTTGGCTAACCGTTTTAGCCGACCAGAATTCAGTTAAAGCACAACAGTACTTGAAGTTCAATAATCAGATGAGTGACCTGGGGCACCTCAAACAGCACCACCCCTTATGGGCGAACTGCACTGCGGTAAATCTGAAGTAGGGGCAAGGTGCCAGCCAGCATCACCTCTCTTGTTGATAAAAGGTTTTTAAGATCAAGTCGTGGGACAAACTACCATCCATCCATCTTCTTTTCACCCTTGTCCCTAATGGGGTCGGGAGTTGCTGGTGCCGATCTCCAGCTGCGTTCCTGGCGAGAGGCGGGGTACACCCTGGACAGGTCGCCAGTCTGTCGCAGGGCAACACAGAAACAAACAGGACAAACAACCATGCACACTCACACACACCTAGGGAAAATTTGGAAAGACCAATTAACCTGACTCATGTTTTTGGACTGTAGGAGGAGGCCGGAGGAACCACGCATGCACAGGGAGAACATGCAAACTCCGTGCAGAAAGACCCCGGGCCGGGAATCAAACCCAGAACCTTCTTGCTGCAAGGCAACAGCGCCACTGTGCAGCCTGACAGACTGTCATTCAAGCACATTTAACTGAGATGGAAATGGAAAACGGAGCTTCTCCTCTCTGCTCCAACTCAGATATGTTTTCATTTAAACAGCTGAGGCCCCACAGAGCTGCTTCAGTTTAGAAGAGATGGTGATTAGATCTTTTAAATGAAACTTGCACAACACCAATTTTGACCTAGTCCTTTTATTCATATATAGTAACAAGATAATGTTACTTATTGCTTCTGTAGCAAGTTGAGTCTTCTTATGCTACTTTCTGTTGAAATCATTTATTTTATTGAAGAGATTAGAAAAATGTTCCATTTGAGAACATCTGCTAAGTGGTAAGAAGTTAATTACTTTTCAGCGCAAGTTGGGAACATTTGACTTGTGACTCTGGACTTTCTTTTTGCTTAGGTTTCAAACCCTTTGACTTAAAAAGCAAGAAAACTCATTACAACTTCAGAGTAATTTGTGTTTTATGAGTAATTTAGGTTATAAATATTAGTCCTTCGAAGCGGTAAACTAAAAATTGTAATTGGATGTTTTAGCTGGATTGCGATCAAAATATATGGCCCAGTCAATGCAGAAATGATCAATGTTCTTACATGGTAATCTCAGTTTAATTCCAATGAAAATGTTTAGGATGTTTAGATATTAGATAGATAGATAGATAGATAGATAGATAGATAGATAGATAGATAGATAGATAGATAGATAGATAGATAGATAGATAGATAGATAGATAGATAGATAGATAGATAGATAGATAGATAGATAGGAATATGATTTTTCTGTTGTGTCCACCAGAGGGCAGCGGTGTTTCGTCAACAGAATCAGAAGCACATTCATTAATGAAAATGTGTTTTACATGCTTTCTCCACACAAAACCCCAGGTTTTATAAACTAATAACCTCTTTTCTTTCTTTTTGGGTTGCAAGTTCCAATTTCACCCATTTTGAAAACCGCTATGACGATAAAGGCCACGAATTAAAGACTACTGTCTTGGCGGACGAAGGATAAGACTAAGTAGAAGCCAAATCCCCTTATCAATAGCTTACTTGTTTTCCACATCCTTTTCTGTGAGAATTGGACCAATTTCTTGTTTCACAAGAAAAGCTTCATCTTGTCGTAACTTTTAATAGAAAAGGCATTATGGGATTAGTCAGAAAAATGTCACGCCTGTTCCGTCTCTTCACCGGTCGGACTTTCCTCGAAGAAGCCAGAACATTTTTAGACCACTACAGAAACAAAATACGTCCAAAACACCAGAATAGCCAGAGGCAGCAGGTGTGGAGAAACATGAGAATAGATTTGTTTGCTCCTGGGGTCATACAGTGGAACATACTGGTGCCGACTAATCTTCAGTGGAAACTGGGAGAAAGGCAGATGGTTTTTACTTTACAGTGAGCTCTTTGTTGTTGGGGATGTTGGCAATCAGATCAAACTGCTCGAAATAATGTGCACATTTTTAAAGCAAGGAGGGAGAAATTTGTTAAATGTCGTACTGTTCTGGGAATGTCTGGAATGAAGTTCCGCCCTTATTCTTACAAAGTTGGAAAAAAAGTGATTGTGTGGGTTATAGTGGGAGTTTGAGACCTAATTTTGAGACCTTATTGTATTATTGTATGTTTTACTGTAAGCTCTACAATTTATTTTTGTCTCTGTAGCACTTTGAGATTTCTTTGAAATATAAGGTGTGTTACAAATAAAATTTATTATTATTATTAAGGAGGAGTAATGCTTTTATCCTGCTGATGATGTAAATGAGGAATGACTTTAAAGAGACAGAATGGCAGAAATTACATGAACACCGAGCGGTACCATCAGTTTTATCAAAAATTTCAATTGCAAGCTGTGTTTTCTCTGCCTCAGAGATAAAAACAAACAGCAGATGACTTGAACCCCGTCAAATCTAACTATTGTTTTACTACGATTTCTTCTATTAGTGGCTCCCCAATTGAGGCATTTCAGCCAACCTGTATACTGAACCTTTTAAATATCTGCAGCACAGGTGCAACTGGTATATTTGTTGCAATGGAAACACTGGGCGGCGGTCATACATTTTACTGATTTATTTTTAGCCTCAATCAATGCGACAACAACAAAGTCTGCAAACTGGGAGACAAAACTTAACTACTTAATGCTGAATTTTTGCTCTATTGGACACAATTTAGTTCCCAGAAGTAAAAGACTGGTTGATTCCCATCTGAACACTACACAATTATTAATAAAGTACTTGCCATTTCAACTTGTCCCACACTTCTGACAGGATAACATTTTTCTAAGTGATCGGATTTCTGTACGTGAACACACTGAATACTTGGAAGTGGCTCCAACAGCAGTCCTGTCCAACCTGTTTTCTGAATTACTCATAAATACTTCATAGCTCATGAATCTTAAACGATTCTTTGACTTTTTTTATTTTTATTTAAGAAAAGCTAAAATGAATACTAAGCTACAGATTTGTATTATTTTATTGTAATCACAAATTGATGGAATTTGATGCAGCATGGAACTGCTTTAAATAATTTTTTTGCTTCCTTACACTGTTTTCATTCTCTCATCTGTCACAGAACTTAAACAGAATCTCTAAGCCGTTTGAATAGAAAAACTGAATTAAACATTGTTTCTGAATCGAATTGAATCGCTATTCAGTGAAAAATTGGCATTGCTAATAATGATCCAGAAAATGGGGCTAATTTTTCTGCTTCCAGACATGTGAAATACTTTTGAGACATGCTGTGACAGTTGTTTACATTCCCATGTAACTTTATCTGTTGTTTTCAGATACCTCACAAATTTTCCTTTCGTCTGAGACGTTTTTTAAAAATGACCTCTTGAGAAGGAAAGGTTGACTCGTCTGTCGACTGCAGAGTAAAAACAACAGTTTTGAAATGGTGAATGAAAATTTTATACTGGAGCGACTCAGAAAAATAACAGTATTACTTTTTATTATTATTATTATTTATTAAAACCTAATGGGGAAACAGATCAATTTGTTCTTCTGGACAGCAGACTGAGTAGATTAACTGTCATCAATAAGGCAGGTAACGAATAAACTTGTTGAAAAAACAGGAAAGGTGAAATTACAGTGGACTAAAAGCTGAAGTTTGCCCGATTCTGTCCGATCAGCAGAACAGGCAGCTGTCGTGATTAATGCTGCAAGACATGAAGGCGCCAGAGCTGACTGGAATTTTAAGCAAGCAAAATGGGAGATCTTCAAGTTAAAAAATACAGAAAAACTGCATTTCTTTAAGCAAAACTCAGGATGGTTATTGATAAATTGGCTGGCACTGAATAGGTCATTGAACTTTTAAAGATTATTGACAACCAGGTTGACTAAGTTGTGCGGTGTCAGTTTAAAAGCCACTTTGAAGTAATGGATTCAGTTCAACTCGGTATATTTATAGTGCTGCTGATTCATAAATGTCTTCTCAAGACAAATGGAATCATTTCTCATAGAAGTATGTAGTGAATGTAGACAATTTAATCCCAACTATAAAACAAAACAGCCAATTGCATGAAGTCGTTAATTTTGCCGCAGTCCGTGATTTTGTGTTCCTATTAGTGAACAAGCAGCAAGATGAAGACTAAGATACGCAGCGGACAGGTCAGAGAGAAAGCCATGAAGCAGAGTAGGATTATAAAATGTAATCTAAGGTTTTGAACATCTCATGAAGGACTGTTCAGTCCATTATTCAAAAATGCAGCAGGTACGACACAACATGACTATTCATCTAAACTGACAGGCAGGATGTGAATGTAGGATGAATAGGTTTATTGTAAATGTAAAATATTTTATTTAGAAATTAAGTCCCATTTGGGATTTATCAGAATTATTGTATTTGATGGGCATAGCTTTGTCATTAGAAAAAAAAGTTGACTTTATGAAGAGAATATGTAAATATTGACAAAGTGTTTTGTTTGTTGCATGATTATTTTTAATGTTACATGAGGCTCAAATAACAAATATGATTAATGCATTAAATTAAGTTAGTCGTAAGCTCTTAATATTTAAACAATATAATATAATCTCCCAAAAAAAGAAGCTTCTATTAGCATTACAAAACGAAACTGGTCAATTTATTTTTTTGCATTCATATATATATTTGTTGTAAGATCAAACATGTACTTTCTGAAATGAAAAGAGAAGAGGTAGAAGTTTGTATTTATGTATATAAAAACTGCTTGGATGATGCATTTGCACCTTTACAGATGTCTTGTATTTTAGATTGCTGTCACATCTAAACATTTCTCACCGAATGTCAATAAGTGTTTGTACCACCATTAAAAACAAACTCAATGCGCTGAGTCTTTGACGTTTTAGCTCACTCTTTCTATGTCACCTTTATCAGCTGAATAGTTGTGCATCTTGTGACGTCATCGATCCAGAAACAGAGCAAAACTGAAACTTTCAAATTAAAATAAAAATTGCTGAGGACATGCATCCTTTAACTGGGTGATTATTAGTGATGAAATATGAACGCGTTAGTCATTTTTTTCCCCCCGTTCATCACATCTACAACAGCTTGAATGTGTCTGCATTGGACCAGAACGGATCTGGGTCCATGTGTTCACAACCAGCACAGTGAAGCTTTAAAAAGCTCCATCATGCCTTGCGGCGCGGCGCTCCAGTTATGTCCCGATCTAATTCACCAGTCGCGTCCCCGCCACTGACGGGCAGAGCAGCGGATGCTGTATCCGGACAGCCTTCATGTCGGATGTCCGACACGGAACGGGACGGACCGAGTGGTGTTTACATCCACACGGCTTCACAGAGGAGGAAGAGGAGGAGGAGGCTGCGCAGCGTTAACTCCTGCAGGAGCGGAAAGGCCGGATTGAACCCGGGATCTGAACCTGCTTTACACGCCACAGGAAGCGGGGGATTTCACTCAGGCAGACCGGGGCACCGGAGCACCGGGACGGCTCTTCAGAAACCTCCGACAGGCGGCGAGCTGCGGCTCAGTGAGGTATGCGGCTGAGATTCGCACTGCGTTAAAAACATAACAGACACAGTGTTGGCTTTCAGGTTGTGTTGTATAGTTTAACTGTTCAGCTGTTGCATAACTTTCATATATTTTTTTTTGTCCTGCTCCTTTATGAGCGACAAGCCCAGAGAAATATTACAGAAATGGTCGGAGGAAATAATGACACCATGTGTTCTGGACAGAACATACCAGATCAATGAGCCGTCAGGAAGTGAGTGTACAGTGAGTGTGTGAGTAATTGGCTTGTGCGTGGGCGAATCCCCTAATAGAGCCCACTCAGCAAGTGGATTTTAATCAAAACTTTTCTAATTAGAGTGATTGACCAACAGCAGAGCAATCAGGGGCCTGGAAGCTCATGTGTGATGAAGGTAAAGGCAACTTGATTACAGCCAGCAGTTGTGTGTTTGGTAGTAGGAGCACTTTGATGCAAAGCCGGCCTAGAGCAGAAGCAAAGTGAGCAGCTAGAGCAACCAACATAGAGTTATTATTTAAATCAAATGTACTGCTGTCTGTGTTTTGTAAGGGATGCATCTGAAGCAATCATACAGCAAAAAACGTTTTTTAAAATCTTTGGTTAAAAATGCACCCCAAGACAGAAGTTATGTTAAGTGTAAGGAGAATATTAGGACAGTTGTTGTGGTAATGAATGCTAGTTCCTTAAATGGTAAGGGTTGCTTTGACACACAGTGTTAAGCTTGTGGTCAAAATGCATTAGAGCAGGGTTTCCCCAGTGTATTATCAGCCTGGCGGGCCACCAGGCTTTCCTTGTGCCTCCACCAGGCTAAGAATTGCTCATTTATTTAAGTCTTTTTAACATGTTTGCATTTTTTAAGGCTTTGCAGTTGGTGTTCATGTATCAATCTGTCAATAATACGGAATTATAAAGTGATATTTTCAAATTTCCTCTAAACTTTAAAGATTTTTTAAACTCAATCACGACGGGTTGCAAGTTTTCTGGGGTAAACCTTGATTAGAGTACATGAATAACCTTGAAACCCATATTTAAAATATCACATTTAGCTTTGATGATATGAAATAACAGCCTGTATCCATATGTAGCATCATGATTTATATATTCAAATGCAACTCTAGCATTATTAGCAATGTTTTCTGGATATTTCTCAAAGCTAAAAAGTGGACAATCATAAAGGTAAATGTTATGTTATGCAAATGACCAGTTATTTATTTACTTTCAGCTGTTAGGTGACGCAACAGAATACAAATCAGACACCAAAGTAAGTTTTTCAGGAAGAAATCAACCGTCTTATCTTTGCCTGTATGATTTGAGCCACTGCAGAGGAAAAAAGTCTTAACAGAATTACTGGAGTAAATCTTTGTCTTTCAGCAGACTTCCCCTCTCCTCTCATCACGTGGTCAGCTAAGCCGCCAGACTTACAGGCTTATTGTCTTCATCAATCTGATTAGTTTTAACTTTTGAGGTTGCATGGTGGCGATTTCGTCGCTCCAATGTGGTGACCGTGACGCCTTTCCGGTAACTTAACGCGGCGCACCCGAAACGCTGCCCTCATGTGAGTTCTAGTTAAAATCAACACGCGTTGTGTTTCACAGCTGACTGACGGTGGCTGAATGCACCACTTTCCAGGCTGACTACCTCCTGAAAGTTTTCATTCAGCACCTCTGAGGCATATTTATCCAAGCCTGCGGTCGTGTCGTGGTCTCCAGCTGCTGACATTTTTTATTTATTTATTTATTTTTAACAAACTCTAAACCAGAGAGAGAAAAAGCCTCACTGAGCAGAGGTAATTTAAAGATTGCAGTAGAAGTAACACTGAGGGGCAGGAGCAGGATACCACAGTGGAAGGAGGCGACTTGCCAACTCTAAAGCACAAAGTCATCAGTGTATTACTGTATGAGAAGGGACCACTGAGTCCAGGACACTCCATCAAGGAAAGTGACATCGTGTCTCTGAACAAGGGTCCGTATCTAATTGAATTTCCCTGTATAGAAAACACCCGCTGACATCAGCGTTTCTGGCTGCCATTTTACCTGTGCGGCACCAGCATGGCACCGAACATGACAGTCTGTCACTTTGCAGCGTCTCAACAACAGGAACTTCAGCTCCTTCTTATACTGTTATGTTGAACAAGGCTTAAGTTGGGGTAGTTGGCTGCCTGCACAATTGCTGTCAGGTTTCAGTTTAACTTTTTTGTTATTTCATTATTTGTTGTTTTTTTCTTCTTTTTTTTTTAAGTGAGATCACATTTTCACTCATCCACCTGATCAATCAGGTGGATGAGTGGCAATCTCAAAAGTTGCCAGTTCCAATTACAGTCACCGGGTTTCAGAGCGTCTGCTAATCCGGAAACCTAATTAGGTCAACAACATCAGTGGATGTTGAACGCTGGGGATACACCCTTCACCCTGTAAGGATTAAGCAGGATGAATGGATGAATGGGATTAAATTTCCACAAGTTTGACAGAGTGAAAAATCAGAGTTGGAGTCCAGACTGTAAGTCGGCCTTCGTAACCCATAGAAAACGCTATCGTGTCGTCAACACGACACAGGACTGATACATCAGTTGAATTACTCCACAGTCAGTAATTAATATCTTCTTTGGAGGGATTACTCAGATGTGCCATGAGTCAAAAATCCAGGAGTCCAGGAGACAAAAATCCAGCCACCTCGCCCAATCTTCATGTTGAGAAACCCCTTTGCTGCTGCTCACACCGCCGTTCTTTCTCGTACCCTCGCTGAAGGGAGACAAAGAGGAAGCAACAGGAAAGCGCCGCTTGCTTCTTAATTGTCGCAGATTGTTTGGCCTCCTTTTCTCCAGTCCGTGCACAAAGCTTGGACAAAGCCGGAGCCGGGTTGCTATGGTGAGGGATTGTTTGCGTCCAGTCATGCCACCGGACATGTGGGCTCACGCACACATTGCAACACGCTCTTTTGTTTGAGCGCCATTCGGTTCGACAGGCCCCCCCTCACCCCTTACAACCTCCGAAACACTCTGGGCTCCAGCAGTCATCTAAAAAACCTGTCCTCTGATTGCATCATAATTCTGAGCTGCTCGCTTCTCTGATGTTTGCTGTGCCATTTGCAATTTATTTTTCCTCTTTTTGCTTAGCTGGAGTGCCAAATTTAAGGGTCAGGAGTTCAACCCCAA
The DNA here is from genome assembly GCA_010277075.1 of Poeciliopsis retropinna. Classification (NCBI taxonomy): domain Eukaryota; kingdom Metazoa; phylum Chordata; class Actinopteri; order Cyprinodontiformes; family Poeciliidae; genus Poeciliopsis; species Poeciliopsis retropinna. The sequence continues at coordinate 1,523,881 of VMRM01000027.1, read as the reverse complement.
TCACAGAGTTTGTTAAACTTTAATTAAGCGAAAGACAGAGAGAGCAGGGAGCTCAAGACAACAGGAAATTAAGTGTTAGGTTTGCAACTAAAGCCAGATTTGAACTCCAATTAGTTGTCCTGGGAGGTTTTTTATGTTAACCGTCTCGTGCATCGCTCACTCTGTTTGAGGAAAATCTAATAAGTAACCCAGCCTTAGTGTGCTGCATCTCCTCCTGGGCTCAGCCTTCCTGTGGCATCCCGAGAATGAAACTTCAGGGGAGGCAGACTGAAGTCACAACTAAGATTAGCTCTGTGGTTTGCAGGCCAGACAGCAGGATATTCCTCATGTCGCTAACCAAATGGCTGCTGCAAAAACTGAGGGGTTTGGATTAATGGCAGCAGACTTTCTGTTTTGTACCAATTTCCCTGATGTCATGAAAATAATGACACTCAACACATAACATTGTTTTCATGTCCTCTCTTGATTCTGATATGTGCTAGTAACACTCACCGGCTACTTCATTAAGTACATCCCTTCAATTGACTCTTAACACATAAGTGAATTGTGCACCTTGTAAATAAATTGGTTTTTCAGATTGTTTTTTGTTTTTTTTTCTTTCTGTATTTTGTTGTTTTCACTAAAGTTGTAGTTCTCTAAATCTCTTGCTCTATTGTTATCCCAGCAGTGCTGGAAAACAATACTTGTGGGTGGGTGCAGTGAGCGCGACACTCAAGCACAAAATGCGTAAAAATCGCATCAGTAACACACAGGACGACACTTTTGACTTTAAAAAAAAATCAGGCTGATTTCTCTGTTCCAAGAGATGACAGTTATTCCTATTTATGGGTGCTGGCAGTGAATACTTGACACATGGGGACGGCATCAGAGCTGTCGCCTCACGTTCACTATTTGGTCACAGGTGTCCGAGATAGGACTCCTGACCTGTGGACATTTGCAGCATGTCTTACTTCCTTCCTTTTTGCAGTTTAAATGCTGACAATGTGTGCAAAGAATCTATAAGAGAAATGCAAAAAATAAATAAATAAATAAAAAATTGAACTTTTCCACTCTCCACACATGAAGGTATTATTTTGGTCTTCCAACTTACTCTAAAGTGCTGTTAAGTAGATTCCAGAGAGGTTTTTTTTTATTCTTTGTTTTTGTCTGAATGGAGAATACAGGAAAGCAACACTGACCCACCCCCACCTGTTGCTGCTCAATTCTGGTGTTGAGGGAAAGCAAGCTTGAGAAGACAAATTTGACTGCCTTAAATGTAAAACATAACCCTCATCGGTATTCTGCTCAAATGTAGCTGATCATAAAAATGTAAACTCCAAAACATCAGATTATTTCTAACAGTGGGAGATGTAATCTCTTTTCTGTTGAAATTAAAAACACTTAGAGGTTGTTTTTTTGTTTGTTTGTTTTCTGTATGGTATTCTTGTATTTTTACTCGATGTGAGAATCTCAAACCACTGAGTGAATCTCTATATTTTTTTTCTTATTATTTGGGGTTGAAAGGTAAACTCCCTGTGCACAAACTGTTCAGTGGAGCTGAAATATGCAGCGCTGACTCTGACACTTTATTAAAACGGTCACAGCACTTCTCCCACATGTTCTGACAAAACTGTCTGGACACAGCCCGCTGAGCGGATCCAAAACATGAGAGCGTGCATTTACAATGAAGCGGCTCCAAAAATAGGACCCCCCCCACACCTCCTCCCTGTCACAGGATGCTAATTTATGTACACTCGCTTGGTATGATTTATTTATTTACATGCTGGCAGAGGGAGCATCAAAGTAAGTGCTGCCGAGGCAATAAACGGAGAAAATGGAAACGGTATCGTGGAAATTCAGAGCTGCTGCGTTGCCGGCGGCTGCGGCGTAGCAATAGTCTCCATAGTGACTGGAGAGCTGCGCGTTCCCGGCAGGGGAGAGGAAATCGAAGCTCATTTCCACGAGGAAGCAGACTTTATCGGTGATGGAGCTGGATCAGTTTAGGACAGAATTCAGCTTGAACAGCCTGACCTTTAGGGTTTCCAGGTCAAAGCCTCATTAGCCTGTGGGTTTCAACGAGTTTCTTCTGACATCAGCCATTGTGAGTCTCTTAAGTTGCTCAGACAAACTCAGTCACACAGACATCCAGGAACAAAGCTTATGGAGCTTTTAGTTCTGCTTATTTGGACCAGAACATTTGAACATCTGCCTCGCTTACAAGAAGGCAACTGTTTCATAGGAGGGGGGCTGTGGGCACATTTATGTTAGTATTTTGCACAATGCCTGCTGCACTGTTTTACTTTGTATAGCTTTGTGTTGTTTTCTCCTGTTTCTTTTTGTCTCCCTCCTATAGTAGTTACATCACAGCATTGCTGTGATGTAATGAGACAGCAACACCGGGAGAAGAATCACTAGAAACTAGACAGAAAAAGTGTCAATATACGAATGAAAAACTGAGGCGGGTGATGCTCCTTTGGTTTCTTGCAACTTATGTTGGCTGTGTTCGCTTTTGCGATTTGAAAATGTAGTTTTTTTTGTTTTTTAGCAGCCTGCCGGCAGAGTGCAGCAACAGGTGGGGATGGGGCGGTGTTTCTTTAATGTGAGCTTGAGAAAAACATCAGGTACGACGGTACATTTTATGAAGTCAAAACATTGTTAGTTGTTAATACTGGGAACCGGCCCGTGTTTACTTTGTGTTTCCTCACACAACTTGCTCTGTGTGGAAATGTAATCATTGGATCTAATCACCTATAAATATCAACATAACATCCTCAAAAACACCAATATTCATCTACAACTTCCTGCAGCAGTTTTCTGTCCTACATGACAAAAGCTAACTTTAGAAATTGGCTGAATATTTTATTTTATTTATTTTCCATCCTCCTGTGGAAACGCTGCTATTGATGAAGGCAAACGTCTCTGAAATGAAGAAATATTCAAACCTTCAGCAGCAAAACTACCAATACAGATAGAAGAAGAAAAAAACAACCTGCATGCTATTATTTTATACTGTGGAAACCAAAAATTCACTTACTTTGGCTGCACGCTTACAGTTGTTGTCCATATGAACGACCCATTTGCACCCAACCTTTTACTTCTCGGCTGATGTCTTTAGATGCTGCTTCAGTATTTCCGCATAATGTTCTTGTTCGCCCAACAGAAAGCAGTGAGTCCCAGGAGTTACTGTGGCTTTTGACAAATAGAAATAATTTTGTAAATTCTAACTGATCTATAACAAGAGAAACTTGGTCTAATTTTTACTTCAGATAGTGAGGAACAAACGATGTGTTTGTGTCTTTTTCTGGTCTCAAATGTGACTGAAAATACATAGCATTTATATTAATACTGAAGTATTAGTGAGGAATCAATATGTTAATGTTATGACTGCTGAAGTTCACTCCCGCTGACTATCAGTGAGATTTACGGACATTTGCATCATTCAACTATTGATATTATTTCTTGTTTTGTAAGTTATTCCTGAAAAGGCATTCCTGCTAGTCCTTTTTTACACAACAAAATAAATAATAATAACTAAAAAAAACCATTTATTTTTCACATTTCAGTCTCACTAGAACACCAATTATTTTACTGTTTATGCCGTTGATTAGGAATTTTGTTTTCTGCTTTGTTTGGCTCTTTTTTTTTTTTTTTTCTTGCAGATTGTATCACAGAGCAGTTTGAATTCTCGCCTCGAAGCAAAAACGACGTGTGCATCCAAGTGTAGTTTCATAACAGATTACATTCCCAAGTTGGTGGCAGATGTCATTTGCTGAGTGGGATTTGGAGATTTGCCATGAGAACGATCACATTGGTGCGGCATGCGAGCAGGAAGTGTGAACGCTACAAAGTATGACTTCACAAATGATGGGAAAACGGAGCCGGACTTTGTGAAAGCCTTGACGTCTAATTCCTTAAGCTGACGCAGTCACAACTTGTTTCCTGGCCTAATTTTGAAACATCCGCCATCTGCTTCGTTTTGTTTGTCCTGCTGTTGGTCTAAGCTTTCACCTTGGACAGATGCGACTCAGATGGTCGAGCAGGTTGCGCTCTAATTGAAGAGCGGGCAGCCCGATCTCTCGGCTCCTCCGCATGCCAAAGTGTCCTTGGAAAAGCCACGCGGTTTAAATCCGGAGCCACAGATCAAAGAGTTGGTCGCTATAATCAGCAAAGTTGAACAGTCTCTCACCAAAGTATTAACACAAGTCGAGCTTATTTAAAAAATTCGTCTCGATAAAATCAAAGCGTGAACTTTAAGGTTCTGAAAAGTGTGGTGAGCGTTTAACCCTTCCATTACATTCCAGCGCAACGCCTTGTCGTCATCCTCTGTTCTGGTCCACTTGGGGTCTCTGCACACGCTATTTTTACGACTAAGTCGTCCATCTTCACCGCAGGAACGCTGATGTTCCTACAAACCGGAGTTTGGCTGAAAACACTATACCCTGCTGAAAAACATTTTATTCTCACCTTTTAGTTCTTTTTCTTTTTTCTTACTCTGAGTAGTCTGCATGCATTGTCGCCCCTTTAGAGATTTGAGTGAAAGCTACATTTCTGAGTGTTCAGCTAAGTTAAAAGTAGCATGAATAGGACTCTAGTAGTTCTTTGCTCGACCCAGTGACTCTCATACATGCACACAGAGAGGTACGTCAAGTTTTGAAAGGAAAACTAAACCCCTGACAACTACCTGAAGCTGATTTTGCAAGGAGGAATGATTTAAAAAAATGTCTCAATAGCATTTCTATAAAGGATTCGCTCAGGAGGTTAAGCACAAATTCAAGCTAGAGTTTTCTGATTTTATTTTATAAAAAATATTGAAAGTCTTATAAACCAGAAACTACAATCCCAATAAAACACTGTGAAGTTTATGACTCTAACATGAAGAAGTTGCAAACCATTTGCATTAATGCTTTTCATTCGATCACAGCTGGCATCTGAGATCAGATTTGATCTGTTTTTACCTCGTAGACAATTATTCCGTGTGGCTGGGTGTGCAGCACAAAGCCGCCTCACCAGGAGAACATCTCGCAGTTAAATTACCGGGGGGAGGCGGGCAGTGGTCCCATTCCAGCTGTGATGAAGATGGAAGCTGCCTTTAACTCCATGTCAAACGACATGAGCGTCGAACAATCAGAGCTGAACTGATGGCTCGTTTCTGCAGCTCAGTGAGGTTGCACCACTAAGCATTAGGCCGCTGCACTTTAACTGCTGTTGAGGCGTTGCCAGCTTCGTAATGACCGCCCCGCTGCTGATGCTTGTGTCAGCACTTTGAAAATGGCTCTCATTTTGTGTCCGTACGCTCTTTCTTTCTTTTTCTTTTTTCTCTTTTTCAGCACCGAGCGCCTGCAAATGAAAAAATATGTTGGAACGGTTCTATTACACGGCTACAATTGCTGAACCACAGGGGTGCTTTTGCGACTGTTCATCAGGAGCATTAAATGAAACTGCTTCCCAAAGAACAAGCGTCGACGTCAAGTTTTTCTCAGCTGCTCGCATCCTCGCTTATAGCCGGGCTGTCTGGTGGTTGGAAAGTCGTTTAGGAAATAACTGGAAGGAAATGAGCTTGTTGATTTTATTTTATAATTCGCTGTAGGCCAAAGAGCTTTGATCTTAGGAGTTAAGCTCAAGGGCGCCGCCAGGAATCTTGGGCCCCATGACAAAAAATTAAATTGGACCCCCCCCCCACACTGCTGCTGTTACAATTTTTTTGAGTTTATGTGACTCATCAAAGGCGTCACAAATTTAAAGGCTTGTAACTGCCTTGCTTTCTTTAGTGCAATACTAATACTAGGACAATATTTATTGCTCATGAATTTACATCCAACAGTCCGCATACAGTGTGCAGGTAGGTTGCTTAAATTTTTTCTATTAGTTTTAGGTGACTGAAATGTCTCTCCCCACGAGCAACAGTCATAGGCAACATGCAAAATATACATGAAGCAACAATCAAGCTGCAGTATATAAATTTGATAAAAAAATATGTTTTCTCTATATTTGTTAAAGCTGTCACCATGTCGTGACAGTTTATGAGACAGATAATCTGTGAAAAGGATCAATCTCCTCCCTGAGCTACTATTGCTAGCTAAAGTAATGCAACAACCAATCAGAACCAGGAGGAGGGTCTTAGCGCTGTCAATCAACCTCATTCACTCACTGCTAAATGTTAATGGTGGAAAAAACAACTTATGACAGGAAAAATGTTTATCTGCTGTCATTGGTAGCTATGCTAACTAGACTGAGCATTCACAACAGGCTGCGCTAGCTACAGCATGGTCTGTAGCTAAGCTAACTATGCTGAATGGTTGATAATCTCACACAGTCTACCCACCTCTCGGAGAAAAACTGGATTACAAATTGACACTTTTACCTTTTTCTCTCTGTCTCTCTATTTTTTGAAAACATACTTTGTTATTTTTCTTGGAATGGAGGAATGAGGGCCTCTGGATGAAGACCATGGAGCTGAAAGTCTGGGTGGACGGCGTACAGCGCATCGTGTGCGGGGTCACAGAGTTCACCACCTGCCAGGAAGTGGTCATCGCTTTGGCACAAGCGATTGGTAAGTTCAACGCTTCGTACAAAACAGATAAGAGGTATTTTGTCGCACACTCTCAATTTGATGGGAAGTCAGGTGTGATTTAGATTACGTTTTAAGTGAGATAAATTTACATTGTATTCTGTGATGCGCTTAATATCGGGTGGGCAGGTTGTCAGACTGACTCTGGGTGATAAATTGCAGAAAGATGAAAAGTGACTGGAGGGCATGAATATTTTCCCCATAAATAAGCCTTTACAGAATGAGATGAGTCATACTGCAGCAGTTCTTGGTTTATTGACAAGGAGCTGCAGTGGAATAAGTTAGCATGCTGCCTTTAACAGACAATATGTGAACAGTTTTGTGCTGCTACCTATTTTTCAGACTGGTTTTCGCCGACCCTTTAGACACATTAGAGCTCAAACATGCCTGTCAAAGTGGCAGAGCAGCTAGATGTGTGGCATTCACTGTCCTTTGTGTCCTCTTTGCCTTTTGTTCAGGCAGTCGGGCCACTTAGATGTGAATGGCTGCACTGATGAATGCTCCTCTTTTTCTTTTTCTTTTTTTTTTTTACAAGGGTCCTTAGTGTGCAGGACGGGGGTTGAGGGTGAAACGGGCAGTGTTCTGCTCTTATCTACATGTGTACAGACTAGAATGCAGAGTACACACACACGCACACGTGCATGCAGAAGAAAAACTGCAACACCATTGAGCCTCCAGCCCCTCACAATCGCTGCTTGTTGAGTCGAATTTTCCCACCGTAAAAACTCTTTCAGTCAACACACTGGTGGAGCGCTTTGAGTGCGCTGGTGGTGCACGGGCATGGGAGAGCCGTGGAAGAATTTATTGAGTAAGTTTTGTTCTCTTCACGATGAGAATTCGACTTTCACGCCCGGCTTTCCGAGTTTATTTGGATTCTGTTGACGCCACAGCAGCAGTTATCTGAACTCTGGTCTGGCCTCAGATGTACACTACCTCACAAAACTATTCAGCCTCCTTGAGCCTTTTTCACGTTTCAGCCACAAGCTTCAGTGAACAGAATTTTATCGGACTTTTATGTGCAAGTGTGGTGTTTATTTATATCCAGCCTTCTTAACCACCTTTTGCTGGAATTACAACCAGCTTATACTGAATTTCTTGCATTTTTTTTTCTTCAGGATCGAAATCTGTCAAAATTGTTCCTCCTTCAAACTTTCATACATCTTTATCTCTGACCTACTGTGTTCCTTGTTATGTTTGTTCACATGTATTTGTACTGAGATTAAGTTATGCACGAGTCGACTGCTAAACTTTGGAACAGATCAGTGATGAGACTGTCGAGACTTTTAAATCTTTGCTTCATTTAAGCAGAGTTTGAGTTGATGGAGTAAAGTGGCATTTTGTTTTAATCTTACTTTTAAATGCGGTTCTTGTTCATATTGTTGTTATCTTTATTTCACTGGATTATGCAGCATTTTAGTCAACATTTGGTAATAAAGCACATTCTTAAATAACGGCAAAGATTCTGACTTGCCTTTCTTCCCTCCAGGACGCACCGGCAGGTACACTTTGATCGAGAAATGGCGAGACACGGAGCGCCACTTGGCTCCACATGAGAACCCCGTGGTGTCCCTCAACAAGTGGGGTCAGTATGCCAGTGACGTGCAGCTCATCCTCCAGCGGACCGGCCCCTCTGTCAGCGAGCGGCCGACCTCAGAAGGGCTGGCTCGGGTCCCAGATCGGGGCCTCTACCGCCAGAGCCTGCCGCCTCTGGCCAAGCTGCGGCCTGCGGGAACGGACGGCTCGCTCAAACGCAGGGAACCCAAACGCAAGTCTCTGACCTTCAGCGGAGGAGCTAGAGGACTGCGGGAAATATTTGGAAAAAGTAAAGAGACCCACGGTGTTCTTTCTCTTTTTTTACAGCAGATATGAACTTTGTGTGATTTTTATTTTGTAACTTTGTTTTTACTCTCAGCCAAACAGCCTCAGCAGCGCGGCGTCAGTCTGAACCTGAGCAGAGTTGGAGGCGGTGGGACAGCATCTGTACCTGGGAGTCCGGCCAGGGAGCTCAGCAGGCTGGTCCAGCTGCAGCGAGGCAAGCTACAGGCCCTCGAGAGCCGTCTGCAGGGCTGCGAGGCCGAGCTGCGAGACTGGGAGGAGGCCAGCGACGTGAGTCCGACGGCAGCCAGCTGAGAGTTTTGGTGAAGAAAAAAAAAATTGTGCAACAATTCCAATTATTTTCCACTTACCAGGAAGGAAACGTGGAGGACGAGCTGCTGCTTCTGGAGCAGCAGGTGAGGAGGAACGACGCCGAGGCGGAGGAGGAGGAGTTCTGGCAGAACGAGCTCCACATCGAGCAGGAGAGCGAGCGGCAGCTGCGGCAGCAGCTCGTCGAGCTGCGGGGCCGTGTACGCGACTGCGAAAGCAAGCTCTCTGAGTACTTAGCGCACATTCAGGTGAGCCCTTCGACACAGGAGCTGCGTGATTCCGGCGTTTTTACTGCACCTGCAAACAGCAGGAGTCCTGCGCCGAGCTTCCACATCTACTGGTGGTGCGGTAGATCGCACTGTTATGATGTTTTGTTACAGACCCACACAACGTAGAGAACAGTAGTGGAGTAGAACAAAAATTATTAATGTTTTTTTAATGAATAAAATCCTGAAAAGTGTGGCATACTTTTGTATTTGTAGTAAGAAAAAAGGAGCAAATGATGAATGAAAGTTGTTAGAAATCCAATTTTTCAGATTCGACCTCAGTGTTTCAGCATCTTTGCAGTTTTTTTTTAAATTGAATGCTACTTCTCCATGTCCAGCTTTAAATGCAAAAGCATACCATTCTTTACAGAGAAATAAAATGTGTTGAAAAATATTTACGCACTTTCATCTCTGCAATTATGGGTCGCTACTGTGGGCTGGTTTAAAACATAAAATCCCAATAAAACATATTTTAGATAGTGTTAGAACAAGAGGGAACATATCTAGAAAGCAAGAGAGGCGTACTGAGATAGATGACTGTTTCCCTGACGGCTTTGCAGTGATGTTTGCTGCTTTATTTAGAGTATGGAGGCAGGACTAGAGAAGGAGCGACTGCAGCAGGAGGCTGAGCTCAACCTGAAAGTCAAGGAGGAAGAGGTACAAATCAGTTCATCTTGCTTTTCCAAACACACACCGAGCTGGAAAGAGAAAGGAATGTCCTGTTTAAACTAATCGACTGACAAATGAAAGGTTTATCCCAAGCAGGAGTTTTTGCTTTCGTGACATATTATTAATCTCGACTTCCTTTGTTTTTTTGTTCACTACACAGTAGAAGTTAATAAGCTACCAGTCTTTCAAGCAGCTTTACTCGCTTCTCCTTCAAACTTTTGATGAGTGTTTTCCTTCAACTCCTGATTCCAGGTGCAGGCCCAGCTGGAGAAAGTGAGGGCAGAGCTGGAGGTGCAGAGCCAACAAACGGCACGGCTGGAAAGCAGCTGCAAGGCGTTGGAGCGCTCGCTTTGCCAGTCGGGCAAAAGACTCCAGGTCAGCTCACATTTTATTCGTTTTAATCAGACTTTTTTTTTCTTCTTCCTTTTTTGGTACTCCAGCCTCAAAACTGTTTTTTTGCCTACAAAAAAATCAAAAAACAAGATGCTCCAAATGGCCTTGAAAGTTTCCGAAAAAGGTTGTGAAAGTTTTTACAAAAATGCCGGATAACTTTGGAGCTGCAGAGAAAAGCCAGCAATCTGTGAACAGGTGGAACTGCAGAAGTCTGAGCTCCTTAAATTGCAGGCAGCGATGCTTGCTGGGATGTGCAGTGGATTTTTGCTTCTGTGCCTCCTCTTATGAAACGAAATTTCCCTCTGCAGACTGCGTCTGCTGTGATGTGGGGAGTATGAGGTAATAAGAAGAGGAGGGGAGGGTATTAACAGCATTCTTTGGCTGATTAGAGCAGGGTGTAATAAATACGCAATTCCTTCCCTGAGGTTGCTTAACCTGACAACCGGCTGTCGCAACTGGCTTGAGGGATTTTGAGCAGATTTCAAACGTGTACCTCTCAGATCTTGTCAAATTTATAACCACAATTTTAAAATAGCCTGGTAAGTTTTTATGATAAATTGTGAAGTGTTGGAAAAATGATGCATTCTAGCCGCTTTTGCCTGTTTTCTTGTAAAATAACATTTGTAAGATTTGATAGTGTGTGTCTTTATGTTAAAAAGTTGAATTTTGAACTTACCAACTATGCGCTTTGTATTTTTATTCCTGATACAGTTCCAGTACAACACTCTTGTCACGATAAGAACTATTTGTAACTTTATGACTGCATGGCACAGGTTTCAAAACCCTACTAGCACAAATACGTCTCTTGAAAAACATGTTATGTTGCCATTAGTAATATAGTTCTTTAGGACAACAATCACAAAAAGAAGTGTGATTTGCAGCACTAAAACGCACTCAGTAGCTTCATTCAGTCATATTTTAAAACGTATTGATGTTTATTGGTATAGCCTTATAGAACAAACTGTGGACAATAATAGAAGACGTGATAAGACGGACAGTTTTAGGGTTTTTTTAACATCATATTTTACACATCAGTATTGTGATAACAATAGTTCTGTAACAAATCAAAATTTTAGCATGATAAGAAATAATAATCGCGGTAAAAGACACCCATAGCAATGTCACAAAAAAATGAAAAGGTGTCTGAAAATCTTGCATGTAAGTTAGCCTTACTATGAAAAAGAAAAATAAAGAAGTTGGTGGTTTATTTAGTTCCCATGGTGTTTTGTTTTCTGTCTCAGGAGAAAGAGCAGGAGCTTGAGCAGCTAACGAAAGAGCTGCGGCAGGTCAACCTGCAGCAGTTCATCCAGCAGACTGGCACCAAGGTCACGGTGCTGCCCGCTCAACCCGCAGGAGACGACAACGGTGAGCGCCAGCCCAAGAACCTATAGCACACACACACACACACACACACACACACACACACACACACACATACAAATCTAAGACAAGAGTCAGTTTCATAAAACTTCAATTTCATAGCTCATTACCTCTTTGGCTCCTGCGTTGTTTTCACACGATTGACGTTTTATCTATAGAAACTTAGTGCCACCTTGTGGTCGAACCCAGAATAACACGTCATATTGTAACTAGATGAGGCAGGAGTTTGTGACTGTTTTAACTGTGTCAACAAAAAGAAGACTGAGGGTTCATGATCAACTCTTGCGTCTGCAGATGTGGAGTGTGGCTCTCTGAAACGGCTGGGCTCGTCGCGGCTGTTACCCAGCGATCTCCGCGCTCTGCAGAGCAGGGTCTCCTCCGGTCTGAACCCAGAAGGCATCTATGTTTGACTCCGCACGGCTGATGCAGACAGCCGAGTGGCCTGGTGTTACAGATTCACAGGACAGCCGAGATCAGAAACAGGACTGGGAGACAAACCGAAGTCATGTGTACAACACCTTTGTCTGAACTCTGAGGCATGAGTGAGATTTCCGCCTGTGCTGTTGCATAATGAGGTAACGAAAACAAACATCTACAAACCAGCAGATCTTTACTTTTTGCTCGAAGCAGCTGCTTCGGACTGACTCTAAATGACGAGAATTTCAGGAGTTTAGACTTGGGTAAGAGTAGATGCATGAGCATGCACATCTGTGCTATAACCTTAGCCATATCTGATTGCCTTACTCTGGTGAAGAATAAACATATAAACAAAACCAGACATGAAGAAATATAATGTTAAAGCAGAACTCAAGGTACCTCCTGAATGCCATAAAAAAAAAAAAAAAAATCAAAAATGTTTAGCAGCAATCCAAGAGACTGCTGATTGTACCTGATGTCAGTGTGTTTTAAAATCAAATCTGGTGGGTTTTTTTTTTACATATGGGTTTAGACTTTTATATTGATTCAGTGGATATAGAGTAGCCTTATACTCAGTTTTTAAAGTGTGAAGTAAAACATCCAACTTATAATTATACATAGGAGGAGAAAAGCAGAGTACCAAAAGTATAGAAAATCAATCGAACAATCAGTGTCGACTAAATAGCCACCAGGTGGCGACAAACACAAACTATTCAGGCGAGTAAGAGTAATGTAAATGGATGTCATCTCTAGAGCTTGGGTTATTTTATAAGTTTGTGTTCATATACATACACTGTCATATTATTTTATATAAATATATTTTAAAAAAAAAGAAAAAAAAAAGCTTCAGCACTTTAGATCTGAATGTGTAAAAGTGCCACTATATATATATATATTTTTTTTTCATTTTATTTTTAATAGTTTAACAAAATAAAGATGTCTTATTTGAACCAAAGCTAGTGCAAGAAAATAAATAGTTAGATGAATGTCATTTTTATAAACATATATATAGTTTGAGTGAAGCACTAATTACTTTTTTTTGTTGTTGTTGTCACACAAAAAATAGGATTTGTTGGGAAGTAATGGAATGAAAAAATGAGAAATGTGTAAAACTTTTCCTGAAAAAAGGTTCTGTGTGTGTGTGTAGCGAATCCAGTTCTGTAAAATTAATAAAATCCAGCCCATGATTTTCTGAAACTGGGTTGAAATGCAAATCATGCATTCTTTAGAGTTCTGTGTCCAGGTTGTGCATTCAGGGAAATGGTGCGTTGGGATTTTGCTTTTATCGGAAGTAAGCAGGGATCTGATGAAATATTGTTGCACGAGATTGGAAAAAATATTAAAACGGTCCTTGTCTTGGTTTCAGGCTCTTATTTTGAAGTAGGAAAGGAAGCAGTTCTGAGCCTTTTGTGGTAATCGTGGTCACAAACATTATGCTCACTGTTTAGTGTAAAACTTGGGATTTACAAAACAGGATTGGGAAGAAAGTAAAGCAAAATAAAGTCTACTAAACATTATATTCTTAACAACTGTAAGGTGATATAGCCGCACACCACTAACCAGGAGCCACTATTGATGCTAATAATAACATTTGCTAACTTAAAGGTGCTAAATTAAAGGGCTGTTTCACAATATTTCAATGTCTCCGGGCTTCTTTTGATCATCTGTAGTCCATTCTTGTAATGAAACCACAGCAGGTAACTTAATTCAAGCTAAAAGTTGTTTTTATTGCAACCATATCATAATAACTTGTCAATAACATAAGCTATTACCAGATTGGGTACTTAATAAATAGTCAGTAATGGCTTATTAACCAGTGTGACTGCATGTCTCTTTACACCCAGAAAATGACATGCAAATACGGTCATACTCAATAAAATATTCGAAATATTACTAATTTTAGCAAATTCACATGCTAGAAATGTAAATTTACAGTTGTAGAAATCTAAAGTTGTAGATTTCGAGTGAGAGCTTTGAATGTTGGCCACCACTGACGGATGCAATGATAACTCATAAATAAAACATGCAAGTTTTGATGCACAAAAATATCTTTTATATCCCACATGTTCAGGCCTATGTCTATATTTTTGCATTAATGGTTAAAGTTGTTTCATTTTTTGTATTGCTACACCAAAATAAAAAGTAACAACCAGCCAATAATGTCATAACCTGTTACAAAATTAGCAAGTTATTATGTTAGTGGCTTGTTTTAAAATAACCAAATTATTGTTACTGCCCAATTATACATTATTGGTTGCTACAGTCCCTATAAATGTGGATGTTCTTCACTGTGCTTGCTGCTTTATTTGAGTGTTAAAGTGCACACATCAGAGCCTAACACTCTTCAGCTCTGAATCAGTATTCATCCGAGGCAGCTCTGTTGTTTCAGGGCGCTTTTAATTTGTGCAGCCATAAATCTTTTCTACTCATCCACGAGATTGAAATTTCTCTGCAGTTTCTTTCATAGTGATAAACAACCTCAGCTTTTCTTTCTTTTTTTTTTTTCCTCCAATTACTCCATTTGACAAGCTGGAAATCCAACATGAGCCTTTTGTAAAGACCCTCACACTTGTGCTGTGAATGCGTAAAGGCGCGGAAAAGGTCCACGGGACAAGGAGACATTCGCGCTCCCACTTTTGTCGAACCTTTCTGTAATTGTTCAGCGACTGAATGTGATTGTTCTTGTCGCTGCACAAGTCTCAGCTGGAGACTGCAACAAAAGGAAAGTTTTAAATAATGGCCACGTCAGGCTGTTTTTACAGTGGACTGAAGTCTTATATATCCAGAGTGCCAGGCAATAGACTGTGTGTGTATGCTAATGTGTGTGTTTTTTTTATTTGGACTCCCAGTTAATCGCTACCAAGTATTTGGTTTTTAACAAAGGATCGGCTCAGCAGAAAAATGGCAAAATCTCCTCATTATTTTCATGCTTTTTTTTGTCTCCATTTGACAACAATAACACTTCAGAATGGAAAAAAGAGATTTGTGTTGCATTGAAACATAACAAAGTGGCGTGGATGTGTATATATATATACATATATATATATATATATATATATGTATTTCCCTCACCTCCTTCCGATTCAAGCTTAAAGACGTCGCCAATAATTGGCTTCTGTTGTGCCATCCGAGGCGCTGCGCAATAAGAGCGCAGCCCGCAAATGAGATGATGGAGCCATTATGGAAACAGCCATCACCAGGTCTTAAAAGCTATTTGAGGAGCGCCGTGGCCCGGGGATATTTCAAGGCACAGAATCAGCCAGACGAGAGCGGACGCAGAGTAATTACGGATAAACGCTTTTTCACAACGCCTCGGTTCATTGAGAAGTTAAATCGAATGTTTGCTCTCATGGGGACGTCAAGAGTTTGACGAGTTGTTGCGTCGCTTCGCCGTCATGATACAAGTGATTATTGTGCAGCAGAGAAGATTCTGAAAGTTCGCACATGTTGTACCTAATGCATAATGACAGATGCACCGATGTAGTGAACAGCATGAGTTAAGGTTTAAATGTGGGGGTCTGTGGTGTTGTCCTGTTCTTGAAGCATCCAGCACAGGGGCGGAGCTTTGTGGGGCGTTGGGGGGGCGGTGGTCCGGATGGGAGGCAGAATATGATTTCAGGGATCCAAGCCTTTATCAGGATGAGAGCTGGAGACGATTGACCCTCTCCTGTTGAGTATGGTGTATGTAGGAAAATATATAATATACTCAAATAGATTATATAGTATGCTGCCCCAGTCATTGTTGACTCATGGTTGCTAAAAACTTTACCAGACTGACTGATTTTAGTAACATAGTGGGTGTAAAATATTGTATAAAATGTTGTGCTACATGACTGGCTTTATTTATATTTAACTTTATGACACACAAATTTAGTCCGTATTGTCTCCAAGTGTATTCTGGGTAAAGCTTGTCACCAGCTGTCCGCCAACGTCATCATCAGTCACTTGGCAACAGATGGCAAACTAGCTAGAGCATGTTTACGGACTAAGTTAACATGAGTGGAGCTCCATGGAGCAGCAAAGTGAAAAGGATGGAAAAAAGACAAGAAAAAACTGGAGGCATATTTTTTTTCCTCGTCTTGGAGATGAACTGGACTTTTTTTATTGGCAGCGATTCATTCAGACCTGCCAAAACTGGCAGCCCAGCGAAGGAGCCGGACTAGTTACAGGTAGCAACTCTGACATTATTCCCGCCTAGCTAACTGTTAGCTGCTAACATCCCCTTTTCTCTCTGTCGGTGGAACAGCGGTGATGTTTCTGTTCTCGTGGTTTGTTGTACTTCATGTCAGATGGATTTCAGAATGACATGGTCGCTCTCTGTGGTGGTGAAACTTGTAAGCGCCGCTCTAGCGGGCATGTCTATGTTGTAAAGTTAAATTATCATGAGCTTTATTATTTGGGTATAAAGGGCCCGGTCATTAGCCCCGCCCCCCGGGCCCACTCTAACTTGTTCTGCAAGTGATCCAGCAGATTGTTCAAAATGATAAATAGATCCGCTATTTAACACCCGTAAGTCTAGATGTTACAATTTTGTATTCTCTGCCTGTTATACTTTTCTATTTCCCAGAGATTCTCCAATTTTCCTTTTATGGTTAAGTTATATATCTTAAAAAAAGACGTCATATTGAAAAGAGTTATGTAAATATATGGAAAAAGAACTCAAAGTGATCAAAACTCAATAAACTGCTGCTTAGTTCTGCTTCTTGTCTGATTGCTTCATGAGTTATTCATGTAAGATCTGTTTTTAAAAACTGTCTTGACTTTATTTACTTATGTCCTTTAGACATATTTGCTGGTTTAGCGGGTGTTATTGCTTCAGAAAATTAACCCTAATTATGAGAATTTAAGCTATTTTTGTGGTTTTGTCCTCAGTTATTGACTTAAATAAACACTGTTTAGGGGGAAAAAAGTTGCCACCTGGATTTAGCAAACCAAATTGGTTCCATCCTCCTATTGGATAATCACTGGATGATCTGAGGAGATGCAGAAACGGCTAAGTACCGTCCAACATGTTAGCAAAAACCAGTAGGTAAAAGTAAAGTAGACATGATTTGTAATCTACATGATGTCCATATAATAAGGACTCCAAATAAACAGATGTATGAAATAATGTAATATTGTGAAACAAATTATTTCTTAGAAGTTAAGCAGTGGTTTCTGTGAAAGTGGGTTTTTTTAAATGCCTTTTTTTCCCCTCCTGTGATCTCATCACATATCACCTTTTTTTTTTTTTTTTTACATAAAATTACAACTATTGCTTGCAGATTTCATCAGTGTAGAGATCAAATAAAGGTTTTGGTGATTTACTGTGTGACGCAGAGGACCAGACCTTAAGAGTTAATGCCTATTCCTTGGCAAGCCAACAAGTTAACATAAAACTTATGAATCTCCCTTTGTAGGAGACAAACAAATGGAGATTAAAGTATGTTTGTAATCGAAATACAATAAAAAATCAAAGCTGTGATTCTATTTGAAGCGCACAACTTCAATGTGAGAAAATAAGGCTTCTCTGCGTCGATGTATCTTTGGGTGGACAACTGCTGTTTTGACCAGAGGAAAGGATTTAGCTATCAGACAATTAACCAAACCCAGCTGACACAGCGTGAACCCGGGGCTTACAGGGGTCCCACCGGATCTGGGGCCCTGGGGCAGTTGGCCATACTGCTTTAGTAATAATGGAGTTACAGGAAAAATGAGACGGATTACAATCTGTGTGGGCCGCTCGCCCATGATTTACTCCCAATTTAAAAAAGAGACTCCATCTAATCTCGGTGGAAATTGATTTACTTTTAGAAGACAAGGTCTATGCCCGCTTCCCGCCGTTCCCAGCTCTGTTGCAGAGAAAAGCCTGACTCCGTGCATCAAAAATAGATCAGGTAAAAAGCAAGAGTGACCGTTTCTGAATCTGACAGGCCTGAAAACAGCTTAATTTTTAATACTTTTCTGAAGCTGAGGAAGCAGAGCCACAGCATCCTCCGTACCTGCGCCTCAGAAGTCCAGCAGCTGTCAGAATGGCATCCTGTTCTGCGGCCATGCAGCGGCGGCTGGGGGGGTGGAAAACACCGAGCTGTCGCTGTGATTGCGAGTAAAAAAAAAAAAGTTTTGGAGAAAAAGATCCAATTTCAGATTCATTTCAAGTTTAAGTGACACTTGTGGTTCTTTACAAAGTTTAAAGAACTTCAGTATTTTTGGTGTAAAAAGTCATTTGTCTCAGTATCTCCCCTGTGTATTCCAGCTTTAATACTTTAAATCGAGCCCAGCCGTCGGGTCACAGGGGCTCTGATTACATCTGTGACCCTCTAGCACCAGATGATACTTGAAGATTCGAGGCCATAAATGTGAACTTCAGATTTCCTTTGACCACAGTTGTCTCTTTTCCAAAGTCAAGTTGACTAATTTGTCATCGTCATCACAAATACACTTCAAACTTCTGGAGTTTTGTGGCTTTATATAGAGTAAAGAGCTTAAAATTAATGAGCATTGTGGTTTTGAACACATTCTGTCTGTTTATTCTCTGCAGTTTGACTTCCCTCCGTTTGCTCTAGCTTCATATAAGCTAGTGTTAAGGTAGCAGGGATGAAAAGGCCACTGTTTTTAAGGTTTACATGAATAAAATTAGTCAGTTTTAGTTTGCATGTTTAAAAATATTCAAATTTAATTTGATATTTGGATCTGTGCTGATAAAAAGTCTGAGTCTTTTGACTTTGACTCAAACATACTGCCTCAGACATTTCTTCAGTGAGAAGAATTAGTTATTAAAAAAACATTTTTAATGTTTTTTTTAATATAATCTCAGAATGTTTTAATGGCTTCTGTGGTAAAAGCGCCTATGGTTAGCACTACAATTTTAAGAAGAAATTAACACGGTGTCTATATTCGGTTGCAGTTCTGAACTCCAGGTTCTTTGATCGCCAATTCAATGAAACACTGACTCTCTGAAGCTTTGCAGCACAGGCGAGCAGAAGGCAATGAAAGCAGGTGGAAATACTTCAATGACCAAACAGCTACAAGTGTTAAATGTGGCATGTTTGGAGCTTCATAAATTTCAGAAGAAAGGCCTTTTTGAGGATGTTTTTGTCCTCAATCCACGCAGTCGTAAACATCACAAGCAGACCTCGGCCTCCAGCAGCTTCTTGCTAGCGGCGGCTAATTCGAAGCGAGGCAGCTCCCAGCCTGTTTGTGATCTTCAAAATGTACTTTACAGGATTTTTTTTAAAACTGCATCCAGGGAAATCTTTTACACTTGGCAGGAATTTGTCCTACAAGCATCTACTTTTTCTTTCCATATAAACCTCATCTTACGTCTCCTGTTTGTCTCAGCAAATTTGTTGTCCTTGTTTTAAAAACTTGCCTGCAAGTTTTTAAAACTAC
Source organism: Poeciliopsis retropinna (assembly GCA_010277075.1). Lineage (NCBI taxonomy): Eukaryota > Metazoa > Chordata > Actinopteri > Cyprinodontiformes > Poeciliidae > Poeciliopsis > Poeciliopsis retropinna. The sequence goes on along the minus strand of VMRM01000027.1, from coordinate 1,504,693 downwards.
AAAGTTTTTAAATCTAGAAAGTTATTCAACATTTTTTTTTTTTTTTGGATTAATGTAATCTTACTTAGTCACAGGGTCTAAATGGGTGTTAAAACTATTAACACTCATTTATTTTAGGAGCTTTATCAATAAGTCAAACACATTATATAGATTAACTACATCAATATAGATGCTTGAAAGCCTTTATTTCTGTTAATTATGACGATTTTCAAGTTTCTGTTAATAAAAACATGACATTTAACATGAGAAAATTACATCAAAAACATAATTTATTACATAAATAAAGGCTTAATAAATAAAAAAGGTATTTTTAATTTGACAAGCCGGCCTCTTCTGAATGCGTATTCACATTTTTTAATACGGCTGTGAATAAAAACAATGAAAACAACTTTGTGCAATGAATTAGCATCCCACATAATACATTACAGATCGAGATTAAGTCAATAGTTATTGTAATTTTTCACATAATGTGCATCATCCTATCCTTTAACTTCAGGAAATGGCACATGTGAAGCAGAGAGACACATTTACAGTAACATCAGAGTAAATAGAAGCTCTGAGATTTAGTATGTGGCTTTTTTAAAGGCACAACACAATAAAGTTTACTAAACCTAATTACTTCACCACTGTGTGTAAGTTGTGGAGCAAATATTGCACCAGAGAAAGATTAAACAATTAGTTTTAAAATGAATTATGGTTCACCCGAGAAGATGCATTAGACTTCATTGTGTGCGTGTGTGTAGGTGTGCGTGTGTGTGAGTGTGGTGAATGCTACCTCTGCTGTGTGAGAGTGTGAGCCATGGCGGATGCTGTCATTAAATAGCCCCCTGGCCCCTCTCCTGAGTTTGTTTATGCTGCACTGGGCATAGGAGTAGGTGGCAAACAGATGGGCATCCATGAATTATGGAAATTATGGGCTTTGATTAACCACCACACACTCTGCTGGATAAAAGTAACTCCAGGGTTGCCAAGTTATGTGGTGCAGTGGGCTGTGCTTCTGGATCCACAGCGCGTACATCCCCTAATATGTCGTGATCCTTGGAGTTGAGCTATTAGTTTTCGTTTGTGGTTGTTTTCTGATCATTTATTATTTTATTTATATTCGTAAGGTCTTGCCATATCGGTTCATTCCCTCCTGTTTGTTGTTGTCTCTCCATATCAGCTCACTCATTTGTGTTTAGCGTTTTAGTTATTTGTTGCGCTCTCTTCTCTGTGTGTTTTTGTTTATTCTCCTCAATCGGCATTTGAATATTCCTCCCTTAGTTTTTAGTTTTCTTTGTATCCATTATTCATCTTAACCTGGCCTTCCAGTTTTGTACTCCTCCGCAGCTGTTCCACATTCACCTGATTAAGCCCACCTCGATCCTGCATAGTTCTGCACAAAAGCATGTAAACTCACTGGTTTACATTGCTTAGAGGTTCCTTCCTCTAAGCAAGGCCTGCAAGTTTTCTGTTAAACTTTTTTGCTCTTTTTTTTTTGCATTTTATCCTCTTCTAACACACAAGACATCACATGATATGCCTCAAAAAATGTGCACTTCAAGAGTTAATGGCAATATTAACACTTTACTTTACCTTCATGTCAACACTTTGGACTATTGTGTTCAAGGCCAAACATCCAATGTAAGCTTACCGCAACTTGACCTTAAAGTTACTCCATTATTCCAACTCCGCGGAAGAAAAAAAACTATTTTAAAAAGTTGTCAGGGAATTTAAAGTTTCAGACACTTTAAATTCCCTGATTGATTTATCCAGATCAATCAGGGAATTTATGTTTATTATAATTATATGCATATGTTACAATATATTCCACCCAGTCTCCTTTGGTGCGGAGAATATAAAAAATGAAGTATTGTGTGTCCTTGTTCTCTTTAGCGTCGTGATTTACCCTTTGCGGACGAGCTACGGGAATTAATATTCATTTAGCAGCATGCAGCAATATAATTAATCATGCAGCCTGTATTCTAATCATTTAAGTCTTCTGTCATTTCATCAAATAAAGCCAGATTTGTAGTTTTAATCAAAGCTTTTTCAAAGTATTTGATTTGTTTGAGACTTCCAGCAATTATCAGAGCCATGCTGGCAACGCAGCCGCCTCAGCATTCGATACCTCTGATACTTCTAACACCTCCACCCCCGGCACACCATCAACTGTCCATTGCACACACACACACACACACACACACACACACACACATAACCTTGCACAATCCCCATCTCTCCATTTTCATAAATGAAGAGAGACGGCCTTATCCCGGAACCAACGCGGAAAAGCAATTAAAAAGGAATTAAGGGTGTGCAGGGAGAAATTGGATATGATACCCGACGCCTATTGTAAATGTCAACGTTATTACTGTGTTGTTGTTTCCCATTCCTTCAGCTGCTTTGGCCATTCGCAGGAGTGACAGTCTATAGTCTGGTGGGCTTAATGAAGCCGTCTCAGCAGCCAAGGTCTTGGTACGTAAGGTGAAGAGTGCTGCTTATCCACTTCTGCATGCAGTTCTCATTAAGATCAGTTTTGCCGGTGAATACTTCACCACCCACTCCCCCCTTCTTCCCTGTCTCTATCCTCAAGCAAACGCCTGTTAAACTTATTTAACCATTCTGCCCTGCAGCTTTACGAAATTTTGCTGTAAAGCATTTTTTTGGGGGGGTTTGTTCTTATTTATTTATTTATTTATTTGCCTCAGATAAGAAAGCCTTTGCAGATGGGTTTTGGTAAAACAAAAGCAAAACAAGCAACCAGAAAAATGCATTTTTACACCTGTCACTGACATTATTGTGGTCCATTTTTATGAAATGCCAGTGAATGTGCACGCATAAATTGGTAGTAAACTCCGATCAGGTGCCAGTAGTCAAATGACAGGGTGTAACACATCTCTCTGTAGTTGTCCATTAAAATATTATGTTTTGCCATACCTCATAAAATCTTATTTTTATAGTGAGGCAGCGACAGAAGTTGTAGACTAAGCCTCTGCAAAGAACGATAATAGTGAAAGTGTTGAACGTTTCTTCCAAGTTTTTGGGTAATTGGGGAGATTACTGTTCCGCATTAGCTGCCACTGGCAAATGTTCTCTCTTAATATATTTCTTCAAAAAGCAATAATTGTCTTCAATATGTAAGGGGAAAGGAGGCTTTTCTTTTCTGGAAAACGAAGAAAATTTACCCAATCAACAAAAAAAATGTGTGCTTTCTCAGACGGGTATGATGGCGAGCAGCTGCTTCAGTATCGAGTCAGTTCCTTACTGAGACAAAACTGGAAAACATAAGAGCTTATTCTTAATATTTTACACCCAAATCAACCTTAACCCTGCCTCTTCAACTGATATAAGAAAATCTTTTTCCTTTTTTTTTCAAAATTGAATTTTCCTAAGGGACTTTTATTTGCCACGAGTGAATTGCTGTTCCTCTGGGCAATGCCTGCATTGGGAGTTTCTTCTGAAATATCCCAGAAGGGTTTCTTTTTTTTTTTTTTTTTTTTGATGCTGCTTTTTCAGCCTCCTGCTTTAAATTCTTGCAGACATTCGCTTAGTGCGGCCACAGTCTGCTGCCGTCAGCCACTGAGCAGCTCCACTGGAGCAAGCTGAGGTTTAAGTGGCTTCCTCGAGGGCGCCACAATGTTGTTTGTTGAGGGAGCAGCTCGTTCGCCTTCCAGGCTCACTCGAATATCTGTCCTTCGATCTTACAAAGAAAGTTCAAGGAGAGTGATTCCTCCTGTAATTATGACTCCACCAACCTGGTCATCAAGGTGTGTGTCTCTTGAGTGTGTGTGTGCGGGTTTCACAGCTTCCTTTGTTCTCGCCCTCCTGCCACTTCATCCCACTTTATAATGGAAGTGGATGACAGCCACATCTGAAGTCGAGAGATGAAAGACATCATTTACAAGTCGGTTTCTGCTCTGCGTCTGTGTGCCATCTTCAGAAACTCCCTCACACACACACATTTTATAACAGGCCACTCAACACTACACCACAGCTTCACTGGTGTAGTGTGAATATGTTTGCAGAATGCTGCAAACATATTCACACCTGTTCATATTGGGGTTTTTTCATTGTGTTACACTAAAGCCACAAGCTTCAATGTTTAATTTGACCAAACACAGAGGAGTGTACAACTGTGAAGTGGAAGGAAAAGCTACAATTTCTGCTCGTCTCTGTGTCTTCAGATGAAAATTTAGAAATTCAGAAATTCAGAGCAAATGAAGTGAATGTTGTGTCTGAAAGTTTAATTTATTTTTGTCGAATCTTCAATAATCCAATGACATTCTTACATCAGACTCATTGATGTGCATATACTGTATTGTTATATTTTGGGGCGATGCAGTGCAACCATGCTGCTTCTGCGTCACCAGTTAATATCTAAAAAGGTCTCATGCTGAGTTACCTTTAAGACCATACAGAATGGCTCTGCAGCTGACTGTTTCTAAATTTACAGCTCTCCGAGGAACCATTCATGCCACATTCATTGAAATGTCATTTTAATTTCTCATTTCTTTATGAAATGGTAAAAATAAGAAAGAGAAAAATTCTTAGTTTTTCTTCTATGTTCTGTTTCTTCCTTATTTTCTATAAGGTAAGGAGTATATATATGTATATTGTTGAGAATAATTTTGGAGTTTGTCATTTTTGTGCTGTAAATGAAGTTTAAATTATATCAAAACTAGTTAGTTTTTGTTTTGGTTTTTGTTGCGGTCAGAGATCTGAAGCTGAGACACGAACCTGGTGCTTCAAAGGGGAACTCGACTGATTTCAGAGTCTGTTTATTGGTTTTGGGGAGAAAGGCTTCAAATAAAGCCCACCGCTGCTCTGGTGGGGAAACCTGACGGACAAAAACAAGCAGCGCACACTGGGTTTGTTTACCTTATGATCTGCCTCTTACCCTGTGAGCCTTCAGGTTCAGGAATCACTCTCAGTTATTTGACAAAAACAAAATCCCAAATAAAAATAAAACTATAGATTATTTATTGGGAATTAGCAAACCACTTTATGATATAAAAAAAAAGATTACCATATTTAAGAAAACTCTCCATATTAGATTTTTTTTTTTTTACTTGTCCAAGTACTTTCAAGGTTTTCTTTTTTTTTATTTGTTCCTTCTTACGAGTATTTGGACTGGTTTCACTGCAAAACGTTGATTTTTATGATATTTCTGGCAATGTAGCTGTTATGTCAGGAGTTTATCTGCCTGTCCTTGTTAATGATGCTTAAGGTCCTCCAGTATGAGAGACTCTGGGTGTCTTCGTGGTAAAGCTGCATTTCAAAATAGGAGGGAAGGAATCATTTCAGAAGAGTTGGTCTTCTTTCTTAATAAAAGGATTCTGGTGAATACATTAGATGGCTGAATTTATTCATCAAACTTGTCATCCACCTTTTGCTTTTATTCCCCGCTTTTGTTTCTGCGGCCTGATAGTGATCGTCTTTCTCACCCAATTACGAGAGACATAACATGCCAAGCTCCGTTGTGTTGCCGTAATGTCTGCTCCTCTGCGTCCTACTGTACCCTCTGGCTCACACGAACACCATTAGGGGTTGGAGTACAACATGCACCGGCATCAACTCTCCGCGCCTTGTCTTGATGCCCTTGAGCGGTAATTGGTCGAATCCCCACAGAATCTGACTTGAGGGCACAGAAATCCACAGCTTCCCAATCAGCCAGCTGTCAGTCATTCTGCCAACAAAACTAAAGCCGGGGATAACTAACGGGCTGAGATTGGAATTTAGAGTTAGTGAGACATAAATCTTCCCGACAAGTTTGTGCTCGGAGAGAAAGTGCTCTTTTAGGCAGGGATATCACCAAATTGGATGACAGGGATGCTGCCAACATGGTGGTTTCGGGGAAAGCCCAACATCTAATTTGCTTTTCACAGAATGAGAGAATGTGCTTTTTTTTTTTTTTTCCTTTTCTGTGCTGCATGTCCAAAAGTGACATGAGGAAGCGAATAAAAGCCCTGAGTAGCACCATGTGAGCAAATGAATTTAAAAAACATCACATTAGGATGAAAATCTGTCTTATTAGTGCATTGGAGATACATAAAGTGTGCATTTCATTTCTTTTCTCTGTGTTAAAAGTTTTCCTTGAGCACAACACCACAAGAAGAGCCTTGTGGAAAAGAATTGGTCCCCTGCGACTCCACACTGGATCCCCATAACCCTCAGCCTCCTCCCTGAAGTTTCATTTTAATCACGGTTCTAAATCTGCGCCGGGTCCAGGGGCAGCCGACCCTGCTTCCTGACCTTCCTGCTGGGGGGAGGGCAGGCTGTATCACAGCTGCCAGAGAAATCGATAGAGAATTAGATGATTCACACGTCATGCTGTCGCTGCCCGTTGATCACGCTGGAAGCAAGGCGGCTGACTGTAATCCCATTCAGTGGTGATTAATGCCGCAAAATGATGATCTGTAACAACCCAATTTGTCACCCTCCTCTGGGGTACATTACCCGCTTCTTCAAAAATAATGCAATTGTATCTGCAGGATATACTGAAGGGTTTGCAGAGTTCTGTCCTGGAAGCAAACAGAATCGGAGAGGAGAACACAAACTCACACAAAATCAGAAAATAACTGATCAAGCTCGATGTTTTAATGGTCCTGTTTTAAGCACAAAATATTCACAGCCTGGGACACTGCCTTGGAAAAGTATTAATTTCTTTATTGCTTAGTTTTTCATGCTTTGTCTAAATAAGATCAAGTTTAACCAGTTGCTTTCAGAAGCAACCAGGAGTTCTGTAGATACTCTGGAGGAGCTGCAGAAATCAGCAAATCAGGTGAGAGAGTCTAAAGAAGCTACTGAAAGTAAACTATTTGAACTACAAATGCAATTTGACTTAAATGTTGATGGCCACGCTTGCCGTTATCAGCATACTTGTTACAGTACCTCCATGAGGAAGTATATTGTGAAGAGAATAAAAGAACAATAAAACATACAAATAAATAAGAAAATTATTTTTTTAATTCCTTGTATTTAGTGAGCTTATTTTTACTTTATTTTATTTGCTGTTGATTATTTGTTTTCTTTTTTCTATTCTTGGTATAATGTAGTTTTATTTCTTAAAAGGACTAATTACTGATTGGTGTCGGACGTTTCTGTTTATATTGTGCCTTTAAATGTTTTTATGATAACTTACTTATTTTTCTCCACTGACTGACTGGAAACAAGATGCCTAGTGGAAAAGAAGTCCTGATTGTTAAGTGCAAAGATAAAAAAAATAAATAAATCCTCAAATTTCGGATAGGTTGAGATACAACGTATGCTCTAAAGGAGCTCGAATTTCCCGAAGCAGTGAATGCACCGCGTGAGAAGCACAACGGCTTGATTAGTCTGATGAGCTTCAGCTGTGGAGTTTGTTTTGGGGAGTGGAAACACAGAATGTGACTTCGGAAGAAATACAGGAAACTGAGATGTGAAGAATTTAGTTTTTATGTATTTTAAAAAATACAACTAATTTCAAAATGGTGGAGCAGTTTGGGACAACACATGAGCCGCCGTTTCCAGGAGTTCTGAAGGCCAGGTAAGATAACCGTTAGCTCTTGTTTACTAAAAATGCTCGACTGTTTTCAAACAAAATTAACAAACTTTCAAAGTTCACCTGTACTTTAAAACCGATATATACTAAGCAAGAGGATAAATTAGTAGTAGAAATAGGAGTTGTGTCAGTTCTTGTATTGACTTTTGCTCTTCTGCTAGCTCTTAACTATATTTCTGAAGCAGCAAAAGTGACTCTTTTTAGAGTCGCTTCTCTCTGTTTTCAAGCCAGAAAACATACAGAAATGTCTTTCAATAGGCCACTCGTTTCTCTATTGGCCTGTTCATAACTAAAGGCAAAGTCTCTTCAGGATTTTATGTTGGATATCAGAGTTCGTGGTTTCAACAATATCAAGTTGTTGTGGTAGTAAAGCAGCCAGAAACCATTTGGGGCTTCATGTCTTAACAGTGTGAGAACACTAAATTTTGCAACACATTTTGAAAAACATCTACAGAATCGATTTTTTCTGTTTTGCAAGTTGACTTTGAAAAAAAAAAAAAAAAAAAAGAACCACGAAATGTTCTTCGATGGTCAGAAACATGTAGCTATACCATACAAACTCATTAAAATGCATTTGATCTTGCACACTCAAATACATTTGTAATGTTTTGAATACTTTTAGATTAATTTTTGTCCTCTAAAATAACAGAGGATGAGGTGTTACTGTGCTACTGCTGAATTGGTACTGTTGCCTCAAGGTTTGGCTCTAAATGCTTGAGCCTCAGAGTGAAAGCTGTAAAATTTGAAACAGTTGGACTTTTTGGAGATATAAACGTCATACTCCTGGGTGAAAGTTTGCTAACTTCTTTAGCGCTTCAGCTTGTTGATATGAACTCCCTGGCTGTAGTAATCAGTGATGATTATGAGCTAGTAAGGTGGTTGAGAAGGACGCTGATTACATATATCTGCAGAGGCGATAACAGCTGATAACAACCTTTTAATGAGATTATTTGAATGTCAAGGTGACTTTTATAAAGTTACAATGAGGATGGACAAGACATACAAATATGACCTGCTAATGTAAGCAGTTATTTATACAGTAATAATTTAATATTTCAGACTTTAAAAAACAAAAAGCTACATTTGGAGTTATGTGATGCTTTACAGCACCATTATTGTCTGTTTTGATATATTTAAAGAGAACTGATGATGATGAATAAGCTGTATGTGGTGTCTCATGCTTCTGTTTTGACCATAAATCAAATTACAATGGCTGGATGCATACAAAGTTTATGCATTTTTACAACTTGGAGTTTGTATAATAAATTTAAATAACTTTTCTTTTTCCATTGCATATTGAGTTGAAATGAAATTGTCAAAATGTTGCCAGTTACTATTGTACATGCTTTGATTTAATTGTAATTTTTATTTTTTTTTAATCAAATACTCTAATTAGAAATGTTTTGTTGTCAGTACATCTAACACAGGAGGGTAATTGGTGGCACACCGCGTTGTACGCTAACTGCAGTTTCTATGTAAACAATTGTCTTTTTAAAATTATTAAAGCACAATGCAAACAAAACTTAACATAAAAAAACTGTATTTGCATGAACCACCACATTGGTTCTTAGTCTGCAGTTCTTATAAGATGATAGGAGCCCATTTTGGTTTGGCCCCTATTGACCTGCTGTTAATCTTGGTTTCCAGTCACAACAAATCTGGATTAATTCTGTACTAAAGATGTTGAGAATTATCCACTGCAGGTAAGATATTAACTGCTTAACACCTTTTTACCAGAATCCCACCTCATAAAATGAGGATTATCTCTTTAAGCTTGACTTCTAGATTGCTTTCTAGCAGAAGGCTGGTTTTACATTTTACATGAGATCCTACAAAGAGGGCCATGCAGCAGAGCCACTGCTTGACTGCACAAAAGGATGTTGGCTGCTAACACAACTTGCATGTCCAGCTGGCATAATATTTTTCCTCTTTGTATTTACTGACAAATTTGATATATTATTAATTTTGGGTTGTTGAATATAATAGTCAATGTTCCCATAGGATGAAATGAATGAGAATAAAAGCATTTATGAGGACATTATAAATACTTTTTTAGAACTTGTATTGAAGACATTCTCATTACCCTGTTGCCTAATCTGAACATTTAAAGATATTAATTTTGTACTTGGATTCCCTTTTATACACTTTCATTAATAGTCTGTGTTCCAGTAGACCAGATATGTCATACGTTTCCATTCAATGACGATGTTACAAGAAAAGTTTGTGATTCAAAGTTGTTGATCGAGTGATACATTTATTAAACATCCATCAATAAGACTGATGGCCCTAACCAACAGATAGACCCACACTGCATAGTCATGGTGATGAGTTAGTTAAAACACTAAAATAGAATTGCTTATAATGCCCCTGAATGTTGTGCATAATATCGCAGCATTCGACGTGGTTTATTCCGTCTCCCCAGCTTCATGCAGCAAACCCATGCTGAGCACCAGTCACATTAAAATTCAGATTGATCAACTCTCCGATAATTCATTTCTGCTCTGGTGGGAGCATCGTCACAAAGCACAAGTGGCCATCTAGTTATTTGATGAGCACCATAATTATTTTAGCCATATGCCAAGGCTTTCCACAGCACCTGATCCATCGCAGACACCAGCCAGGGATGGACCTGAGCCGAGCGCGCTGTTTGCTGCCGACAAACCATCCTTATTGACATTTTCTGCATTTGCTGTTTGCTTCTTTATCTCTCACTGTTTTCTTTAATCCTTCTCAACTTGGCTTTTCCATCCGTGCCCACCCCACAGACCCCCACCCTAACTTACGATTTTTTTCTCACCCTCAACCCCCACCCCGTTCACTTGATTATGTCGAGCCAGTCGGGGAAAGTGTCACTATGGAAACAGGGGCAGAGGCAGTGTCTGTGGAAGCAAAGGAGGGGGGGAAAGAGATGAAGGAGAAAGAACGGGAGTTGGCCGGTGCGGAGGAATCCAGGGGTGGTCATCTGCTGCAGAGCTGCTTTTCTTTATTATTTAAAGAAAATAATAGCAACAATTTGTTATTCAGGAGGAAGTGGAAACTGCAGGTGCCCCATTGGGTGGTGTATTCTTATCCACTGCGCCTTGCTGTGCTATAAGTGCTTCTTTTGTTTCTGTAGGTGAAGCTGCACCCTCTCCAGCAGTTGTTTGCACAATCGGCACACTGTCTTCTAGATTTTTACAAACTCTGAAATTCCTTAAACCCTGGAAGTTTAGGTATTTAAATCTGGCTTTGTTTGAGATCCTTTTAAACAGGATTTTTACATAAGCATTGCAGTGATATTTGCCTAACTTTATTTAGGCACAAAATCTAAAGCAGCAAAGATAATAAAATCTCAATTTTCCTCTTTCTGCCTCTTCAATCTGCATATTCTTAGTAAATCATCAAGGGGTGGCTAGCACAATGATCTTAACTAAAATAAGTTTAGCGCTTATTTTTAATTAAAGCAAATGTAATCAAAAAATTTAATTAAAATGTAATACTTATTTTTTTTGCTACTAAAATACCATGATAATCATAACCTTCACATTTGCTTGTTTGGTTGTAACATGGTATTAGGCAATAATTCATTAAGAAGTTTCCTAGTAAATGTGTTATTTGCATAGAACTTTATCTTTTCCCTTTGTACTGTTATAAGAGTCTGAAAACCTGTTTCAATGGATAATTATCAAGGCAGACGTGACAGTTTCTGCTCGTCATGTATAGTTTTAGTTTAAATGCGACGGCTGGTGCTTCTTTAGTTTTCCTACAATGAGGATCTATACTTTTCATGACTTGAGTTACTCACTGAAAATCGCTTTTTCTATGAAACAGAAAAGGTGTAGCAGCCTGCTGACCAGCAGTGGGTGGCAACAGTTGTGGAAGGAGCAGTCCTACACTACATTATGCCTTATCAGCCCCTAAATGTACAAATTTAGCACAATATACTACTAACAAAACATTAAATGTTACTTAGTCCAATGTCAAACAAACTTGCATATTTCTTACCATGGAGGGGCAGAACTTGCATTGAAGAGATTTTAACAATCTAGTAACAATTTACACACTTTTGCATTGCTTATCATTTTGACAGACATGGGCAAAAATATCCCATCATTTTTGAAAATTATGATAATGCATTCAATACTTAACATTTTTACACCCTGGTCAAAACCACTGACTGTGGCCACAATAACTAAATGTAAACAATAAAATTAAGCAGTTGAATGATTCACCCGCTGTGCCTTGAATGCATAACTTCCTCCTGGCCCACATGCTCCTGAATTTTGCACCTGCTTATGCATAATGAAATGTCTCAAGGAGGTTTGCTTCAGAAGCTGGTGTTGTGAGGCTTTGGACTTTCTTCAGCATTTCTTCAAGTGATCAGATGTCTGCAGGGCTCTTTGAATGAGGGGTTTCCTGATTCTGTAAACACCTGATTTAGTTGGAAGAGAATCCTTCAGCATGCGCTCCTGTACATCCATCTGTGAGGCCCAGAACACACCAGATCCAATTTTGGTGTGTGAGCCTAACCCTTTAAAGCTCTGTCAGCTCCCGGTTAGTGATATGTTTCGAGTTTCTGTTGTTGTTGGTTGATTTTAGTTACCTCTGCAATGTACTCTGTTCTGTTCATCAAGTGGTTAAAGGTTTGCATTGTTATCTGTCAAAATGATGGATGACCTTCATATTTTTCTGCCAGTTTAAAAAAAACCAAAAAACAACCAAAGATGGAAATTATTTGGTGCTTTAGACTGTAGAGATGGCATAGTGAAACTTCTTGGCGTTATCTCCATCTTCACTCAAAGAATGAATTTAATATTCATTCTTTGATTTTTCTGTCAACACTTTTTTTGTCCTTTAGCTGAAGTTCATGATTTATTTTAGGTCAGTAACCTCTCTGTGAATTTTCTTTTTTTTTTAAACCAAAGATATTTCCAAAACTGCTAAAATTATCTTTCCCATAAGTGACAAATGTGCAATCTTCTTTCAACCAGCTGAATAGCAGTGTGCAGCAACAGGTTTGGGCAGCGTCTCTCAGAAAAAGGACTGTAGGCGTGTTGTACTGACAAATCTTTGCTAATTATATTCTTAAATACCCAGACTGAGGAGAATTGGCAAAATCTCACATTTTGGTGAACTATCTTTTATCAGTGTGCTTTGAAACCACTGAAATAAGAAAAGATAAAATATCCTTACATTAGCATCAGTAGAAGGAGGAGTGGTTATTCAAGACTATTTTGTCACAATCAAGTTTGAGGAGAGAGAAGAGATTGTAGGGAGCAGGTTAGAAAAAAGGGGAGGAGTAGAAGAGGAGGGCGGATGAGGGGGAGGGAAGGAGTGAGGTATGATAGTGAGAGGGGCTGAGGCAGTAGCAGAAGGAGCCAGAGAAGAGAAGGAGCAACTCTCCTCCCAACTCTTCCTGCCGGGGAAGACGCAGAGAGAAGGTGGCGGTACCGCTTCAGCTGTCCTGAAGTGAAAACCAGTCACTACGAGGTATGTTACCTCTTCACTTATGTTTTAGTGCCTCCTTTTTCCTCCCCCTACCCTCCTTTATAAAGGCTGTGGTGCTGAGTGTTAAGCGGTGTGTTTGCAAAGATCCTGCCGAGTTTAAAGCTTTTCCAGTAGCAGGTGTCTCTCTCTTTCTCTCTCTCTCTGCATGAGTGAATAGATGGATAAAAATGGGTTCCATTTGTTAAAGGATGCTGTTCTGCTGAGCAACACTTTTCTTGACATTTATGGAAAGGTAACATTGCCTGCAGTCATAGTCCTTGTCATCACACTGTGACCTGTTGTGACAAGAGTTGATCTCTTCACAAAGTTGCGGTATAGGTTTTTTTTTGTTGTCATTTTTCTTTCTACATTTGTGCTATCAAATAACTAACAGAATTCCAACTATACTTGGAAAGCGCAATTAACTTTCACCTTTTTCTAAATTAATGTTTTAAATACCTAATTTTCATATTTTTGCTAAAGTAAAGTGACCAGAAAAACCAGGCTTTATCTAATGAACTCTTTGCTAACAGGCTGCTTCCCTGACCCTGGCTTCAGAGTATCTGTCAGCAGCTCTCTTCATTAGTGCCATTAAGGGCAGTTTAATGTTATAACACACACACTGGTCGTATTGATCGGGAAACCTGTTCCCAAGGGGGCCGTAGACAAGACAAGCTCGCACTCCATTTCTAACCGTTTCACTCTCAGTAGATCCCAATTCAGAGGGAGACTAGCGAGTGTTAAAGTGCAGGGATTGTCTTTGTGCACATGTCATGATGTCATACTAACTGGACTGTTTGTTTTCTTGCTGCACTGCAGACAATTATTTAACAATGCAGAGCCGACGAATTTGGCAAAAACTAAGTTGAGACAAATTTGGTGCTTTGAACTGCACAGTATGTTGAACTACAAAAGGCTGTTTGGATGAAAATTTCAGTTGTTAAATATTTTTACATGCAGTCACATCCTCCATTGCAGCAATGTGTTTGACCAGTTGCATGGTATTTCCTTGCCATTGATTTTAGTGCCTGAGAAGTTCAGGGATGGTGGGGTTTAGTGTTATTTGTTTTCTATATTAATGATTTAAGAAAAATGTCTTGAACCCAGACATGCTCATAGCAATATTCCACATAAATATTTCCTTGCATGTTTTCCTAATATCATGCAGCCCTTTGTTTGTGTGATATGACTATTTGAAAGGTAGCAGGTATTGTACCAAACCTGTTTGTTTTTATGTTATTTCTGTAATGGTCGACATGTTGAAGGAAATTTTACAGACCAAATCAGGGTTATCGCTTCAAAGACTCTCATTACTCAAATTTATTCCAATGTTTCGACTAATGTGGGTTTGCTTGTAGTCTCGGCAAATAAGTATGTAAATTAGCAGAATTCTAAGCCCCACTACTGAAAACACCAGTTTCTTGTTCATGCTTTCTGCATAATGTAGTGACTTGGCATTGCCACCTGTTCGGGGGAAAAGGATTTCATTTGTAATTTCCATCCTGTAACATTTTCCTCTCGCTAATAAAGTTTTGGGTTGCTTTGCACCTGGAAAGACCATAATGCAGCGATCATTCTACTATCAGAGGTAAATAAATCATTGAAATTAACTGTACAAAAATGACAAAAGATAGTGTTTCTGGTACTGTGGGCTCTTGCATGAATGCTGCTCTGGTCAGTTCAACCATTTGTGACATAAGAATCCAGATTTTGTGCCATCTCACAAAGCAAATCTATAATCTATTTAGAATCATTTATTCTGGGTTTTACTTATCCATATGTTGAGATTAAGTTTGCCTTACATTAAAGTTGTCTTAATTCCAGAAAAGTATTTTTAAAAAAGACTTGGTTTGGATTTTTAAAGAATAGAAGTTTCATAAATCTCTCAAACTGTTAAAAAAAATACAGTGTGAAATAATCCAGTTCAGATTTGGTCAGTCTACACTTTAAACTAGGGAGAATAAAATCTACAGGATTCTTGTAAGAAATTGTTAAATGGCTCTTTAGTTCAGATCAGAACTTGGCAGTGTCGACTCATAAAAATTTATAAAAAACTCAGTAAAGATGACACTTAATTTTCCTTCCTATTGAAGATTTTGTGCTGCCCCCAGTAGAAAGGCATCCTGGACGCAGAGCCAATTTGCTCAAACCAAAAACAGTTTGACAATAAACTAAAGCCTAGTAAAATTAAATGTAGTTCCCAGTTTGAGGCAAGCACCTAGCAGATTTATTGCACATTAACTATCCTCAGCTAAGCTAATGAATTCCTCCCTGTAAACTGTTTACTGCATTACATGCCACAAACTGGCAGAGTGTGACAACCCAGGCTGAAGCAAAGTACAGTAGATGCATGTATTCATGTGCCTGCAGCTGTGTATGTGTGGATCTGCGTATGGAACGGCAAAGAAAGTATATGGAGATCAATGCAAGCAGATGTTCTCTCTGCACTTCAAACGCTCGCTCTGTTGTTGGCGCCGCAACGCTCCGACAGGCCTTGCGCAAGGGGGATCAAAGGCTAATGAGACAGCCATCGCACAAACGCACCCGGCAGACCCATGAATATTGATACGGCTCTGGAGAAAGAGAGATGGAGACGAGAGAATTTCTTCGCTCGCTGAGCTGCAGATTAAAGAAGGCAAGGATAGGAGGGGGTGCAACTGCATGTCAGAAGGACTTTGGGGTTGAAAGAGCAGAAGGGTATATGGTCAAATAGTGCACAGGTTCATGACAGGGCTCAGTTAGACTGGTAAAAGCTGAATTTAAAGTGTCATCTTGACTCCATTTTATCTTCAATGTATTAGTCAGTCAGAGATAGAACTGATTCCAACAACAAGAACTCACTATTTTTTAGTTAAAAACTGTGTAAGAAATTTCAATTTACTCAAAATTAATGCTCTATTAACAAACCTGCAACACAATTTTTCTCACATTAAAATGAAAAAACTGAATAGACAAGTGAAATGTAAGACATTTATATATTTTAAAAAAAATTGGAAATTGGTATCTTTTCAATATGAAAATCTCTTTGCTGTTGAGGCAAAAAGAAAAAAAAATGGCAAAGCACACATTAAAACAGAAATGTCAAACCAGACATTTTTTTTCTGGAGGAATAATGTCATGGAGACAGCAGGGATGTTCTGATTCCTTAACCACCAGACCGCGGACATCTATTTTGTTTTATACATTGTTCTGTACGATTGTCTTAAGTTGACACGCTCCTTCACAAAACACTGCATTATTTCATCCTGCAGGTTATTTTGTCTACTGTTGCAGTTAACCTCCTCAGTGTCCCTCAATGTTTGCCTCAGTGGGCCACAAGAACATGAAATGTTAAATTTAGCTCCATCCCCTACATTAAATCTGTCAGACTCAGACAAGCTGCTTCCCCCTCTGGCTAAGTTTGTAAAAAAAAAAAAGACTAAAATCAGCTAAAGGTGACATCCAGGATTTCACCATCCACAAAACTAAAGGTAAAGATACGAAGGGATTGTGTGTGTGCATTTTTTTAAAAGGGAAAGAGTGTCATTTCAGCCCTTTCCTGCTTGTCGGCATGCAGGCAAAGAGACATTGGAAGGAGGACAAGTGAGGCAGGCAGACAGATAGGGTGAGGGAGACTGATTTTGCTAGAGGGCCGTCTGAAGCTTGTGGGCGATGCTGCTTCCATTTCGACTTGGGGTTGTAAATCAAGCCTCCCCTCGGGGGCCTATCTTCCATTCTCAGACCTTCACAACAGCTTGTTCTCCAGCCTGTGACGAGAGGGACTGTTGTCACAGCAGCCATCGATCGTGCGGGATGAGTTTGTCGGACCGAGGGATTTTACCATCCGAGCGTGGTCACTGAAGTGTCCCATCTTGTCTCTGTCTGTCTGTGGGTTGCATACTCTGTCGAATGCCAAGTCACCACAAGCTATTGTCAGCTGTGTCTCACATCGTTTCAGACTAGAAAAACATTCACTCACCAAGAAGAATACAGATTACAGATTTTAAGTGAATACAGATTTCGGGTGATATGAATACTTGGTACAAGCCAGACATAAATTGTTGGACATAAACTTGGTAAAACTCATAATGACTTGCATTTAATATTAAACCATTCTGCTGTTCAGATTAGTATGCCTTTAGGTTTGGTGTTTCCGTTTATTTTAGAAAAATAGGAAATTATTTTGCCTTTTAAACCGCATAAAAAGTAAAATCTGGTTTGAAAAATGCATTTTTTTTATTGCGTCCACATAAGTCAGTGCAACATCTGGGCTGTTCAGTGCAATAAAAGCCTAAAATAAGAAAACTGCTGCATTCAGGAACTGCTCAAGTAAAGCCAGACAAGAAAAACAATTGATGCAACGGTTGGTCACTGATTGGCACAGTTGCAAAGGAAAAAACTGTAAAGCAAAGGAGCAGAGTTTAACTTCAACCTGGCTATTGTGAAGTGGAGGCAGAAAACTTAATCTTGTCTTAATAATTTAATCAGAAATCACCCAATTCAATCAGGATTTTATATCCATATTCTGATAGATTGGTCCTCTTGCTGGGGTTGATTATCTACCACAACAAGCTTCCAGGAATTCAAGATTTTTCTCTATTATTGGCAATGAACAGAAGTGACGTGATATTATTGCTGAACTTTTCTGTCTTTGTTTTATTTTCATCAAGGCAACATCTCAGGATTTGCATTTAAACTGTAGCATCTACCTTTTCCCAGAAGGGTGATGTAGATGCCATGCAAATAAGACTGTTGAAACACCAAACCTAAAGGCATACTAATCTGAACAGCAGAATGGTTTAATATTAAATGCAAGTCATTATGAGTTTTATACCACTCCCTGCTTCAGTGGACCCCTGGTATTCGTGGAGGTTGGGGACCACAGCTGTCTGTGAATAGCTAAAATCCACAAATACTTGAGATCTCCTCTAAAAATAAGAAGCGAGTTCAAACACTCACTAATGCGCAGTAGTACGTTTAGCAGAAATTTTCTTTGACAGTCTCTCTTATTTTGAGTCTTTAAGGTAAATCAGTGCCAGTGAAAATGAAGGCCACTCCCGGATTAGCTGTTTTGCTTTTGAATTTTCTTTTTGGTTACAAACTGAACTATCATAGCATGATTTCCACCTGTTTTCAAAAGAAAGTTGATTGATTTACTGGTGCAGCTCTGACTTGGACTGGCAGTTTCATCTGAATTCAAACGTACAAACATAAATATTTAAGTTTGTTTTTGTACAGCATCTACATCAGACTATTCAGGTATTTAATTAATGATGTCAAAGAACAACTTTCTTTTATTTTAAAGTCTTTGACTTAAACGTTTCCAGGAAGTATTGGTGAAAACGTTCCCCCTACACTGTAAATAACTAATGACAAGCTCCTTAGTTATTATCTAAGAAGATAAACACAGCTGCTACTTTCCCCCTCACCCCCAAGTCTTTCTGTAGATCTAGATATTTTTGTGCACAATATTGCTTGTGAAAATGTTTCAGCTTGACATGATTTCTTACCAAAGTGTCTCAGGATTTCACTGAAATGCAACTTAGTTACAGAACCAAAGCTATGTTATGTAACCTCTCTTTTGAATTACTGTTAAGACCAGATATTTACATGCTAATTTTATTTTGAATTCAGAATTCTATGCATAGCTCACATGATTTAATTTTTTTTTAATGTTCTGATAGGATAGTTTATAATATTTTAGGTTCAGTAGAACCACAATCAAGCACACTGCATCCTTGTGTGATGGCATGATATTCATCAAACATAGGCTGCCACAAATGCTAAAGCTAGTTAATGTGGCCACTGATGATGGCGAAACACTTAGAAGTTGTTTCTCTGCTATTAGCACATTGATCAGGATTGATTGACAGTGATAAGACGGTCTGATTGGTTGTTTTTGACTGGGAACGTTTCTTTTGATGGCAATGGAAGAGGTGGACTAGCTCGACGTTTTCAGATTATCTCTCTCATACTGTCATGACATGATGGCAGTTTTAACAAATGCTGTAAGTTACATGCTGTGGATTTAAAGACCATAATCTTGTTGTTTAACAGAAGTGAAATTAAGTTTGGCTCTTTATAGTATGCTGTTACATTTGAAGGGAATGAGAGAGCCTTGCAAACATGAGAGGTGTTATCCTAATCGTAAAGTAACCAGATGCAGGCATTTTGTTGTGTGTGTGTGTGGTTGCAGAAAGGACTGACGTGTTTGGCAAAATTGATGCCATAATGAAGGAAGTACATTATGTGAAAATAATGAAGCAACACCTCAAGACATCAACCAGGTTTAACTCAGTCATGTAGTTTAAAAAATCAGATTGACCAAATATTTAAAACAAAAAAAAACAGCATGTTTTAATTATGTTGACATTTACCAAGAAAAACAAATTATGGTAATCCCAATCTAAAACAGTAAAGCTTAATCTGTCGGTGAGGAATAAAAGGTTCTTTTAAACACTGTGAATTTCGATTTTTAGCTCTACGTTTTTTGATTTCCCTTCAATTTAGAATCTCAAGCACATCTAACTCGATGCAAAGTAAAAGTAAATCTTAAGTCTTTTTGGCAGACCATTAAAAACTGCTGAGTTGAGCAAATAGAGCTGCATCAAAGTAAAGCAGATTTCTAAAAATAAAAATGTTAACTTTAAGAAAATCTTAAAACGCAGTCAGGTGATGCAAAATTCATAGAGAGCCATTCCAGATGCAATGACAATGGGTTTTTAATGAGCAATGGGACCTGAAAATATATTAAAATCAAATCAAAAGCAAATTAAATTTGAGTACTAGAGCAAAAAGTTTTCCCTCTTGCCATGATGGATTCTCTCCAAACTTGCACTACTTTAAAACCAAAGGGATGAATTATTCCATTTTTAAAAAGCCAATTAGCTGATGCTTTCATGGAAATTAGAAAGTAGTTGATTTTCTGATGTCAGTTTGAATTAAAACTAGAATAAATTACTCACATTTGACAGTATTAAGAATAAAGACACCGATTCCTTTGACATTTGTCAGGTGAATACTTAAAAAGGTAAAATCGACACATAAATTATATTTTCTATTTGTGTATTGGCCAAAGGAAAAGAAGAGAAATTAGATTCTTATCTAGTATTTGGCACAAAAGTTGCCATGTAGATATAAAAGATGAATTTCAAGCTTTCAAACAGAAACATCACAAGAAAATTTAAACTCATAAGTTAAAGCTTGCTTTGAGTGCACTGGACATTATATAAAAATATACTTAATCTGATAAAAATGACTGATGTTGCACCACAGTGTCACCAGCACTTTTACGTTTAGTTTTTTTTTCTCCTCTGGCAATTTCAAAGCATTTCTTCATCTTGTTTCCTCACCCTGAAACCCACAAGAGCACACCCACTCAACCTCCCGGCCTGCTGAGAGCACTTGAAAGCAATTTTCTTTTAATCAAGTTTACTATAAAGGGCCCTCTGATGCCAGCCTCAGCAACACCTCCATTTGTTTTGTTTTGTTTTTTTCCCCCAACTCCATCGCTCTGAATTATATTGATTTCTTTATGAGAAGTGTAAAGTACTGTTTACTGAGAATTTGCTGTATTTATTGCTCACTCTCTCCCGTGAAGGTCTCGTTTTTCAAATACTTATATTCAGGAATTTGAGTACTCCTTTTTAGCATTAAATAATACAGTTTTCTGAATGATTAAATCTGTAAATGCTTTCCATGAACGTAAGAGGGCTGTACATTTTATAATTTGCTTTATGATAATCTTAGATAACTTAGATATTTCATTAACTGCATATGAAAGAAAAGCAGCAAGGTAAATGTTACTTTTTGCTGGATAAAGACTAGTAAGTTTTAATTATTTCCAGAGTGTCAATTATTTTTCAGTTGCCCTAACAAATTACTTTTCCTTAATGTAGTTGAGTCAACTGAGCCACTGGAAAGGAAATTGGATCAACATGCAAAGAACTAGTCCCAATTCAGTAGTTTAAAGAAAACTTACACAATGCGTGATGCCACAGGTTTATCGCTGCACCAGTATACCAGTGTTAATCACTGGTACTGGCCCATTGATGATCAAAACCGGTTTCCTGACTTTAAAGAGTATATGCAAGTCTGAATCCAAGATCAGTCCCTCATTGATGACAAGCATTGACTAACTCAAGAGTAATAATTTTACATGAACTGAATCTCTTATTTTAAAGGGTATTACTTTTATTTTGAAAGTTTAAAGTCATTCTTTGTTGATCACAGGGAAGTTATGCAACCTAGAGGTAAACATGGAGAAGCAGCATTCAGCTTCTATGCATCACAAATCTGGAACAAACATCCAGAAAACTGCAAAACAGCTGAAACACTGAAGGCCTTTAAATGCAGACTAAAAAAATTGCTTGTATCAAAAGAAATTGTAAAGAACTGAAGCACGCTTAAGAACTGTAAAAAAAAAAAAAAAATCTGAAATGGACCAAGAAAAAGGAAGAAAACTGTTGGATGCACTGACTCTTTTTTTTTTTTTTTTAAATGTTCTTCTTGCAGATCACAAGAACAAGATGTACCGAGAGAGCTTCCTGTGACCGAACCTGAAGAGACTGGCTGTCCAGGACACACAGGTGAGTCTCATTGTTCTACATTTCCTTTGAGACTTAATAACAACAATCCAAGAGATGAAGTATGTAGCTAAAAATATCCAGCTGTAATGTGTCAAAATGACCAGTAATGTGATCCTGTAAAGTAGTACATGGTTTTAATTCTGCCTGTACAGTTCACTTCTCAAAAGCTCTCAGTTCATTTCATTTAGATATCGACACAAATTAACTGAGTTACCAGAAATCTAATTTGTGCACATTTTAATTTATTCAGTTTTTTCTACTACTTTTGTTTCCTTGAAGTGCAGCTGGCTCCACAGTTGACCTAAATGTTACACAAACGGTGACTATTTTGTGCACCATGTTGAAATTACTGTGTAATTTCCCAATACACACAATAAGCAAACCTTTTCATAAAAAGTCATTAAACAAAACTGCAGCTTTTATATTGAAAAATATTTTATTTAAATCTACAAAAACTTAGAGAAAAATAAATCCTTTTCGAGCAACAATGAGAAAACAGTCATCCAAAGTTTTCTTCAGTACATGAAGCTTTGAAATTGCAACCTACACAGCTGCTTGCCTAATGTGTTTTAATGAAACTCCCCCACAAAATAAAAAACACTCAGCCTCTTTAAAGTACTTTAGCCAGGAAAAATGAAAAATGAGAAAGGAATAAAACCCTTAAATATCTTTATGTGCATTATTAAAAGCACAGTGCCTGAGCAAAGCTTTTTCAATAAGTGGAGAAAGAATAAAAGCTTAGATTTTATTTATTAGCATGGCTTTTCTATTTACAGCTTCCATCCTGTGTTTGAGTTTCCTTTTTTCTGCATCCCAGTTTATTTTCAGGAGAAAATGGTTTTCAGAAAAAGCCTAGAGATGTACTGATAAACTGAGCCATCTTTGTAGGTATAATGCAGACTTGAACTGAAATGCTGAGTTGCATTGGAACTTGGAGTTTAAGGGAAAAGTAAACCATAAAAAGATACCAAGAGAATAAAGTAGAAAGGGAATACGAGAGATACCCATGAATTCAGGGTAGTGTGCACATTTGGGGAGTTTGATTTATTGTATTGATACTTGATATTTATTATATTAAACTTTACCACATTTTGTCAATGTTTAACAAATAATTGTGGAGGTAAAATTTGCTTTATGATATGCTATTTTAGACAAAATCTAGCACCAGTTGTCGTCTGATAACAGCAGATTCAAAAACAAACATACATTTTATTTCATTTCAAAATAATTTAATACAGCAGTTTTGAAATGGACAGAAATATTTTTGGAGAACATTAGTGAACAAATGGCGCCATTCAATCCATCACCCGAAAATCGAAAGCATATGACTCAACTACTTACCGTCCACCTGAACGTGTTGTCTAGTTTAAGAAAAGCGATAATCAGAGAAAATCAAGCAAGCCATGATGACTCTGGAGGAGCTGCAGAGATTCATTGCTCATGTGGGAACATATTTCAGAAATACAACCATCAGGCGTGCACTCCACAAATACAAGAGTGGCCAGAAGAAGTCCTGCAGTTTGAAACATGTCAGATAGAAGACACTGCAAACATTGGAAGAAGGTGCTCTGTTCTTCTTCCTGGCCTAAATGCACAGTGATATACACTGGATCCCTATTATCAAACATGGCAAGATCATGCTGCAGAGTTGCTTTCTTCAGAGCTGATGGATGGCGCAAAATACAGGACAAGGCTGGAAGAAAACCTGTTTGTAAGCAGTGGAGGACAGCAAGATACAATGACAAGAACACCGACCCTCTAGCTATGCGTAAGAATGCCAAAATCAGCGAGGGCTGACTGATGCAGAAAGCAACGACAGCAACAAGCTCAAAGTGAACGTATTTTCTCCCGGAGATAGTTGTACAGGAGAGGATGATGTGAGCGGAGTGAAATATCAGCCTCTCAGAGCACACGCTTAAATCTCGTGTTTTGTCAGGGTTTTTAATGATGCTACGTTCGGTAAGCTCAGGTTGCTTCGTGTCGGCACTGACCCTCATGGCCAATCTCTGGTGACACCTTCCCATCTGTGTTAATGAGATGACTCCACTTCGTCTACGGGTCACAGTGATATTTACAGAATCCGTTGTTGCAGCAGAGATCCACGCCTCCCTGTGGCGCTCCCTTGTCTCATTTGCATTGCTTTCAGACTTCCCTTTCCTGGCGTTCCCTCCGTTTTATCCCTCTCGCTGAGCTCCTCCGTGATCGACAGGCTCCTTCACACTTCTCTTCAGTTTGTATCGCACATGTTAATTAAAGCCTCTAATTAGCTTTCTCCACTAAAAGGCCGCATTAAATCAGAGTTGGAATGGCAAATGATTCCTGGCATTAGCATAATTGTGTTTTTGAAGTGGAAAGAGTCAGGCATTAGGGATTTTTTGTTTCAGTGATTTGTTGTTTGTGGCTCGGCGCCTAAGGGGCTACTGGAGGTTGGTCGGGTGGATTGTGGGGCCAGGGGACCCTACAGGGGCCCCAAACACTAATGAGGCCTGCTACACTCTGATGGAGCAGAGATGGGAGAAAAAAACAATGCTGCAACGCGTCGCCGTGAGGTTCTTCAGAGATTGCATCAGAGTGAAAAAGGACACCTGTGGTGTCTGTGTTTGACAGAGGAACAGAAAAATAAAGCATCTGCAAATTTTACCCTCACCTATGTTACCTTGTTTACTTAGTTTTTAAGAAATTGCATCATGTAGCGCTGATTCCAACTGTCATCTTTTCCTTGAGAACAGCACAAAACACAACACAACCAACAGGACTCACCATCTGAAGACGTGCGGAAAAATATTCAAATCTGACTCAGACTGGTGGCACAGATTCTTTTCAAGGAAAACTTTTCTCTCATTTGATGTACATCTCATTATATTCATGACCAAGCAAGATAGTTCCCTGCAACTAAGTGCAAAAAGCAGCAGGAGCAAAAAATGTGGATTTTCTACTAAACTTTTACTGACGCTGGTGGTTACATCATAAGTGCATAAATTTTAAAAAAAACTATCCAATTGAATCTGCACATATTGTTTATGTTTAGCTACAAAGTATTCACACTTTTTGTAGCAGAACTAGGTGCTACAGGAATCAAGAAAAGTAGGAATTTGAAAGCAATATTTGCATGTTTTCTGCCAACAGTGGGCAGATCTTTGAAAAATGGTTGTGATGGACTGGTGCCTGTTTCCCTCATACTGCGGGCAAGAGACAGGGTACACCCTGCAAAGGTCGCTCATCTGGACAATATAGAGACGCACAGGACAGACAGCCATGCACACACATTCACACCTAAGGGCTTATTCATACACAGGGAGAATATGCAAACTACATGCATAAAGACCGCAGGCTAGGATTTGAACCGAAGTCCTTCTTGCGCCAAGGTAACTGTGCAGCCCAACTCCATTCATATTAATCCAAATGTTCTTGGCTTCTTACAACCTGATTATCGATATTTGCTACCCTGCAGGAGTGTTGGATAATTATTTAGATGCTTTGAACAGTAACCTAGGTAAAGTTGTGGCATCAGCAATAATGTCCACAATAAAACATGCTGCAGCGATAATTACTTTGGAGCCAGTTTGTGTGAAAAACTATAGCAATAGCGCTCTGCTGAAGGAAAATGCAGAGAA
Organism: Poeciliopsis retropinna; assembly: GCA_010277075.1. Classification (NCBI taxonomy): domain Eukaryota; kingdom Metazoa; phylum Chordata; class Actinopteri; order Cyprinodontiformes; family Poeciliidae; genus Poeciliopsis; species Poeciliopsis retropinna. The sequence goes on along the minus strand of VMRM01000027.1, from coordinate 1,479,524 downwards.
GGTAAATTATGTTTGCATTAACAGAGTTATAGTACTGTTGTTGTCTTTGAGCACTTTGAACTGCTTTGTTGCTGAAGTGTGCTTTTACAAATAGAGTTGACTTTATTATATTAATAATTCTACCCACAGGCCTTAATGATTGCCTGTCAGTACATGTAAATAGTCCAACTCTCTTAAAATGAAACATGGTGCAGTTTTGCTATCTTTTTTTGTGTTACGTGTGGACCATATTTGTTGATTGCTAAACAATGACATGCTTATTTTGCAAATGCCAAGTCTTGATTTTTGTGCTCAAGACACCAAACAACAAAGCACTTTCAGGCAGGAACAAAAGCTAAAGAAGTGGAAAAAACTAAAACATGTAGTGTGCCAAAGAAAACAAAATCTGAAATTGTTCTGGAAGAATCTTTTGCTTAGTCATTCACAGAATCTTTTAGATTTCGGCATAAATTTCTCTGTCATTGCCAGCTACTGGTGAAGCATAAGTTGCACCAGAAATTAAATTAGAATTTTAAATAATAGCCAAAAAAAAGTACAATTTTAATTTAAGAAATCCACAGTGGGGCAGCTGGGACTTAAAAAGCTCTGTTTGGTAAAATAATTCTCACATGCTTGTTAAAGATCCAACAGATGATTTATAAAGAATGAAATGGCAAGAAGATAAGACATTTAGTACAATAAGTATATTAACTTCAAAACTAAAGCTACATTTATGTTTATGCTTAAGTCTACATATGAACATAGAAATTAGAGATAAAAACATTGGAACTGTTTCAATACTTTATTTTAAATATAATAGAAAGTTCAGCCATTTTTGCTTTATTTTTCAGCTAGAGAATTTTATACATGGGTAACTCTTGTCACTAACCTTTCGGGATGCTTAGTGGGCACTTTTCCCACCACATGGGGGTTTGGTAAGAGTCCTTTTAAGTTTCAGGAACTCAGAAGGTCCACTATAATTGACTCCCAGTAGAAAACACAAATTTTGGTCTTATTGCTCCCCAAACATTTGACTGGCACTCCATGCACAGTGATACTGGAGACCAAATCAGATGGATGTTCTGTATATTTTCCCTGAAGTCTGCATGAGGAAATGCCATGAAGTTTCTGCAAATTTCATTTCAAATCAAATCAAGTTTTATTTGTATAGCACATTTCAGCAGCAAGGCATTTCAAAGTGCTTTACATCATAACAAACATAAAAACACAAAGTCATGAAACATAGAATAAACAATCAAAACATTAATTTAGATGGCCGTCAAATTTATAACTTGTTATCCATTTATCTAAATGTTTTGCTTTGTGCGGATCCTGATCTTTGACATACTTCTAGTCGTTTGATTTTAGACTGTCTATTGGCTAATTTTTACTTATCAACGAAGAATTTCCTATCAGTGTGAGGATTCTCCCTTATGGGGTATCCTCATTAAAAGAGGGGCTCTAGAAACACCTCTCTTGTAGAATTTAGTTGAAACAACTGGGCCTCTAACCCTCTGGGACTTTAGTCGCTGTTTGACAAGGACTCCAACCTGGACTTTAGCTGAGAAATATCAGCTGGGCCTCTAACTCTTTAAAAGCGCTTAAAGTCTAAATATACAAGGTTTCCAGTACGCGCAATGACCCTCAGTCACTCGCCACTTTTTAAAGAAGACATTAAGTCAAGTTCCATCATTAAATTTTTAATTGATTAAGTTTCAAATCCAACTCTAAACAGGTGGATTTTTAGTTGTGATTTAAAGGAACTCAGTGTTTCAGCTGTTTTACAGTTTTCTGGAGAAAGTTTTGACACATCCACACATTTATCTGTTCTAAACATTTATTCAGTGATTGGATGGGTTCAGAGTCACCTGGTGACATCGTAATGTAGAGCTGAGTATCATCTGCATAGTTATGGTAGCTAATATTATTTTCTGTTATAACCTGAGGTAGTGGGAGCAAATAAATATTGAATAAGAGGGGTCCTAGGATTGAACCTTGGGGTACCCCACATGTGACCTTTGATCTCTTTGAGAAGTTTCTAATTGAAACAAAGAAATCCCTATTCTTAATGTAAGATTCAAACCAGCTGAGGACTGAACCAGAGAGTTCGACCCAACTCTCCAGTCGATTCAGTAATATGTCGTGGTCGACAGTGTCAAAAGCTGCACTGAGGTCCAACAGAAGCAGCACTGTGGTTCTCCCACAGTCCGTATTTATATGGATGTCATTGAATACTTTTACGAGGGCAGTCTCCGTGCTGTGGTGAGCACGAAAACCAGATTGGAAGGAGTCAAAGCAGTTGGTTATTGTTAGGAAGCTATTTAATTGCTTACACACAGTTTTTTCAATAACTTTGCTGATAAATGGGAGGTTGGAGATTGGCCTGTAATTCTGCAGTAGTGATTTGTTCAGATTGTTCTTTTTTATCAGTGGTTTGATAACTGCTGTTTTCAAAGCCTGGGGGAAAACTCCTGATGTGAGTGATGAGTTTACTATTTGGATCAGATCATTAGCAATAACAGGCAGGACTTTCTTAAAGAAAAGTGTGGGTAGGACATCCAGACAGCAGGAACTGGAGCTTAATTGGCTTATAATTTCTTCTAGGATTTTATAATTAAGTAGTTGAAATTGGGTCATTTTTCCTGTATTTGTTTTGTTTGGATACAGCATTGGTCCTGACTTTATAGTTGATGCGCCGATTAATCCTCTGATTTTTTTTTAATTTTCTCTGAAAAGAAGCTGGAAAACTTGTTACAGGCGGCGTTAGATTGGAATTCAGGTGGTAACGTCATCGGAGGGTTTGTGAGCCTGTCAACTGTTGCAAATAAAGCTCGAGCATTGAGCATTTGACCTTAATAATCTTTGCATCTGCACTGAACACTGTAAATCCTTCCTAATGCAAGAAGAAATGATCAAAAACAAGCCTCACGTGTCATTGAGCTGGAGTGAGACATCCCTGCCAAGCTGATGAGACTTTCTGAATCCACTCACTTATTAGTGTGAAACTCATATGCCCCAGGTTATATTCTTTTTTTGTAGTGTGGCACATATGGATTTACAGCTGATTGCCACTGTGCACATCCTCACCTATCAAACATGAGTGAAGCTGTCACCAACCCATGGATTGCGCCTCCGGGTAGACATAATGTACTTTTCAGAGTCTTCCTCTGGGCAAGCCTAGCTCTGTGCTGCTGTGGTGAAATTATTCACGGTGAACTTGCCATCCCAAAGGCGCGGCGGTGGAGCGGTGACAGTTTGGGGCTTGTGTGATAGCCAGGAGTGTTGTTATATGAGTTATTATTGAGCCAGCCAGATATACGGAGCACAATGCGGCACATTTTCACTCCACGGCCTTAAATCTGCTTCAGGCATGAAAACCCATTAAGATGCATCGCAAGAAGTAGAGAAAGGGTTGAGGAAATGATGTAAGGAAGAGGAACTGGGGATGAATTCTTCTTCATAAGAATGCTTTTAATCTAAATGTTTGTTATTCGATTCTCTTTCTCTGAACCACTGCAGCCAGTTGAAGGACATTCTCCTTTGTTCCTCAGGAGACTGATGTAATTATCTGGAATATATTCTAACAGCAAAAATGCCATGGTTGGTAATCTGTTTAGGAATGGAAGTTCTTTGAGAAATTAGAAAAGTGGGAGTTGGAGAGGAGGATGAAAAACCAGGAAAGACCAACAATGTCAAACAAATATGGAGGTTTCAGTTACTGCCAGAGTCATTTTAGAAACGTCTAACACTCATTATGTCCGTTTTACTGGCGCTGATAGTCAGAACTCAGTAGGGGATCAAACCAAGGGCACTGCTGGAGGCTTGAGTTATACAACAAAACATTCACCTTCTGTGACCTGACAGCATTTTATTTGTAGTTTCTCTAGCTTTTTGTTGCTTCATTTAAGTTTAAAAATCGAACTGAAAAAATGTGTCCACATTTATTTTTCTTCTCCACCTGCATGCACTGGATGTGCACAATCAGACCAGTGTCTGTGACTTTCAAGTCTCATGTTTTAGTTGAATGCAGCTTAAGTTTGTTGGGGCCAAAGTTTTGTTTTCATTTGCTGTTTGGGTAAGGTTGGAGGGAAGATTGTGGGTGGAATGTTTTCTCATCTTGTTAGAAAACATAGTTTTCTTTGCCTCCACTCTGAAAACACATTTTCCAGTACGTGAAAGTCACTGCTTTACGAAAAAAAGAAAAAAAACAGTAATAGTGGTAAATTGTTTGCACAAGCGTGTTGTCAGTTCTACCAAGAAAACAAGCACAAAAATGTATTTAAAGCGCAGGCAAAATGCCAAGCAGTGCTGTATCTGTTTTTGAACCAATAATGGCTCATCATGACTAATCCATGATAAGTGTGGTATTTTCCTCTCAAAGTAAATTGACACAAGGAGATTATTGATGAGTTGACTGAAATGCTTAGAGACACACAAAATGAACTTGCAATAAAGCGTGATTGTTTTGGAATCTTACTGATTGAATTTACGTGAATAAATGGTCTGAGGTCCGGAGTAAGTTGCCAGTGTCAAGACGCAATTACGTTTTTCACCGTTTGTCAATTTACTTTTCCTATTAACATTAAAAATCAAGTATTTAAGAATTTAAATAGTTTCAGCTTTATGAGTTGCAGTTTTAATGAAACTAATCTAGACTTTCTCTGTCACTTATGATTTGGTAGTAAAACATTTGATTTGGCATCGTTCAACCAACATAATTTTAATCTGAAAGACCCAAATTTTAACTTGATACCAAAGTTTCTTTAAAAGCTTCTCAAATACCCATTGAGATAAACCAATTCTTGGTACAAAAAAGTCAATTAAACAGTACAGTCAAATTGCTACTGATGTCTGAAGTGAGTTAAGTCACATTAATACCTCCCAGTTCAGTTTGCCATTTGCTTGACTGTGAAACCAGTTTGACATTCATTGTTTTTGTTTTTCTAAAGTTATGGTAGACAGAAATCTTTTTCTTATTTTTTCTCCTTTTTTTTTTTTTTTTAAATCAAAGAATAAATATGTCTTTTCCAAAGAGTGGCGCCATGTACACAACATGTCTTGTACTGCATAAAATTCATTGTGATCAAGTTTGGCTGCAATTTCCATGGAATGATTATGGTATCCTGTGAAATGGCAGGGTGTTTTCACTGCTAAAGAAATTATTTAAATTCTGTTATTTATCATTCCATGTGATGTAATGATAAAATTAGTCAATTTATTCTCTATAGATGCTACTGGCACTGATTACAGTAACTAACTTCAGGATGTCGAATATTTGGAGTGCTAGTTCCACTGCCAGATTATTTCACTTGTATAAGTGAAATGATTTGAAATTGGAACTAATATTTAATCAATATTTAGCAGTTATTGTCTTAAAAGAAGCTCTTATATCTCACTGAAAAGTTCTTTATAAGTTAGTTTTATCTTATTTCAGGTGTACTAATATATTTACTCTCAAAATTAGACTAAAAGTACTTGGTAAGATTTTGTATTTTTGCTGTATTTGGGAGTTTAAGAATCACTATATGGTCATTTAATGAATATTGAGCATTTTATACTTGCAAGTTAATGTCTTAACACTAGAATTTAAATAAACCATGATGTTCTTACGGGTGTATGTAGCAGCATGTTTACAGCAACAAAAGTAATTTAGGTGAAGTCTATTTTGGTTAAAAGGATTATATCTAATTTATCAACAAATCAAAACCTAAAAAAATGTATCTGCCAAATTTCCTTGCAGATAACAAGAAAGCAGGTTGTTAACATTAAATTAAGATTAAACACCTGTCTAATATGGAGAAATATTGTGAACACATTAAAAAAAAGGAATCATCCCCCTTTGAGCAAAAGCATATCTGCTAAATTAAACTAAGCCAGCGGAAAAATGTGAGGCACGAGAATAAACTGATATTTTCGCTTCAAAATTCCCAGTGCCTCAGTGAATATAGGCAGCGATCCGAATATCAAGATAGAAATACGGCAGATAAACACACTTACCAATGGCAGCTCTGATTGAGTGCAAGTGTCTGTGTTGGCGGTCAAGGTCAGCTGATAATGGGAGAGATTGAGGACGGGATGATGCGGCGGGGGGTCGGCAGCAGTCTCAGGTAATGAGATTTACAACCCTGAGCTCTTGCTGCACCCCTTTCTCTCCCCCTCATCCCTCACCTAACATGATTTATAGATCTAATAGACGTCACCACTCTCACATAAGATAGAGGCCTCACATTATCGCTGAGGGAAAGTAATCTGTTCAACAGGGCAAGATTATAGAGACAATTCTACCATGATGTTCCTGATCATACCTGGTAAACTGATATTCCTGGGCGTCCGAGGAAGAAGTTAGTTTGGCAACTGGCTTGCAGTAAAGATGAATTAATGCAAAACCATCAGTTTTAATAAAACTTTAAAACTGCATTGATCATTACGTTTTATCAGAGATAAACCAATAAGACAGCATTATGACCAGCACAGGCACTCTCAGAGGTAATGACTATACAGCCACATTCACAGAAACTTCTAGGACAAAATGTTCTCCTGCAATTAATATATCCCATCCACCAAATAGTGTGATGATGATATTTGGTGTTATTTACTTCACCTGTCAGAGGTCATAATGTGACGCATTGCTGCTCTATAGTTTATGTGAAAAGGGTGAACTGAAGATAACCCAGACTTTTCTCTTTCTGGTCTGTGAAGAGAGGATGAATTGCATTTCCTAAATGTAACCAAGCCTATTCCTGGACCCCCTAGTCATTTTAACATAATACAGGTAGTAGTTCAATTGTTTTTATACCTGGAACATTTAACCGAGTCCTATAAGGGAAAACATCCAATATCAATATTCCCAAATAAGACTTTCGAAATTTGTAAGTCTTTAACAGACCATCATAGTTTAGCTTTGGTTCCTAAAAGGTTCAGGTTTATCAGCACTATTCACTCATTTAGCAAAAAAATGGATACCCAAACAATTAGTCAAGTAAAACTATTAGAAACCTGTGTATCTCAGACAACAAATCCAATATGTAAAACGAATACAACAAATAATTCAATTTTTAAAAAAGTAGCAGGACGTATTGTAAACGAAAATTTATCCATTAAAAAAATCTACACAATTTAGCTTCAGCCTGATGTGGACATCTTCCTTCAATCCTTTATGCAAATCGGGTGGTTGGTCCTTCACAGATCCAGAACCAATTGTTCTGTTAATCATGTTTTACCTGACTTTATTCTGAAGGTTTAAACTTAAACAAACTTAATGAACTCTTAAAACTCTGCTTTAATGTTCACATGCTATTTTGAGCTTAGGAAAACCACAGACATCCAGAGATGTAGTTGCAATGACAATCTTACAATTTGTTTCTCTTCAGTCTATCCTGAAGAGAGAGGATTTCTCAGGTGTCTCCTCAAGATGTAAATTATTCAAATAGATAAAGTTCTAGTTTTCAAAGTATTTCTGAAAACGAGAATTTTAGTTTTTCTTCTGATTGCGATCTGAGTCCTGTTGTGTATTTGATGTCAACCTTTGAAAGGGACTATTGTATTCAATGCTGGTGTCCGCTGTCAGCACGGTCACAAATCTGCATGTTTTGAGCAGGCAGATCTCCATGATATTTATGTCCATAGATGCAAATTTGTCAAATTTGCTTCATTACTTTATCCTTAAGTGTACGGATGGAGGTTGACACTCCAGTGATCAGTGACTCAGTGGGCCCCTTTTTGGAAATACTTAGTCGAGATGAAGAAAATACCAAGATGGTCATTTTGCATCGTTACAATAGAAGAAATCTGAGGAGAGAAATGAGTTCTGAGCTTTATAGAGAAGCAATAAGATACAAGAAGCTGCTTAAATGTATTATTTTGAACCCAACAACTCCATCCTCCATTAAATATGTAGGATTTGCAACGTTGGCAGCCTGTTGGCTTCCAACACTGCCAACATGTTTTTCAACACTCTCAGCTAGAAATTTCAGACTGCTGTTCCTGTTGGCAGTGCTGACTTCTCTACCAGCAGTAAACATTTGAAACTTTTAACAACTTTAAAATGTCACCAACCAATGTTCTTGACTTAATTTCTTCCAAATGGCACGCTCCTGTTTTGTTGAGCTGCTTGTCTCATACACACAGTAATTTGTCAAAGTTTTATACCGCAACAAATCCGGAGTTTACAGTAGCAGGTGTTTTTTTTAATTTTTTTATTATTATTAGTTTTCAGAAACATTCTTTGTGCCTGCCTTTTTATTGTCTGCAGTCCGTAGTTGAGATGAAGCGGCTCTGCAGAGCACAAGAATGTGACTAAAGATACAAATTGATCATTTTACCCTGAATATGTAATGATCAAGTCTGTAAAATGGTATAACAAATCAGCATAACCAAAAATTACTTAAAAGTCGAGTAAAACTGAAGGATAATTACATTCAATTTTGTGATTGCAACAAAAACAAGTGGATCGGATCATGCCTAAATTAAGATGCTTTTCTCCTAATATTTGAGTTAGCAAATATTTAGTGAAGTAATGTTCACTAACATTCCCTCATTATAAAAAAATAAAATAAAATACAGACTTAGGTTATGAATTTGTGAAAAATCAGGACCTGGAAACCAAAGGTGCTGCCACTAAGAAATAATGAAATTATTTAGAAGTGCGATGCTCTGTGCTGCTCCGTTCTTGTGATAAGACTCTTACTAACATGACATTCAACTGAAACAAAATACAGGCTGCACTATTGTTCCAGTACACTGCACAGACCAGCTGAGGCACAGCAGCAGTGAGAGTGGAAGCCACTAAATTCGCTGCTCATTACCACAACAACCTCTCCTGCAGCAGCACAACAACCGAGGAAACAATCGGCGTCTGCTCAGTTCTGTTTATTGGCTCTTGTGTGCAAAAACACAACAATATGGTGACAGCCAGATTGCCCTCCAGTAGACGCAGTGTTAATATTTGCACCAAGTCCGCAGTACGTGTTGAAAATTGTGCTAGATTGGATTTCGGGTGCACAAACATCCCCCTTCGGTTGTTTGTTTTCTAATGCAGTCTCCCATCTTTGTGTACTTTGAGAATTAAACCAATAAGCCCCCCTGCTAAGCTGAGGCGAGCCGTTATTGATGTGCTGCCTTTTTATTGTCTGGAGTTTATTCAGTTCATATTTATTGTGTCTGCCTTTGTGCCAAGAAGCATTTACTCTGAGCAGAGCGACTCAGAAGGGCTCAAAGATCCACAAACAGCTGTGGAGTTTCAGGCAACAATATGTTCTGTTAACTGTTTCAGATGAGTGTTTTATTAAATTTTCAGTTTTTCATTAAAATCCTACATTTAGTGGAACAATATGATTAAAACAGCAGCTTAAGAGACATTTTGACATTGAAAAACATTAATTTTAGAGGAAGAACTCCAGAGCATTTCAGGGCTGTTTACACTTTACCAACATGGCTCATTTTCTCCCATAAAGTGTACAGAGACGTATCTGCAGTCTATTTGAGTAAGAGATGCCAGATTGCACAAAGATAAGACTAATAGTGCAGAAAATGCAATTTGGATCCCAGCCTTCCTTCATTTAATTTTTGTTTCATCTTTTTTTCTTTTTTTTTTTGCTGTGGAAACAACATTTGTTGTGGGCATAAGTTATGTTCTGAGAAACACAACCAACTCTGCTTCTGATTAGATTTTATTAAGCATAGACCAAAAAACTGCACATAAAAAATTACAAACGGCTATTTCATAATTATTTCAAACTCTCCAGCTGTAAAATATTATGCGTACACATTTATTCATTGGATGTTTAATACAATATTATAAAAACTGACCTGGATCTTTGGGATGGTGGTGATGAATATGGTTCAATAATTATAGTCAGAGTTGATGGTGTAGCAATTTGTGGAGAATATATAACAGATTTTTTTAAGTCATTTTTTTTTTAAACCATGGTGTATCTTGATTAGAGCTGTACAATTTTTGCAGATTATTTGAGACTCTGATTTTAAATGATGCATGTGAGTATATTTTCCCAAATCAATACACAGATTTAACTCGATTGTAAACAATACCTCAGAAGTGTTAAGTTTCAAACATCTCCTTAGCAAATTAACAATTAGAAATATTATATACAACAAAACACTGCACTGAACTTTTAAAGTAATTTCATTATTTGTCTGAGCATTTTATTGTATCTCCCCAAATCAATTGCTTTAGCTAGAAAAATTATAAACAGTACCTCAGGATCTTCGTGTCCTTGGAGATATCAGCCAAAATATTCTCTGAGAGAGGCCTGCTCCTAAAGGGTTTAGGCGCTGGTATTAATTTTGCTCGTTTGTCAGCCACTTAGCTCTTTCACCTGAGGAAACATTCTCAGCTGTGAGGACAATAAATAGTGCTGTCAAGTGTCTCAACGGTTTTAAGCACAGTGGAGAAAATGCACCGTTGATTTCTCAGCGGAGTAATGCTGCTTTATTAGTGCAAAACTAAAGGCTCACATTTTTCCTCCTGTTTATTCCTCTGCCGGCAAAATAACAAGTCTTCTGAGCTCCAAGTGAACCATGAATATCAGGGAATTGCAGCGATAATCCACATGCAGACAAAGAAACTAAAGGTGATCCAGAGGACGGCTAAGGAAACTGTTACATCTTTATGCCTCCCGAGGCATTTTGTGAGCGTACATTTTGTGCAGATAAGTTGAAGCTTCTCTATTCTATTCATTAATTACCACACATATCTACCAGCTGGTATAGAACATAAAATGTTACAGGACAAGTGTTGTCAGTGAGAGCTTAAAATGGCTGCTGAAAGTCAGAGAACTGGAGCTGCACCAAGCTCAGCAGACGGTGGACAGGCTTGTGGTTGGATGGCTGAGTTCGAAGGCAGCAGCTTGTTAGGATGGAAATGGATTAGCAAGAGGCACAATGGGAGTCTTAGGCATGTCTGTGGTGTTGTGTTAAAGCTCTGCCTATGTTGCCCGGGCTGCTAGACTCATTTATGCCCAGCGGTGCATGCGGCAGCCAACTCTCTCACACACGGCGCTTTTCTAATTGCCACGGTTTCTTCTGCGCTTGCAGCCCAGCCTCCATTCGGCATCCATCAAAGCCATGAATTAACCTGCAGCGCGGCACAAATGTTCTGTTTGTCACATGCAGCTGCAAGTGGAATTATTTCTACCAACGCCACTGTGTTACATTGTTGAGGATACAGAATAGATTTTACACACAAATGAACAATTTATTTACGATTTAATTTTCTCTTACCGTCAAATCCAGTGCATAGAAACAGATTTTCTTTTGTGAATCTAAGCTAGCAGAAACTCATTCCTGATCTGATCTTACAACTTTGTAAACAAATAGAGCACTACATTTAAATGGTAATTTAAATACTACTAAAAAGAAAGAAACAATGGGTTGACTGGCATGAGGATACTCAGTTTTTCAAAGATTATCCATCTTATTGATGACTGAAATGTTGCAAATACTTTTTGAAGTGTCTCAAATAACTACATTTAAGATAATAAAGTGACAGATTTTCATTTAGGTCACCTTGCATTCATTCGAGTACAAGAACATATGGAAGCCCTGGGCAGATGCCAGGAAAGCTAAAGAATCCACACGAAAACTTATTCAAAGGAAGGATCCAAAGAAAACAACCCAGTAGTGGGGGCAGTGTCTGACTGACAGGTGATGCCTTAGAAGTGAGGTAAAAACAACATCACAGCACTACTTTGAACTTAAGATGTTACTACAAAGGAAAGATTCTGGGTGTTGCCAAGTTCTTGGTTTAGAAAAAGAGAGAAATGTATTTACTCTTTCTAAAAAATCCCAACAGCAACTCTTATATCTTTGTTTACATGTTATTGATCCTGTATAATCTAAAGAAACCAGTCTGGAATTGATTTACCTTGCTTGTATCTCCTGCCTCAAGGTTTGCAGAAACTAATAAAATCCTATCAATAAGTCCTGTTGTGACATTTAGGGATGTGTTGCTTTGACATAATGAAATTGCTTTATTTTTATTCAATACTTAAGCTCCAAATGTAGGGATCTACATACCTTTTTTTTTTTTCTTTTTTTTTTTTGTAATACGCGGCCAGATGGGGGGCCGGTGGTACACAAACATAAAAGCTATTTAGGTTTATTTATGTAGGAGGGGGCAGGCCTGGGAGGGATATCCAAACCTTCACAAGAACTTTGAATAACAAAGGTTACACTTGTATAATACTTTGGCATTCATTAAAAATGCTTCTAAAACTGCCTGGACTAGTAATATTTTAATAGAGTAGCAACTGCACCTCTCCCTTTCTCCAACTTCTAGCTGTCCCGCCGTAATTGTGGACTAAGGTCTTTTGAAATCTCCAACTGGGGTTTTTTCAAGATCACCCATCTTCACTTGCCCTGCTGAAAAAGGATGCCCACAGCACAACACTGCCACCACCCTGTTTTACCATCATAATGCAGTTTTCATGCTCACGTGAGGGACATTATTTCTCTGTTTTGACGATTCCTACAGAAATATTTTGGGAAAGTCATTTTTTGCTGTACAAATGACACGTTGCCACATTTTAAGAAGCGGTTTATGTGAATGTTTCTCAGCTAGAAGAGCACCAAATGTGTTTATGGTCACGGCTCAAGTCCTGAGTATGTGCAGGCTGGGTAAATGAGGACTGACAGGCCCCTAATGCCCTCTGCAGCGAATAAATGGATAATCTGGAATCCTGTTGTGATGCCCCCCACCCTCCTTCGTCCTGTGTCTGAGATGAGACACAAAGCCATCTGAGCACTCCAATGACACAGCCAAAGATTGATTTTCTGTGTGTGCGTGTTTGTGAGAGACAGAATGTCAGAAAGATGAATTTATTCACTGGGTTTCACAGTATCAGACAGACCATTTACATATTTATTTGTCGAATTAGAATGCAGTGACAGTGATGTTATTCCGTTGCTCTCTCTGTGGTGTCACTTTGGGAGGTTTTGCGTTTGCCCGAGACCCCCAAAAAAAAAAAAAAGGCAGGGGCACACGTCATGAAATTTGAATGCATTTTTAGCCCGTCACATTTTTATCTCTGTTTATAAATAAATTGACGTGGTGAGAGGCACATGGAGAGACCTGCTGTTACGATAAGATCTGTCCACCTTTATTATTGTTGTCATGGATCTCAAAGGCAAGTAAAAGTTAAACTTGTGAATTGGCAATTGCTCCTAAATCAGCCTCTGGTAACTTTTCTGGCACAGTTTTTAAATTGCATTTGTTAATTTGCAGTACAATTAAGTAAAGCCATGTCAAAAATGATAAATGTAAATTTAAGAGATTAAATTGCATTTGTGGCTTATGCTGAACTCTTCAGCCCATATTGATTGCAGGTTTCTCAGTTTGTATCTTGGTTGTAGCTTTCACATATGAACTGATCAGCTAATTGTTGCGTTAGGCGGAAAAAAAAATAGATTGATTTCCAGTGTTTTCGAAACAAAGTAAAGTGTGGCATGCACTTTTGAGCAAGAAAGATAGAGAAGTGTAATGAAATAAAAATCCCCACAGAGGGGATAGACTAGTGGGTAAGTCACGTCCAGCCGCAATGCTCTTATCAGGTAGGGATTTTCTGGAAGTGTCAGTCGGTATAGGAAGCCTTCAAGGCTCTCAGGGAAAAGGGGATGCGGCGGTAGTGACAGGGCTATCTTCCTCTGACAGCCCAAAGACCTAAAACCGGATGGCTGGGACAGATAAGGCTCTGTAGGCAGAGAACACGCACAAGCGCACACCACACAAGCACATGAGCGCACGAATACACACCCACAGCGCTGGCATTCACTTTACATGAACAAATTCCCTATTGCCTGACCACTCGCTCATTCATTCACTTATATGCACACACACACACACACACACAAACTGGTTCCCTGTCTGCCAGCAGCGAGCCTTCCCATTAGCTCTGCTGCAGTGTGCTGGGTGAGGAGCGCTGGGGCGAGAGACATCAATTTGCTTCCTCTAATGCGCTCGCTGCCCCCACAAGACATATTGATTATTTCTTCCCCGCAAAGCGACAAATAGCAATTTCGGGGGCATAATGGAGATAGATGGTTGGTTTATAAGAAGCCCCCAAAGAAAAGTTGTAAAGGAGGGGGAGGGGGGTTGTTGGACGGCGGAGTGGGCCGTGGATGAGAATGCTCATACTTTTTCCACACGTCATTTGCCCGTTTGTCTCCCGTCTTTTAACTCGACACCACTTTTTCATGATGCTGCCCCTTTCACCTGAGGATAAACAATTAAACAGAAAACTCCACGAGAAATAAAGCGGGGAAAGATTAAAATAAATAAAAATTAATAAAAATACATGGTAACAATATCTTGTTGAACCACCAACAGCAGCAATAGGTATTCATTACGGTCCGCAGGATCATCACCTCCTCTTGTTTTAATGGGTGGACTGCAGGGAGCAGCAGCTGCTGCTGCAGTGTTTGCTCTGTCTCGCCTCCTGCCTCCTTTCCATCTACCACATATCTCCTTCGTTATCATCACTGACTAAATCCATATGTTGCTCTTATGAGATGAGAAATATTTGATTTGGGTCCAGTCTGGTACGGGGTTAAAGTTTGTCGTAAACCTTGAATACTTATTCAAGGTGTATTTTGTTTAATTTATTTTATGTGGCAGAACAAAATAAAGTGAAACACTGAGGTGGAAAGAAATGATGCATGTTTATTGAAAATTTGAGAGCAGAAGGTTCTTGAAATGATCCTCCCGTGGGTCAATCGTATGTATAACTACCCTTCACTCCAGTAATAGCTGCAGGTCTTCAGGCATGTCTCTTCCAGCTTTGCACATCTAAGACACATTTTTGCATTTTCTTTTGCAAAAGGATCCATTCTCAGATTGGAATAAGAGCATCTGAACATCAGTTTACAGATCTTTTCAGCTTCTCAACTAGATTAAGTTGGTTTTGAATAGTTTGACGCAAGAATGTACATATATAATATATTGGAGCTAGCTTGAATCATGTTTTTAAATACTTTAAGCCTTATCTATCCAAAAAATCCTCAACATTTTTGCTATTGCCATTTTTTATAACTTATAATAATTTATTTATTGAAAACAAAGGTATACCTTCTGCCTTTCTTGCTCTGTAGTTGTTCTATTGATGGATTTCAACACCTTAACCTGTTTGCTGTGCTGTGTTAATGTGGTTGAATGCTAATGTATGCCACACAAACAGCTTTTTATTTTAATAATTCTCAAAACCTTGCATTTCCTCCATGTTGAGATATCACATAAAACCCTAATAAAACGCATTATTTGCAGTTACAAAGTGACAAAATGTTAGTTTGAGAGATACAAATGATTTTGCTTGGTTCTGTATAAGTATAATTTATCCCCATATATGGTTGCCTTCTTTATCAGAAATATTCTCCAAAGTTGTGTCTGCTATTTTTACACATATCTGCCGTGACCTCAAATAGCTCTCCTCCATCAGAGCTAAGTTTATTATATAACATCCTTCCTGTTTTGAGGAAGCTGATAACTGCCAGCTGAGGAAATCATTGTTGCTGCAATCTCCAGGTAACAAATGAAGAGGTTCCCGTCTGCTGCTCACCCAATGGTCGGAAATGTAGCTTGATAGCTTAGCTGCAGAAAACAGTTTCTATCCAAAATTATCTGTTCACTGCTGATAAGTACCAACAATAATACAAGATCTTGTAGATCTAACACACATGCACTGCTTTGTCACATAAACTCTACTAGGATCCAGTGAGTGTGAAGCCCTGAGCCGCTTGCCGTGTGAACAGATGGTTTAAGTTCAGGCAGACTCGCCCTGAGGAACTCTAAGTAAATATTTGACTGCTGGTGCTTAAATTAAATTCAGTCTATTTTCACTTTACTCTGCCAAATCCTTATGTGAGTGAAATGTGGTGCGAGCATGATTTTCTAAGATAAGAACAAAAATCCAATTAGTCAAACACAGGGAGGTCTGGTTTTAGTGAAAAGTGGGGTTTAAAAACGAGGCAGCAACTGTGTTTGGATGACCCTGGCTTTATTTTTGAGCTTCTCATAATTATGGTAAGTTAACATTTTACATTTATAATTCTTACATGACTTTATTCAGACCATAATTTTTAAGAAAGCGGAAATATACAAAAAAAGTTGCTACTAAATTGTTTCTATGAAAATGATTTTTTAGCTGTTTCAGCAAAATGTTAATTGGCCTTTTTATTTATGATGCAGCAGCAAGTTTTATACAATTTATCCAACTTGTATCCTTACCAAGCAAACTCTTCCTGCAAATGCAGATATTACCTGGTGGAAGAAATCCCACTTAATGCAGGCTTACCGAGTATTTAAGCACGTTTACTTACAGTTCAGGCACATAAATTTAAAGGAGCATTGTGTTGGACTTGGTGACAGCTACTGGAAATGATATGGATCTACAAATCAGAATGCTTTCTCTTGTTCAAACATATGAAAAAAATAAAATAAAACTCAATCACACTTCATTAATTTTTTTAACTTAATTTATGTTCCCAAAATGGACTAGTGCATGTTTATTTACCAGATAAGAGATGGATATTGAAGTTCCTCGGTTAAGAGTTTATTAAAAATTAAAAACATGAATTTAATAGTTCTTTATGAAACTATTAAATCAGTTTCAGTTTAAATGGTGAACTTAAACTGTAAGTTTAAGTTCACCATTTAAACTCGTGAACTATTAATTATTTTCTATTAATTTCTATTAATAGACGCTTGTAGTTTTTCTTTGGCACTACAAAAGCAATTGTTAATCTAAATTTAATGTAGTTTCTTCTGCAGCATTGTGGAAAAATTACTGTAGTCCTATTTCAATTTAAAGTTACTTTCTAATGTTCTAACAACAGACGGCAGGTAATGCTATCAATGACGGATTCTTTAAGCACTTTGACTGATATAACGTAATCCTCTATTGTCCACTCAGTCTACTGTTGTCTCTTGTCATACCTGTCCACCAACAGGAGGTTAAAAAGGAGTTACATTCTCATATTTTAAGGGTGAACCTGTCTATAATGGGATCAGAACCATCAAGAAAATATTTAGACAACAATCTATTTTTCTAAACCTACTTTAACTTTTCAAATTCATGGCTGTGTATGGCACTCATCTTTAGGTGTATTTTCAGGACATTTTGCACAATTGGAACAAAAGGGAGTACTTCTAATGATGAGGTAAGCCTCAGTCAGTTCTTGTGATTTCTGGTCATTTCACTCCTTCTTTTCATAACTTTTTGTTCACTTTGTGCCCAGCTTTTTCCAGCTGTGGAACTGGAGCATTTGTAATGAGGTGTTTCATACCATCCATGTCAATTCATATGTAGCCACTTTCCACTTTCCTGGAAGTGATTAGTCTTCTTTAATAAAATCTGCTTTTGTCTCCAGTAAATACGTTATTTTGCCAAAACTACACATTCATTTGCCAGCGTCATCTCTTCTGAAAAGGCTTTCCACAAGGTTTAAGATTTTGTTTATGGAAATTTTTTGAACATTTGTTCAGAAGCCGTCTGTGAGGTCAGGTAGCAACGTTTGATGAGAAACCCTGTCTCTGCTCCAATTCATCCCAAAGATGCTCCGTCAGGTTGAGGTCAGGACAAGTCAAGTTATTCCACTCCAACCTCACTCATCCATGGACCTTGTTTTCCACCCTGGTGTGCAGGCGGTGATGTCGGAACAGGAAGGGGTCATTTGTAAATTGCTCCCTCAAAGTTAACAGAAAATTATCTTGGTCTTGAAATGGAATTAATTTTCCTCCTAACAAAACAATCAAAATTATTGATGCAATTTGCTCACATTGTTTAAACACTAAATGAAAAGTGGAGCAGAAACTTGAGGAAACATTCCTTCTCTCTTACCTAGTTTAATAACATAGACAATATAAAGTTATTACTAAGCAAAAAAGCATTAATAATTCAAGATTGACATTCACTTTGTTTCCCAGACGTTTGCCATCGTACCACAGTTTTGTTTTTGTTTTTTTTAACCAACTTCACCAAACCCGTGAAGTTGATACTCTCTACGCATCAGTTTCGATGTGGGCCACGGGAATGCTCTGCAACCTGAACATGTGAAAAATTGCAGGGGAGGGTTGAGTCTTTGATCTTTGATTTTTCTCACCGAGCCGTCTTCCTCTTCATGCTCCTGCCTCGCTTTATCACAGCTCCCTTGAATATTTCAGGCACTTTTGTTGCCTTCTTTTCAAACCTCTGTCATTGTTTAGTCACTAGAATATCCTGAAACGCCAAGATGGATTATTAATCTTTAGGATTAATTTGTAATCCTAAAGATGGATTATAAATTATTCCGTTTTTCTGAGGGAAAGGAAAGAGAAGTTACTATTTTTTACTTTGACTTGCTGTAGATGGGTATTATGTGGTATTTTCCATTTATACATAACACTCACTTTAAAAGTATACTTTTGTTTTTGTTGTTAGTTTTACTGCTCTGTTTGATGCTAGATGTAAGCATGGCCCCATTAAATGTATTACAGTCTGACAAGTTGTATATTCAGAATGTTAAAATTTCCTCCACTTCCTTTCCAAACATGATGGTAGAAATGTTTGGAAAGGAAGGAAAAAGGAAAAGACTGTTTTTCACCCATATGAAAGCAGACAATTCCTTGACTTTTGATGTTATGAGGCAAGAATGCTGGTTTCTTGCTGATGATTATCCTCCTTTATAGCCTTAGACTATAAAGTCTTAGACTATAAAGTCTAAGGCTATAGACTCTATAGTGGGGTTTTGATGGTTACATAAATGAAGGCAAGTACACCAGGCCCAGAATATCTCAAGTCATGTTTGACTGTGGGCGTGATTTTGTTTTTTGTTTTTTTAGGATGGTGTTGGTTTTACTCCAAATGTAAAGGCATGCACACCTTTGAAAATGTTACATTTTTATCTAATTGGTCCACAAAATATTTTTCCATTTATTTTCATTTTGGTCACTAGTTGTTCTTGTCTTGAAACTCTGCTTTAGAGTTTCAGTCCCTTTATTTCTCTTGATTAATGATTTGAGGAAGTTGAAGCCTGAGTGATTTAAAAGTTGTTTGTTCTTCCACATTCTCTGTGTGTTCTTGGAGAACTCCTTGGAAGATTCACCAAAACTGTTTTTTTGGTTTGTAGATGATGTATTTGACATTGTTTCAGTGGAGTCCCATAGTCTTAAAAATGGTTTGCAACCATTTCAAGAGTGACTTTATTTCTATTGTGAACTTGAATTACTGTAGATTAGGACATATGTTCCTTTTTAATATTGATAGAAGTTGGAACAATTGTTGCTTTTTTAAAGTGAAAACATTGAAAGCTTTAAAAGTTTTCAGATTTTTTTTGTTTAAATGCCAAGAAAAAATTTTTTGCTCAAATAATTGTGAGAAATCTCATGGTGGTTATAAGAATTAAATAATCCGTTGTTTATTTGCAGCAGAGCTCATCTTTAATTGTATACAAGAAGACTGCAATGGGTCATTAACCACAATAAATTATTTCATGAGTTAGTTTGAAGTCTTGGAGAAACCTTCACCTTTCTCGTCACTTTTTATTTCCCATCAGTTTGGCCCGTTAAATGAAGGTAATATATCCATTACAAAGTGTAACAGCGGCGAATTATCTACTCGCATATAAACTGACATCCCTAACGAAATGGAATTTTAAACACTAGCAGACAATCCTCGCCGGACTAATAACGATGTCTTCCCCAGAGATGCTGCACACTCAAATTATAGGAAGCGGCCGCGACGGGCACAAGCAACACAGAGACCCCGAATGGAAAATGAGCTTATTATCCTCGTTATCGTGGATGCGGGCGCGGCCAATCTGTCAGTGATCACAACAGACATGTTATATACGATGGCAGCATTACAGGCGCCTCGCCTGATAAGAGCAATGACCCGCAGCGGTGATGAAAACAGACAGATTAGATGGCGAGGAAAAAGGGGGATAGATGGATGGTTGGATGAAGAAAAAAGATGGGTAGTTATGGGGAAGACTGGTGCTGGTGCACAATAATGTTCTGAGCATACAAGGCGAGAGTGAATGTGAAAACAGTAGATGAATGGTAGGAAAGAATGGATGGAGGGATGCTGGAGGAGAAAGAGGGATGAGTGTGCTGGCTATTATTCTGCATCGATTTACTCCAGTCAGGGATGGCAGGGCGGGTAATGAAGTGTGGGATCTAGGGGTTGCCGCATGCGCTTGTCTGTGCCTTATAGCGTTTTGGATGTGGGCTGATGTGTCACTTGTGTGTGTTATGCACAGATGGTGAAGTCAAATCTGCTGTGGTTCAGCACAAAATTACATCGGTAAAACTTTGAAAATAAAAACAGAAGCATAGTCAAGGTAATTGCCGACATTTTCCAATAATTAGCGGCCAAAGTCATGTTTGAAGGTTGAACGCCTGAAATTCAGTAGATAGGCATCAGAAGGAATGCCTGCTTCTATGTCAAGTAAACTAAATACCAATTCGCCGCAGTGAGTTTAATCTAAAAGATATCTGACTTCGGAAAATGTGAGCAGAAGGGAGACGACGTTAATGCTTTTTTCTTCTTTATTCTGTTATTTTTACCCCACTCCTCTGCATCTATCAACTTTATTTTCTGCATCCCTTTTCCCTTGATTCACAATTCCCACCTCCCTGCATCCCCTGTTTCTCTGCCTGGTCTAATCCGCTGCTCGACATGCTCTTTCTTTTGTTCTGCAACCCTGACAAGATGTCTCGTTCCCCGTTGCTCCAAGGACAGGCCTGGTGTGCTCCGGATAATGGAATGAAATGTAGGAGTGACAAACCCCCAAGGATGCAAGGCAAAAACACAGGAGTGTGTCAACGAACGTGATAAAACTCCATTCTCCCGTGTGCCCCGTCGGAGGACCGAGGATTACGCTTTTACGGGGAGAGGCTTTGGTGATTTGCAGCCCCGAGATGTTTCACGGATGTCACATGGCTTTGCAGGAGTGTTCCCACATCTGGCTTTGCACAAAGGTCTTCATTAGTTCTGAGCATTGCTTCACATTGTGCAATCATGTACAGGTGATTTCAGTCATCCTAACCAAGTTTGGTGCTCTCTGAGGAAATTACAATTCCAGGACAAATGCTACCTTCGAAAAGAGTTCAGAAGAATTGCACACTAAAGTTGAAATCACCATCTTTGCTGTAACTGTCTAAAGTAATGCAGGTGCAAATTTTATTTTCTTATTAAACAAGACAAAATACTGAATAATCTAAGCAAATAATTGGCTATGCTACTGTGTAGCTGTGACAAAAGAACGGCTTATTAGGTAAGGTATTATACTCACAAAGCAATATGAAAGTGAAGAGCAAAACCCACTCCCAATCAGAAATGTTGGGACTTTTGATACAACTAGATTAGGATGTTCACAATATGCCCATGAGTAAAAATGGTTGTCGTGGTAATACACAAAAAATATATCCAAAATTATATGTAACAAACCCTTCTTTTGAAAGGTTAGATAAAATAGTCTTTTATTTTAGTTTTGTAACACTGCAATGTTTGTGTTCATAATACCTGCATTACAGGTCCTGCGATGTAGAAGGCAACTGAATCTCGACGTCTTAACATTTAATTTCAAGTATACCTGCATTCACAATCATTCTCAATAATTTTGCTGATTGAGAACAGTTCCTGGTAACACCAAAAAATAAACAAGCGAGAAAATTAAACAGAGGCTTGAAGCCAAAATGAAAAGCAACATCAATTATCTGGAAGGATTTTGGCTACCAGAGAGATAATATTGGTCAAACACTTGTTTTCTGTTTGGAAATTGACATTAAATGCAAAAAGTCAGATCTGAGTTTCTTCCAAAACAAAAATTGTTTTCTAAAATGGCTGTAACATGCACAATATGAGCAGTTCCAACATCACTGTTTGTGACAAGAACAAGATACTTCTGCCAGTTTTGGTGATAGTGTTGTGTGTTTATACATGTATGCATGAGTAAGTTAATCCTCAGTTCTTCTGCTTTTTACTTAGGGGTGGCACTCATATTTTCGACACTTTCATGGCCTGTTTTTTCACTACTGGAAATATTTCAGATGTTGTTTTTGTGTGTTTGAAGCAGCCCTCTGTCAGTCACCTACAGTGATGGGGGGCAGCTGCAAGGCGGAAGATGGGACTTTGTGTCCCAGACAAATGTTCAGTCACTCCTGGACTTTCTGACATCTCATTAAATAGTAATAACAAAACAGCATGATGTAATGTTTCATCGGTTTTGAAACTTTTTAAGCCCCTGGTAGGCCTGAGGAAACTCAGCTGCTGCAAGACAGCTGTTTAATTTATTACATTGAGCAAAGCTTGTTCTTGTTCTTACTTTTAGCTCTCTAATTGCTTGGTAAATTCTGCTACCAAGTGTGTAAAATATCTCTACTAAAGAAAATGGCTAACTCTAATATTAGACTACCATGTTTGTTTTTTGTGCACCGTATAATTAATTTGAATCACAACTATAAAAAGTGACCCAAATACAAAAAAAGAAGACTCCCAGCTATTAAACTTTGCTATTTGGGAACATTAAGTTTTCTCATGCAGAAGCTACATAAATACAATCCCCTCATATGATGAGATCTTTCCAAAAGCTGCACTCTGGTACAGCTGGGATATGGTTTAAATATAAAAACAACTCTTATCTGATTTTAGATATGTTTTATTCTCAAAAATGGAAACAGTCTCATTCAAAAACTTCCAGATAAGTGGATATATTGTTTAAGCTATCATGTGATCAACTATGTCTGCTCACTGTAATGGAAGAAGTGCCACAAAATCTCCAATCCCTTCTAAACATTCTACTTTTTTTTAAACGTAATAAAATCAAACTAATTTCAGAAATTGAAAGGATTGCTAGAACATAAAAAACATGACTTATGCACTGTTGCACCTGTGGGGTGCATGAGAGTTCTTTAGGATGTTGCAATGGACACCACAGAGAAAAATACCAGCCATTCAAGCTTTTTCATGAGTTTCCAAAGGTCTCCAGTAATGTCAGAGTAGAATTTAAGACTTGTTGCTAATTGCTTTTTTGACAGGGAGTCACTGGAGGGCTCTAAATACTTATACATTTTGAGCCATGACAGCTTTTAAAAATCAAATAAAAGGGGGATAATACCTGACCTATCAACTGAAAGATCTTTGACAGACAGAAAATGCCTTTCAAATTGTGACATCTTTGAAATTGGAACGATCGGTGTCTCTATCACTGTCTGTTGTCACTAAGGTGCCAATAGACCAGTAAAAAGTGACTGGTAACGCAGGTAATTTTCCAGAAGACAATTACCAGAGTTCAAAACCTTTGGTTGAGTTCAAAAGATGAAACTTTTTAAGCAAACCTTCAACAATATCTTGTGCTATTACACAGCACTCCACCTACTCTTGACCTCAATCTCCCACATATCCTCACAGTCTGGGGGAGTACTTTCACCCTAACCTGCCACATAATACTTTGACGTAACAGACAATCGAACATCCTCTAGTCTGACCTTGACCACACATTCACAAAAGGTGAGGAAACGTGGGGGTGAAAGCCTTGTGAGAAAACCTCCCACCCTAAAAATAGAAAAGGTGGCAATTAAGTGCCGCTCCAATCATCCCTCTGGTAAACGAGCCCTACAGATTCCGCCCTCATATCCCCAGGCTTTTTTTTTTCCACACTATTTCCTCATCATTGACGGCTATCGGCTTAATTACGCCCCGACCATCCCCCAGATAAGAGAGTGATAGCCTTATCACCACGGCTCATTTCCAAACCCATGAAATTAATAAAGTCTACCTCACGTCTCCGTTCTGGAGACAAACTTTTTACTAGCCGTCACGTGCTAGAACTCACTGAAGAAGTACTTTTTGTGTCCTTACTATTGGGAAGTAACAGATTTGGGAAATTATTCACTACAGGAGGTTAAAGACAGCAGAGGAAGGCTGTTTTTGTGTTACAGGCGAAATGATCTCCAAGTTGCAGTTTTTCACTGTGATGGGGGTTATGTCTGCATGTTAGTTTTACGATTCTTGCAGTATCATTTATCATTCTGAGTAGCTGAATTATCCATTTACTTTGGGTAATTTTCCCTAATCTCTGCCTTGGGGGAGCTGCTTAATTGCACATTTTTGTTGTGGACTTCGCAAACATTAGTGTTGACAGGTCTTTTCTCTATGTGAAATATAAATTAGAATATAAATAAAAGGGAATAGACAGCCCATAATACCCTCTGGTTTCTACAGCTGATAGTTCACATTAATAAAGCTCTAATAATATAAACCGAAGCTTAAAAGGCTCTGCAGTAGGATCTGCCTTGAGTCCTCCAACACTTCATGTCGGCTGCTGTAATCAGTGGGGAGGCAGCTGGCTTCCCCATGCTGTTCCACCTGCCTGCTCCCTTGAGTAAAGGGCTGTGCTTCAGACCAAATCCACTCTTTCTGAAGCAGACACCGGCGTGACTGGCAGGGGTCCCTCACATCGATTTCAGGGAGAAGGGGAGGTTGGGCGGACCATCACTGCCGCAGTGAAGCTGGCAGTGGAAGGAGACGGGCTCCCACCAGGTTTGGGCCTGTCATTTATTTCTAAACGACGGCAGATGGTGGGTTTGGCACTCGCACTGTCGTCTCCGTCTCCCAAGGTGCGCTTCTGTGATGGATGTGGCGAATGGGAGTGCTGCAGAGAAGGCTCAGGCACATCTGCGCAGGCCGATAACGGGGCAAAGTATGCCTGAGCTTTCTAGCCTGCGACTACCTTTCACATATTGCTCATTCCCGTGCAGACCTCTTGAGGACACGCATCTCTTTGCACTTATTTGCTGCTCACTTTCATAAGTGCTTTTTGTTCCTGTTATCTGCAGGGCACCTTTTGCTTTACTATTCATGCAGACTCTAAAGTTTGACATTGATACCAGCACTCTCCTTCCATAATGAAACTTTACAGTTGAAAAACATAGCGGGATGGACAGTTAATCCTTGAATAATGTCTCCATTTCAAAGCATGATCTACAGCAGGTCAATAAATCTCTGAGCAAATTTTTCAGCTCTGTATTAGACATTAGTTCCTTGAAACTTAGAGGTTACCGTTTCACAACTAGCCAGATGTTTCTTTAACTTACAAGGTATTTTTATATTACTTTTTCTGGCAGGTTCTGGAAAGCATCTCTAAAATCTAGAAAGCAACCTCAAAGTTCTGGGAAAGTTGTTGAAGAAATTTTGGAAAGTAACCTTTCAACTACATTCAACAACTGGCTTATGTTCTTCTACAAACCTTCACCTTTACTGTCACATAAAAGCAAAATCAACTACATAAATATAAATGGCCAAAAATCCAAAATACAGGTTGTTGGCACTAGCCTGGACTTGATTCAAATGGCGAAACTGTGAAAGACAGAACAAACTATGGTGATGAGAGCAAAGACTTGGAACTCACATCGCGAAAGGTGAATTGCCAAAATACATGTCAGCATTGCAAATATCCTCTCACTTTACATCAGTTTTTTTTTTTTTTTAAAGAAGTCATGTGAAATCCTGTATTTAATTGAGAAAGCCTTATGAATTCCTGAACCCTGTCTAAAAATACTTTCATTGGTTATAAATTTATGGCCTCTTGCAGCTAAATTTCATCATTTTGGTAATTCTTTCTAAACCATACGAATGATTAAAGCAGAATTTATGGAATTCTGTTGTTCTGGATTGCACTGGATTTCATCTGAACTAACAAAGTGGCTGCTGAGCTGCCGCACTGAAAACCTTTGAGACTAGCTATATTTGTGTGGTGCAAACACCTGTTAGTGAAACTAAGCTGCTAAATGTTATCCTGCAGCAGCATAGGTTTACCTACTTAAAAAGAAATTGATGGAGCAATAAATAGAGCAGTGAAATACAATATGGAGTTTGAGTTTTCTAAAAAAAAAAAAAAAAAAAAAAAAAAAGAAAAGAAAAAAGCTTTACAGAAATAACCCCACATGGGAAAGGATGTGGCTAAATTGCATCAGAGAATATTTTTTTTAGCTCCACATCAAATCCCATTGGTCAAGATTATTGGCTTTTTATTCAGGATTAGCTTGACATTTACATCTCCACCACAGAGCTGCTTTGAAACAAGCTATATTAAACATTTAATGATAGTCTAACAAATTTGACCTTAGTGTTTCTAGAAGATGCATTTGATCTACAGCTGAATAGGAAGTCTGCCCACACACAGAGGATCCAAAGACACATTAAAGTGAGCAATCCCTGCCTTATGATGCTCTTGCAAAGGTCACATCAGCCTCATCATAATCACAGAAACCCATTTCCTTCCATAATTTAGTTTTTGCAGTGAAAGCATCATAAGGCGCCCAGCCGCATCCCTGCTTGTATCCACGGGAACGCAGAAGGCCTCTCTGGACCTGGGACGCTGCATCTTTGGGATTCTCCACGCGTCGCTGCGGGGTGACAAGTCAGGCGTAAAGAGTCGATTTAGCCGCAGCACCAGGGAGGCCCGCACATTAGCAGGAAGGAAATGGGAGCCAGCAAATACTTAGTGGGTGATTGGCTCCGCAATAACAGAACACCCCCTTTGGCAGCTCGTCAAGCGGTGCTATACGGATGCCATTACAAATAGGAGGCCATTAGAAGGCAGCAAGGCTTTGTGAGGCATGTCACTGCACCACGCTTTTAACCCAAGTTGTTTATGGATAGATACTTACTGAATTTTTTTACATTTTGCAACATTACAACAACAAACTTGAATGCATATTGATAGGATTTTATTTGTTACACCAAAACAAATGAGCATTTTATTTTAAAATGGAAGGAAATAGTTTTCACAAAGAATATGATCGACACATTTTCAAAGATTTTATTAAAATCTCCTTGCTTTGGGAATTATTGTTGCAAGTCTATTAGGCTCAGTCTTCACTTTTGCACACCTACATACTATTTTTTTTTTCCTTTGCAAAACTCTCGCTCAGTTAGTTTGACTGGAAAATGACTTTGAACATAAATTTTATACTTTCCACTGACTCTTAATTGGATTTAGGTGTGGACATTAAGTGGATTATTCTAACTCATGAACATATTTTGATATCAATCCTTCCATGTTGAGAGTCATTGTCCTGCTGTTGAACCTCCTATAGTTTTGTCTCTTTTGGAGCCCGTAGCAGATTTTCATCCAGGACTGATCTGTATTTACCTCCATCCGTCTTCCAATCCACTGTTCCTGATTTTCTGCTGAAGAACAGCTGTATTTACACTGAGATTAACATACACTCTGGTAGGCAGTCAGATGACCATAGAGGGCAGTTGCACTCTATGTGGTGTATCAGACTTAAGGACACTAAATAAAAATGCTAGCTCTACTTTTTACACTTACCTGTAGAAAAAGAAGGAAATGTATTATACATAGATAAAAAAAAAAATTCTCCTAAATCTTTGTTTTAAAGAGAGGATCCCTCATCCTCTGAATTCCTATTGATTCTTTGCAGCTTTGTACAGCAGAGGAACAAAGCAACAACTACGTCCCCGTAGGGAAAAGCTCTTTGTGCTTTTTTTTTATATATATATATATATATATATATATATATATATATACTTCCTGCAAGGTCGAGGAACAGTACATGCTGCATTTAAGTAACTCCATCTGCACAGAGACTCTGTAGGTGTGCTCTTAAAAGCCAACTAAAGCACTGATACGGCGGAAATATTTTATCCCCGATGGACATGATGGTGTTTGCTCTGGACGTCTTCATTTTGTGGGATGAAAGAACTTGTCAAATGTTGCTTTCTGTCCAAATGTTAAGACTCCCTGAAACAACTTTGTGCAGCTCCTAACATTTTATATGGTGACAAAAGAAAGCAGATCTTCTCCAGACCTGGACCAAATATTTATAGATATGTAAATCTGGAGCCAAGCGAAAAAATGAAATGAATGACATGATAAGAGAGCAGGAATGCTAAAACAAATCTCTTTTCTGCTGTTTGGCTCTGATTGGTTCACGCTTCACAGCATTACCAAGATGAGGGAGCAGAAATGGCTTTTCGACTTCCATTTGTATCAGCGTGCAGATTATATTTTACACGCTAAACTCATATGTTGTTGGAACAAATCTCTGCTTATGAATTTTTTTTTGAAAACACACGGTGCATTTGTGCAGAAAATGGGACTCGGAGCTGAGTCACATGCTTTCATAGACTCTGCTGCCCTGCTTAAGAGTCTTCAGTCAAATTCATACATTCCATACATTAGATTGCTGAGTGATACAAGTTTTGACATTTTCTACCTGGACATTTGTCTCAATTATCTTATGAAGTCTTGTAGCTCAAAGTTCTGATTAAATTAGAAGTGAAAATTCAAATTTTAGAGATCTAGTTCTACTTCAGTTGACGCTGAACCTGGGTTCGAGTTTGTGGTGTGAGGGAGGGAAACATTTTTTTATTTTTCGGTCAAATCCCAGGTTAAACTCTTCCACAGCTATTACCTTTTGCTAAAAATAGATAATAAAAATATAGTGCCTGCAAAAATAGCATTTAAACTCGTAGCTGCATAAATATCAGTATTTTACAGTTCTTACATGAGGTAATCGATGTGCAGACTTCCAGTTTAAGATGGCAGTGGAAGGAATTGTTTCAAAGTAAAAATGAAAAACATAACTACCAAGTCATGTATATCTAAAAGTAGTTAATGGAAGTAAGCACTGAAAAAAAGCATTGAAAGATGAAGTTGCAATTTAAAGACCTGGGATTAACTTTATATAAATTATAACATGAAACCAGCGTTATAGATGTTATGATTTTACTAAAAATCAATAGCTTTTCCACGTATTAGGATCAGTGCAATTTTATGTATTTGGGGTGACAGCACTTGATTTTTACTCATAATTACTATGAAACAATCTTATAATGACAAACTAGTCTAATTTCAAAGTTTTTAATCAAATGTGCAATTCTCACAGTTGCAGTAAGATATCAGCACATGTAATTTACATGAACAACCCGGGTTTTGGACCGCACAGTAGAAATGCACACAACTGAAGGCCGAAGTATAACAGAAGGTTCTGATGTAGAAATATTTCAGGTTGCATAATCCAAGCGTGCTTGTAGCAAGCCATCAGCCTGTTAACAATGTAGCATTTCTCCTATGTTGAATAAGCGCCATGACTTGTCTGTGTTACATACTGAGTTGAGAAAGGTCATTATCAAGAGACAAAGCTGATTGAACAGAGAAAAAATAACACAATGTCACGACAGGTGACAAAGCCGTCCAGTTCAGTCTTTTCCTTCTAGATGCAGCCTTTGTATCAAAATCTCTAGCATAGAAAGGCTTTTAAAGATTCTGTGTCATACTGAGAATGCACAGCATCGCAGTAGACTACTGGTTTGAAAGCCTACCATCAATTGTGTGAATCATGAACATTTTAGCTGTCCAGAAAAACTGTGTACACTTTAGTCTTTTCCTCATAATATGCACCCTATTATGCTGCCATAATAGGGTGCATATATACCTAAAACCCGAGGTTTTACATTTCCTTTTATTTATTTATTTTGTTAATTTTAATGCCCTACAGGGCCACTCTGACTGACTGGCATCTCATTAGGAGAGCAGAGAACCATCGCTTGCTCACGTGTTCCTCTCCAGACAGACCACGCCACAGGCTGCATGCTAATTGCAGAGGCGTTGCCGGCTTGAGACGACCTTGCCTGTTAAAAGAGGAAGGAGGCAGAGAAGTGGTTTTGTGCAGTTTCTGTGGGGGGTTCTTGTGGGAGCTCTTCTCTCCGACCTTGTACAGAGTCTGACCACTCACTTGTAGAATATCACAGCGAAAGCCTAATTTAAAAGACGAACTTGAAGTTGTCTTGTGCTTATCAGACATAATGTGGGAAGGGCAGCAGCTCA
The DNA here is from genome assembly GCA_010277075.1 of Poeciliopsis retropinna. Lineage (NCBI taxonomy): Eukaryota > Metazoa > Chordata > Actinopteri > Cyprinodontiformes > Poeciliidae > Poeciliopsis > Poeciliopsis retropinna. Next base: position 1,449,704 of record VMRM01000027.1, on the reverse strand, counting down.
GAGTGACATTTTTTCAGACACTAATTTGCTGCTTATCATAATGTTACCATATTAAAAAACACTCACTTGAATGATAACTCGTAAGGGTGCATGTGGGAGTGAGAGGCACGTTTAAAGCAGACATCAAATGTTCACATTTTGTCTCTAATATGTATACTTTCAACTTTCGAGACATTAATTCTCAACATGTCTCAGCTTTATTACAGTTTCTTGATTAAGATCATCTTCTCAAAGGGTGTGCCATTGCTTTTGAACATAAAAAAACTATTTAGTCTCAATATTAATTCATGTAATATGTTTTTTTTTATCTTTTAACTAAATAGGCACTACAGGCAATTTGAGTTTAGAATTTGATCACAACTTTAGACCTTTTTTTTTTTATAAGCAATCAGGCTCAGAGCCTCTATCCAGCTGCTGTTCTGCTTTCATGCAGCAGACCAGCAAAGCGAGCAGGGATTCGAATGTAAACATGAGACAAGAAAAAAAAATGCACCCAAAGAGAAGTCAAAAGGTTCATTTCTACTTTCTTCCCCCTTGCCCTAATGTAGAAAACATGGATGAGTAGCTAAGGAATGTAACAGTGCTGTTGTCTGGATAACAAAGTTGCTGAAGATTGGGGGGTGGGGGGGAAGAACCTTCGTCATTAGCCCTTCAACTTTGGCATAACTGAAATAAAAGGGAAGACAAAAACAGGAAAAACCTTTATGTCGAAAATAAAAACTTGACATGAAAGTTTTACTAGCAAGAAAGTTACTCAATACAATGCAAACGCAACAGCAAGGGTTGGATAATAGCATCACAAATGCAGATGATGCAGATCACTTTCCTTCACATGTCAAATCCTTTAAGTACTTAAAATATGTGGATTAGCTCAGACACACTCAAAATATGAGAAAAGCATTTATACCTATCAGAAATAAAAGCCACTTGCACATTTGTTTTGGCACCATAAATGCCAAAACATGTAAAATTTCCTTTAAGTTAACTGAATAGTCTTGCCATACAACACAATTTATTTTTTAACCAAACCTTAACCTTCCCAGAAACACTCAAAATCCCCTTAGAGAGCAATTAACTGTTTTTCATGTCTTAACTAGAATTTTAACTAAACTGAATATATAAATAAAACAGTGTTTGCTGTTCTCTGCATCAATTGTTGCATATGTTTGAGTTAAATGAAGACAAACTAAGAGATGACGCTGTTCTATTAGAGGCTTTTATTAGTCCTTCCATGTCAGTCACTGATAAAGAGGTGCTGCCTTGAGCCAAACCAGCCAACTCCTTCAGTCCTCATTAAAATGTCATCATATTAAAAAATCATTTCAGGCCCTGGCTTATGAGTGTCTCATTGCCTTCATGGAATGTTCTCCTTTTGGCTTCAGCTGGAGAGAGAAAGCCCTGAGAGAATAATGACAATACAGAAAAGGAATATGGCTGATGTAGATAATGGTGGCTTGTGTGCGTGAGAGGATGGTTTTAATGTTTTAGACCATTATTAAGTTATTTAGTTGCCTATTCTACAAAGACTGACCGCCCCAATGTAAACAGGCCTGGAGTCAAAGTGAACATTTCTGAGAACCCGATCAGCCTAGTTCAATTATTCTAACTGTATTCTGTGGTAATGAGGTTTTTATCAGGTCTGCTCAACTCAAGCAGTCTGTATTTTCTTTTTTTTCTTTAAAGACGCAGCTTTGCATAAAACGCTTCAGTAACATTAGAAATTTGGTCTGAAAACTACTTTTTCTGTCTTAAAACGTTTAGGGGAAAAAAGGAAAAAGAAGGCACCTTTTGAATTTGTTTATATTTAGCCAAGTCACTGACATTTTGTTGTTCAGTCCAAAATATATTCAAGATTTAAAAACAAAAAAAGAACAGGCATTGCCTTAATACCAGTCACAATTGGTACTCACTTGTCATTTTTAAAACCATAAATATTTTTAAGGACCCAAATCTATTTCTTATAAGCAAGGGATATGCCTATCAGCTTTCTTTCAGCCAGCTGACCGTACAGTACAGTGTAACAAGTGGAGAAAAGACAGGAATCCATTAATCCTTGCATCTGGGGGAAATAAACAGTTATTAGTTATTATGGCAATTCCTCTGGCTTCTCAGTAAAAGCACTTTAGATAAATTTAAACCAGAAACTCAATCAGATCTAGAAAAATACAGAAAATTTTGCCTTGGAGCAAATACACCTGAGAAGTCATTTGAAATAGAATTAGAGGAGTATAAAAAGCCAAATGAGTAACTTGGAAATATCTACACAAATATACAAGACAAAGAAAGATATGGCCACAGCTGTGGCAGAAAGCAACAAGACAGAAAACTCATTTTGTAGATTTACTACTCAGCAAAAACCTGCAGAGAACTGGAACGATAAGAGGTGAAAGATTTATAGTCTATCAACACTATTGTTGAACCAGGTTGTGTTAGTCAACAACATTAAAGAGCATGTTTTGATTAAAACACGTCCAATTCTATGCTGGATTCTATTAACCTCAAACATAGAGGTGAGATTAAGTGTAAAGCTTATGTTCATCACTGATCAAGAACAAAATGCAAACAACAAAACATCTTCCAGCTTCTCCTGTGTTCATCGTTGCAGGAAGATGAGATCTAATCTTTTAATCAGTTATACAAACAGTTTTGCAAGCATTTCTTGTAGAGAGGTCTAGCAGAAAATACACAGAAATGGCTCCAGTGGAGAATTGGAACTATTATTTGGAGTGTAAAGGTCATTAACAAAGGAGTTTAACACACACACCTTAACCATAGGCTAATGAAACTCCTGCTTTAATATCAGGACATGCAATTGCTGAAAGTTGAAGCTCAATGAGGCTTGCCTTTTGTAATACCTGGTCCTTGAATGAAAGTTCTTGGAACTTAAATTAGAGATTGTTTTTAAATGGATGCCATCATGCAGCTATTCATCTTCGTGAGCTCATTTCACAAGCCAGATTCTGCTTCACTACAGTTTTATTCCTGTAATTTCTATTTTGTCGCTTTGTCACATAGATAATGAAAACCCATTCAGAAAGCATGGTGTATTCTGTGAAAAGACAGAAATCTGACTAGTAAGAGTAAAGACAGCCGTGCCGCACATCACTCCAAGAACCAGAATGAATACCACCATATGTTGTTTTCTAGCGCTAGAGTTAATTAAACAATTTGCTCTCGTCTGATGAATAAGTTGACGATTTCGCACCATTTGTTATGTTGCAGCATGCAATCTGTCTCTTCCCGATAATCAAATTTCCATTCAGTGTGGAGTCAAATAACAACATTAGCAGAGTGGAGAAAAAAACAGCCTTCCTTGAGCAGTGTGTTTTGTATATTAGATATTTTAATTGTAAATAGAAGTAAGCGCTCACCGCAATTTATTAATGTGGGAAGCTATGAATTATGAAAGCAAATTAAACTAAATTCATGCACAGAGAAACAACACAGTTCACAGTATATTAGAATCCCAGCAGAATACGCACATAACTCCTTGATTGGCCCCGAGGGATGTAATATCTATGCTTTAATTTCACATGGCAAGTAAGCATATCCTGTTACAAGCCATTACAAGCTTTTAATGCCTCACACTGTGCCTGGTATATGCTTCTTCTTTATGCCCTTAAAACTAAAGATTTAACTATAATGGGACAATTTCTGATGTTTATTTTACAGGCAAAGTTGGTTTTGCGAAATTTACCAATTCAATTAGAACCATTTATTGGAAAAAAATAACGTGTGTGTAAAAGCTTATTCCAAAGCAAGCATTGCAGAGATGGGAGATAAATAAATGCCTTCTCCCTCTGGGGTGCGGCATGTAATTAGCCATTTTTCCTGATTTTATTTGTACTTCTTAAGCATCCTTTTTCCACCGTAGCTGCTGGGCAACCATGTTAATTTTTTCCCCTGGCTCTGTGTTTTTTTTTTTTTTGTTGGTGCCAGGCAGAGTTGCAGAGCCGTAAGTAACTGATGCCAAATAAGCGCTGGTTCGTTAATAAATCCACATTCATACCGAGTCCTGGACATGAACGGCTACTTCAAATGTTTGAGTCTGATTTGTAAAATAAAAATCAGAAATAAAATAAAAAAATGTTTGAGTCTTTAGGTAATAATATGTTAGAGAAAAATGGAGAGGATTTAGAAAATTATCTGATCTATGCTTATTAAAAATTAACAGATGATCTACAAAGAAGAGTTTTTTCTAAGTAGTTTATCTCCATCATTTCCTGTTCAGAATTACTTGAAAAACGACTATAATCATTCCTAGAATTTTTTAAGAAGCCATAGAAAAGGAAAAGTTACAGGGAACTTTTTTGGCATTGGTGCCTTTCAGCTTCTCCAGACTTAAAATTAGATTTGAGTTCAAACTCCTTTCTACAGAATCTGTTATTTGTTTCTTTTTCTTCCGTCAGAAGACCTGTTTTTGAACTCTGGGTGACTCTTTTTGCTCAGAAAAGCACTGGCAATCATCAATTTTGATATTTATTTTTGAAATTCTATTCCTCTAATACATGGAGCAACAATGCAGCATAAAGCTTATTATGAATCTGTTCTGTATGCATTTTGTTTTGCTGCTTGTACAAAAACTAATGCGGAGAACTACTTTGGTTTTCTCTGTATAGTGCATAATCCTTGAGAAAATCATTCTGAAAGCCTTTGCAAACATCCATCCTTTTTCTAATAAGAGTCTCTTTGGCTCATTGAGTTTTTCTAGGTTCATTAGATGTTTATGTGTTTTCACAGAATCTGCACAAACCTTAATAGGCTTCAATTTTGTCAAAGCAGCATTTTCTGGTGGTGGTCTCCACTTTTGTGCATTAAGTCGCCTCCAAATTGAAAAATTGTACACAAGTGTTGTTAGTTGGTTAAAAAGCTGACTTATTAGAATACGTATTCTCTATTTGGCTTCCAAAACACTTGTTATATCTGCTAAGCACTGTGTAGGCATTTTAAACACTAATAATCCTAATTACATGTTGCATACATAGTTTATGCTGAATGTATGCATGCAACATACACACATTAAGTATGTACTTAGAACACGATACTTAGTCTGAGATTAATTTAACTGTCTATGGCTGAAGATTTGCTCTAATTAATGTAATCTGTTTTCAGAATATGGACATGAAAGTTTGATTTAAAATCTATTTTTAACCACTAAAGGCACCATAGGACCTTAAATCGTATTACATTTCATAGAAAAGTCTCAGTAATAACCAGTTGCTCTCAGTATGTGACTATCTGAAGTGTAGCTTTTGAAAGTGTGTGTTGACTTTTCATCTTTTCATTGACTTTATTGATATCCTATTCATTTATTTAAAAACTTTATTTGTCCATGTGCTTTGTGACCTGTCTCTGTTCTCCTGTAGTTTTAATCCCATTCTTGGGTCAAAGGTAGCAGAACATCACCCACAAAGTGACCATATGTTTGGATATTCACCCTATCTGGTGAAATGCCTTTTTCCAGGACCAGAGAGCTAACGTGGACCTGTCTGCACTTTTCCCGGTGCTAATCGATGAGAAGCGAGTGTGTGTAGATGGCTTTTGTGATTCTGGTTCATGAATGCATGTTGGCAATGTTAACATTGCCAAGATCCCACTTGATAATCCACTACTGGAGGGGGAGGTTGATTGATAGTTGAGTCACTAACATTACCATTTTCCTTCCTTAACCTGGAAGGAAGGAAGTTAAGGAAGGAAAATGGTATACTCCTCAAGTCTGGAGTGTCCAGACTTGAGACAGAATATCTTGAACTATTAAGTTAAGAAACATACCTTGGATGCTTACTTTTTCCAAATATAGACTTGAATATCACTATGGTCCAGTTGTCTTTTTGATTGCCTATCAGACTTCTGCTCAACATATTGGAAGTTTAAGTCCAAGGGCACAGTCTGATTTATTCATTCATTTTTTTTTTTTATGTTCATGTCATGTTAAATCCTGCTAAAGTTTAGCATCTTGTTAACAGTCTAAGGTCTGTCCAGATATTGTGGGCCAGCTTCATCACTTAAATCTTAAAACTTTGGACTTGTTTGTTGTCAACTCAGAGTTTCTGCTCATCGTAGTCTAATCTCATCAAGTGCAATGTCTGGTTCTTTTCTTGTGTTCAGGGAGATTCCACCACTAAGTGTATAAGACTTACAATCTTGAAGGACCACCAAATGGCTGAATCACTATATAATGGACTATAAAGTGATGGCGTAAACAACTTAAACATAACAAATTTCTTTCTCCAGAAGCAGCTATTTTATTTAGGCCCCTTAAACTGTTTAAACCATAAAAATAAAGCAAAATTAGTTTTCAAGTTGAAGCATGTTTTCGGTTTTATCTAATAAATACAGCTATCAGTAGGGAGGGATGATGCTCATTTGTGACAACCTCATTTCATATTCTCACCAGTTGGGCATGCCTCAGATTTTGAGGTGTAATATAGCCCTGCCAAATCAGCAGTAGCCCATTACTCATCCCCCTCTGTGCTGTCTCCTGGCTGGTGCTCCGGCACTAATGCAGATTACAGGGATATATGAGGGCTATTTTGTTCGCTGCAGGGTGGAAACGATCACCAGCAACCCCATCCCTCTCTGATGCACGACTCTACATCTGTTCCCCCCGCAAAAGCCTATCTGGATATCCATCAGAGCCAAGCCCCTTATCAGATCTAAGGCGGCTGCATCTATTGCACATCAATTATAGATGCTGTGTGTGAAAAATTGGGTCACTCTATCAACACTCTCCCTCGATCCATGGAGACATTGTTTAGTTAAGTGATTAGTGGCTTATCTTTACATACAGTTGCAGTTGTAAGTGTTAAACGGTCCGTTTATGATGCATGGTTACAGCAGCACAATTGCCTCAAGTGAGGAAAAACTATTTCCCACAGCAATTTTGATATGATTTAATGTGGCTCCTTTTTCCACAATTTAGATAAATTAATCAGATATTTACACAGATTTTGCTTTTATGCCCTTAAGTGGCCTTTCTTTGACTCATCTGGACAGGAGGTTCACACAAGTGTGCTTACGTCACAATCCATTAGGACCGTTTTGCTCTCCTATTGCTCTGACACAGGTGGTGACAAATGAGCCACACTGCATTCTTGCAACCCAAATTCATTTCCAACTTGCTCCCTGACAGAGAACACAGACGTATTATTCAAATTTCTAGCCCATTCACACTGAGTGGTACACGTCAAAAAACCTAAACGTTTTAATCTTCATGCAAGTCTCTCCTCATCTGTTACATAAATAGACCATTCATCATATTATTGGGCCTTTACAGCTTGACTGTTTGAGTGATCCGTTTCTCAAACAGCCCCCTCTCCCTGCAGCCCAATCAATCATTTTTCAATGAAGATGTCACAGCTCATTGTGTGGAGGGTTACCCCGAATGATTCCCAGAAGGTTTTCAGATGACAAAGTGAAAGCCAGAGCCATTTTGATCCAGTGGATGGTTTGAATAATTTGGCCAAAACACTGTTCCATTTTACTGCTGGCTTGTCAACAATTTTCACCTCAGTGGAGGTGGTAGCAGGTGCGGAAATCTCTAAGCATGCTTGCTATTAACTTTTCATTAGGCGCATTAAACTGCACGAGTCATCAACAAGTAGTTGCTGCTCGACATAATTGGTTTGTGGTTAATGTCTGTTTTGAAGCTGTAAGTGTCAGTGAGCTGTGAAAATCCCAGCGGGAGCTCTTTAAGACTTGAGATTTTCTCAGGAAGAAGCACTTTTTAAAGACAGACGGCCTTTAAAGACTGGCAGCCTAAACTTCACGGCAACAATTTCTTCCAGGCTGTGCATTGTTATCCCAGCCACTCATAATGATCCTTAATTCAATAACCAACCCACAGGATTGTCATTAAATAACCAGCTGCAATGCATTAATAAAGATTTCATTTCTCATCTTGAGTTCTTGCGCGTGCACATCTCACCTTTCCACTCTTCTTTCTCTTTCCTCTGCTGCAGCCTCCACCGAGGAGTTGATACGGAGACCAGTGACAGCTGGAGCTGGAGACGTAACCTTCGAACACAAGTGTTTTCAACAAACACACTTCAGGGAAAGTACAGTGCTGTGCAGAAAGGTGGTAGCTTATTTCTTTGTTTTGTTTCTAAGGAGCAGGGATTTTTTGGGTGTTTTAAGTTGGCTTCTTACTTTGGTTGTTTTTTACTAATCTACAGCCCAATTCCTAACAATTTTCAGTAGAATCCCTTGTTGCTTATGCCACACATCTCATTAGCTTGTGAAAACATGTATTTTATCAACTTCTAAATCTAAACCATTTTTTAAAAGTGCACAAAGTTGTGTTCATCTCTTGGAAGCGCAGTATAAACCAACTATTGTCTGGGTTACTGCTGTATCGTCTTGTAATGATATGCAAGTATCTAAATTTGTGACACAAAGGGATGAAAGATTTATCAGTTGCTGGGTTAATAATGATTTACTTCTGACCTTTTAAAAGAAGCATAGTTTGCTTGAGGTTAATTTAGGATCAGATCAGTAAAACGCCTAATTAATAAACTTGGTAATTTGCATTTTAATTGAAAAGTTGTATCTCATATTGACATGTCACCAACATGTCTTATGCGCGGTCGCTTATTGCATCAATATGACTGATGGATTTATGCAACAAGTGGCATTTATTGTCAATCTGATCTGCTTTATTAATATATGCAGCTGATTTAGCCATCAAAATTACCAATATCTAAAATATGAGTTGACTTTTTAAGCTTTTGAATATACTTTTCATTCTTCTGATTGTCTTTTTATTAATTTTTCTGTTCCATTTCCTCCCAAATATCCATTGAACTTGGTAAAATATGATGAACATCACACACATTTATCTCAAATCTTGTATATTTCATGGCCTGCATCATCAGCTGCAGTCTTTGTGGTCCACATCGAAAGCTCCACTCTTACTGCAGTGAGATTAATGAGATGTAATCTTTTACCTCATTGCCAATGCTTTATCTCATCAGGTCATTCATTGGTGCGTCAGCCCTCCTCCACCTCCCTACCCTCACCGTACCTATGTTACAAAATTAAACTTGAATTAGATCATTAGCATACAAAGCAGGAAACCTACTGCCGTGGAGTCATACATATTTATCTGGATGTGCCTGACTTGTGCATGCACACCATCATACTGTAACCTCCTTTGCATGCAAACACCCGTTTCTCTTGCGCAGGAGACAAGCGAGCACAGACTATAAAATGGGTATTAATTAGAGTAGGTTGGTTTTAAGAAGCATAAATTTAACTGCAAACCATCTGAGTAAATACAAGGTTTTCATCCAAACAAGCTTTTTGAAACATGGTAGGTTGACTGGAAAATGTGTGCTTTTGGTACCAGAGCAGATGGATTTTGATTAGGATCGTTTGGGCAGGTTGCTTTCAACGCATCAAATATTGCTTACACACAGAGGAAACGTGAAATGCCTGCAGTCTAAACTCATCTGCTGCACATTAACAAACAGAAAAAGACAAACAGGGAACGCGGCCTTGTGAATAATCATGCATTGCCTCATGAATGACTCCTTCTCTCTCTCCTTTCCCCTCTGTCCTTTCCACTAGAAATTAACTTTCTCCTTAACCACTCTCCCTGCTTCCTGGGGATCACTTTCCAGCCTTCTTCTTCCTTCCAGCTGGGAGAACAACTCCCTCCTTTTGCAGCTATGTGGACTCCATTAGTATTCCTTCCTCCTTCCCACTTTTCCCTCCCTCCTGTGAGATTGCTGTTGTGTCTTATGGCTTTTTATTCCTACGTGATGGTAGATGGGTTCATGTAGGAGTAGAAGCCACTAAACACGCGGTGAGTGCTCGACATGCTGGCCAACACATGCAGAGAGCTTCCTGTGGATATGACAGCTGCCATGTTCACATCAATGTCCTGCCCATTATCCCAAATGCATGCGGGGTTTAAAAATAGTTCAGGGACCTCACTGAAGAGCGGGGCTGTTTTTAGCCAGGAGTCACAATTTGGTCCAAATTGGAGTGAAAACTATAGATTTAAATTATTTTCGGAAAAATCCACAGCAACTTTCAGCTGAAAAATCAATCCTCAGTGCAGAATTGTCTTAACCGACCTACTTTCCCCAGCTGCATGCTGGCTGCTTGTGTCTCCAATTCAATATTAATTTCTTCACTTCTCTGCCCTGCGGTCCTTGATCAGAACTGCAGCTTGAAAGATCTCCAAACCACTTTCAAAATAAAATGACTCTCTCAGGTAGGTCACTTAATAATGTCTGAATATATTTGCCGTTTCCCTGTTAAGTTGTGCAGAAAAGGTTCATATCTCTCTTTAACACCACTAAAAGGTTTTCAGACTGTTTGTAGTGAGTCATATTACAGTCCATACTTTAAGTTCTGCAAAGTAGGCGTTCCATCAGACACTTTTCCATTATTTACCAGGTATTTATTGGTTTCTAAGGTCCTTCTAAGTAGTAACTTATCAAGTACTTTTCTTGAATTTAGAAGTTACTTTGCTGAATTTACCAGGTATAAACACATAACTTTCCTGGACCCTAATAATAGTTTCAAAAAAGAAAAGAAAAAAAGACACCTGGTAAGTTCCAGAAAGTTATCTCTAAGTTCTGGGAAGGTAACAGATAGCTTTTATTGACGTTGCAGGAACGTACCATGAAGTTTGTGGAAAGTAACGAGTTCTGCAAAAGTACATCTTGTTATGTAGAGCCACCAAATTGTGAAAGTATTATTTCAAACTTTTTTGCTCATCTATAAAGTACAGATTACATACCTTTGTAGCCTTAAAGCCGTTCAAGAGAACATTGTGATTCTTTTTCATTGCGTCACTTTGCATCGTTGACTGTAAACTTCTTATAACGTATTTTTAATATGTCTATAATGCTATTTATATGTTCTACCCAGAATGTTGAAAGAGACTTCAGGTAGTGTTTCTGGTGTTTGGTCTCTTTAAAAAAAAACGATTAAAAAGGATCATGCATGCCACGCAAAGTTTGATTAGTTTTAAATCACTCGGCTCCATTAAAATTGTGTGACTAGTCATTGAATGGTTCTTCTTTTCTCTCTAAAAATCTGAGCTCTTGCATCTGATTGCACAGTCACTGAATGTACCTTTTAACCGGATCTTTTTTTGTAACCGTCTCAAACCTGAGTGATTGAAAGCTTGCAAAATCACCATTTAAACTGTAATGTAGAAAAGTGGTTTCACTGACCCTGCCTCAAACATGTAAGGTCATATTAAAATGTTCTTGTGACTAAAATGCTTGTACCTTTGATGACAACAAGGATGAAACAAAAGATCTTTTTTAAAATGCACTGGCTGACTCATTGTGGATCATCGTGATGCAGAAGTTGAACAGGGAGTTCCTTGAAAAAGCTCGAGCCTGAAGAGACCAGCAGGAGACCTGCTCAGTCTGTTTTGTTAGATCTGATGGGGTCGCAGCTAAAGTGCCAGATTGTATTGTAATTCACAGTAAATTTCTAAGCGTTTTAGACATTTCACTCAAAATAATAGGAGTTGGTAACCAGATTTTGAGTGTTTTTCCAACCAGCTTTCCTGATAAGTTTCTCAATCCCTTTAAAACTTCAAGGCAGGAAACTTTAAATCAACTCGGAGCAACCTCCTTCATTTTCCTCCTAAATTATGTACAAATTCTGGCACCCACATAATGGCGCCTCAGTAACTTTCGCCTGGGCTGAACTTGGTGTCAACTAATTAAGCAAGAAACTCAAATTATCCTGCTGCTGGGTTCATTCGTGTGCTGCAGGGTTTGGGTTTAAATGTCAACTCCCTGTTTGTGTTTGCTGCGAAATACGCTGCCAGCCTGCGCTCCTTACACACAAGCTGAATAAAGTCTAAACAGGCAGAAGCCAAGAGCTGAATTATTAATCCCTGGATATTACAAGAAGCTGACACATGTTTGCAATTGTGGGACATCACTTCTTCGCTCATTTGAGATGCATAATAATTTGAGATGAAAACGAGAAGTTCTGCCAAAGTTTAATGATTTCTTTTTAAGCTATAAGATGTTGTGATCTAAAATTCAGAGGGGAGGCTTGACAACTTTCTGTTGCCTGCATTATCTGTTTAATTTATTTTTCAGGTTCCCACTCCCACATAAGGTTTTTTTTTTCCCCCCCCCCGCTTTATTGAGTCGTGAGGTAGTCTGAGAGAATATTTGAACAGAAGGAAGACATTAAAGAAGGCAGAGGAAGGCTTCGATTTTTAACCCTGTGGGGTTCCATGGGAATCTAAAGGTGGGAATCAACAGTGATGAAGTCTATGGGAAAGAGCCTGCATTATTTACAGCAGCACAGGCTCATAAAGGGGAAGCAGTGTTTGAATAGATCGCTCCTGTCTTTTCGTCTTGCTCAAGGGTTCGCTTTCACGGTTATGATCCAACCAGACTGCAAACTTCACATTCAAATGTCAAAATAATAAGACGGGCAGCATTTGGGCTCATTTTAATATTGACAGCTGTTCATTTTTTTTCTCCAAATTGCGGCTTTCATGACTCTACGACTCATGATCGGATTCTGCAAGGTCGCCGATTCCTCAAGTTCAGGTGGAAATCAACTCTGGTGTAATGGGATTTTCCTCTGACAGATGCAATAATGCGGTGTGTTTGTGTACAGTAGGTTTAATGTACGAGTGTTGTTCTACTTTATCTCCACCCTGCTTCAGGCTCTGCTTTGATTTTTCTGTAATAAATAATGCTCTTTTGTCTTCTGTGCTGCATTTGTTCCCAGTTGTAATTTCTCTACTGCTCAATAAATTATGAATAATGCCAGTTCAACCTGCTGTAGATCTCTTTTTTTCATTTGTCAGATGGTATAGTTTTGTCCCTTTTTTCTAAAAAAACACACACAGGCTTGAGTTTGTGATGCACAGGCAACACAAACTCTTTCGGTGAGCAGTTTAACTCATATCTCACTGGGCAATACCAGAAGCAATCTGCTTTATGTGCACAGAATGTGAGCAGGAACTCAACAACACAAAGGATAGTAATAGTCTTCTTGCACATTTAGCTATGTTTCAGTATTACATGTAGGTACCAATAAAAATCTTTCACCATCTTATTATTTGGATACAAAAATCCACTAAGTGAATACTTGTGCTGCAAGTCTTTTGGGACAACCAGGCATGTATATTCAGAGACTAATGTTCTTTGTCTTTGCAAAATGACTCAATCTGCATTTTGCAGATTGTGTCAAATTGGAAAGAATGCATCTGTAAAAGGAGTTTAGGTTTGAATTTACGTCCTTATAGGAAGCAATTGTTTTGATCTGAACCTTTCTAATGGATCTTTGTCCTGCTGGAAGGTGACCCCACCCAATCCTCAAGCCTTTGCAGCCACTAATGGGTTTTCTTCCAGGATTCTTCTGTATTTAGCTCCATTGGACTCTTCCTTCTGAAACAAACAATATGCACTGCATAAGGAGAAACGCCATATTTTGAAAAATGGCAGAGGACAGAACTGTGAGCTTAGGATGATGTGCAGAACTAGATTTTCTGCCAAAACGTTTGCACAATGACTAAAATATTCATTTTAAGTATCTGACCAGATTAAAGCGTTTGCTAGCTGTTCTGCATGGCAGACGCTGTCTAACGTAACACACTTAAAGCACTTTCCTATTCACCTAGTTGCACTCATTTATTAGACTCAAAACACTGAAATACAAATTAGGAGGCGACTTGTGGTCGAGTGCCTAACCAAAGGTCATGGGTCAACCCTCAGGACTTAAGCCCACAACTGATTGCTAGATGACTTATCTTCCCACTGAGCCTCAGCCATCCAGTGTGGCAAACCTTGAACTACACTTAAGATTTTTAACAATGCTTTCTTCATCTGTTAGCCAGGATTGTGAAGATTTTAACTGGTGAAAACTGAGAGTTCAACAATAGTACAGAGCTTGAACATGTCGCACCGTGCAGCCTCCATATGATACAATCTTGATAACTTTTGTCACACTGTACAATAAGACTCTATATGCCATTGCTGCTGAATTGTATCAGAAAGGCCCGACAGACATCAGTCCAATGATCGAAGGACAGCCAGGGAAAGGAGTGATCACACTGAAATGGAAAAAAGAGAGGAGGGAGAAGAGACATCTGTGGAAGAGCTAATAACTTTGAAATGGAAGATAATCAGAAATCTGTCTCAGCAGCAGTCACCCTACATGACTTTTCATTAAAATTTCAGGCTCCGCTTGATATTTGTTCTAGACTGATTTGGTGAGAAGAATAATCTCATAAGAAAGATCTAACGATTCATTTACAAATGATTTTGACAAGGAAAGCCAATCATCACAGCTTTGTGGAACCACTATTCTGGTTTAATAGTTGTCCTCTCATCATAATTTCCACCCTGAGCTGTCGATCTCTGCAGCTCACCCAGAGCTTCTTTATATACACTGCTCAAAAAAATAAAGGGAACACTCAAATAACACATCCTAGATGGACAGTTTGATTTCACAGAAGTTTGATTTACTTGGAGTTATATTGTGTTGTTTAAGTGTTCCCTTTATTTTTTTTGAGCAGTATATTTTCCCTGATTAAAATCACTTGCCTGGTAGTTGGGTTTTTTTGGATGTTTATGCAGAGATATCAGATATCAGAAGGAGGCTGAATACAAACGCATGCCCGATGTTTAAGACCTTCATTTGTAATTGTGAAAAAGTTCAATTGCTAGAGGTGCATTTGAAAAGGGTCTGTTGATCATGTAAATTTAGTTTCTTTTCTCTTTGTGTTTCCAGTCTTGTATTTAACTTTTGCGTTTCATAGAGTTCAGAGAATAAACTGAATGAAGCTCTTCTTCTAAAGCTTGTAATAAAGCTGCAGAGAAGCTTGACATTAAAATAGTATCCCATGTATTAATCATTAAGCTAAACTTTTATTTGCAGAATTTGACTCGAGAGCTTTTACGTCAAATCACATTAGATGTATATTTCAAGATAGTCAAATTAAAGAAATGTATTTTCAAAGTTTATTTAATCATTTTTTTCTTGATCTGAACTCATGGAGTTTCATTTTTGTAGGGAAATCTGTGAAATTCTGAAAAGCTGCCTAATTATGTAGACTCATCCTTCACATCAGTTCCACATCACAGGACACATCTGTGTCAATATTTGACAGACTTTGTCTTTTAATTACATATTCCCTTTTGTGCACTCTCCCAAATTTCAGGCATTATCTCATTACCGCTTGCGTGCCAACAAACCTCTTTGCACTTCCTCTAATTGGAATGAGGAGCGGTGCCGGTGTTTATAGAGGAGAGGAGAGGCATGTCGCTGGAAATTTGTGAGCGGAGAAGACACAAAAAGTGTGGATTTCCTCTGATTTCATCAGTAAAAAAAGAAGACGTGTGAGGCGATCCCCAAGACAACAGGCAGCTGGTGTATGTAGGCGAGCTTCACTGACCAAACTCTCTGAGAGAAGAAAGTGAAAGAGTCTCATGAAGGCTCTGCATGTCATCCTCGGCTTTAGAGTTAACTCCATCTTTCAGCTTGACTGCCGTGAGTCATCTGTGCATCGACACAGGGTGCTGCAAGCATGGCGCCTTCATTTTGTGACGCACTGATGGAATTACATGTAGCAATATTCAATTCAAATCATTGCATTTAGACACTATTTGCCTAATGATGTCCACTTGAAAGTATTTTGATGGCATCAGAAACATCAAACTGCCCACCAGATGGGTCAGGGAGCAAAGCGGAAAGCAGAGAGAAATTATAAAACGATATCCAGAGCATTATTCAGTCCCATCGGCTGAAAACCTACCAAAACATGGCCGCCTACATAATCTTACAGGCTGGAAAAAGAAGCAACCAAATAGTTTCTAATAAATCTGGTGGAGCTGAATTAGGTAGTGGTCAATAGGTCTGTAATCACTGACTGTGTTTTGTTTGGAAAAACTTCAGTTTCAATCTTTTGTTTTCTTTCGCCTTCCCAAAACTTCAGTAACATTGAGGAGTGTCAGTATTTGTGCACTAAGCTAAACTAACCCTTGTTGTAAATTGGTGAAAAGAAAGCTGTTAGATCTGCTTTCAGGTTGAATATTTTTGCAAGACAAGTTTTTAGGGTTTATTTTTGGTGCAACAAGTGTTTTTAAGTCATATCTGCAAAGTCAGGCTCATCTGGACTCCAGTAACTGTGGTGCGTAGTTAACACTTTCTTTGTAGTCTCTCGAGCTTCTTTGATCTTAGTTGGTAGATTATCACTTCATAGATTATTTCATTGGACACGATGCATGTCTGCTGGAGAAGTCCGATTCAAAGAGAGGGGGGAAAGGAAGGGCAGAATCAGCTGGAGTTCTTGTTTTTGCAGCCTCTAATTTACAAAGTTGTGCCTTTTAAAGGTCTACATGACATTTTGGAAATGATCTTCTCACAGCGTGACCTGCCGAGATCTCATTGTGACAACGACGTGCTGAGTTCCACAGATCCCCACACACACAAACACACACCCGACATCTCGCTGGAGCCCATCACGATGAGACGACCACTGTTTGAGTCCACTTAATGAGAGTGTAGAGTCAGCGCTCTGGCTGCAATTACAGTGTTTAGGACTCTTTAATGATATGTTAATGGCTTGGCTGTATTACCTCTCAGCTGCCCAAACAACATTAAATACCCCGTGGCTGATTAATCCTGCCTTCACAAAAAACATCCAATTAGAAGGAAAATGTTGAAATCTTGATCAGCCAGCAAGTTTTTCAGGGGCCAAAAAGTACACAAGCACAAAATGAAGCGTGACGAGATTTACTCAAAAAAAATAATACAATTAGAGATGACAAATGAAGTTTTTAAATGTACGTTTTAATATCTTAAACGTCCACTCAGGGATGCAATGCCAAAACATACAGCGTCGTAAAGGTTAAATCCATGGCCCCTTGGTTTTATAATGCTCTGCCTACGCTGTTGTTGCTCACCGCACCGGCCGTGTTTGCCCTAAAATCAGAGGAATCCTGTCCAAACATCTCAAACAACTTTAATTATGTAGTTTTTTAGTTGCTTATCTGCTGAATAAAAACCACAAGAAGGATCTTGACGCAGCGCTCCAGTTGAAATAAGATGGTTAGGAAGTTACCAGAAGTAAGATCATCAAATGTGAGCCAGACCCTTTAATAAACACTGAAATTGTTAATTTAGCACCAACTCATGAACTTCAAATCCAATTCCATCTTTGATTTGCAGCAAAAATTTTCTTTCCAAGTTTACGCTGTCCACATGACCACCCGCTTTACATTGATTAGAAATGCAAATAGGCAACGGAAAATTGGAATCAGCGCAATTGAGGGGAAAAAGTAATCTGGCATCCTCCGGGATGTGATGGACTGGAGGATGAATAATGTTCAGGAAGATATTAAGGAAACAGAAAACGTTCTACAAACTCTGTTGAGATGGGTGAATATTCACAACACGGATATGTTGAATGTTGAGCCATATATTCCTTGATATATGGCTCAAGGGATCATTGACGTGTGCGTGAACGATAAGGATGGCCATTGTGTGCACAAGATGAGCATCGTGACGAACAAGAGGCGTTTCAGTTCAGTGGCTTTGCATTCACTGAACTGAGAGCCGCAAGAAGGTTAACTTATATGTTTTGAATTTATGTTTAATGTCGTTACGCACCATTTGTCTCCTGATGAGGCAGCCGGTGCCAAGGCAGGCGTTTTGGTCGACCACCGTTTCAAAGTGCTCATTACCCGGGTCATACCTGTCAACAGCGCCCGACTCCCACTTTGATAATTATGAAAATGAATAAATTTTCAGTGATTCTGCAGATGTTCTGCAATCCTCTCCCATGTGTTTCCCTCAATGTCTGCTTCCTTTACAGCTGTTTCTCATTAGTAAATCACCTTGCCTGTCTTCTATCCAGCAATCTCCCTCCTCTATATATAAACCCCCATGTTTCTCCTGCTGCCTGTCAGATCCTCCTGGTAACTATCCTCCTATTTGGTCCAAACCACTCACTTGTTTTTGTCTTTGGTTTCCTTCTTTCTGTTAAGTCAGTGTTTTGTTGCCAGCTTTTATTTAAGTCCCATATTACCAGCCTTTAGCCGATGGTGCCTTTTTAAATCATTTTTGTCATTGTAGTACATTTAAATCACAAACATTGACCAAAGCACACACAGATTAACAAGATGAACTAAAAGACATGAGTACTTAGTTTTATTATTGTTAAACAAACCCATAAAAAAAAGTTTAGCGTGGTAATCCACTAAGTCAATAAAAGAGGCTGCTAGGAAATATTGATTGAAAGCAACAAAGAACCCACATAATTAAACAGAAAGCCTAATCTCTGAAAAAGCCAGTGAGCGGATATTTGTTTAAGGTGAGATTTAAACACTGACAATAAGGGAGGAAGCTAAATGTCAAGGGGGGGAGGTTGTTGGAAAGTTGAAGAAAGCTGAAAGCTCCCAAACCAAGTTGAAATGGTCTGTAGATTCCACGAGAGTTATCTCGCGCTAATGAGAAGACAACACCACAGATATTAATGCCGGTGTTCCAGGGGGCGGCATAGGTCTTTGCTTTCCTGATGTTTGACATTGATTTACTGAAACTAAATCAATTTGTGGACAGAAAGACAAGCAAACTGTCTTTGAGGGCATTGAAAGTTTATTTGAATCTCCTTGGTTCTGCAGGCACCGTAGCAATAATAAACTAGCCTTGTTATCACCCGATAATTGAAGTGCGTCCCAAAAGTATCAATAGCCGTTGATCTTTTTCACATTTTTATCACAGTACAATCGCTAACATTTAATTTTTCTTCTGTCTAATAAACCAACACAAAATCTCACACAACTGTAATTTGGAAGAAAGAAGTTAGCAAATGCAAATCAACACCAAATGCAAAGGGTAGCGATTAGCCACCTTTGCTTAGAAACCCCCTAATTAAAATCCAGGTCAACTAATTGGGTCAGGAGTAATTTTATTAGTGATTTCCACATGAGTACCATTATTCAGTGATTTCGTTTCCTTTTATATTGTGACTGACCTTTACTCTGATACCCCAAAATGAAAGGCATTAAATCCAAAAGCTGTGATTTTGTCATTTGAATGAATCAAAGGTTCCATTTAAAATCAGGCTTGTGTTTCCCATTTTTAACCTGTCAGACTAGTACTTGTTGCGCAGCCGAAAATAACCATTTTCTCCAGCATAAAAGCCCTTTTCATGTTGTCAGGTCGGATGTGAGCTTTAAGCTCCATCGTGTTTGCCTCTTATCAGGCCTCAGAAAGAGGTTGGAAAGGTGATTTGGGTGGAAGGGGGGGGATGCTCATCCTCAGCAAAGGGGCGGCGGGCGCCTAAAGAATGTAGCATCCTTATCAAAGGCCCGGGTGCTGAGCCTCAGTTAAAAATAGAAACCGAGGGAGATTGGCATCGATTTCTGCAGGCGTTGACGGCCCGATTGACAGCAGCACCGCAGCATCGGGCTGTTGAGCCATCGAGGGAATCCGCCAGACAGCCTATGATGAGATGAGATGGGAAGATAACTTCTGACAAGCACCTCCACCCACCACCCATTTCTAATCACCCCCGTCTCCATGTACACACAAACATGCACTCAAGGAGAGAAAAGTAATTACCGCCTGCACACACACATATACGCGTTTGCTGCCCCCTGAGCAAGCAACGGGTCTTTGGCTGGCTGAGCATCCACCTGTCCTGTGTCTGCTGCCAAGTCAAAGCTCATGTGCTCACGCACATACAAAATACCTCTGGAAGTCCCTCCACAACAATCAGCCACCATCCTTAAGGGTTATCTCACTTAATTATCTTCCATCAGTGAATACTACCTAATGTCCACGCGGCGTCCTGGATGGGGATGTCAGTGACCTTTGTTTTATTGCTGTAACTGAACCACACAAAGTCATTATTTTGGTTACACAGTCATCTCCCAATGTAATTCATCTCTCTGAGGTATTAGAAGCAATTCAGTCACACTAATGGACTGAGTGGCCTTTTTAGCAATACTTCAGAGATGATGAAATCCTTCCCTGAGATGACAACATTTACAAATGACTTGTTTGTCGTTTGCAGATTAGATCCTGATTATTGTTCAGTTGCAGCCTGATGCCAGTGGGCTTAGACCAGACACAATGTAGACACATGTCGCAGCCGGCTGCGCCTCACTTCGAAACAGTTAATTTATTCCAAACAAATTTCATCTCAAGGCAGGTCCAACGCAGATTCAGTTAAACGGGATCCACGTTGCTCCAAATCTAATTAAAACCGAGCCAAGACTTTGAGCCTTGTGATGCGATGCACTGTAATTTCAGAGAAATACTCTGCTGCAAAACCGAAATGAGCATTTGTTTGCATAATAATGAGGACGAGAGACTGGAAATAAAAGGACTTGTTAATGTAAGAATGTGAAATACTGTTAACATCTTAATGAAAAGATCTTAATGGATTTCGAGGGCATCGTTAATAAAAAGTGGGGATCAGTTTTCTTGCACATTATAGAATAGAGAGGTGTGTGTCTCCCTCTAGTGGCAGGAATATGACATGTTCTGCTTTAGAAACCACCTGGATAAATGTAAATAAAACACACAAAAGATGGACACAGCGTTCATTAATTGTTAAAAAATGGTTATAAATGTAATATATATATTTGTCTCTGCCTGCATAAATCATTTATAGACAGCTTTTAATCATTGTCTTGGTGTAGCTGCAGTGATTATTCTACAACTAATCAGTCTGCAGACAGAACTGAGTAATCAAATTTCAGAACATATTTCAGTGCATCAGTCCGCAAAAACTTTAAGTTAATATTTCACTGTCAGAAAAAAAAAGTGTGTTAATTGGCATCCACTGATTCATCCATGTTAATCCAACTCAGTGAATTGGACTACTCAAGCCAGGAAAATGCAAAAACTTGAAACTTTATTCCTTTACATTTTTCACAAGCATAATTTCTTTTTGCTAAATGCCACAAAAATCTGAAAAATGAGTCAGATTTCTTTTCAAAATCAGAAGTTTGCATATTTCCTCGGTATAAAGAAATAGATGTATTGCTTTGAGTTTCCTTCCACAAACTCTTCACCATATTTTGTTGGATTTTATTCCATTTCTCTTGACAGAACAGGTGGAACTGTTTGTAAACCGCTTCACTCTCACATGCCTTTTCAGATCTGCCGACTAATTCTCTCCAGGATTAAACTACTTTTTAACCACATTGACTGCATGCTTAGGATCATTGTCCATTTGGCAGTGAACATATTTTCATTGCGCAACAGCCACGAAGGAGGTTTTGTCAACAGTTTAACATTTCCTTACAAATCGCATTAATACCAGCGAAGCATATTTGTAGAAAATGAGAGGGACATTTACTAAAAGAAAGAACACAATTACAGCATGAAGCTTAAAAACAGGAATGTGATGTATAACATTTATAGGACCTTTAAATGCTACATCCAATTTTGCTTCCATGATCTGTCACCCATCAGCTTAATTTTTTTTTTCTCTCAATTACTTTGGAAAAAAAAAAAAGTTCAATCACACAGATTGATCGTCATAGATTGACGTCAATTAAGTCACCAATCTCTTTTCTGTCTTGCAGGCTGTTTGTAAAAACAAACCAGTTTGAGGCAGGTTGGATTATCGTTTCTGCCTTTAGCTTTCACCGTCTATCCCTCTGTCTATTTAGATGTAGGTTTTATCATAGACCGAAGACGAGGGTTCGTTGACAAGTGTCGCCACTTGAGACGAAAAAGAAAAATATTGGTCCCCGGGCTTTTTTATAAAGACTTAGTCTCCATAAAAAAGCCACGTGGTTTGAGTTTGCCACTCGAGGGGCCTGCTTTTAAAAAGACAAAGTCTTTAAAAAAAAAGCCATGGCACCAATACTTTTCTTTTTCATCTCGCATGGCTGCACTGGTCAACGAACCCTCGTCTTCGGTCTATGATAAAACCTACATCTAAGAAGACCGAGGGATAGTGGCAGAAATGATAATCCAATCTGCCTCTAACTGGTTCGTTCTTACGACCATCAGCCCGCAAGACAAAAAAAAAGATTAGTAATGTTTGCAGAGGACCTACATTCAAAGACTCTGGTTCAGCTGGTCATTGACGTCAATCTGACGTCAGAGTTCTATTTGCATACAGTATGAATAGAACTCTGACGTCTTTTGATTGACGTCAATCTGTGACGTCAGAGTTCTACTGACATACATCATCAATAGAACTGACGTCACAGTTCTATTTACATAGAGTATTGGGTAACCAGATATCCCCGATGTTAGCATTTTATGAATGAGGAAAAAAAAAGTTTCCTATAGATCGTTATTACGGCAGCCGGAAATTTGCCAGAGAGAGAGAAATAGTAACAGGGCGGTTAAAATAAATCATCGTAAAGGAAGATGTTTTGGAATTAACTGGTGATCATCGGGTTGCATTTTCCAAGTGTAAAGCGGTGCATAAAAGAGGTTGGTGTTGTTTTCTGTAATTGCTGGTACTACCGCAATTCTGACATGTTTGTCCTGGCGGGGACACCGTAGTGCCGGGGATTTTGTGCGCGAGCTGCCGTATTGCTTACGGTGTGTTTACTGCCTGTAAGGTTAGCAGCGGCTCTGCTAGCCGGGTGTAAAATATACATTACATTAATATACTGAGCTATTTCTGTTTAAGTTTGCCAGTTAAGTACAAATTACATTTTTGTACAGGCGACGTTTGATTATTTTGTAAAAAGTAAACGATTGAATGCTGACAGTGTTTACTGCCCTTAAGGTGGACGAAATAAACGCGCCAAAGTCTCCCCACAATGAAGAACCCTGTGTCTGATTCCTCTGCTGCACAGAACACATCAAACCTTCACACAACAAAACAACGCAGAGTCCAGAGGGTGTCTGCCACTAGCTGCAGGTTTAAAGCCTGTGTGACACAAGCTAGATTTGACTTTATACATATAAGGTTTCTCACAATCAATGGAATCGCCGGATTTAGAAGAGCATGAACTGAAACTGATGAGGATGTTGAGATTATCTCCTCTGTTCGGTTAGTCCATTTTTTTTCTGGTTGCTGATGAAAAAGGTTAATATTAATACTAAGATTTTAATAGGAAGAATCCAGTTCCTCATGTCAAAATCACCAAATTCTAAAACACTAATTTTATTTATTGTACATTTTCAGCATGTCTTATACTTTCTAATGTTTTTGGAGAATATCGTGATATGTCTCTGTCTCAGAATGATAAAAGATGAGACAGGAGGAAAATATTCTGATAAACTGAATGAATGAGGAAAATGGGAAAACTGTCAAAGCTGAAGAGAAATATGAAATATAAACATTATTTAATATCTTCTATCTTGCATTTTAAGTGTTTCTCTTTACTTTCTTGTGGTGTTTTTTAGATTTTCACATAATCTTTTCTGCTCTGAGACTGAGAAACCCACAGTGGTCACTGAAACAACCTGAAACTGACAAAAGTGATAAATAAAGATTTACTGAAAATTAACCAATAAAAAATCAGACATTGTTTTGAATTGAGGTTCAACAGAATAAGAAAATGACAGACCAAGATGACTACATTTGCACAGATTGTTCTGAAACTTAAGGGCCACAGGACTGGAGCCATTCAACCTGGCTGTGGCCGCAGGAAGAACATTAATGACAAATTCAAGAGAATTATGATATGAATAGTTACTAAGAGTCCGGAAAGTAAAAAAAGACATAAAAATGAATAAAATTAGGAACAGTTTCAAAGAAGCGACATTTGTATATATAATGTTTGGCTAATAAGAAATAGTCAATGTTATGGTCAGTGATAAAACACCAAGTTTAACTTCTTGTATGGTTAAATCTGATAAGGGTATTCCAATGCTGCAGATAAACTGCTTCACATGCAGTATTTGAATGTGAATCTGTGTTAGTGAGTGGACAGCCCTTTGGGGGAGAGGCCCTGTCTCATTGTTAAATCCTAAATATCAATTCTCCCATAGTATTTTTTTTAATTTACATTTTTTAATGTACATTTTATTATTTTGTACTTCTAAAAAGTCTTTGGAAAATAAACATCTAATAAAGAGGCAATGATTTTCCAAGATGCATTTATTTCAAAACATGCACCATAATTAGAAAATATTTTCCATGTGGAATAATGCACACTTTCATGTTTCACATGTCGCTTTCATTCAAAGATAGCTTATCAAAAGGTTGGGCATATAAAGAATACAAATAACAGCATGTTTAACACATTTTTCTTCATTTCAATAAGTATGGAATTATGAAAGGGACTAATCTTTTTCTGTCTCGCAGACGTTTGTAAGAACAAACCAGTTTGAGGCAGGCTGGATTATCATTTCTGCCTTTACCTCTCTCTCCATCCATCCCTGCATCAGTTTAGATGCAGGTTTTAGCATAGACTGAGGATTTGTTGACAAGTGTCGCGATGAGAGACCAAAAAGAAAAGTATTAGTGCTGGGGCCTTTTTTTTAAAGACAGAGTCTTCAAAAAAAGAGGCCCCTCGAGTGGCAAACTCAAACCACGTGGCTTTTTTTAAAGACTTTGTCCTTAAAAAAAAGGCCAAGGGACTAATACTTTTCTTTTTCGTCTCATGTGGCAACACTTGTCAACGAACCCTCGTCTTCAGTCTATGCTAAACCCTGCATCTAAAAAGATGGAGGGATAGACTGAAAGAGAGGTAAAGGCAGAAATGAAAATCTAATCTGCCTCTAACTGGTTCGTTCTCTCAAACATCAGCCTGCAAGAGAAAAAAAGATTAGCGACCGAATGACAGCAGAGGGCCTACATTCAAAGACTCGGGTTCAGCCGGTCATTGACGTCAATCTGTGACGTCAGAGTTAGAACTATGCCGTTCTCTGTGACGTCAAATAGAACTCAGACGTCACAGGTTGACGTCAATGTAAATAGAACTCTGGCGTCACAGATGGACGTCAATGACCGGCTGAATCCGAGTCTTTGACGTCCATCTGTGACGTCAGAGTTCTATTTACATACAACTAGAACTCTGACCGGCTGAACCCGAGTCTTTGACGTCAATTTGTGATGTCAGACGTCACAGTTCTATTTACATACAGTATTAGGTGACCAGACGCCCCCGATTTCCCGGGGCAGTCCCCGTTTTAGGTGACCTCTCCCCGGCTGAAGCCGTCCCCGGAAAATCCCGATTTTAGCATTTTATGAATGAGGGGAAAAAATGTTTCCTATAGATC